>OZ032126.1:5115217-5815217 GCA_964026355.1 Pseudorhiza aurosa
AAATCGCAGGAAGATTCTCAATATAATTTGTATTATATCAATAAAATCTCATGATACCAATGTTTTTGTTGAACTAAGTTAAGAATAACTGAGCTAGACTGAATCAAACAAGCAGTTAAACAAATCTTTTTCTTGCCGGCTTTCATATTGAATTACTTCCCTGAAAGATCCAAGATTGCTTCCTGGGCTTAAATGATTTTCCAAAGATTCTTTAGTAACAACCACACACATCAGCATACTTAGATAATGTATATCCTTATTTAATAATGCTTCATTTTCATGGAGGAATTTGTGATAGAAGTGTAAAAAGTTTCTAGCAGGTCGTTTACTGTTTTCGTTTCTTTTGCAGGATCCTGTCAAATCATTTCAAGGCCACAAAAGTGAGGTAAGGTACAAAGTATTCTTTTCACCATACATTCTTTTTCTTATACCTTTTTGCTGCCCTTTTCATTTGACAGTAAATGCATCAACTCTTTTGCCAGTGCTATGCTAATCATTCTGTTTAAAAATCTTTCGAAATCAATGTAAATGATCTCAAAACATAGGCTTGGGCTCAGCTGGGTTCCAGTTATCTAAAAAATGAGGCCAATGTGTTATTGCCCTGCTTTGACTTCTGCAAGAAGAATACTGTAGTTATATTTTCAAAATGATTATCAAATGCAACTAATTCTCATCAAAAATATCGCTCCAAGCTCTCCCGACTGTCCATGCAGAATTGCGTCAAAAATGCTCTCTCAAAAAAGTCCCTATGGAAGGCACTGCAATACTTAAAAAATATCACGCAAAAATATGAAGCAATAGCCTTGCAATCAATCACAATATGCAGCATTCAAATGAGAACACAAACGAATGGCTGACTCGCCATTCACACAACAAAGGGTATAATTTTTCAGTAACACAACTGTAACCTGTCATGCCATGGGCTGTCATAGTTGTCAAGATTCTCCACTCTGTAAAGCATACCTGGGTGATGTATCTTTTCCTGCCCGAATCAATGCTTTGCTCAGGTTGTAAAAGTGTACCAGAGAATAGGTATTTCCTTTAATTCACAATGATTAGTTTGTTACTTTGTGTCAACAGATAAACAGCATTGTGTGGAATTTGGCAAGAGACAGGCCTTTGTTTGCTACCGCGTCATGGGACAGCACAGTGAAATTGGTATGTACCCACCAAAACAGAGCAAGAAATGGCAAACCATCTAATATTGTTTCTGAAAAAAGGCCTCCTTCATCTTATTGTTCTATCTATATTATCCTTAATGTGCATTGCTTTCCCAGCTTGCTTGTATCACCTTGAATTAAGCTAGAAAGTTGAATAAAGCCCTACTATGGAATTGTTCTTGCAGAGGTTTCATTAAATGCGGAGGTTAAACCTCAACATTCTAGAGCAACAGGGGTCCAGTGACTTTGAAATTCTGATAAAGCTTACTTGGAAAGCAATCATTAAATCAGTTGATGGCATGGGAAATTTTGAAGTTAATGCTGCAAACATTTATCAATAGCTATCCAAATTGCATTGTTTATTCCTGAAACCGCTACTGAACAGGAATAATTATTCCTCTTGCCAACCTTGTCAAGCCATTCAGTAAAGTTTGTGCTACACAACTTTCAGTACTCGCTATGGAATCATTCCACACCCCCAGATTGTTCCTCCTCCTTTCACCCTGAGCCCCTACTTTAGGTTGTTGCTGGTTGTGAAAGATACCTCGATCATTGACCTTTACATGGTGACGCAACTCAACTTGCTCTTACTTTTCAATCTATTTGGCAATCTTCAAAAACTTGTATTGATCTCGCTGGTTGTCTCTTGCCTTGCATTGTTACTGGTGGCAGTTTCCATCCAGACATGCTTTTGATATCTTTGAATTGATATTGGGTTTTAAAATGAACCTCAATATGAAAAATACCATCCTCTGCTCAGAATCTAAGTAATCGTTATCAGCTAGTTAGATTTGTTAACTTATCTCTCAGTTGTGTAGTCATATCTGGCCAATCCTCTAATTCTTTTCTGGAGATGTGTAAAGGTATAGACATTGACAAACACCATTTCAATTACATCATAACAGAAGCCTCCTCCATCATTATATGCGCCAATTACTATAACTTCTGTTCCAGAAATAAATAATGCTCCAGCCCAGAGCTCCCTCCTTATTGATGGATATCTGCTTCTTTTTCGATATGTTTAATATAATTAGTGACCTAGTCAAATACAAATTACGTTTTAGGGAGATTTGCATTTGTATAATTTAAGATGTATAACGAAAAGACGAAGTTTTGAGAAATTTTTATCTTTCTAGTGGGACCCAAGTGCTGAAAATCCAATATCAACATTATCGGATCATGATGGTATTGTTTATGGCCTGTCTTGGTCGCCACATCTTCCAGCAGTCGTTCTGTCGTGCTCTGGTAAACACATATTACTGGTTCATTAATCTTACCCAACCTGGGAATTCCGAACAATATTTACTACCGGGAAGAGGTTTTCGTTGGATGTAGAATTTTTTAATTACCAAAAAGACCAGTACACCTTCATTATGTCGTCACCTAAAGGAGTATTAATAGAGAGATGAAGCGTATATTCAGAAGAGAAAGACAAGAGACTTTTAGACAGATCCGTACGTTTGTAACTTGAAGAGACGTTAGCAAGATTTACTACCCATATAATGAATCAGATGTTAATTGCTTTTGCAGAAGAAATGAATTGATAATTGTTGCTAGATTCAGAACATAATAAGTCGGCGTTCAGGGCTGTCTTTGCATTGTATGATGCAAGAAATGTAAGCCGATAAACTTAATTCTGCTAGGCTATGGAGCTCCATCGTAAGTTAGTTATCGGCCAGAGAAATGCTCGTCAGCCAAACCTTTCAATTTTAACGGATATTGAAAATGGACGTCATACGTTTTCCACGCTGTCTTTTGGAAGCAATGAATTTTAGACAGCAAGCATCTATACAGACAGGGAATAACTGATAACATTCTTGTCTCGACATTTTCCTTTGCATCGAAGTTCAACCCTATATTGAATCTAATTTTTGCGTGAAATAAGCTGTGCATGAGGGTTGAATTGCTGATTTTGGATGTTACGACGGAGGTCAAGAGTTGAACGACTATCGTTTTATCTATCTATCTATTCATTCATCCACTTATCAATCTATCTATTCATCCATCTATCAATCTATCTATCCATCGATCTATCTAACTATCTATCTGTCATTCTATCTATCCATCTATCAATCTATCAATCAATCTATCAATCTATCTATCTATCTATCTATCTATCTATCTATCTATCCATCTATCTATGCCTATCTATCTATCTATGCCTATCTATCTATCTATGCCTATCTATCTATCTATTTATCTATCTATGCCTATATATCTATTTATCAATCTATCTATCTATCTATCTATCTATCCATCTGTCAATCTATCTATCTATCTATCTCTCTATCTATTTATCTATCTATCTATCTATCTATTTATCTATCTATCTATCTATCTATCTATCTATCTATGTATCTATATATCTACCCATCTATCTAAGCTGCACTTTTAATGTTTCCTGTCAAGGTGACGGTGATGCCCGAACTTGGGACCTGAGAACAAGCAAATCGAATCATGTTATTCATGCCAGCTCTGGCGAAGTCCTGAGCTGTGATTGGACCAAATATGACCCAGTGAGTTTCTCTTCTTGTTTCATTGTCTTCGTCATTTTGACTGCATAAGCCAATGGTGGTGACTAAGTTGATCTGTTGTATTTCGTTGCATTTTCCCATCCCGTTCATAGGATAACAAGCAGATAGCAAGCGTCAGGATAGCTCAGTGGTATAGTTCTTTCCCATTGGTCCTATAGTCAGTGGTTCAAATCCACCCTGGGCTGCATTTTCACTTAGAATGAGGAGATTGGCCATCTCTCTGTAATCCCAAGCGTAGGAGTCACGAGGTGTGGACGCATTGAGAGGGCTGAACTGGACACTGCTTTATAACCAAAGAGCATGGCAAAGAAGGGAACTTGCCACCCTACAAAAAATGATGATGATGATCATGATGATGATCATGATGATGATCATGATGATGATAATGATGAGGATTATGATCACGATGTTGATGATGATGGTGATGATGATGGTTATTATTATCATTATTATTATGTGGCGGTGATGACCCTACCTCACGATGCCGTGGCTCAACATGTGACCTCATTTAAGCTTTTCTTATTGACACTCTTGTGACTATTGTGCTCAATCCACTTTTTCAGATGATATTCGTGACGAGTGGCACAGATTCAAAGCTAAAGTGAGTTGCTCATTTTCTCAACGTCTTCATCGCGTTTTTTGCCAATGGTTTGGTCAACTCAGAGTGAATCCTATTTTGGGAATCTCCAGTTTAGATGTACCCGACTGGTCCTAAAATAGGGCTGCTCGTTTAAGCCTCCGTGGGCAGTCTTGTTTTCTGGTCTTATTTAACGTGCAGAGAACACGGAGCCCGAGGTAAGATGAGCTGCACAGTTTGGTATTTCGTACATGCTTATTCATCTGATAGTCGCTTACGCAAATGATGCAGGAATTTGAATAACAGGAGCGCTAAATTTGAAGTAGGAAGTTGTAAGCTTTAATGCTAATGGCAGAAGAGAAGAAATTAGAATCACTACAACGTCATTTATTTTCATACCACAGGCTTTGGGATCTGAGACGTTATTCGTCACCAATGCAAGTTTTGGCCGGTCATATGTATCCGGCTCGTCGTGTTAAGGTGATGTTTTAGACATGATATATGCTTACGGTGATTCACATCTTCTTCGTGATTTGGGTGTAATCTCGTGTTTCAGAATTCTCGGTCTACATTGATCCGTTGGCCTTTCCTCAACATAACTCGCTAAAAATATTATTCGGTTACCGTCTGTCAATGTATATGGTATATGTTCTCGCAGGTATGGACAAGTGAAACAATTGTTGCCTGTTCGACTTCTACTTCCTAACTAAACTCATTTAACGGACATTCAAAGTATATTGCCAGTCTGTTATATATTTATGCCAATGGTACATTCAAAGCATATACGCCCCTGAGGTGAACTTATGTATTTAGTTTAGTGTAGTGTTGTTTTTGTGTATAGGCCATGGGGTAGTCATAGTATTTTGCTCCCCATGGTATTGTCCTTGTATAGTAGTATGTACGTATTTTAATGTACCATTTAGATATATATATATATATATATATATATATATATATATATATATTTATATATATATATATATATATATATATATATATATATATATATATATATATCTAATATATCTATCATATTTTTTATAGATATATATATATCTATAAAAAATCTGTTTTGCACCAAACACCACAAAGCACTGTAAACAGGAAAAAACGTAAATAGCATAAAGACGTTGCAACATTAATACGTTCATGATAAAAAATATGCAAAACAGCGCATCTATAATTAGCAAAACTAAATCACGAGTGTTAGAAATAGTTTATCAACTTCTAATGAAGTTCTTTTTTAGAATGCATCGATTTTCAAAGTAAATCAATTCACTGTTTCAAACAAATTGTTATCATATCGGCAACAATTTCTTGTCTCATTTGCATTCAGTAATGTATTTTCTCGACTTATAAGCATTTTATTTTATTTTTTCTTTAGCTGATAAGGTATCGTGCCTAAGCATTCGTTTTGTTATTATTTCTTTTTTGCATGTAGGCGTCACCGCATTGCCAAGGAATATTAGCGTCTGTATCATACGACAAGACCACGAGGTAAGGTCGTGCATGACGTCACTTTGTAAAACACGATCTTAGAAGAACCCGTGGAGACAATAAGGATCAATGATTTCTCCAACACTGGAGTGTCATTTAGCTGGTCGCAGTAATCATCAATTCAAAACGTGTGTCTTTCTCTGGATGTGACCCTTCTACTCGTCGTGGCACTAACAAGAATCATTGTAAAGCTACGCTTCTCATCTCGTCTTCCACTTCTTTGTAAAAGATTGGAGTTTTGTGCGCGAAAGTATGAAAGCTTTCATTCGCCTCTTTGTTCATGTGAGAATGCGTGTTCTAGCTGAGATTAACGAGATTTCTTCTTACAGAAGGAAAAATTTGTAGCATCTGTTTTATTTTAGTAATTATTTTGAGGAAAGGCCATGTTGACTCGTACAAAGCCCCAACAATGGAAAAGAGAAAAAGTGAAAGGCTAAGAGGAGAGGGATATCCGATCAAGTTTATTGATCTTAGATTTGAAAGAGGGCAAGTTGTAGGATTCAGGAAAGGAAGAAGAGGACGAGGCGTTCCATAAGTTGCATGTTCTTGGGATGAATGGTGATTTTGTGGGATA
Organism: Pseudorhiza aurosa; assembly: GCA_964026355.1. Lineage (NCBI taxonomy): Eukaryota > Metazoa > Cnidaria > Scyphozoa > Rhizostomeae > Lychnorhizidae > Pseudorhiza > Pseudorhiza aurosa. The sequence goes on from OZ032126.1 coordinate 5,121,560, forward strand.
TAGTTTGTGGATGAGCCAATGAAACTCGGAAATGGTTGTAATGAGTCGAGCTTATTTATCGTAACTGAATGCCTAATTCCCTTGTCATGTCGATTTCAGGATTTGGAACTTCCTCGTGACGAGCGATCCCGTGAGAACATTGAAGCATCATTCAGAATTCGTTACTGGCCTAGATTTCAATTTAGAAAGTGAAGCAGAGGTATTGTTTGATTGTGACATGTTTTCCATGGATCATTTCGTCCGCATGCAATTGAAGAAGCTTTGCTTTAAAGTCTTTGCACTGCAGTGTGATAGTATTTCTTTGAAAAGGCAGGAATTACAATACCAGGACTTTCGTACCCTTCAGATTGTATGCTGATAACGGTTCGGTGAACTGCGTTTTGCTCTCGTGATTCAAGGTCTAAAAGAAAGTGGGGGCCATCCATACTGCAGCATATTTATCTTTCCTCATCAGCTATGAACGTTTGTTGCACGTTCTTGGCGTTTTGGTTTAATATTGCAGTTAAATTTATCCTCAGCCATTCATCAATGTAATCTTTTTTGATACGATTCTACCTAGATTGCAAAGGTAGAAATTTGGACAGTGAGAGACTTTTTGCGTGTCGAGCATTGTCCAGGTCCTCGTTCTAGATATGACAACACCTCGGGATTCATACGCCCGGAATAACAGAGAGCTTGCGACTCTCCTCACTCTAAGTGGAAGTTTAGCTGAGGGTGGACTCGAACCATTTACCATAGGATCAATGCGTAATAATCTCACCATTGAGCTATCCTAACACCTATTACACTTTCTTTTTGTATCAAAGTATCATTGCAATCTAGTGAATTCTTACTATTCAACATTGTGATTGAGTTTTCTTCGCTAACTTTGTATCATGATGAAAGTTCTCAGGTGGAGGCCCATTTGTAAATCAGCTCTGGCTGAAGGGCTACCCTCCTTACTTGAATCAAACGAACTGGCCACCATGTCGCACAATGATGTGGCTCATGATGGTACCATTCTAACAAGGTGTTCCGCAAGGCTCATTTCTCTTGGTATATGAGTCGATTTGACTTTACTCGTGTCCTCCATTGTTACTCTTTACATGACACCGCGCATCAAGATCGTCTTATCTTATAGGTCGCCGATTGCTCATGGGACAAGACCATTGCGATATTCAACCCACTTTGAGACGAATCTGGTCGGGTACTTTTCTTTCGTTTCTTCATCTCTTCAGCCTCCCGAGCTTTAAAATTTGATTAAAGTAGTGAAGACATGTTCGTATCGATTCCTAATTCATTCTTAGTTGAACGTGTCAAATTTCGTGTGAGATTGTAATGGAAATCCCACGCAATGTCGCATTTATGAAGTGACCAACTTTTTTTGACCAGTGTTGCTTTAAGATCGTCAGCAACGTCCTTCATCTATTGCTTTGAATTTTCGAAAAGAGTGAATGTGAATAATAATCTTGCCGTCTTTCGTTACAGTCATCGACAACACTCAACTGCCTTTCAGCCCTCTCTCTCTCTCTATGTTCACCTTTTCCATCTGCTAGAATCCATAAATTGGATAATTACAGAACAATGGAATTCATCAATAAACTAATAGATTCTGATCAGCTTGGATCAATTTGTCCACATCGTTGCTTCCCATCATGGCCCATTTGTCCCCCCCCCCCCCCCCCGGCTCATACGTCCCTCAATGAGAATGATGAAAAACTGTATACTTGATTTGGTGCGTAGCAGAAGCCAGAGACATGGCTCTGCGTTTTTTCTAGGGAAGTGGAATTCACGAGGTGGTTTCCCTTTGCCTTCCTCACCAATGGCTTTTTATAGTGACAAGTGGAAGAATCGATCTGAAAACCCCTGTTTTATGAGTCCGCATGCTTAACCATTACACCACGGCACCACTTGAGCATGCTACCTTCACATAATTGCCGTAATGCGTAAATCGTTATATCACACTCTCCTGTAAAATTTACAATGAATATGGTAAGCTAATGTTTATGTATGAATAGATAATAGTAGGTTAAAATTGGTTTATTAAAGCAATTAACTAATGTATTATACCATCTATTAACTCATTCCTTCATTCAATCATAGATTCATTCATTCGTTGTTTCATGCATTCATTTATCCACTAGCCAATCTTCTTCATCGAGTCTTTCCTTCAAATGTGCTTTGAGGGAACGCTGTTGCAGAATCGGTTACGAGCCGACGAAATTTAGTTGAGATCATTTTTTGGAGGTCGATATCCAGGGATACCAACGTGGAGGCTTCTGCATTGTCCATAGCAAATTGGATAATGATGATATATTTTGTTATCCGGACTTATTCAACAGTTTGTTAGTCACACCAACTTTTGAAAATCTAACTTTTCAGAATTATGCTCATGTCGTCAAAACTTGTTTCCCACGGTGTTTGCCTATTTCTTCTATGACATGCAATCGACCATCAAACTCGTTTTGCCAGTAGCTTTCCTTCGCATTGGGCTGAATGGGGGCATTCTCGTAAAGAAAGTAACAAATAGAATGTGTCAATTTCATTTCAATCCCATCGAAAATACCTATCCCTTCTTTGGAAGGCCCTCTTATTGATTAATCTATGAACGATATCCAGATGAGGTTGGTGAGAGAGATGTTTTCCTGCCAAGACTTCTCCTCCTGTTGGCTTCCCACAGGCTTGTAAGAAGTTAGTCAATATGCTAGCTATCGACTCATAGCGGCAGCCCTTCACAGACTTAGTGAAATCTTCATTAGAAATACGAAGGAAGCGCAGAGACGATGTGTGATGACCAATGATTCGTTCATACGTGCAACCAATCGTTTGCATATGTCGTTCGCCTCCACACGTCTCGATCCGCACCTTTCATAAGTTTGGTAATGTCATGCCATGCCATCCCTTGACCGTTGGGAGGTCGTAGGGGTGCGGTGTACTGTCGTAGTTTGGTAGTGACATTAGCTGAACTACATCTTTCATAGTGTTTCTCTCTTGTGATGGAATTTTCAGCCTCTCTTGACCAGCCCCATGACCCAAGATCGACAACAGGGTCAGCCTGGGTTATGTTGATCAATTATCACTCGAGCTTTGTTTATTCGAAATTTGTTGCATGCAAAATTTTTTTTGCATTTTTCTACATCAGAATGCAAAGAGAAAATTTTTTCTGCGAATTTTTGCCGCATTCGCAGTTCGACTTTTTGCAAGCATCGTCGTATTAGACAGCTTAATTTTTTGTGACAAGAATACTTCTCTCTGCGCGCTCGTTATTCTTATATTCAATACTTGATAGTCTGTTTTATATCTATCTTGTTCACCCATATTAATTTGTTCAGTAGATAAGATACATTGCTATCAATCAAGGATCGATCCGTACATGGGATGAGAAGTATCAGCAAAAGAAAAATCTAAAGAAGGAAGTCAACGTAGGTTTTTCTAGAAATGATGATATTTATATATGGTATCATAATTAAAGCCTCGAGTGTAATTATTGCATTAAGAGTGTCACAACTCTGTCATTCCTTCTAAACATCTTGGATTTATTTACAATTAGTAAGCAGATCTACAGCTTCCTCTAAAACCAGAGATGTGTCGATTCAAAGCTTTCAATCCCTGCTAAGATATTAGCTCCTCTGTCTAATGACAGCAACTATGGAATCCTTCCCTGTATAATGGAAAGACATACGCATCTACTTCATTGATTAAAAATGCCGAATTCTAAAAGAAAAACCAAGTCTTTACTACCTCGCAGTTTTTAATTTTTAATCTGTCGAAGGCTGCGCCCGGTCAATTATCACTTGTAGATTCAACTATCGATTGAACGAGGACACGTCTTGCAGAGACGGTCATTGCCCGCTACAACGAACACTGTAAGTTTTGAGCAGTTCTTGTTAACTCAAGTATGAATTAAGCAAGGCAATTAGGCCCTGTTCATAGGTCTAAAATCAGCCATCTCCACAAGCTTCCATACCGCCGTCAAAGGAAAACCTTTGCCTGGAGTCTTGAAATCTTGTTTAGGGGGAAAACCACTTATCAACGGTTTCTCGTTTTGATAGTTGCATGATTCAGTGTTGAGTATTTCGGGTTGACCAGCTACCCAGGTTAAGAACCAGCTCGTCAACAGTCAAGCTACCTGCATTAGGCATAGATGCATCATATCTTGATGATACACCAAGGACAAACGGTACACATAGATGCTACTTAATCTTCAACGTGAAATATATTAAAGTTCATTCGATTGTTTCCGTTTGTCGTAGTGAACACTCTCAACGACTTGAACCCTAAACCTCGGCGACCTTTTAGGCCAGGATTTACCGTCCTGCGTACTCGTTTTCCTCGACGAATTTTCGCTAATTGGCGAAAGACGAGCATGTCCGTTCTTCTTTCGCCGTTTTTCGTTCGGTGTCGTCGGTAACGAAATCGATTGCCCTTCTACCGAACTGCTTCGTTCCGAACTGTCCGAATCTTCGGACCTGTTCGAACGGAAAGGATCTTTTTGTACCGGTGACACCACTTTATCTTCTGACCGTTCTCCCGTACACTTCTCGAAACGTGATGTCTGCTTATTGCGAGAAGTGTGCACAATCACTGGAATCATCTTAGAGTCCGAGCGCGGTCCCGCATTCGGACCCCAATGAACGCGGTCCAGCGTCTTTGATCCGGCAGTGTTTGGAATGCTTTTCTTCAATTTTGATTGCAAGATCGGAAGCGTTTGTGATTTTGTGTCATGGACTTTTCCATTCTGTCTTGCTTTATCGTTGCAGATCAAATCTTTGTCGTCGTATTTCTCTCTGAGCCTCGCATCTTTCCGCCTTTGTTGTATCTTGTCTATATTCTCTAGCGATGCAGTTTTTTTGATACTATTGTTATTGTACGTTTTCCTTCTAAGGAAGTCCGTCGCTAATCCACGCCCGTTCGAAGCTCTTCGCGACGTGTAAGGTAAGCCAGCTAAGTTACTATCATCAGGACACTTTTCCATGCAGCACTTCGTCGATTTGTATTTTGCATTTTCTAAACAAGAGCATATGAAACTGCTGCTTCCAGTCCTCACTGGAATGCAAACGCACGAATGGTTATGTCCCATTCCGCACCGGTGCTTCGGAACGGCAAATATCTGCTGGCTCGCCGCGTCGAATCTGGGTGCCACCGATAAATCGGAATCACCGCTATCAACGAGAGATGAATTATCACCTGCAAGCAGTGATTTTTCCCCTGATACTTTCATCTCAATCGAAGTGCAGTTTTCGGTATATTTCTTGCCGTTTTCCTTACTTCTCAAGGACCCATTAGGGATGACAGGTGACGGAATGAATTGCTCTTCATTATATCGCCCATTCGGATAGCTTTTCCTTAATTCTTCCAGGGGTAGTTTCCCGCTCTCATATATAACATCAGATTTATTTTCGGACGTATCAAATTTGTAGTCACAGATCTCTTCTGCTGTCTCAGAAGGAGACTTGAGAATCATCAAGCGGCCTCGTTTAGTGCTTGGGTCATTTTTACTCAACGACCGAAGTCCTTCGTTTTTAGACTCGCCTCCTCCTTTGTCAGGATATCTTGTTAAAGTTTCTCCAGCTTTCTTCATGTTCTGTCCAGTTTCAAGTGAATTTTCTCTATATGACAACATTTCTTTACTGTTCAACTCTTCCAAATCTATGGCTGCGATGTTCGATACCATATCAACAGTGGCGCAAATATCAGATATTTCAAATGCCGGGGATTTCATTGACACTTGGCCTGTATTGTCCAGTCGCGTTTTCTTGTCAATTCCCCCATCTCGCAAGTCGTTCGTTTGCACAGACACGCTGTTGTGAAGAAGGTTGCTATCATGTGACGTCATTGGAGTTTCGCAGTAAAGCTCGTTATTCAGCCGTTTAGAGTTCTCAATTTTCGGTGGCGAGCATAGACTTTTGTTGCTAGGAAACCCAGTGGCGCAACTCGCAGATACGCAGCTGCTTGTGGGCGATGGGCTTGTGATTTTTAATTCCGGTTTCACGTTCGACATGGTTCTGCTAGCCATGCCTGCGTCTGCGAAGCCAATCGGCGGCGGAATGGAAACGGTTGACGTTTCCGACTCATTGTCATCCAAATATCCGCCCATGTCCTCTTTCGGTGTGTCAAGCAGTAGTTCTTCGGGCGGAGGTGGCAAATAATCGATCATCACGGAGTGAGCAGCGTAAGAAGGCTCCTTCGAAGATCCTCTATTTATGCTGTTGGAGCTCTGCGATCTCAGTGGGATAAGCGGGAAGCTTTCGCCTCCATTTTCGATGTCATGATTATACTCATCGAGGCTGTGAATGCTCCCATGCTTCATACTGCCATTTCCTACGACCGAGTTAGCGCGTGATCTTGATTTAGGCCTTGCGACGCCCTGTTGCACGCGGAAGCCTAGCGGTGAGCCATTCTCCAAATGCGAAGCGTCATCAGCGCCACCGTAGACCTCTTGCAGCTCCTTCAGAGAGTTGTTGCGCTTGACACGTCGGCAGTGGTCCAGGACAAAGCAAACGCTTATAACAAGGGCGATGAATATTGACAGCATTATTGCCAACACTAAATGGGTTGAGTTTGCTAAAGAAAAAAGAAAAATGAGCACATTCGATGGAGGAAAAGAGATTTGACGTGAGATAATGAATATCAATGTTTACTTTGTGATAAATATGAAACACATTTAGATAAAAAGGACTCTCATATGCAGTGAATGATACCTCGGATAAATCCTTTGTCGGTCACCAGTGAATGTGCTGTGAGTAACCAGTAGAGTGACGCTTTTTTATTGGATGAGCGCTCAAGGCTTGTTGGTAACGTTGCCCTTATCTTTGGCACAGCAGCACTACTTTTGGTTGTTTTTCCGTTTGAAGATGAGCCAGAGCTTGAAATCGGCACGTGCGTTGTAGCTGCAGATGAAGAAGAACGAGAAGTTGATTTCTCAGTTGACACTCGATCGGTTGAGGGTCTAACCGTTTTTCGGTCTTTCGTTGTCGTGTCTCCTTCGTCCCTCCCAGAGCTAGTGGTCGATGGCTTTGATGTTTCATCTTTATAAGATGTTATTGGTTTTATGCTGGCTGCTTTTGGCGTTGTTTTTATTTGTGTCGTTTTGCCGCCTTTGGTGGTGGTCGATGATGTTGTCTGCTCTTTTGTTGATGGACGGAAATCTATTCAAAATGAAACAGTTGCATTTCTCAGTCCCAATTGTAAGAACCTGTTTCTTGATAGAATATGAACACGTTCAACTGCTGGAATCTATCGTAAAAGTAAATGCTAGATACAGATGTGCTAGGAAGCTACTTGGAAAGTGCTCTTTGATAGTAATGCCAGTTGTTAGTGGACAGTAAAGAAGCCATCAACAGTCTAACTGCACCACCATACATAGCGCTGGTCTTGAAAATTTATGGAAATGGGATTCAGACAAAAGCATTTGAAAATTTTCTTTGTTGCTTACGGCTTTTGACCATAAGAAACCAGACACAGATATCACATTGATTCAACGCATTGAAGTAGCACACAGAGCCCAAATCAAAGGAAAAACTAGCTGTATATGTATATATTTATATAAATTATATATATTCATATATAACTTGTTATACATAAATGTATGTATTTATTTATTTATTTTTGTGTGGCTATCTTTGTTTGTATATTTGTACTTTTGCTTCACTATTAGTGCTGTTACAATGAGCAGTACATAGTGTAATCTCGGAGCCAAATCGTAATGAATTCACACTTTGAATCTTTCAAGCTACAGCACCACTTTGAAACAGTCAAAAGAGTCAGTTTGATAAACACTTAATAAGGAAATGTCTTACCGCATGAATATCTTATGTCCAAGTAAAAATATTGTCCTTGGCAGAATTTCCCAAATCTTTGCTTATCGACCGCAAAAATGCAAAGGCCTTTGCCGTCACAATCCCTGCTGACAATGTTTGAAACATCCTTACGGCATTGTTCAAACAGAGACGAAACATCACGACATACTTCTTGTCCCGCTTCCAGTTCACCGTAGAAGGCAAAGCTCACTCTGATCACATTTTCAGGATTGCATTTAAGTCGAACTCTGTTCCCTTCGCAGCGAAAACCTCTTGTTGCACTTGCGAATCCTAGTCAACAAAGCGAAAGATGCAAAGAAATTTTGAAATTTGTTCCAATGTTACACATTTTGTGAGACATGCTGTGATTTCTGCTTCGCCGTGCAGCAAAGCTACGGCAGAAACATATTTACCCGGTTCTTGAAGGGCGAGTTTTTAGATAATTGGACGCGTTCACGGGCGTTCCAAAATGCATTCAAGCTGCAAAAAGTTCGACACGGGAAAGCAAACTCGTCTGTAAGATGAACATTGAAAGACCATTGACAAAATAAATGCTTACCACTAAGGGAGTTCAAGCATGTTCCATAGCAAGTCAGAAAAAGATTATTATCGAAAAATGTTTGGTAAACAACTCGCTTTGACGTAGATGCTAAGAAAGATAGAAAGAATGAAATATTAATCGATTCTATTAGCATATGGATGTTTACAATTTAAAGGCTTCCAGCTTTTGAAAATATTCTCAAAGCTTTCAAAACGGTTCGAAATACTTCTACTTTAAAACTGCTGTCGGAAGCAATTTTTTCAGCGTTCAAAAGTTCCGAAGAAGCTTGGAATTTGACCAAAAAAAGATAAATTTTCGTTAAGTCTTCTAAGTCTCGATGAAATCAGTTCTGATGTTGATCCAATTTCTCAAAAAATAGGCTTGTTGCTAAAAAAGGAGTTTTATCAGCATACAAGGATGTTTGCTTGCTTATGGATAAACTGTAGGTAGAACGAATATGAATACGTTTTGATGTCAACTCTTACAGTTAAATTTCGCATCTGGGGACAAATTTATGGGAAGGCAGCACAAAGAATGTTGATTTATGTTTCAAAAATTAGGTAAGGCGCAAGAAAACATGTCTAGCTAGGAGTTTCAGTTTGCTAAGCGGTTCCACAAAAGCACCTAGTTATGTGCTGTAACGGAGCATCAAGATTTGCACATAGATGATTTCTGATTGGTTTGCTTAGCTTGATTAAGAGCTAAGTGTTCCAATCAACTTTGAATCATTATCTATGCGTCCTTCAATTGCCCGTCTAGCTGTCATAAACCATGTTTAATCACTTTTAGTGAGCCAGAGGAATGACTCTATTCTGTCAGAATCTCTCGCATGAAAATCGGCATCATCTTTATGTTGTCTTTGATATTCTTTGTAAAGGGAATCACAAGATCATCTCTCGCCACGAAGCGTGTAGTTGTTTGTTTTAAAAACAAAGATTCCCTATCACCTGAAGTTAATGACTAGGGCAGCTGCTAAAATTCAAGATTATGTCTCAGCTAATTTGCGGTGGAGATGGTCGATAAAGATAGCAATGGACGAACTCAGCTTCGTAACTCATCAATACCACAGAAAATCAACCAAAACTACGTCATCTTTTGCGACTAGCACCACGAGTAACCGCCAAACCCACATGTCTGATTGGATGAGTCGAGTCAAGCAAAGGTCAACTAGATGAGTGCAATTCTATGGCACGGTCATAAACAAGGTCAACTAGCATAGGGAAGGAGCGATCCGCATGATGCTTCTCAGAGTCAATTTAAGATACAGTAAATTATTGAACAGTTGAACTGGTTTTTCTTTTCAAGTCGGATTGTAAGAAGCCCATAAATCAATCAAACTGGCAAATTCGTGAATATAGCAATTGTTGCTCGAAAATGCCTAGAAACACTTCTTGAAGTCAGCTATTAATGAAATCTCAAAGATAGTGGATTCATCTGCCATCTTGGTCACAAAGTTTGCTGAAATCATTTGACTCACTCTAGTGAAGCAAATTGTGAAGTGTGTTTCTATAGTACCGTGCTGAGCAGAACTTTGCCAATTAATATTAAATTTCTTAATACAAAACAAGGCACCTGCATTCGATTGTAATTTGTTTCAAAATTTCAAGTTTTTGAACCTGCTTGCTATGACGTTCCTGCTTGAATATGGTTTTTCGAATTCACAATGTTTTGATGTGCAAGTAAAGCTTTGCATTGACGCAAAAATAAATTTACGCAACCTGAATAGCGTCCTCGATGCTAACAGTCCAATTTCTAACTGCAAATTGTTGGCTGTGGGAATCCTAGCGACCGCAATACGACCAAATGCATTACATAAGACTATCTTAATTATAATCTATTTTAACAATGCAGGGCGTAAGAAGCATGTCTCTATGGTGGAAAGATTTGGGACCGTTCAGAAAATCTTGGAAAAGATTCTCTCTTCTCAAGTTATGGTGCTTATAAATTTCAAGTGTGCTTTACCTGCCTCTTGCGAGAATCGTTCCGTGAGGAGCAAGAAATTAAATCGGAGCAAAAATGCCAAAATAGAGAATGGAGCCTAACTGGTTCTAGCTTGAATTTACATGTGCAAAATGGAAGATAATTTCGTCGGTATTATGATTAAAGTGCCTAAGCCACAATTAATATTCGTCTCCAGCGCTTCATGTTCTGATAAATGCTTGATATTAATAATAATTACTACCACGAAATACATGCGTCTTCGCTGGTGTGATAAATAGCTTTTAATTCGTCAATACTCAGATTTAAGTCCCATGAAAAGGTTGGGAAATGGATCAAAATTTTGAAGCGGAAAAAATTCAAAGGGAGCTAGCTATCTTTAGCTAGAGTTTCAATAGCTTCCAAACGCCTTCAGCTATTTCAAAGGAAAGAGATTTATCCTACATTAATCATCATTCAGGATTTGAAGAAATGGAAACTACCTTATGATGACTAGATTTGTTAAATCTAATGGGAATTAAATCCATAAAGACATCGATGCACCGTTCTAATTGATAATTCTCTAATTGAAGGTGGATTCCTGTATAGTCTTTGGGGATTTTGTTAATCAGATAAATGCAAAGCTTCTATTACTTTAAAATGTAAACAAGCTGTATTCCATGATTGAAATAATGTATGTTGCTTAGAGAAATGCCGCATTCTTCTCCCACACAATGCCGTTTCATATACCTTTGAAAAAACTTTTTCTTTAAGAAACAGACACTGTCATTATTGGAAAAATGTTCTGAGAAGGAAATGAAAACTTTCCTTAAACTTTATCTTATCTTGGAGCAAAAATAGTGCACAGCCTCGGGAGACTACAACTATTGCATCAGCATAGCAAGACAGCAAATTTTAGTGTAGAGCTCTGAATTTCATGTTCGCAGTACAAATATATATATTTATACATATTTATATATGTTTATGTTAAGTATATGTTTAGCTGAAGATTGTGTAACATGAAACTCAGAGTTCTAAACTAGTACTGGTTTTTCTCTCTTGTTATTCTAAATATTTCTTCCATTGAGTACCTAGGATATATATATAACTGTTTTATGTATTTATGTATGTATATATATTGAGTTACAGTATCTGTCTATAGAAATGAATATATATACATATCTATATATCTATGGAGATGTATATATATATATATATATATATGGAGATGTATATATATATATAACTATGTATATACTGTATATGCATATGTATTTATAGATTTATATTTATATGTATATGTTTATATATATACTGTATATATTTATGTATATGAATGTGTCGGAAAAGCAAAGAAATGACTTTGATCCCGTGAGAGACAATTCTTCTATATATATATTAGTAGATACATGTATATATTTATTGGAAAATTTTTTCTGTTATTTGCTTATTCAAGCTTTGTGATTGTTATGGTGGATTACTTTAAACTTTGGTCTAGACTACACTGCTAAAAATCAATTTATATCAAGCACCTTCCTAATAGTTTCTTTATATACTTGACAGCATGGTGAAGTTGCGCTTATAAGACAAAGGCCTGATTTGAGCTTGTAACGTATTTTTGACGGTCATTGGCAGTGGCGAAAGATATCTTATTGCATTGATCGTTAATCCACTGTTTGTTTTTGGCAATCTCATAACCTGCAGCCTTATCTAAATTTTGCAGAGATGCGAGCACAGATGATATATTCCAGTATGACAATGCATTATCGTTGGAGCTGAGAATTGAAGCGAAATCCTATACAGCTCCGCCTTGCAAAAGCGCCATGACATGCTTGTCAGAACCATGGTTTGGACTTCTGCGTGCTTCTCTTTCGTGGACTGACAAGCCCGGTGAGACTATTGTTATGCATACAGCAAAAGCTAGCCACGGTTTAATGAACTGAACACTATTGAGTCATACGCAAATTAACAAATTTTTAAAAAAAATATCCGTTCCGTACATTGACAAGAGGGTAAATTTTCTTGAATTTCTTCCCTCTGATCTCTGTTTGATTTCAGAATACTTTCGCACGGTGAAAGACTTTTTTCAATAGTGCCAAGGAGGCAATACAACAGCTTCTTATAAACAGGCACAAAAGTAGAACGAATGCCACTAAACAATGCATTGGCATTGGATCATTTGTCCAAAATAGGCAGATTTATTGTCATTCTAATGAACATCTCACTTTAACGGACAACAAATTGGTTCAGCATCATAAAAATTCTACTGCAGAGCTTAAGAATCGATGCAGAACCTCCAACGTTTCTTTGCTTCACAGAGATGAAGATGAAATGACAATAGCTCGCATTTGCAAGACCCTCTTTTAATTGTGGTATCGTCATTTATCCCTGCTTAGTTTAAATGCAATTTTCAAGCAAACTTGCTTACTTGACATTGAAAATATTAATGGATTCTTTAATACCTGACTCAAGAATCGCGATGCCCAGAATTAGAAATACGGCGATCGGAAGGATTTTATTTGCCAACACGACCATCTTTGAAAGTGATCGAAATATCGGATAGTTTTTGGATCAAGAGAACATTTGAAATGGAAACCACATCAAGATGCCAGTTGACCTGAGATCAATCTTCTGAATGACCATACGCAATTGCATGTGAAGAACAGTTTTCTACAGTTTCAAGAAGGCCAGCTATCTTGAAATTCGATCTGAAAAAAGATGATACATCAGGAAATTTGATTTTAAGGAGAGATTTTCAACTAAGCTGAGGCAGATTCAAAAGCTGACTCTTTTACCTGTTTATGAAGCAGACAATTCACTAATGATGGCTTGGTGTCAAAATGTGTTCGTAAATATGACGAAAATCCATCTAGGATGGAGCTGTTAAATGCCTTTTCTAATCCTGCACCAACTAATGATCGTAATAAAGCTATTCTTCTGCCGTGCCTTTGTGCCGTGTTCATGTCTTCGTGTCGTCATTTATTTGTACCTTCTAGAATCCGCCCGATTCCGAATCACAACTCGCAATGCTCTCCGTAAACAAGCAAGCTACGATCAGAGGAAATTTCCGCAATCCAACTGATTAACTTGAGCAACTTGCTTAAGTCTAAGAGCTACCTTCAAGCAAGCATTCTCTATGCTAATCCAAATATCAGCTGTTATGCGATCTAAATCTCTCCAGACCTCTCACTTAACAATTCTTTAGAAGATTTTCATGGTCCGCTGTTCCATCAATCTACCTTCAAGCACGTGATGATGGTCAACAGCGCTCGGATGTCCTTGCACTTGGCAAAAATGCCTTGCATTTAAAGTAAGAAGCTACCAGATCTGTTGCAAGACACACACACATATATATATATAAATATATATATATATATATATATATATATATATATATATATATATATAAATATATATAGCAGAAATGCAGAAAAGGAAAAGGCCGATTCTCTGTTACTCTGAGTTTCGTGCGAAGGCACTCGTCAGACAGACTATAACTCAGAGTAACAAAGAATCGGTCTTCTCCTTTCTGCATTTCTGCTATCAACGCTCTGTACTTTGTACATAGAGCACCATATGGCGGTGAAGACAGCACCCTCTATGTGATATAAATATATATATTCATATTATTCCTTCAATTCAAAAATCCCAACTGCGCTATTGATAGTTATCGTGCATCGAAATTAATTTCGATGTCAAACAATTTTCTCTAAAAGCTTCAACATTGCTGATCAAGCTGTCATTTGAGCTAGTGTACACTGTGTTCTCGACACCAGCCTTGATCGCAGCCTAAATAGAGCACTGAGTCACCACCAAATACACATCTGTCCAAATACCTCACTTTCATTGCCTCAAATTGCAAGGGATAGTCTGTGGCGTTAGTTAATAGAATGATGAATTCAAACGCGTAATTATGTTGTTATCAAAAGATGATCAAAATATCGTCGAGTCTTCTATTTACTTGGAAAGATGCAGCGACATGAAACCCAAGCAATGAATTCGGTGTTATGGTGATTCACAGAACTGTCATGCAGTTACGTTACTGCAGGTGCAGAGAAACAGTGTCAGCAACTATATCAACTTTATTTTTGCCAAAATTCAGCTAGCTCCAATTCTAAAGCTCGATTTAATTTCGTGTCTCCTGTGGTGGTGCAACGCAAACGTTTTACCTGCGTCGTTAAACTGGTGCTCAAGTGGGTGTCGCAAGAGCAGTGACGAATGTCGAAAGCGTTTGGGAATAAATCACCGAACGTAGTTTGCAAGCTGCTCACATTCTTTAGCATTGGTTCGATGACGTGGTCCTTGAAAGGAGGAGGCACTTTAATAGCCAAACTCACCTGGAATAACATAGGCTCGAGAAGCTAACCGATTCTCACACCCACACATCAGTATACAGAGTGCAGAAAATTATGTGATACTACCAGAAAGCAAGATTCCAGCTTCGTCTGTGGACCACAGCGCATTCGATTTAGCGTGTCAGCCAAGGTGACTAGAAGCTTGTGTGATTGAGGGCCAGCATGCACTGTCTCTCTCCACTTCACCTGTTATCTAGCCAAGCAGCCAAGGGAATTCTCCTTACGTAGTTATGCAGGAAGGCTATTTGCTAAGTAGATAACTACATTCATAATGATCATATGATTAAAGACGAATCTCATCAACATCTCAATGCTTCAGAATTAAAGAACAGCGGACAAAATGCATTTTAATTGCTCTCCTGATCCAGTAAAGCAAAGCCGCTATCCCGTAAATGAGCAAAATTGTTCAAAATAATCGAATTCAGTCGTAGCTCAGTGAGTATTCCTGGAGCGCCCGTAGGTTTTTGATGTATCGCACAGAATGCTACATCTAGCAGCAATGTAGCTTCCTGATTGAGCTTGTTTACGGTCTTCATTATCAAATGCAACTGTTTCTTAGTAGAAGCAAACTTGGTGAGAGGAAAGCCAAACTTGCTTCTGTGCGTGTCCATGACGTGGCAATCAAACGTACGAACAACCTCAATGGCCGACTTTACGTTCCAATAAGCCCGATATGGGATGCTCTGAGATCCTTTAAAATAACAAAGTGCTGCCACTTTTCCAAAGGAGACAAATTAGACATGAATTTTCCTTTTTTGACCTGTCAATGGCAATGAAGTACAGAGGTAATGGGTCGTGCTTATGAACCCTGCACGGTTCTTGATAAAAACGCTGTCGGTGAGGAAATCAAACGGACGTCCACCTTATGAAAATAGATAACCTTAGAAAGCATTCGAAGCCCCCCCCTGCCTCTGATTTCTGCTGAACTTGGAATTGATTTATTGGGCTTGATATTCTCCTCGTTATAACCTGCATCTAAATATGCATATTCGGAACGGTCTTCTCTGCCCGTAATTCTGATTAAGGCAATTCTACTGCCTATCGTTCTCAACTGACCTCAGTCATAACTCATCAACCAAAATTTCTAAGCATCTTAGAGCTTTAGTTGATTATCTAACCTCAACTAACTTGGGCATTACGCTTCTCACCATATGAACAACTGAACTCGCATCTTGTGTGTCGCTACATAACGACGTGTACAGTGTATGACCTGGTCTTCAGAATGGTGTCCGCTTCGTAATATCTTGCTTAGAATCAAGCATTGCTTTGTATTTTGGCTTTGAAAATGCCAAAGAGCTGATTCAGTCCTTATTCGCTTTGAAACGGCTCCATCAAACGCTTCGTAAATCAAAGCAACTCGTTTTTTGGGTATCTGTTTTTACTCAAAAGCTGCTTTCAATTGTGAAAGGCTGAACCACCAAACTTGACAACCATGCGAAGTAGACTTCTTTGTGTGTACAGTTATGCCTTGAACAGCTCCAAGTGAAAACGGTTTCAACGTTGTGCAATTGCTGGTTACAGCTGGGACATGGAACTTGTGAGACACGTCTGTGAATTACTCTCCAATTGGAAAAGGCTTCCAGAAAGCTCTGATAAAAAAGGCCAAATGTGATTCAACTGAAGATCCCTTCCAACATTCGTGCTTTTCCTAGCTTTTCATTTTGTTTTCCTCCCGAATATGTTCAAAGGAGGCTAAGCTAACCGCCTTAAGAACGCGATGTTTTAATACTAATTGGCCTAAATGAATGAAATTTCACGATATCGCTGACATGTATACAAAAGAACGGCGTTCAAATAGATCAACAGAACCGTTATGTAAATGGATTACCGGCATTTCGACAGACCTCCAAATGCAAAGTCAAGTTGCTTCGCAACCTACCTTTCGCAAGGAATGTGAAAATGATTTTTAGTCTGTTAATCAACCTGGTTGAAAATTTTCAGGATGCTCTCCGTTGTGAGATTCTTGCGCATTGGTTTTATGGTCACTAGTTCGAATCCACCCTAAGCTGAACTTTCCCTTGGAGTGAGGAGAGCTGCCAGCTCTCTATAATTCCAGGCGTATGAACCACGAGGTCTGGCTACATTGATAGGAGGTACCTGGACATTGCTCAATAAGCAAAAAGCTTCTCTATGTACATTAACAATGTGTAGAGAAAAGTTGAAGAGTAAGGCAGAGAGTTTGGAAAAAGTTGACAAATGAATAGCAAGCTTTCATCCTTCTAAAGAAAATTGCAGCTTTTCCATCGGCAAGCACTTTTTTGCCCTGTTCAACCAAATCACTGTTCAAGACGCTTTAGCAGAAGCGATTCCAAATCTTGGCAGAACTGAGACTGTTATAAGGAGCACGACATCGTCTCTGCACATTTTTTCAATCATAAAAATGCGATGGGTTTTTTTCGTGAATTATGTTGGGGAAAGACTACAGTGGCCTATACAAAGCCCCAACAAAGGAAGAAAGAAGTTAAGAAGAGAGGGAGATCAGATCGATTTTATTGATCTTAGATTTGAAAGATGGCAAGTTGTAAGATTAAGGAAAGCAAGAAGAGGGTAAGAAGTTCCATAAATTGCATGTTCTAGGAATGAATGATGATTTGTGGGATAGAGTTCATGGATTAGGCAGTGAAACTTGGAAAGATTTTGAATGAATTGAGCTTCTAATAATCCTGACAGGCCTCAGAGGAACAGGAATAGCACCCCTGATCTCCTGAGAGAAATGCCCGTGTAAGTATCTGTAAAAGATGGGTGACGGTATAGCGATTCCTGAGTTACATTTTTGAAAACATTGAATGTTTGTATCTTTTCATCTTTATTTACTCCATATCGATTTACTGCGTGCAACTTTCGCACGTAAGAGTTTATATGGCATTAACAGCTTCCAACTAAAGCCTCAGATTCCTTATTTTATTTCTCCCCCTTTTATCCAACCCCTCCCCCCACTTCCTTTTGGGAGATCATCCTACAGTAGTAATAGGCTCACTTAATATAAATGCGATTCTTTAAGCATTCAAAGCTGATTTTAACTAATTTTTGTCCAAATAATGATTTTTTCCAATTCTTCTCACACCAGTTACTCTTTTAATTGGTCTAAGGGTCATGACAAGGTAACAAATGAACATGTTACGATCATGATGAAACTTAGCAGCCCACAATTAGCAACTCGACTGTGCCAGAGGAAACTCAGTTTTGCAGCTCATGTTATGCTGGGGTCACGTGGAAAACATAGCAAACTTGGTTTTAGAAGGACAGGGGAACGAGAAAAGAGATCATATTCGTAGTTTTTTATAGAGGAAGGCAACGCAGCACTTGGGGAGATGACGTCAAGGAGTGGATCAAAACCAGTAGTATTGGAATTGCCAAGAGGGTTGCTGAGCATAGAGTTGG
This sequence comes from Pseudorhiza aurosa, assembly GCA_964026355.1. NCBI lineage: Eukaryota > Metazoa > Cnidaria > Scyphozoa > Rhizostomeae > Lychnorhizidae > Pseudorhiza > Pseudorhiza aurosa. The sequence goes on from OZ032126.1 coordinate 5,139,532, forward strand.
GTGGCGTGGTTTGGTCACCGAGTACCATCGGATGATGATGATGAAAAATCATGTGAATTTTGCTACGCGCATGCTCATATGATGCTGTCTACTTCTATTGTGCCTTATTGATATTATCTGTCCTTTGAATATTAGGCCTGGTCGAATAACAAATAGAACTGCCATAGGCCCATGCTAACTTCGCAACTAAGTGCTGCTTTCCAGATCACGTTCTCCTCGTTATACCAAACAGAGAAGTCCTATTTTTTCAAAAGCTTCTATGTTCATAGAAGGAAGTATCTATGAGCTTTTCCATGGCCTCGATGTTGTCATAGCACTTTGTTCCTCCTGGTATCTTCGTCATAGTGCTTGTAAATAAGTTAAGCAGCGCACATAGCAACTCTTGATAGACACTTTGATGGACAATAAAAAAGGAACAAAGCTAGTCAAACCTCGTTCTGTCATAGCTAGACACGCTAAAAATTGCATGGCTAAGTTCAAGAGAGATTCGGAAGGAGATTGCATGTCCTTGAATTGCAGCAGCTACCTCGAGTTTCCGGAATAAGAAAAGCATTTTCAAGGGTTTTGTACCCGGTCTCTGTTTTCTGCCACTCGTACAGCTGATAATCCTAATTCATGAAGCTCAGCGTTTCCTATACAATAAACCTATATTCCCAAAACAGTCTTCAGATTAACATTTGGTGTCAGGATACCTTAATGGTAAGATTCTTACGCATTGATCCTATGGTCAGTGGTTTGAGTCGCACCTCAGCTAAACTTTCACTTAGAGTGAGGAGAATCGCCAGCTCTCTGTAATTCCAGGCGTAGGAATCACGAGGTGTGGTCACATCGAGAGGAAGGACATGGACACTGCTCGATAAGCAAAAAGCTACTCAGTGTACAAATTTCTACCTTTGACACCTAGGTAGAATCGTGTGTATAAAAAAAAACAGAAAAATACAAGTATTCGTATTCTATCAATTTTAGCTAGTTCAAATCAATGCTTGATGCAATGCATCACATACTCGATTTCAAGTGTTGCAGAAACCAGAGACACGGATCTGAGTATTTTCTAGGGATGTAGATTTTATGTGGTTGTTTCCTGTTGCCTTCCTCCCCAATGGAGTTTTTATAGTGACAGTGCAGGATTCGAACTCACGACCCCTGCGTTATGAGTCCGCACGCTTAACCCCCACAACACGGCACCACCATTTGCTTTAGACAATGAGGCAATGAAATATCGAAAGGAGTTTGCTAGAGATGTTCTGGTGACCAAAATGTAACACAATTCTGCTGCATTTATATGCACTTTGAAAGCAAGGTAAACACGAGAATTTCAATCGAGAGAATTTATTGAAGGTGCAAGCTTACTGCATTTGTCAAGGTTACGAGCTTTTTACCCTGATAAAATTGATTGATTCAATCGAATAAACTGAATGTTTATTTTTCTATGCTTGTATCGTTAATAAATAGTAAGCAACATCACTGAATTTGAACAATGAAATTTCAAACTAATTTCCGTCAATCGAAAGAGCTTCTAGATGATGAATTAGTGCAGCAAATATAGCCGTCTTTTGTTTGCTATCAAGTAAAAAATCTGTTGTAGTGGTAGGGATATTCCGTGAGCAGATTTTTGATAAATGATGAATAAAGGAATGAATTAAACCAAAGCAGAAAATTGCACAAGAGTGAATTGAAAAAATTCTCCATGTTGCTTTTAAAGATGATTAAACTAATTCATGTCACGAAACGTTTCATCTTTTTGTAAGGTTTGCATGTAAAAATGTCCTTCAAAATTATATAAATTTGTGGCTTCTACCGCAGTCGTTCGCTCAACCATTCACAACTATCAGCATTAATGTCTTGTAGATAATATTTAATGTCTTCGTTTATCCTCTTCATAAGAGTGAAAGGATCGATGAAACAGTCAATGAAACCGAAGATATTCCTCTAGCAAAGCCATCAGATTGGCTTCAAGTCTTGCACGAAGTAAACCAACCCACGACAAAAGTCCGTAGCTCAGCTGATAAGCAAACAAAGGCCCTTGTACAAGAGGAAGTAAGAATTCAAAGAAGTGATGGGTTATGAATGAAATGCAAACAGACTTACCAAAAACAGCATTGGGTAGAGTGCGTGTCAATAACTTCGCAGTGAAATTGAAGTTTCGTCGAACGCTTTCTAAATCTGCATTCTTTTCCTAGAAATAAACAGTAAATGACTGTGTAACAGTTGCAGCTTGATTTTCACTTCTCATAGATGTGTCAGAATTCCGTTGACGAGGTGTGAAGCAGAGTATACGGCGCTCATTCATAGGAGCGGATAGCAAGTATGAAGGGATGAAGCAAATCCATAATTAAATGGGAATCAACATAGCAGTTGAAGAAGCAGTTGAACGTTCTCCGTAGCCAATATGCAGCTCGATATTCTTCGCAACCAAGTCAAGGAATTCAGTAAGAACGCTGCAACCGTTACATCATTCAGCGCAGTTGTAAATCACATCCACAAACATCACTTTTGAATCAGAAATTTCGATTCATCCATCCCGCCCTTACTCAGGCAACCGATTTCAATTCAAATGTTGCTTTCGTGGCAGCGGTTGCTTCTCGAGCTTTTAAAACGATGAAAATGACGTTGAAAAGAGTTGATCAAGAATCCAGACGTACTTTTGATAAGGAGAATTCAATCCCAGTTGTGAAGGTAGGCATTTACCGTTTCTGTACTCTTTCAAAATTAATCGATTTGGGTTTACGACCGCTTCATCTACCACCTGCAGCATATCTAAATGTCATGAACAAAGCGGGTTGGACGGCTGGGTTATGGACTGTCGCATTCAAGCTAATGAATCGATGACATACGTATCACCTCCTTCAATTGGACTCGATAGCTTTACAATGGTAGGTTAATATCAAACTAAACTGGCAAGATATTCCATGACAGCAGCAAGATAGGCTTAAATAGTTCATTGGAGTCTTCTTGATACTAGGCTGAACTGGGAACGACTGCAATCTCCTGCGAATACCAGGAGCAAGCTCAAGGATAGCTGGAGGCAGAAAATGTTGCAATAAACGAATCACCGGACGATTGTGCTTGATTAGGAAACGAGAGGTAACGAGAGGTAACGAGAGGTAACGAGAGGTAACGAGAGGTAACGAGGGGTAATGAGAGGTAACGAGAGGTAACGAGAGGTAACGATTGGATACGAATGAGCATGACTTAGTAAAATAAACTGCTTGAACCATATTTTGATGCTTCACACCTGTGTGCTAACCTTGAAAGCCTTTTGTAAGTGCAACTTCCATATGACAATCACCTCCTTACAAGTTGCAAAATCAGCTAAACAGCAAACCTAATTTTATGATGAAAAGAGCTCCAGGAGCAAAAGGAAAGAAGTCAAAATTTTGCAGATTTCTGGGCTAAATTGATATTACAATAAAAATTAGTATTTAAATTTTGAGATAATTTATAACAACACGGTCATATTTGGGTACTTGACATATCGGATAGAAGCTAAGACTGATAAATTCAATTATCCACTTTTATGGGCTAAAGAGCTTTTGAAGCATATTATTGATACAATTCTCGACCGTAATATTACTCTTATCAAACTGTTACACATCTTATCGTTTTGTCTTCCAAACCATATGTTTCTTGCCTCCTGTTTCATTAGGCATGCATTTTGAACAAATCAGATGGCCATTGTTGGATTGATCGAAATTCTGGCTATATTTGAAGATAATATTGTGATCATCCAGCATCTCAAAGAACTCTTCGTGGTAAAAAATCAAACCATATTTTAAGACATTGCAATATTGATCGATGGCAATGACCCGACATATTCTATCCTGTGTCTCAATCTAAGATGGCTTGTTGATAAGAAAAAGCTGCTCTCTCATGGGCAGTAAGTAAGTAAGCAAGAAAGTAAGCAAGTAAGTAAGAAATTAAATACGAAAGTAAGTAAGAAGGTAAGTAAGTAAGCAAGAAAGTAAGCAAGTAAGTAAGAAATTAAGTAAGTAAGAAATTAAGTAAGTAAGACATTAAGTAAGAAAGTATGTAAAAAGGTAAGAAATTAAGTAAGTAAGAAATTAAGTACGAAAGTAAGTAAGAAAGTAAGAAATTAAGTAAGAAAGTAAGTAAGAAGGTAAGAAATTAAGAAAGTCAGAAAGTCAGAAAGTAAGTATGTAAGAAATTAAGTAAGTAAGCAAGTAAGAAATTAAGTAGAAAAGTAGGTAAGTAAGAAAAAAGGAAAGTAAGTAAGTGCAAGAAAGGGTATCAAGTAAAGCTGAAACGGCTCGCATCCTATAACCCTTCGACCCATAATGGCACCAGTAGGCAACCTAAAGCAAACACTGTTATTTCAGTTCGCAAGTTAAATGCCATAACTTTATTTCAGATTCATATTTTAAAAGCATGTGATCTTACTTTACAAAATAGTCACTTAAGCTTATTCAATGTTATATGAATACGACCATCTGACACTGCTTGCACACATAAAATGCTTTAAATTCGTCATACCTTGCTATTTTGGGAAATTTCTTCCAAAAAAGGACTTCACTTTTGGCTGAGGGCTTGGAAACCTTTTTTCAAGTTTTTGTATAAAAAAACACATCAGGGACGCAAACGCAGTAGACTTAATGCTATTGGAGCTTAATGTAACTGACATATAGGCATATTACGGATGGAAGCATTCCATCAACAAGGTATGAAGCAAAAAAGAATTTGGAAAAGTAAACAGTGAAGACTAATCGCTAGGAGATTGCCAAAAAATCAAAGCAAACAAACGAAGAATCATTAGAAACTTCTGAAAGTTAACAGCATTCTCATAAAAAGATCCAAAGAGTAATCTCGTCTGTGTTACTACTTTAACGCAGCAAAATTTAATGCAAACGAAGAAGTAGTTAAGTAGTTTTTCTAGTGGATTATGTTGAGGGAAGGTCATGGTGGGCCATATGGAAAGTCCCAACAATGGAAGAAAGAAGAAAGCGAAAAGCTAAGAGGAGACGGAGGGCAGATCAAGTTTATTGATCTTAGTTTCTTTGTGATTGAGCAAATGAAGTATTTTGCTATCGATGATATCATTACTGTTATCAACGATGTGGAAATAGTGCAGACTCGAAGCTGCAACGGTTGGTGCAGTTTCAAGCAGTGAAAGTCACTCTAACGGGGGATTTATTTGAGAAAAAAAGATTTTTAAAAGCTTGCAATCCTTGGGAGACGAAACGTTTAAACCTTTCGCATCAGAATTTGCAAGGTGCTCCTAAAACCGGTACAATATTGCATCTGTAACCCAGGGTAGAATGCTTGTTTTTTATGCAATAGGTTGGGGCTCAATGCACTGTTGAATCCTGTCAAAGACTTGAAAAATGGTACATGCCATTTCGTTGCTCAGAATCAAGCGCTTTGGCGAGGGGGCTAGTGAGCTAAGCACACAATGATACCAGATGGTCCGCTTCTATCTGTAGTATTCGCTGTGATTGCACAGCTGTGATGCTCACAGTCTAAAGAAACGGAGATGGGCGTTGCCATAATCATAAAAAAATGGGAAGGAAAGACTTTTAAAAAGCGTTTTAAATGTCGGAAGTAAATATTTCACAGTTGCAGATAAAAAATTTTCATGTCTAGCAAAATTTTGAACGTGCTAAAATTGGACTTTTTATTCTGCAGTTACATCAATGTTCAGGTTCATTTCATTTCGAAAAGTTATTCCAAAATTTCACGAGTTGCTTCGTTATTTTCTTAATTCGACTGCTGAAAAAACGGGGTAAATCGAGAGCGAGTAAGAATCGCTTGAAGGAAATGACATTGAAAAATCTTTTTAGATTCGATATCGACGGTCACAGGTTGTCATGCCAGCTATCTAGAGTTTACTCCACCCAAATCCAATTAACCTTGCAGGTAGTTTAGCGAATTGACTTCCTGAACTGTCGCATAGCGTGGGTGGGCCACCTCGCTTCATTTTTCACCAGGAAAGCTTAGAAATGATATCAATATGCAAAGGCAATGATCGAATGGTTTCAGTTCATTGGAAGGGTGTTTACAGAAGATTTCTGAAATTAATTTCATTATCAAAGTTCGGGTCTTATTATAAAGCTGTGACTCTCAATTCTATTTGACTTTAGTTTGGCCATACAAAATTTCAGCGATGAATTGGGCCACTATATCACATGAGATACTGTATATGGCAAATACAAAATTGTGGAAGAAGATTCTTAAAATGGACGCCTCTGTGAAATTTCTAACCTGCCTTGACCGATCACTGCATTTATCTAAGCTTTTCATTTGATGCTAATCAGATAATTCAATTTAGTGAATGCACCTTGATAACGCATTATTAGATTTGGCATTTTTGCATCACATGCCTCCTATTGTTCAGGTTGTAGCTTAATGCGTGAAGGGCAAAGAATGGCATGATGGGTGCCTCACGAAAAGCTTCATTGCTAGCTGTTGTCATTTTGATATTGTTGAATGCAATGTCATTGCAGGACCAAGAAATACTTGCCAACTTTTGCTCAAATGAAAAGTTAAATTTTTACATGGATTCTATTCTAGTCATGCGTGAAGGCATCATCAGAAAACACATGATAAGCAGTTGGCTTTGCGTTTTATTAATCACCTGGGCTCAGGGTAACCGGCTCAAGGCAAACTCGATCATGCCTCTGGATGCCGTCTGTCCACTCGACAGTAAATTGATACCTCACGCAAGGAGCTGAGCGTCCCACCTCACAATTTCGTGACACAAGATGTTCCCTCCTTAGCAGAGCGATTTACCGTGTTCGCTTCGAGTTCGGGCCACAACTTCACCTTCCTTTTCATACATTTAGTTATACTTTTTACAGGCTCTGAAGCTCGCCATGAAGCTTCTCAATCAGCCTGCCTCCTTCTGCACTTCATTTATGATGACCATGACAAGGCATTTGTATCAACATACGTATTAACCGTACCATGTGGATCTAAATTTATGTACAGCTAACGGCATGAGCTTGAAAGCTAATGTATTTGGTAGGCGCAAAATAGAAAGCCGAAATTCCCCATCTTAAGAATACATTCGGCTCAAATTGAATAAACTCATGAAATTTTTTGTAGAATTTGAAAATGTTTATAATAGGCATGAAAGATTTATGTGCAGACCTCATAATTTGCTAACCACAGCATCGCTACCTTTTAAATAAATTATTAGGTAGGCCAACTGGTATGAAGGCATATAGCATGGGATTGGTTTCAGAATTAAACCATTTAGGTAGATCTTTGATTATGCGATAATGCTTGCTTCAATCAAGATCACTTTAATGATGGAAATGTTGCCGTCTGCCATCAAATGCGAGAAAAGTAAACTGCAGAGACATCGGCAGAATTCTTTTCCATTCAACTACCGATACTACTTCTTCCGTCAACCGCAGAGCAGATGAACTTTGGTCAATCAATGTAAACAATTATTCGTGAATTATTCATGCATTCCAAACACAAAAGGATTTCCCTTGGATTTCCTAATATTCCAACAGTAAATGGCGCAGTGTAGTGACCAACTTCGCTAGGCTACTGATCGACAGATCATTAACAACTTAAGGGTCAAGCTTGCAGAGAAAGCCCACACCTCATGCTTCCCTTGCAGACTTTCTCTATCGCCTTGTAGCTGGTGCATGTTAGTCCCCAAACTAATCCGTATTTTACGATTTCTAACAAGCATGTGTAGGTGGATTTTGGACACTGATGAGCTTTTTGCTTATCCAGCAGTGTCTACGTCCTTCATCTCAATGTGACCACGCCTCGTGATTCCTACGCCTGGAATTACAGAGAGCTGGCGACTCTCCTCACTCTAAGTGCAAGTTTACCTGGAGGTGGATTCGACCTTTACCCATAGGGTCAATGAAAGAATAGCACCATTGAGGTATCTTGACACCGGTACACTAAGTCGTTCGGTACAGTTCCCTCGGACTTGATTTAAATACAATGCTTCATTGGTGGGACACTTCTATAGCAGGTTCAGGCGTTGTTCAGTTATGTATCTACCACCTTACTGTACTAATAGTAATAGCCTGACGAGCGTAAAGGACAAATCAACACTGTTAACTCATCCATAACCTTGTCATCGAATTTTGTGGAGTACAACCCAATTGATGCTTCGTATTATTGCAACGACGTGCTCTGCAGTTGATGATTTTTAGGTTCCATTTCGTGCAGAATTTATGAAACTGTGCAATTTTTTTCTTCGAAAGGAATTGATCCGGCAAAAGGAGCAAACTAGGGTGCGATTATGATGAAATAGAGGCTCTCTTGACTTAAACAAATGATCCAACGTCGTACTATAATGCTGGCCTGACCAGCCCTTGGAGAATTTAAAAACCCAATGAGAAGACTTATTGCCAGACCAAAAACAGCTTGGCTTGTGAATTGTTCAAGGAGGTAAGAAAGTTTCCTGAAATCAACCCTATAAAGAATGACACCATAAGCATCCATGATCTATAGCACATTTGTTCCAGCAGAAAAGATACTTTGAAGGTTACTGGCAGCATGTTGCTGAAATCAACAGGAAAATGCAGCGAAGAAGAGGAGAATTGAAACATTTTCTTTACAGTATTTTCAACAGAATATTTTTATTGAAATCTTTCATTACATTCTAATAGGGTAATCCGTAGTTTTTAATGAGCTATGTCGGGGAAAGGCCATGGTGGCCTATACCAAGCCCTAACAAGGGAAGAAAGAAGAAAGCAAAATGCTAAGAGGAGAGGGAGATCAGATCCAGTTTGTTGATCTTGGCTTTGACAGATGGCAAGTTGTAGGACTCAGGAAAGCAAGAAGAAGGCAAGACCTTCCACAAATTGCATGTTCTAGGGATGAATTATGACTTGTGGAATAGAGTCCGTGGATTAGGCAGTGAAACTTGGAAAGGGTGTGAATGAGTTGAGCTTCTGGTGGTCCTGATACGCCTCAGAGGAACTGGAATAATATCACTGATCTCCCGAGAGCAATGCCCGTAAAAGCATCTGTAAAGGATGGAAAGGTATGCCACAGTCAGCAAAAACAAGTCAACAGATAATTGTTTGATGTCGTTTACCTATTAGAGTATTCAAGTCAGAGAATTTACAGACTAATGGTTGATCTTTACTAAAATCATTCTGTAGTTTTTTTGAAAATACTTTTGTCGACAGTGGAGCGATGAAGCTCTAATATTCTAGTTAAAGATCAGATTTAGCCCCAATTTTCAGGAATAAGAATGTTTTGTTTTTAGCAGTCGTCAGACAAGGACAATTCTCAGGTGTTGATAGCTTAGAAAACATTAAAAGCCTCCATTTGAGTTGACTTTGCAGCTATTCTCCTATTGTCTATCAATCCTATTGCGTGGCTGAATTTTACAATAACTCATTTTTGATTATAATATTTCACAGTGTTGATGTTGAGAATGATTATCATTGTAGTGATTTTGACGCCAAAATATTTAGCAATGTTGAGAATGGCGCTGTTGACGATGATAGGGACTGTGGGGCTGGTAAAGCAGAAAATAGGAAACTACAGCTCAACATATTGTTTACAAGTCTTTTATTTCTTCATTGCAATAAAACGTGGACTGACCATATCCTAATTAAACTAGTTCTTTTGATCACATTTATTTATAGAGGTAGAAGATGCTTGTGATATACATACATGCATAGCCATACCAACCATAGCCATGCAACCATAGCCATACAACCATAGCCATACAACCATAGCCATGCAACCATAGCCATACAACCATAGCCATGCATACTTGCATACATACATACATACATACATACATACATACATACTTACATACTTACATACATACATACATACATACATACGTACATACATACATACATACATACATACATACATACATACATACATACATACATACATACATACATACATACATACATGCATACATACGTACGTACATGCATACATACGTACGTACATACATAACTTCGCAGAGTAATCATAAAAACAAGATTGTACAAAGGCCAAACTGACTTCGGAGATGCAGTCTGGGAGCACAAGACTGCAGTCTCGGCCTTATTAGGCCTCGTGGTTTTTGTACACCGTCTAACCCTACAAGACCCGAATGTCGCAGGGTTATGACCGCAAAGGGAAGGATGCTAAATCGACACTTAAATCTCAGGTTGCACCTGCATGGTTTTAGGAAATCTGCTTAAGTGCCGTCAAACGATGGCAGCTCACTCTGGTACAAAGTGTGAGAGCAATCATGATGCACATCGTACGTCTGTATACAAATCTCCGTGCTGTTTAAATTGAAAGGCAGTAGGAGGATAATTGATTTGAATTAATACCTCAGGTGTCTTTATCACTTATGAAAATATATGGATGCATTTGTCCGATTTGTGAGAACACTTGCAATGACTCGAGTGATGCTCTTCATGTAGCTATGAGTTTCTGGTGAACTTTATGCAAAAAGCCTCCATTCAAATGCAGGGCTTACGCCAAGTGAGCGTTTTGGAGGAAGATATAAGAACTTCAAACACAGTTGAATAAATTCGATCACGTAATCCTTGGACAAAGAGCCGCTTTGTAAAGCATTGAATATAATACCATGAAGGTTACTTGAAATTGTAAATGTATTGCTAGGAATTGATTAACTTTGGTAAATTTTCTGATGAATATCATCTTCTTGAGACTGAAGATACATGACAAATCAATCGAAAGGTTTGGGAAAAGTGCCTTTCAAGATATAATATCGAATCAATTGATCCCATTGTTCTGCTTATTATTTGCTTTATCTAACACATGAGTAGACAAGAGCAATTCCCTAAGTTCATATCTTCATAACACTAGCACTCTTAATGATGATTGCGAATGCAGAGAAGCTGAAGACGTGTTGTGCAATCAAAGCACGATCCATCAGATTTTCCTCTGCTGATGTGCAATTCTGCCGTCGAACAATCACAATGCAGTCCCTTTGCAAGTATTTCTCCCTTAGATTTTTTGCTTTTCAAGGGAAGATTCTCAAAACAGCTCATTTCTACTTTCTGTCGTGTTGATTTAAGCTTTAGGATCAAGCTTAGGTAAGCGATGGAACAAATCGCTGCAGCCAGACAACGAGAAACGAATGCGCGTTAAGGATCATACAACCATCTGTTTTCGCTTCTGGAGGAAAACTTTTTAGACAAACTTACGTAAAAGCACTGAGAGTGCACTCACAGAGGGCGTCAAGCAAAAACCGAGCAAAATATTAAAACATTCATGCACTGATTTGTCTATTTTGAGATAATGTCAACAAGCATCAAAACGACAACATTTTGAGAGAACATAATTTTTCCACACCGTCGAAAACTTTCAAATCACGGGTACTTACTTTGGCATGCTGATTCAACCATAGCACAGCAGAAGATGAAATGATTTGGGATGCAAAGTGGATGGTTGCGAATCATCAAATTTTCCCAATGCACCTGAAACAAAAGGCCATGCAACATAATACAAGCAATATCCACAAACATACATACATACACATACATACATACATAGATTTTTGTTAAGGCAGGTCAGGTCAAGTGGCAGCCATTCGGCTGATGGGGGCCTGCTGTATTTAAAATTACAGCTCTAATTAAAAGAAAAAAAATGCATTGCTACAATCGTCTAAGAAAAAAATCAAAATTTTCAGTAAAATTAGTATTCAATCAAGTGCTCAGAAATAAAAATGATACTGTTTCCTACAAGTGGATAAGTGGAGCGATGTACAACTATTGGCTGAGCTGTCACGAAGAGGATTTTAGGATTTCGAAAGAAGAAGCAGCGTGCACCCCTCTTCAAAATAAACTTCGATGGACTGTTCATCTGAAAGCTCATTATGCATCAACGTCTTTGTGAGAAACCAAGAGTTTTACAAGCATTGCAAAGTAGGTATTGCAAAACCTTATGAAAACCTTCCATTCAAATTCAATTTAAACTACAATTACAACCCTCGCTAATAGGTGGTTTGAAATTGGCTTGCCTGGCTTGGGGTTTACAATATAAAACCAATACAAGGAGAAAAAGAACGAAATAAATGGAAATACATATGAGATGGATACTAAATCGATAGGATTTGCAGGTCTGATAGAGAAGAAGGTCAGGATTGGTCCAAGTTCTATTTCTGCAACAAAAGATGTAGTAAGTGGTACGAATGGCTATAGTGGAAAGTTTGGAGATGAGGAAGCATCTATGTTGGGGTTCAATGGAAAGGGAGTTGCAAATTTCAAGAGAAGAGGTACAGGAGTTGCTGAAGATACCTAAAGCGCTGTAGGACAGATTTACAAAGTTGACAGATTTAAATTCCTTTCTGAGTTCGGTTAGGATAGGGCCGTCCTTGTTCCTTTTTCTAGTAGAGTTAGAAGCAAGGTTAGTTTCGAAACCGACTGTTAGCTCTAATACGTAAAGGAAGCTATCGTACTAATCTTTATACAGGAATCGACATTTCAACATGTAATTCTGTTAAGACGTGTGTCCTGGTTAAATCAAATGGGAAAAGGAAAAAGGAAAATAGTAAAATCCTAACCTACTGTTAAAATCTCCAAAAATTTACTTGACATTAATTGAGCTACTTACAACGGCGATACAAATATATTAGACGAAAATTTAAAACTGTTCCCTCAAAGCCTCTTCTTCTCCAGGCTTCTTTCGCATAGCCAGGTCGCTGATGAGAACTGTGAAGGGTCAAGTCCACGGCTTCATGACGGTTTCGCTTAGCTTTTGGTGGATGGATGACATTCTTGTCATCAGCTTCTTGAAGTCACGCTTTAGAATACGCAGGGGATATGATGGTCTTAGAACTATTGGATGCATACAAATGCGATGACAAAGACCATCTCATGTTTATGTTTAAGCATCTATTCATATATTATTCTATTAAGGAGAGTTTCCCCTTGTTTAGGTTGGTTTATTCAAGGGATCCCTCGACACAAACATTGATTACAATATGTGATCATGATAATGACAGCAAATTAAAATGAATCGAACTACAATGCCCTGCTTACAATAATCAAAACTGAATGCGAGAATGTATGAAAATATACGATAAGCAATGGAAAGAGAGAATTCCCTCTCTCTCTTAATAGTTTTCTTAAAACTATACAGCAAAGGTGTCTGCTTTGGCTCGGCTAAGAGGCAATTCTACAGTTTTGCCCCTCTATAAGAGAAACATCTTTTGCCATTGTTAGACCTTTTCTTGGGTAACCTTTTTTATTCTTTTAGTGAGTTATGCCAAGAAAGGCCATGGTGGCCTATACAATGTCCCAACAAAAGAAGAAAGAAGAAAGCGAAGGCTAAGAGGAGAGAGAGATCAGATCAAGTTTATTGATCTTAGATTTGAAATATGGCAAGTTGTAAGATTCGGGAAAGGAAGAAGAAGGCCAGACGTTTCAAAAATTGCATGTTCTAGGGATGAATGATGATTTGCGGCATAAATTTCGTGGATTAGGTAATCCCTGTGTTACGAATACTGTAAGATAAACATGGCGAACTTTGCACGAACGAGTCACAATCACTATCTCAATATTCCCAGGGTAAAAAGGCCGTTAAAAGGTGAGAGATTTCAACATTGGTATATAATGTACATCAGCTTCCTCGGTTCTCGTTGCTATTTGAATCCCTACGTATAATTATAACAACATTCATTAATACATCAAGTGTCACCGCCTTCTTTCCGAGGCTAAAGCTGTACACGTTTTACTGAGATTCATTGTAGAGTAGAAGCCTGACTTTGAAGGACACGATAAGGAAAACTCTCACAGACGTCATCTAGCAATACCACTGTAAGGAAGCAAATGAAGTTAGATTGAACACAGGAAAGCATGAAGCAGTTGTGAAAGCAGCCAACTGGAAAGCTCAGAGCAAAAATGTAGGACTTACGAAGGCCCATGAAAACATGAACTTGCATGCATTTACGGTGGAACAAGACAGGAAAATCTGAAGGCCTACTTCTGCACGGTCGCCTCAACGCTTTGGCATACTCTTGGTGGCTAAAATGTCTGAGAAGCAACGGGCAGTTTGATCTCTTGTTGATACGAGAGGAACTTAATGATGAAGTCATCCCAATGTTCTTATATGCTTACGACCTTAAGAATAAACCTAGGCGTGGATTATCAGGCTTTAGGTAAATTGTCAAGAGATGTTTCAGCGAGTTAGCAATCTCCAAAGAGTTGACAATGAAGAAAGCAGAGGAAATCGCAACATTCCATAAGAATTTTAAAACCTTAATCGCACCTTTGATACGCTTCAGCACAACAAGACAATTAGAGTCTTGAGATTTTCTAGGGTTAACCTTGTTAAGAAAGCAGTGCTTATGCTGATTGTTGATGTTAATTGAGGCGTTGCATATATCGTCATCGAGCAGACTGTTAACCGAAGCTTTATGTCACTGTTCAAAGCTACTTTCTCGTATGTTCTTGAGAACAAATCATCTCCCTTTGCGATTTAATGATCTTACGACTAGTGCCTTTTTAAAGAAACCTCTTTGAATATAACATGGCGTAGTCTGAGTAAATTTTCTTCTAGGAAACCAGATAAAAGTTGCTTCAGTTAGCTTAGCAAAATCAAATATGCTCTCTGATTTTCCAAAGGTCATAGCTCTTTTGAAATCGCTTGTTCCACTTTTAGCGCAGCATGAATTATCACGAGCTCTCTCTCGGAGGTCAATCATCATCAGAATATTATCAGAAGTCACAATCATGATTGGTCGAAAAGACTCCAGCCAATCTTTGTAAAAACAATGATCCCTAGAAAGCACGATATCAATTGACATCCTTAAAGGTAGATGGCAATTCCTTGGTCACATGTTACACTTATCTCATAAGTCACCAGCTGTAAAGGCGATGAAATTCTACTTTGAAAGATCAGAAAAAAGCTTCAGAGGCACAACTCGAGATATGGTAGCAGAAGCAGAAATCATCTTCATGCCGAGACGGCGTTTCAAATACTTATATATGTACAGTCCATTATTTCTAAATCGACCTTGTGTAATTCGAACTTTCGCTCATTCGAACAAATTTTCAGGTCCCTTGAAAATCTCCTAACAAATAATTCGAATCTCTGTAATCCGAATAAAGCGCCAGTTGCAACTAGGTCCTTTCTTGCAATTAAACTTCATCTCACCTATGTCTTTCAAATGAACTTGCAACAATGAATTTAATCCTTAAATTCTTATCAAATCAGAAGTGTCGCTCACCTGCATTACTTAGGCCAAGGGGTCATTGTTTACTTCCAAATAGGATGAATGCACCATCGCCGCATTCCGCATCGAAATCCAGTTCTAGGGAGCAAACAAAAGTTGGGTTGAGAGCTAGTGAAGAATGGATGAAAAGGAGACGCTGGATAAGGCAAACTGCTGGTCAAATCATGGCCTTGTCGTGGCAATGATTGCAAGTGGAGAAGCGGGTTGAGCGTTTGTTTAACCAAATATCGATTTTGGTTGGACACTTTCCCTCTTTGCCTTTGAGTCTCATTCATAATGAATCGGTATTTTGAAGTTTATGGCTGGTTTTCGTTGGAATTCCACCTCGAAACATGTGATTTTTAAAACAGTCGAGTAAGTTAAACTGACCACAATGCAATTTTCTAGGAATTCAGTAGTGTTATTCGCACCATCATTAGGAGCAAAAGAGCTGTTTAAACGAGTGGTTTGGAAGGAATAAAGGATTTTGTCGCTTCTCATGCAGTGCGTCAAGTATTCACTTCTACGGCTGTGATAATATATTTTCAAATTTTCATATTTGATTCGTTTAAGGAGGGTGACCCTTCAGCGAGCTGGTTTTCAAGGGGCCCTCCGATAAAAACATTAATTACAATCTAGAGAATGATAATCAAAAGTTATTAATTAAACTAATCTGCAAAATCCTATTTACAATGTTAAAGATAAATTTACAATACAACTAGAATTTCAAAAAAGAAAGAAAAGAAACCCTGCTTTTAAATAGTTTTCTCAAAACTATACAGAGAGGGTGCCTGCTTAGACTCGGCTGAGAGGCCATTCCACCTCTATACGAGAAGCATCTCTGGCCATTTGATGACTTTTTCATCGGTAACCTCAAGTCCGTTCCCGTGTTGCGAAGGCTGTAGGATGAGCATTGCCAATTGCGGTTGAAGAGGTCACAGAGGTATTGTGGAGCCAGCTCGTTTAGCGATTTGAATACCAATGTCTTCGATTCTATAGTAATCAGTTCAGAAACAGTTTTCCATCCAAGCCCTCCAATAAGAGGTTGCTTGGGACGTCATAGCTGCTATTCGTAACAATTCTAGCAGCTCGGTTTTGAAGTTTCTGCAACTGATGGATTTCAGTCAAACCGGCGCAGCCCCAAACAGAGCAACAGCATCGAAAGTGCGGCTCCACAATGCCTCTGTAGAGCGTTTGCGAAGTTTCTTGTTGTACGAAAGACTTAGCGTGTTTCAAAAAACCAACCAACTGTCCTAGAGACTTAGCAGAGACTGCTTTGATCTGCTCTTTCCAATCCAAAGAGCAGTCAATTTGCACAACAAGATGTTTTATGTTTTTGACAACTAGAGCTCATTGTCGCGTATTTTCAATACTAGTTCTTTATTTTGACCTTTTAGAAGTTTATGTTTCTGTTTTGTTGAAACAATGGCATGAGTTTTAGCGACATTCAAGGAAAGCTTGTTGCCTTGTAGCCAGGTGTCCAGTTTCTTAAGATTACTATTAATTGCCTCATTCAGCCGAGTCAAATCCTGCAACTGGTAGCATAAACTGGTATCATCAGCACACATGGACACATTACAACCTTGGACTGCCATTGGGAGATCATTTATGTAGATGAGGAAGAGAAGAGGGCCAAGGCATGAACCTTGCGACACACCAACCCACATGTCCTTAATTTTTTAATCAACTTCATTAACTCAACAAAACTGCTTACGGTAGGAAAGGACAATTCAAACCACGAGAGTGCACGTTGCTTTACACCGTAATGCTCGAGCTTTTTGCAAAGAATTTTGTGGTCTATAGTATCAAATGTATTTTTGAGGTCAGTGAACACAAGACCGACAAGCTTGCCGAGATGCAAACCGCTGTACCAGTCGTCGGCATTTTCAATAAGCATGTTACTGTTGAATGGAGGCGCAAAAAGCCAGAGTGGCCAGATGAAAAGATTCCATTATCGTGCATGTACTGGTACAGCTGGTTTGTTACTAGTTTCTAAAAGAGCCTTTAGACAACAGGCAAGACTGATATTGGTCGATAGCTTGACTTCGCAGTCTTATCACCACCTTTAAAAACTGGTGCAACTCTAGCTACTTTCCATGAATCAGGAAAAAGACTTGTTTCAATGGATGTATTAAATAAGAAGGCAAGCGAGTTTTCAGTAAAAGGCAGCGCAAGCTTCAGCAAGTAGCTAGATATGTTGTCAGTCGCAACGCTCTTTGCTGTCTTAGCCGTGGAAAATGCGTTCCTTTATATCCTGCACTTCAATAGCCTGAAGTGGAATGTTGTCTTGTTTTTGTTAATTTCGTAGTCACCTGCAAGAAAGGGGGGTTTGGGGCTGAAACTATTTTGTCAGCAAGATCCTTACCTACTGAGCCAAAGAAGCTGTTCATTGCATTAAAAATATCTTTCTCATGAATGGTTTCTAAACCAGACTCCTTAAGACAATCAATGTTGCTAGATTTTGATCTCTTCCTGATTCTTTCATGTTACCTTGACATGCAGAGATCTTATCAGTATAATACTGCTTCTTCAGTTGCAAATTCAGGACATTTATCTCATTACGGACCTGGCTGTATGCATCCATAAGGAGTGGAGACTTTTTTTTGCCTGCAGCCATTTTTAGCCTATCCCTTGTCTGCATAAGTTTTCTTAGGTCTTGATCAATCCAAGGGTGGTATCTCTCTGGTACACGCATTTTAGTTAATGGGGCGTGTTTTCTATGATCAAAGAAAATAGGTTGGACCAGTTGTTTGCATCAATATAATCAGCTTTTACAAGGATTTTCTCCCAACATATCCCAGAAACATCAGCTAGAAGTGCTTCTTTGTTGACATTTTTCAGTTTCCTAGTTTCGATCATTTTATGGCCTTTTTCTACTGCGCCATTATATTTTCGGATGCAGCAGACCATATGATGATCACTCAAGAAAACTTCATGCACCCCAGATTTTACCATGTTTCTGACACATGTTGTAGCAACATGGTCAATGATAGACGAGGTATTTAAAGTGACCCTGGTTGGTTCCTCATTAAGCTGTTTGAAGCTGAACAACCCATAGAGATCAAGCATATGCTTTGGATCATTGTCGGTGGGCTGCTGAGGGTTTTTAGGAGTGAGACCACAGTTAGTGTCTCCAAGGCGAAGCAGCTCTTTCCCCTCTCTGTCCAAAAAAGAGAGAGCCTTTTCCAGCTTGTCAAAACGTCCAACAGGGCTGTTGAGTGGCCGGTACTAAACGAGAACAAGAAAGGATTTGGTTTTTGGTGGTTCCACCTCTATGCAGATGGGTTCCAGGCCATCAGCAAGGCGACGCTTGTACTTGATAGAATCCCTGATACAGATAGAAACACCGCCTCCCTTGTATGTCCAATCTAGACGCTCTTGCTGGTAGCCAGCCACTTTGGTTAACTCCTTGGGGTAGTCTGGATCAAGTTTCGTCTCATTCAAGGATTTGAATCCCAAGGTCCCTGATTAACAACTGAACCTCGTCAAGGTGGCTGCGAAGACCATTGGTATTTAGGGACGCAATTGCCAAACCTTTCTTGAATCCAAGGTGCTGATGATACCTGCCAGCTGTCACATTCTCGTTAACCGGTGGCAGATCTTCAGACACAGAATCAGTAGCGCAGGCATCACTCCTACGAAGAGTTTGGGGTGGAGGTCGTTCAACTACCTTCACCCCAGTAGACCTGCTACCCAGACTCTGCGTGTGCTGTGAGACTCCCAGCAAAGAGGCGGTTGCCTTCAGGGGAGATGCATACCACCTCCATAAAAGTGTCTGAAGGCGATATTGCTCTATGATCCATGACGTCCCAGCCCTGAGAAAAACAATAGCGCCTCAATGCAAGGTTAGCTGCAATTAAATTTATTTTCTTAGATGTATCATGCGCTTGAAGAGAAATTGATGAAAGCGTTACATTGGCATTAGGGGTTGATTTCCTTCATTTGCTTGCCAGCCGAGGCCAAATTTTTGATTATTTGCTGCTGAGGTATTGCTTTTCAAATTTCGTTGCTACCTATCTGAATTATCACTTCGTCTGAACCGGCAGCCTCGCTTTGGATAGTATGTTTATGGCGGGAAATGATTTGGTCGCTTTTTAATCCACCGATCCCCTTAACGCTAAAAGATTCTGGAAAAATTTTCTTTTCATCTATTCGACGAATATTTGAATCTCCCAACAGTAAGATTTGCCTTGTTTGTTTCTGAGATAAACTTGCTTTTTTGCTTCTATCATTGTTGTTATTGCTGACCTTGTTGTTGACCTTGTTGTTGACCTTGTTGCTGACCTTGCTGTTGACCTGTTGTTGACCTTGCTGTTGACCTTATTGTTGACCTTGTTTCTGACCTTGCTGTTGACCTTGTTTCTGACCTTGTTTTTGACCTTCCTGTTTACCTTGTTGTTGACCTTGTTTCTGACCTTGCTGCTGACCTCGTTGCTGGTATTGGAGTTTCCATTTCGTCGTTTCTTCTTTTGTCCAACCACTCCAGGCCTCTGATTCTTGCCGGGTAATGGTGCGTATACCTCTTGTGTATCAATCACGGTTTTCGGTTTTCATTTGTTGCTTACATTGCTGATTGTTGCTTGATTTGGTGTTGCTTTCGTTATCTCCATAGATTTCAACAGGTTAAACTCTCCATGCTTTTCAATTTGAATTGCTTTTAATTGCTTGGAAATATTTTCTTCAATTGTCTCTGTTGTTTTCTTTGTTTCAATCCTATTCTTAACTGGCACATTTGCAGCCTTTTCTTTCGAGTGATTGCCTTCAATCTCTGTTGTTGATGAGGGACAAAGAGATGACCTGCTTTCTGCTAGGATACTTTCTGATACAACGCTGCTGTTATTCTTTTCCACAGAGGCCTTTTCTTCTGGGCAATTTGCAGGAAAATCAATGACTCTTGCTTGCCCTTAAGGGCAGATCAGCAGTATGGGTTTTCAGCTTGTAGTTTTCGATCTTCAGCATGTAGTTGTCATCCAACAACTCATCGTTCCTTCTTTAGACTCAGCAAAATTGAGGGTTAAATTCCTGATAGCTTTTGTGAGTCTATCTATCAGGTCGAGAAAGGAGAGAAACTCCGAAATTTCTGGTATGGTTTCGGCCACAGGTTGTGGGGATCTGTTAGCAGCAGTTGTGTTAATTGGGTCTTGACAGTGGCGTTCCATCCTGTCATCAAGGTCCAGGCTCAATTCATGTTTGTCGTAATCATCTGAAATATGTTCACTATTGTCAGATTCATCGAATTTGTTGATGTCGAACATCTGGTACGACTCCTCATTTCTTGATGTTACAGTGATGTAATTTGCACCAGTCTCAACCAAAAATCCGAGGTGTTTCCTGACATGTTCGATGGCTACGCCAGTGGCGACGTTCTTACAAATGTTTTCAGATAGGAGGGCGACGTTTGCCTCGTTTAATCTTTAAAATGGCGTCATGAATAGCTTTCTCGATGGCTTCCTCGTCCATTTCTTCTTTGCACATATTGAAAGTAGCAGCAGTGGCAGAGGAAGGTTTTCATGCCACTAGTGGCGGACGTTACAGCTGATATGTTAAGCTGATAACCGGAATTCATTCTATTCAGAAGAGAAAGTACCTTCTACCGTACTTTGCCAAAGCATCAAAATGAAATTAAATCACTAGCGCTGAAACCAAAACAGCCGAACTTTTATGAAATCCAGGAAATTAGAATTAAACCCAATGTCATTTAGTAGCAATGCTCAGTGGCCGATCTTTAAGTCTTTTAAAGATACTTTCACGGACATTGCTCTCGGCAGATCAGGAAAATCATTCTTACTTAGGAAACGAGAGTTTAAGAGGAGACAGAGGGATTTTATTGGCGCGATTATTGCAGAAACTCGTGTTTGCGTATTTGCATGCATGTCGTGTCGGCAAGAGTGGTCGAGGCTTATGCATGGGATGTACAGAGCGTCTCGGAACAGATGAAAGATGTCGGCAAACTTAACTCAAGATATTTAATGGGAATGCAGCATGTAATGTCTTGCTCTCATTCAGTATTTTGCGTGCTTAAATAATGACTCTGTTCGCCGCATCTTTGGGTTGATTGCTTCCGTCCTGGATGCCGTCGTTCTTGTCGACTTGTTCTATGACGTTTCGCAATGTCCCCTTGCTACTGCTTATGTGCTGCTTGTAAAATTAGTTGAGGTCAGTAAATTGGAAGCTGTGGAAAGTATATGGAAAAGAAGGAGCCAGTGACTGACTTGATTTGTTCACCTATACGCAATGGCCCGAGGCCCACAGCCACTGCTTCTCTCCACGCTATGAATGAAGTGTAAGGTTGCTAAGAGAGACGACAGCAGTAATTCATTCCGTATAGAATTGTCCACAATTGCAGTATACCCACAAGGACTCAAGTCAAGACTGCAGCTACTTGTATAAAAATTTAAATACCGATACAAAACTTTCTCCAAAAACAAGCAATGCCAGGCAAAGATCTCAAGGCCGTAAAATTGCAGTCAGAAAAACTTCCCTCGATTAGGTAGTAACTTGTCCTTACAGTTTTGCGGAATTCTACAGAAAATTCGGGACTCACCAACATCCATCTTAATCTGGGAGTAAGCAACTTCACAAGTGACATTCTCAACAGAAAACCTTGTCGTTTTCCAGAGTTGACACAAGCCATTGAATGCAACATAAAGGCTTAACTTTGCGTATGCAATTGCATTTAATTATGAAGTGGATCTTAAAGCGTTTGCCAAGACTTGAACAGAATAAGATGGATCATCATCTTTGGGAGATATGTTCGCATGATGGTTTGATGAATGACAGACGATCTACGAGTCTGCATCAAAGATACCTGTTTTTCAAAGTAAGGCCATCGTCATTCCCTCAAAAAAATTACATCATATCAACAAAAAATCTCACTTGATTTATATAAGTTAAAATTCCATCAACCAAGCTGGTCATTGTTGTGCTGGACGCATAATGAATTTCACAGCTAAGGAGCCAAAAATTGTGAATCTGCTAGCCGCTACCTTTGCAGCAATTATGAATGTTCCAATTTTATGATGACAGTCATCGGTTGGTCAGGACATCTCTTCATATTTTAATAACAACCTATATGTATCCATGGGTTCAGAGCTCTTGTCATTTTATGTGTTTAAAAGCCTCCTTGCAAAAACTGTGCGACTGAAAACAGACAATTTGTCGAAATCTGGAAGAACCGAACACAAGAAGTATTCACAGCTATGGATTAGGAAATATTGTCAAAGATAAGTAGAATTTATGAGCAAATAGAGAGTCCTTTCAGCTCTGGACAAAAGCCTTAATCCTCGCGTTTATAGGGATTGGACATGAATCTGATCAAGAGAGTTATCGGTAAGACCGCAAGCATCGAGAATTGCAAAACCGCTACCATCTTGTAAAATTAGTGCAATGCTTCAAAAAAACATGTGATGGAGTTCGAGGTAATGGATCTTGGAAGCTGAATGCACCGATCTGGTGAGAGCGTACTTGCGACGAATAGCAAGGTATGGAGGTATCGAAAGAGAAAGGAATAATGACAAGGATATACGAATTGGCAGATGAACATGTCATTGACTGGCGTGATTGACAGATGGATGAACTAATTGATTAATTAATTAATGAAAAAAGGAAAAAATAAATGAATGAGTTCATGAACGATCCAAGGAATAAAGGAATGAATTTTGGATCAGTATAATCATAGCTGTTTAATGATTTAAAAGATAAGAGTAAAACAATTTAGTTAGTGGTGGATTAAGACAAAGAATGGTCAGAGATAAATCACTTTTTTAAACTATGCTGCTGTCTATGACTTCTGGTTGACAGATGAACAAGCTATTGGGATTTGTACGTATCAACAACTGGCTGACAGCATTAACGGTCTGAGGATGATGTTCTTGGGACAAGTTGACAAGTTGACAAGTTGTGAGATGGCAGTGATTGTCAAAGTAGTTGCTCCTCTGGATAGTCCTTAGTATCAGAGAGGTGGTACAAAAACGTGACTATGTTGAAGTGTCAAAGGAATTGACATCATCTACATGGCAGAGAGAGATAGAGAGAGAGAGAGAGAGAGACCCTGAGAGAGAGAGAGAGAGAGAGAGAGAGAGAGAGAGAGACCCTGAGAGAGAGAGAGACCCTGAGAGAGACCCTGAGAGAGAGAGAGAGAGAGAGAGAGAGAGAGAGAGAGAGAGAGAGAGAGAGAGAGAGAGAGAGAGAGAGAGAGAGAGACTCTGAGAGAGACTCTGAGAGAGAGAGGAGAGGAGAGAGAGAGAGAGACTCTGAGAGAGAGAGAGAGAGAGAGAGAGAGAGAGAGAGAGAGAGAGAGAGAGAGAGAGAGAGAGAGAGAGAGAGAGAGAGAGAGTGAGAGAGAGAGAAAGAGAGAGAGAGAGAGAGATTCTGAGAGAGAGATTCTGAGAGAGAGATTCTGAGAGAGAGATTCTGAGAGAGAGATTATGAGAGAGAGATTCTGAGAGAGAGATCTTGGAGAGAGAGAGAGAGGAGAGAGAGAGAGAGAGAGAGAAAGAGAGAGAGAGAGGAGGAGAGAGAGAGGAGAGAGATGAGAGAGAGAGAGAGAGAGAGAGAGAGGAGAGAGAGAGAGAGTGAGAGAGAGAGAGAGAGAGAGAGAGAGAGAGGAGAGAGTAGGAGAGAGAGAGAGAGAGAGAGGAGAGTAGAGAGAGGAGAGAAGGAGAGAGATAGAGACCGAGGAGAGAGAGAGAGGAGAGCCTAGAGAGAGACCAGAGAGAGAGAGAGCATGAGAGAGAGAGAGAGAGACCCTGAGAGAGAGAGAGAGACCCTGAGAGAGAGAGAGACCCTGAGAGGACCTGAGAGAGAGAGAGAGACCCTGAGAGAGAGAGAGACCCTGAGAGAGAGCAAAATAAACAAAAATAAAAATGTTGATTGAAACTGTTCAACTGGTTCTTGGAGAAAATAATGAATGATACACTGAAGGAATATGATGTGTGGTATTGACTATGCTTGAAGAAAAAATACTGACTTGAGATACGTATTGACTTGCATAGAAAGACTTTTTTGAAATGCCTGCAAGCAGCAGCAGGAAATATGCAGTGAAAAAGATCGTGCCAATGCTGATGTGGATTTGCATGTTGTTGTCGCAGTACAGATAACATTTCAAGAATCTTCTCCCATTTTTACATTTCTTGCTAAATTCAAGCAGGCGTTTCCTAGCTACCTATTCAGCAAAGCTTGCGATTGCGTTTCAAAGCATATTTTAAAGAAATGAAGTTTAGAAAGATCAGCTACTGCTTTAAGGCTGCCTTTTCATTATGGAAGCTGTCAAAAGATGATTAAGGCCGACACGAAGGAAGCTGATCTTAAAGTTCTCAATCTTTACCCGATGATTGACCCGATTTGAAGTTGGCTCGGTCAGTTCAGCATTTGCCTAGGGATCGAAAGATGTTATGGTCCACTGCAGCGAAGAGAACATCTCTGGTCTACTGTACTGCGAAAGGGAACAGACACCATTTTCAGCTGATATGAGCAATGCGTCACACTGTTTGGTTATCGACATCAATTTCTCATTCGCCTTCTAAATTTATTTTTTCTCCCTTTTATATGACTCTACCTAGATGTCAAATGTAGACATTTGGACAGAGAGAAGATTTTTGCTTATCGAGCAGTGTCCAGGACAGGTCCTTCCTCTTGATGTGACTTCACCTCGTGATTCCTACGCCTGGAATTACAAGTGACTCTCCTTACTCTAAGTGAAAGTTCAGCTGAGGGAGGATTTGAACCATTGACCACATGATCAATGCACAAGAACTTAACCACTGCACTATCTTGATACCAAAATTCCTTGACCATGTAAACATCATCCAACAAGTGCGGGAGCGAGGATCAAAAGAAGAATTAGAAGAAATCAAAACAGTTCCAGCCGGACTTTCAATTTAAATCCAATGTCTGGAAACTGAATCTTATGACTAACGAAGATAGCTACAGATTACCGGCCTTACCATCCGAGAGAGAATCGTTAGAAGGTATGGGATCATCAGTTTCAAACTATCGCTGTTAGCTGCCGCAGTCATGTTGCTATCAACTGAAAAGGTGAGGCAATCGTGGGGGGAGAAGAATGTCTGAGTTATGTGATTCGCCACTTTTATGACACGAATCATGAATATCGTGTTGAAAATGACTTAAAAGCGATTACTGAATGTAATTCACCTCCGATCGGCCACCAATGAAGAAATCTTTCTTGCGTTGACAAATTGATGAATTCATACAGAGTGATTTAGCATTGAAGCGTCCAGGCAGAAGTTCTGAGCTATGTTTGCCATACGCAAAAAGCAGTAGTCTTCTCGTCATTTGAAAAAGACTGTCGTATTTTCGTCAATTGGAAAAGAATAGCATGACAATTCAAAAAGGTCCCTTATACTGCTCGTGTCTCTTTGAAAATACAACGTAAGATAAAACCCTTCACTTTTAATGCTAAAGAACTAGGCGCGTTAAAATTCACGAAAATAAACCTTAGCACCTGGTTGATTTGCGAGTGAAATAGAACTTTTGTGCTGCGTGAAAAATTTTCCGCTTCTCCGAACTGGGTGGTCATCGGATTTCACAAAGATGACATTGTGATTCGGGTTGAATTGAAATTCAAATGCATTGCTGTAGGCCTGCTGGAGTCGTGTTGAAACTGGGCAACTCAAAAAAGTACTGTTTGAACTTGGCATCGGACGGCCAGGAAGTGAGCGAGAGTACAGAAAGATAAGATAAGCCGTTCCATGCGTTACTTCCAACAACTTTCAATAAGCGATTTGACAGCATTTCTCGAGGTGCAATTTAAGCTGCATCTTCTTTAAGCATATGATAACCAGAAAGAGTTCAACAGCCTCTTCATCTGCTGATGAACTCTGACTCCGGTAGGCCCTTAGTCAAGAAAGAAGGTAGTTAACACGAGAACTGCCCCACAAGCGGCTAGCTCCAACGGGAGACCTCATTCACTTCTAGGTGAATCTGAACACATGACATTTGTGATAATGGAAATGATTTGTGATCGTCTTTTGAAGGTGTAAGAGAGAGGAAGTGAGACTGAATTTTCCTCTACCTAAAAACGAAGACTTCAATTTAAGAGTAATTCAACGGTTAGGTTAATTTACAAGTGAAAGTCATCAGCAGAAAGTGAAAATTCTGCATAAATGGCCTTACAGTGTTGATATTTACCGATTTGATTCTCGTTTGCGTTAAGGTAAATAGTTGCGGAGAAATGCACGCAAAGAGACGTTAACTCGTGTCGCTTATTATTTCATATTTTGCCACTTTCATCGGTATTCATTATTATCTCCTTCTTCGTGTTTAACTAATAGCTATATCAAAGTTAATTGATGCTAACTGAAACAAAAATTCAAAAGAATAGTTATTGGTTATTAAGTGCAAAGAAAAAATCTTAGCCAAGCATTAAAAATGCCTATTTTACACTCTACAGGACTAATTTCAGTCTGTATAAACTAATATTTACCTTAATATACAATTTTTATCTTTCTATCATCATACACTTACTCTGTGTAGAAGATTCTCATCAAAGTTTGCTTAACTTGTAAGAAAGATTGTGGCACTTTTTTGATGACAAATCATAATTTACATACCGTAATTCCTTCAAAAGAGAGAGGCAGACAAAGTAATACTTTTTTTGGGCAGAATGATCTGAAAGGAGAAATTTCGAATTCAGGTGTGCGGTGGCAGAGGCAAGACAGTAGAGGAACAGAGCTGGAAAGATAAGACTCCACTTCTAGAGAATCATGTAATGTCTTTGAAGGTACGTACGTTCTTATAATGAATTCATTGAAAGTGAGGCTTCATTCGCCTTTTCTTTGAATTCTCCCGGCCACTTTCTACTCGGCTTACTTTCAAAGGTTTTTGAAAACTGAATTCCCCATTGACAAAACAACGATGATTTGCAAGATACAAACTGCGATAAACTGAAGTAAGTTCAAGTGCGATTGAAATTTTCAATGCATCATAGTGAATCTTGCACTAGAATGGATTCTGGCACATCAAGGTAGACCAAGCACTGCAAATTCATCTAACCATTAATTGTAATTCGGCCTATTTTCGAAGCGATCTATTTTCCACCAATACGAAAACCACGACTTTCATACTTCAATTTGGCTATGTTAAAGGAACTACATCGGGACAAATACTTTTGCACGATTGGTCAAAATGTGTCACGCGCATTGACGTAAGCTCTAAACCTCATGCATGTCCAGTTGTTGTTGCTGCTGCATAAAAACAGCGTCACATATTCGAGCGTAGAAGAAACCAGAGATGTTTTCTAGGGAAATTGACTTTATGAGGTTGTTTCCTGTTGCCTTCCCTGCCAATTGTGTCTAACTGTGACACGTTTAGGATTCCACGCACCCTTAACCAATACTGCATATAACGAGATAATATCAGAAATGCAGTATTCTTGAATTATGTTGAATTGGTAATTCTTCCAAGGTAGCTAATGGATCAATGCTCAAAATAACCCAGGAATAAACCCCAAAGAATCAGCCGGCATCCCATAACCCTTCAAAACCGTTAAGACCAGCGAGGATTCAGTTGGAATTCTGTGAGGATTAGACACAGAACATTCCCGTAAGCAGAAGATGGACACAACACTGTAAAACGACACAATTTTGCTAACAAACATTTATTTACACAAACATGCAATTCACGGGAAATGCAACGAGTCTCGTATCCCTTCTCTATACGAAAATTTAAATAAAAACCACATATGAATAATTTAATTAAGGACAGTATGATACAATAGAACTTCAACATCACTGACACCTATAAGACTTAAGCATCTTCAATTATTGCAAGATATAGACGAAGAGACAAATGGTCACATGGCATCTGAGCAACCCGAGTTGAAACGAGCATCGCTTTCTTCTCATTTCAAAACAGAACGGGATCAGACTTTTTCCAGCATCTATCGTGTCCGTTGATTCCATTGCACGTTTATTTCCGAGCATATTTTAACCTCCACGGTTGCAGTGGAATTCCACCACTCTCGCATGCAATGTTGACAATCCTGGACACAGAGTTACTTAATTTATGTTGTTCAGTGAAATGCCACTTCTCTTTTCTACCCTGGAAACAGCACGGGAAAGCAGGCCAACGCCATTTCCCAACTCGAAACCCTGGGGAATCTGAACGGTGACAAAAACTTCACCAATAGCTGCCAAATTCACTACCCACGTGGAAAATCGATTTCGGTTGGAAAATCGATTTCGGTTTGACTGGAGTGTTGACGAACTGATTACGACAAAACGTGATATTTGAGAAAATAATTTACCAGAACCTTAAATCGTTAAATGATACGCAATTTATTCCAATAAAAGTGATTAGTGGTTATATTTATATACAAAACATGCCATAATTCGGAGGTGGGTGATGCAAACTGGGTGACATCAAAGTAAGCAGACAACCCTAACTTACGAAAAGAGGCATTGAAATAGCTGCGTGTGACAAGTGCAGTGAAAAACAAAGGCAGGTATTGATGAAGACGCCTTTGGTCTTTCCTACAACGGGAACTGAAATCTACCCGACCAGTTCACTTTTTCGAGAGCAGCTTGAAATGAGAAGATTTGGATGAATTGTGGCCACAATGGCTGAAAGTGGCTATCGTGGTCCTCAATAACAACCCTAACAGTCAGCCTAATTATCCCTTCACGCTTACACGAGGGGCAAACAGTAAATATTTCTCATGTACAAATTTGCTACGATTGAACCTCGATTAACGGACACCCGGAACGCCAATTACGAAAACGCCAAAACGATTACATCGCTCCCACATGCGACTGTCACCACAACAGGTATCGTGAATGGGGGGAGGACACCCGGGGGGGTCAACAACTCTGTGAGCATCTGCACCAGGCAGGGAACATAACTCATTCCTCACTCTCTTTTTCTTTTTGTGGGTTATGTTGAGGAAAGGCCATGGTGGCCTATACAAAGCCCCAACAAAGGAAGAAAGAAGAAAGCGAGCAGCTAAGAGGATAGAGAGATAAGATCAAGTTTGTTGATCTTAGATTTGAAAGATGGCAAGTTGTAGGACTCAGGAAAGCAAGAAGAAGTACTCTTGCCATGCTCGCTTCTTAACGTGGGCACCACCGCTGAAAAGGCAGGCGCCGTGTACACTAAATTTGCAACATGGATGGTGGCATTGATCATGGATCCGTGTGTAGTGTCCGCTCAAAGTGTCCGGTATAGAGAGGTTCCATCGTTACGTAAACCTAAAGATATTTATACAGAGCAGGCCACCAGGCAATAATGCATGCGATATCGTCCTTTATTTCGAGACTACGTCTAATCAAAACTATTTCGTGTACCCCTTGACGAATTAAATCAGACAACTGATCGCATAAGATCATTCCTTGATCAATGAGGCCTGCTTATCAAATACATGACTATTTTGTAATCAAATAGTAGAATTCAGAGCAGTTGTTATTGCAGATATAGTGGCATTGAGAGGACTCATCGTTGAATTTAACATCGTTGTGGCATTGAATGGATTAACTGTCGCGTTTGGCATCATCGTAGCAGAGTGACTTATCACACCTTCAACTGATTCATTGTATAGCAGCCCTTGAAAAGAGAGAATCAATCAGTCACGTGTCAGTACTTTGTGTGTGTGTGTGTGTGTGTGTGTGTGTGTGTGTGTGTGTGTGTGTGTGTGTGTGTGTGTGTGTGTGTGTGTGTGTGTGTGTGCGTGCGTGCGTGTGTGAGTTTTTAATCCCCTGCAATATCTCATAACACCATTCATACAAAGGTACGGAAAATATCAATGCTCACCTGCAACGCACGCCGTCAAAAAGCAGGTAACGGTTCCAGTTATGAGAGCCCTGAATGAAAGTTTTGCCAAGTCAGAGGCGCGATTCGAAGCGAGGGCAGTGATTCCACCGATCTGAACACCGACTGAGGCAATATTCGCAAATCCACACAGCGCATATGTTGCGATTGCCTCTGAGCGTGGCTATGGAGAAGAAAAAAACAACCGTCAAATTGGATTGTCCGTGCATACCCTGTTGCCCCCTCTCTCGTCCTTGGGAGACTGAGGGAACACGTGCGTAAGCAGAAACATATCAGAATTTGGGGAACACCGGTGCCAGTGAGCCACCCAAACGCACTGTCTAGACATCTGCTGCAAAAGTAAGAAATGTTACGCCTCCTTTTCATAAACTGGAAAATATTTCTCCTCATTTCAAGCAATGCTTTTAAACTTGAATTGCTTTCCAACTAATCCAAGAATTCTATCCCACAAGTCATCATTGACCTCTAGAACATGCAATTTATGGAACGTCTTGACTTCTTGATTTCCTAAATCTTACAGCTTCTCATCATTCAAATCTAAGGTCAATGAACTTGATCTGACCTCCCTCTTCTCTTAGCCTTTCACTTTCTTCTTTTTTCCTTTGTTGGGGCCTTGTGCAGGCCACCATGGCCTTCCCCAACAAAACTCAATAAAAGGCAAACGTTAACGCACCTTTTACGCTTCGCTCTACCTCCAAAATCGCTCAAAATCGTAGCTAACCTCAAAACAGTTACGACTTCATTTCGATCTACTGAGGCGGATTCTCCTTGCCGCGCGGGCAACAAGAAAAAACATTGCAGCAATGAAGAAAGCGCATTAGAAGCTCTGATCCAAAGTACAAGAACAGTGAAAAGCCATCCGTATTTGGATCTGTTCAATATTCATTATCATTATTATTATTATTATTAAGAGGGCGCCATGGTGTAATGACTCAAGTGCACGAACTATTGTTATCATTATGGGCGGCTGGCTCATATCCTGCGCAGTCACAATAATACTTTTGGCAGGAAGGCAACGGGAAGCCACCTCGCACAGCCCACTTCCCTTGATGAAACACGGTACCTCGTCTCGGATTCTAATGAGCTCGAAATCGAGTATGCTGTATCAAAGCGAAGATCCCGTCGGTAAAAATTGAACATCGTCTCGCGACTTATTTCGATCGAACGCCGAAATCGTAAGACGACATTGCGAACAACGGCTAATCGCTGAATCGATTAATTGAAATCGGCATGGGTGGTTCGGTAACGTACTGCGAATGCCGGAAGCCCGGGGTTGCCGATAAGTCTGGTCGCATCAATCCCTCCTGACTGGCGCTGTACCCGAACCGCCTTCAAGAAAACGTGGCCCACTGTGGCCTTTGGAGATCTGGCGCCTGAAGGAGATCTACAACGCAGCCTACTGGCATCGGAGTTGATACAGCAGCATCGTCGACCTTGCTAATGATGACGGGGGAAAATCGGATGACGGGGGAAAATCGGATGACGGGGGAAAATCGGATGACGGGGGAAAATCGGCTGCCGGCGAACCACGCTGACGAGCTTCTGGATAAAAGACTTAATACCCTCTCTTAAATTGCAAATTGAAAGTGCAGCAGGCGTTTCTTCTAGACACACTCACCGATATCTTTGGACCGGATAGGTCTTCCTTTCGATTTTTGATCAACTTTGCAAGTTCTTGGTATGCCACGAATTCGTTGAGAAACGTCTTGATGCCAAGAAGCTTTCCAACCTCAAACGCATCGTCCCACTCGACGCCCATAATATAAGCCAATGGCATGCAGACGTAGGACATAATAACCTTTAGAAAGAGAAACCCATCACTCATTCATATATAGATCGGAATTGACATTGAATCACTTGACTACGGCTTGAAAAGTGTAACTGCCAATTAGCAAACACTGCTACTTCTTCTACCAATACTAGCACTACTAGCACTATTACTACTACTACTTCTATCAATACTACTACTACTACTACTTCTACCAATACAATCACTACTACTACTACTACTACTACTACTACTACTACTACTACTAGTACTGCTACTACTACTACTACTACTAGTACTGCTACTACTTCTACCAATACTACAACTACTACTTCTACCAATAATAATAAGGGCAAAACAATCAAGAGATTTACGAGTTATACAACAAGAGACAGGACATAACACAAAAACGCTACAAAGGACACAGGTACGAGGCAAAAAGTCAATCATTGGTGGATCTTCTTTGTCTCTGAAGTGCCAGTTTCCTAAGCCACTGGTTTTCTAATCGCTCACCACCTGTCTTGATAGCACTACGCCATTTGAGCCTGTCTTCAGCAAGATGCTCCCACTCAGTCGCGTCGATGCCTAGGTCATTTAAGTCCCGTTTGGCTACGTCCTTGAAACGCAGTAATGGGTGGCCCCTTCCTCTTCTTCCATGGCGTATTTCACTGGAGGGAATGTCTTTGGGGAGGCGTCCGTCGGGATACTAGCACTGCTATTACTACTACTTCTACCAATACAATCACTACTACTACTACTACTACTACTACTACTACTACTACCAATACAATCACTACTACTACTACTACTACTACTACTACTACTACTACTACTACTAGTACTGCTACTACTTCTACCAATACTAGCACTATTACTACTACTACTTCTATCAATAATACTACTACTTCTACTACTACTACTACTAGTACTGCTACTACTTCTACCAATACTAGCACTATTACTACTACTACTTCTATCAATAATGCTACTACTACTACTACTACTACTACTACTAGTACTGCTACTACTTCTACCAATACTACTACTACTACTTCTACCAATACTAGCACTACTATTACTACTACTTCCACCAATACAATCACTACTACTACTACTACTACTACTAGTACTGCTACTACTTCTACCAATACTAGCACTACTACTACTACTACTTCCATCAATACTACTACTACTACTACTACTACTACTACTACTTCTACCAATACTACTACTACTACTACTACTACTACTACTACTACTAGTACTACTAGTACTGCTACTACTTCTACCAATACTACTACTACTACTTCTACCAATACTAGCACTACT
The DNA here is from genome assembly GCA_964026355.1 of Pseudorhiza aurosa. Classification (NCBI taxonomy): domain Eukaryota; kingdom Metazoa; phylum Cnidaria; class Scyphozoa; order Rhizostomeae; family Lychnorhizidae; genus Pseudorhiza; species Pseudorhiza aurosa. Next base: position 5,172,546 of record OZ032126.1, read on the forward strand.
ATTACTACTACTTCTACCAATACAATCACTACTACTACTACTACTACTACTACTACTACTACTACTACTACTACCACTACTACTACTACTAGTACTGCTACTACTTCTACCAATACTACTACTACTACTTCTACCAATACAATCACTACTACTAGAATGGTCTACACTTAATTGCACCATACAAGAAATTGTAAGAATAATACTATTACTAATACTAATACTACTACAACTACTACTACTGTGAAATTTCTTTACAGAGTGTCTTATAGTTCTTGATTGAATGGTCTACACTTAATTGCACCATACAAGAAATTGTAAGAATAATACTACTTCTAATACTACTACTACCACTACTACTTCTAATACTACTACTTCTACTAATACCACTACTTCTACTACAGTGGTCAAAATACTTACAGAAAAGGAGAATGTTGGGTGTCCAACCATTGATCCAAGCCACATTAGAATTGCATCAACAAAAGCCAAGACAGCAACAAATGCCATCAGATTTACTGCAATGTTTGCAACAAGGCCAATGGACATACTTGCTCCGGAAGCCAAGGCTTCAACCAAGTTCTTTTCTTTTCTAAAAATTGTGGCAAAAAACAATCAGGGCATGCAATGTAGTGAATAAGAAGGTGTTCTAGTGATTCGCTCAACAAAGCCATAAATATGCACTATGGCCTTTGACACCCCCCCTGACTCAAATAGAGCCAGTCGCTACATTAAATACGTTTTAAACTGCATAGGAAAAAGTAACAAAAAGACAGCTAATTAAGAAAGCAATGAAAATATATAACTTTAATTCTGAAAAATAAATTGACATAGCTTCATCTAGTGCTGGCAATTCAAATCAATTTAAACTAAATCAAAATTCTCCCTACACAACACCGAACGGAAAGTTTTAGGACACCAAGAACCTATACGCGTTGAGCTAGGGCTTACAACACTGACCAAAGGATCTATGAGTGAGTGCCTAGCCAATGAAGTATCCTCAGACCTCAATTGATTGCCAATATTTATGGCTCTGCTAAGTGACCTGATGATTCTGTTTAACAAAAGTTTGGACAAAAAGGAGTTCACAACAACTGTCAAAGAGCGCAATACACAACAGGTCGGGATAGGTAAGATTCTTTCACATTGATCCTCGGTGCTTTTAATCCACTGAGTTAAACTTCCATTTAGGGTGAGGAGGTATCTAGCTCTCTGTAATTCCAGACGATGAGTAAAAAGCCTTTTATATCACAACATCTACCTCTGACAGCTAGGTAGAATCATATAAATATGAACAAATTTGTATAGATGTGTATTAATATATTTAAACATAAAACAGTTGGCAGTTACCCCTTTTCAACTTTGATATCGCTTATCTCCTTTGTTTTTGGTACTTCTGTTTCAGGATAAGCCAATTTTGAAAGAGCAAGGGCTGCGGGAGCATTCATCACACAGGCTGACAAGAGATGCGTTGCAGGGACCCCAAAGGAGATATATGCACCAAGGACAGAACCAGCAATTGTTGCAAATCCACTTGTCATCACTGCATGCAATTCAGACAGGGTCAGATCAGGTAGGAAAGGCCGGATCAGAAGAGGAGCTTCAGTCTAAAATGAACAATTGTCAGCAATGTATGGAATACAAAATTTTGGTGTGAATTCAACCCATTTGAAATCTTTTCAAATTTTGTGAAAATGAAAGTACATATGAAGTAAATAAGTCAGGCCTGCAAATTCAGAACCAGTAAGTGCTCTAGCTTTTAATGTTCAAAACTGACCCAAGGTTCATCACATCTGATAGAGCTCATCAAATGTCTGTTGCAGAATTCCTATGATCATTCTACTGTTTCTCGCTGAAAATGCCGTCAAAAGGTTGTATATTTACTTCAACTTTCTGACAAGGATCTTGGTAAAGTTTGTTCTTTTGTCCATCCATATACAGATGTGGAGGTATCTTTTTGAAAATTTGCTGAAAACTGAGACCTGAACTCGTTATTCTGATTATTTTTATGATGATTGTTGCATTATGTTGATGTATATTAATACTTCCGGTCGTTATTTAACCTTTTGGTCCTATAAAGTAGTATAAACATTACATCTTAGCCAGGCTTAGCAAATGCCATGTCATCAGAGTAGGCAGCATTGCGGAAGCAGTACTAAACAGCTTTCCAGGTGGCAGTCATAGGGTGTCTGGCTGTCCAAGAACCCGCGTGGTTACTAGCATTCTCAAATGGGCTGGAATGGACTACAGTGCTCTAAAAGATGCAGCCTTCACCCATCATCGTGTAACAAAAAATGCTCAGCAGCTACTCACTGGATACAATCTAGGAAGCTGTGCACAAGCCTTGGATTCCGAAGGCTTACCGCGAAGCATGATGAATCTTACTATACTTAATTTGTTCGATTCTCTTCAGTTGTGTATTCGCACGATAGAATATTCAACACATACCTGACCAATGAAGATATTTCCTGCAGTATTCAATGACTCTGCGGCTGATGTTCCCATTGTGCACTGCATAAGCCATGCAATCTTTGATATGACGGTTTGCATCACACCAAGGTAGTAGACCATGTAGATGAAGGAGCTAAAGAAAACGACGACGGGAAGGACCTGGGAAAAGGCAAGAAAGGATTGTCATCGCATTACAAAACATTGACACAGTACACATGACATCTGAACATAGAAAGGCATCATTGCTGTGTCAACTCATTCACACCTTTTCCAAGTCTCACTGCCTAATCCATGAACTCTATCTCACAAATCATCATTCATCCCAAGAACATGCAACTTATGGAACGTCTTGCCTTCTTCTTGCTTTCCTGAGTCCTACAACTTGCCATCTTTCAAATCTAATGTAAATAAACTTGATCTTATGTCTCTATCCTCTTAGCTGCTCGCTTTCTTCTTTCTTCCTTTGTTGGGGCTTTGTATAGGCCACCATGGCCTTTCCTCAACATAACCCACTAAAAAAAAATAAAAAAAAAACGCATGGAATCTTAAATGCAAAACACATGATAGCCTCTTGGTTATTTCTTTGCAATTTTTGGAGAATAGGGTGCACCCAACTCTGCTCCCTTAGATTCTGGGCAATGCAACTGTGCAAGCACAGCGACTGATAGAATTGAAGGCTGCCCATCTGGTACCCTCGAGTGTTTAACTTACATGTTCTTTCCCAAATTGCTGAAAGCCAAGCAGGGAAATAACACATACTACTATTCAAGTCTTTGGTACGACCCAAGCATGTCTAACCCTTGCCCACTGCATAGAAAGCAACCAGTTTACTTTTAGGCAAATAGGGTAGAGTACCTAAGAATCTATGCAAACAAAATTATTGCAAGGTCATCCAGTTTTGTGATATTTTGTTATGAAGAATCTGCATCCCAAAACCCTTCTGAATCTAAAAAGTTAAACTCATCACTTGCTTTAAAAAAATATAACTAATTCGACAATTTCTCTGACTAGTGAATTGACTTCACATCAGTGCCAAATTCACCATTAGGAAAACAACATTCATCTGAATTACAGTATGACATTAAATGCCATCCAAAGGAATTTCAAAGCCTACCTTGAATGCAAATGGATGGGCAAGTAAGTTATCACCAAATACAAATTTAGCACCAGCATCTGAAAAGCTTAAAAACTTTGCAGCTCTGTCACCAATCCATTTAAAGATGAGATAGCCAGGCCTTGTTCTGAGAACTAGGAATCCAAGTGTAAACTGAATTCCAATACCCCAAACAACTGGCCTCCATCTGATCTGTAATGTACAAATAAGGCATCTTTGGAACACGTTCTGTGATTAGCAGGCTTTCTATTGGAAAATTTACGAAAGCAAGACACTTCATGAGATTGACATCATAAGCAGCAAACTTTCTGTCTCATGCGGCAATATCAAATCTTATGATTCCGTCTTTGGATAAAACTTTAGAAATCAACATTTTGGACATGCATTTATCCTCCTGTGTATATTGTTTGCCTGTTGAGTGCAATTTTGTGAGGGCCAGCAGGATGGGCAATAGGAGGCTGCTTGATAATCATTGTCAGGTCTTTGATTTCATTGATAAGCATTTTATATAAAATTCTAAATATTTACCTGTTTGCGGTGCTTGGAGCCCAAATAACACATGAAAATGTAAGCCAAGAAACCACCTAAAGAGATCAAACGTTTTGGCTGCTTGATTGTGTCAAGTCCAATAAGAAGCCCAACCATGGCAAGGACAAATATATACACAACCCTAAAATGAATAGACAAGTGTGAAGAGCAGATGGGTATATGATGAATAAGTGGATACATTGATATCCTAATAGATATAGATATGTAGATAAGTAGATAGGTAGATAGATAGATAGATAGATATAGATGGATATAGATATAGATAGATAGATATAGATGATAGATAAATAGATAGATAGATAGATAGATAGACAGCTAGATAGACAGGCAGATAGATAGACAGATGCATCAATAAAGAGCCAGATGGATAAATTAATATGTAGATAGCACAGAAGTCCCTCTTGTGCAGAGGCTGCTTCTACATGTAGGGGTCCATGAGAAAATTTCCAAACACACATCCATAAACAAATACACGCAACTATTCCATAGCAGGTATGGGCAAACTACAACCCATGGACTGTATACAACAGGCTCTGATCAAACCTGCCAACTTGTTCAAAACACAGCTGTAAAACTTATTAAACAAAGGAAAGTCAGCAAAGACTTCTCATCAATGTTGCTACATGTAACAGACTAGATTATACTATTTCATATCCGATCCCGCCTTGGTCCCTTGGTCAAATTTTACCTATCTACTTGCTAATCAAAGTTATGCTTATCTACAGATATTGAACTATTTCCTGGGCATCTAGATAAACTTACCAGCGCAAGATGTTCCATTTTCTCTGCAAGCAAATAGACACTGGAAGACAGAGACTGTCATATACCCAGCTCCCACAGAATCCTTTCAGTTGGTAGTAGACCACAAAGAAGAGAGACACCATTGTGACTATGAAGAGGTCAGTTGCACGTTTGAAGTCGAGGTAACACGCCACAACAAAGTAGCTAAAAAAGCCGACAACGAGTAGGAAGGCCACTGAGTAATTCACTGCTGTCTTGTTTGCTTTGTAGAATAGCTTCAACTTTGATTCGCAGTCTTGACAGTCACTGCTTGATGAACTGCTTGAGGCCTCGTCATATCCACTGCGCCTCTTCCATGGTGTTGTGTCTTCTTTCTAGACAAGAAAGGACACCACTTTTAAGCCATAACTAAAAAACTCAGCTGACGCTTTCAGCATGTCAGCCATTACCATTTAAACACACTGATTGTGCTGAGTTTATGGTACCTCTAACAAAAAATGGTTATTTGGAGCCTGTTTATCTGTACTCCTGCATGGAGCAATCCATTTAGGAAAGCAACAAAACAGGATTTCATTCATTTTACAGGAAATTTGTGCTGTTACCGATAAGGAATGTAAAACAGTTTTTGCCCAGAATTCAGCTGTGTTATCAATTGTGTGGGAGAAGTCTGCATATGCCCAAAAATTATTGCATGAATCTATATTGTGAATTGTTTCTTTTATAGCCTCAACCTATCAAGTTTAAAACCTTTCTGCACTAGCCACTTGTGTGTCAAGTTGGGTACCAATGTGTGTCCAAACTCAAAATATTTTTCTGCAGTGGTGAATGATGGTTATGATGGTACTATAAATATATCCACCCTTCATTAAATCACTAAATAATGTGTTGATTTACTATCAACATAGAACTGTTGCTGACGATTGAGGGTACAAGGGGAAGAGGATGTCCCAAGAAGAAGTGGAAAGTCCAGGTGGAAGCGGACATTAAGAAATGCGGTACGAAAAGCAAGGATGCTCAAGATCGTGTAAAAATGTCGTAGAGAAGTGAGGCGACTCCACTCCCTTTTTGGGCGGGGATCTCAACCGGAATGAAGACGACGATGGTGATGGAAACTGTTTCATTCGTCCTTAGCCTACCAAAACGACCTAAAATCGGAAGTTGTAGCTCAGAAACCACAGCTTCTACGGTCTGGGTATCTGAGACTGCGAAGCTTTTAGAGTCCGAATATACGCATCATAAAGACAAAGTCTTTCTGAGATGATAAGTTGCTGGCATAACATTCCATCTAAATGGGCTGGTCGCGGTGGTGACCTCCACCTATGTGATGTACGTGACTGGAAAGTTGTCGTGATTTGAGGGTGTGTCGTGGGAGTGTTGTGGAGACCAAACATGGACTCTGGACTCTCGCAAATACCCTCAGCTAGGTACATTTGTGACCAGCAGCGTCCGAATACCAAGTAAATATTCTGCAATATGGATTTTCCCGCTCGTCGGTTTAATTCATAAATCTCAGAGTCATCGCCAACAGCTGTATAATTCTATTTGCCATCGTCAGGGCATTCGTTCGCTGGTAGCGCAGTTCAAACTGTGGAAGACGCATGTTCACCAGCCATCTCCTTCACTTTAAGGCCACGACCCGGCCAATGAGTGGTCACTTATATCCCACTGAATACTCTTGATAACTTCCTAACGATAACCAAGGATGTACTCATGGTGAATTGAAGTAAGAACAGGCCATTTGGCTTCCTTGGTGGGCATGCCAAATTGACGAGGGCGATGTGGTTTATGCTCAATGAGAAAAACTAAGTTCCTTTTAAAACAGCCAATTCTAAACATGATCGATTTTGAAAATTCAGCTTTTAGCAGTTTTATTCAGTGAAATTCAAAATGATTAATTTCGAAAAATAAAAGCAACATACTGGTGCGTCATCGGAATCACCAACGCGTTGAAAGCACATGGTTTCCATTTAAAGTTTAACTTCAAATTTCAAAATTGTACTTCAGAGCTTGAACACATTAATGCTTTGTAAAAATCAAATAACAACAGTAGAGTAAAAATGCAGCTGAATATCGTTACTAGATCACGATGTTCGTCCGACATTTTCTTATGAATAGCTTAATAATGAATAAGAGTGAAAAAGCAAGCAGGAATATTCAATTCATCACATACAACTGGGGCACAATTTTAGATCGTGGAATCCCAAGGCTACAGACGAGAAGCTAATATTTATGAACGGGAATATCAAGTCCAGATACGTCCATAGTCGAAGCGACCCATGCCTTTTTCAAACGAAGATTGAAAGTCAACTCAGATGTAAACATACCTCTTCTGCATTCAGCGGCTCCATTTCCACCATACACTGGTCGTCACTCTGATCCAGAATAATCTTCGTTTCTTTCTTGCCCATGACGGAGAGTTCTAAGTGAAGATACCCGAATTTAATACTGCCGATGACGACTCACCCTGGTTTACACTAGAAAAACGTGGTTTACGCGCCCACACTCACGGCGAATGAATATGTAGTTCCATTCATGTGAATCAACCAATCAAAATTCCTCTAAAACAATGGGATTAACGTGATGAATGACGTCAGATTTATCTAAGCCAATCACATGCTCGTTTCTAACTGTTAGTAACCTGCGACAACCAATGACGCTTGAGGGACTTTTGCCATCACATTGCAGGAATTTTGGCGCCCAATTTGTTTTGTGTAAACAAAGTTGGCGGGAAAAGCTGATCGGTTGATTTCGACCATCAATTATCGTGTGATCGATAACTCGATCACGAGGTTAGCAGAAAGCATTGTAAATGCACAAAATGTTACTTGGGGAGTGGATTTTTGAGGTGGTTTCCTGGTGTCCTCCCCAGCAAGGCGACTAAATTCTACAAACCAATTCTCTTGATCATCTTCACATCTTCCGATCGATTCGAGGTAGCCCTCCATCTCCTCAGCGATTCGAGGCTTGATAAATATGGAGAAACCCACTCGTTTTTAAACCCGATTCAGTCAGTGCCCCATTGATGTTTTTATCGTACGAGGAGGTAGAATGAAGGCGAAGTTTTAAGACACATAAAAGCGGGCAACTTTCCCAACTGTTTGATCCACCCAGTGAAAAGGAACTCAACAAAGCAACTAAATTAACCTGCTACCGCTGACCAAAGAAGAAATGGCGACCTTCTGGTGAAACGTCTCTTCCAACCGAGACCAGAGTCGATAGAAAAGTAACTCTGTCGAAACCAATTCAGAACCTGGTCGTGGGAAATCTATTTCTTCCTTTAATCCATGTTAGATTAGTTGCTTTCAAGCGTAGTCTTTTGGTAATAAAATACCCCTGTTTTATGACCTTAAATTGTAAAACATCTTTACCAACCGAGTAGTGATACCCCTGAACATTAGTAATTAAACACTAAATTACCGGTATCGTCGTATTGCTGAAATACTTCAAATTGAGGGCGGGCATACGCATTTAGCAATCGTGATTTTTGAAGAGCAAGGTCCTCTGAGGCGTGTCAGGGCCACCAGAAGCTCAACTCATTCACAACCCTTTCCAAGTCTCACTGCCTACTTCATGAACGCTATCCCGCAAATCATCATTCATCCCAAGAACATGCAATTTATGGAAGCTCTTGCCTTCTTCTTGCTTTCCTGGATCTTACAACCTGCCATCTTGCAAATCTAAGATCAATAAACTTGATATGATCTCTCTCTCTTCTTAGCTTTTCGCTTTCTCCGTTCTTTATTTGTTGTGGCTTTGTATAGACCACCGTGGCCTTTCCTCAACATAACCCACAAAAAAGTTCATTATTAGTATTTTAATACGGTAACAAAGAGTTTCCAGGTAATAGAATGGTCTTTCTTCTCGATTGAAAAGAAAATTGAACGGTTCTCGGTCACCCTACCTGTCGAGTACATAAAACTAATCAGTTTCCATGGAAGGCAAAAACATGTGATGAAGGCATGCAAGTATTATCAGGTAGTTATCAGAAGGAAAAATCATGCTTCGGAAATCAGTGGGAATTTTAGAGAGTCGTGGAAACCCGTGCAACTGAATGAAACGCATGGAATCTGTTGACTTGTGAAATCGCACTGCAATTCAGGCTCATCAGGTCGGCTATTCGCGGGTAACGGACTTGCTTGCAAGTTGCATAACTTTGAAAAACTGTGACGTTGAGTCAGGTGCCCGGGAAACGCTTGCACAAGACAGAAGAATTGGAAGGCGGGATGGAAAGATGGAGTTCAATGGGCTGAATAAAAGCGAAAGGCGATTGAAGCTGATCTCCGCGAGCCAAGGCACCAACAGAGAGCGGAGCCTCTTCCAGCTCACACGGACGATCCTACAGTGACTTTTTTTATATTTGTCTCAGAGTTTCCCGATCCCGAATTGGACTCTTTTCTCGCAGACGTTCCCAATGGACTTGACACAGCCAGCATCGTGTAGGTGGGCTCGCAACGAAGAGACTCACTTGCAAGATGTGGAATTAATCAGGGCAACTGGTCGCAAAACCTTTGAACAACGGAACTAGCTATTGCTTCCTTTTACAAGCTAAATGCATTTGCGGATACGAAATGGGGAAAGGTGAAAAAGCAGAGTACACAATCCTTCTTTTTTTGAGGGATAAAAGAGGACACGGGACACCCCCGGAGATGAGAATCTTAATTGTTGGACCATTTCATTGACGACCCCTTGTAATCGTCAGAGATTTTAATCGTAGAGAGATTAGTCTTAGCCTATTCACAAAGGCTTCCAACCTTGCTAAGAATGCCACTTCGTCAGCCTTTACGCTTAATACAGACAAGCATCTTTGATCTCATGCCGTTTAAAAATGTTTTATCTGCCATCCATACTTTTAACGAAGCCCACAAGAGTGGATACTCTTTCAACAAAAAGACGCAATCTCCGCTATTTCAACAACTAAAACTATTCTAACTCTCAAAGTCTGCTGCACTTGATACTCCTTCCTCACAAATTCCCCTGTTCTCTCTTTCTCTTGCTTCTCCCAAATTGCAGCATGAAATAAACAATGGCAATGAAGATCCTCTCTACAGCCTCGTTCTACTACATCCTTCTTTCCACAACTTCGTTTACTTGTGTGTATAAGAGAAAGAGAGAGAGAGAGAGAGAGAGAGAGAGAGAGAGAGAGAGAGAGAGAGAGAGAGAGAGAGAGAGAGAGAGAGAGAGAGAGAGAGAGAGAGAGAGAGAGAGAGAGAGAGAGAGAGAGAGAGAGAGAGAGAGAGAGAGAGAGAGAGAGAGAGAGAGAGAGAGAGAGAGAGAGAGAGAGAGAGAGAGAGAGAGAGAGAGAGAGAGAGAGAGAGAGAGAGAGAGAGAGAGAGAGAGAGAGAGAGAGAGAGAGAGAGAGAGAGAGAGAGAGAGAGAGAGAGAGAGAGAGAGAGAGAGAGAGAGAGAGAGAGAGAGAGAGAGAGAGAGAGAGAGAGAGAGAGAGAGAGAGAGAGAGAGAGAGAGAGAGAGAGAGAGAGAGAGCTAAATGATACCACGTTCTAGATTGATTCAACATTCCCTAAATAGGCATACATTTAAAGCAGGGTCACAAATTCACTCGCAAGAGTCCTACTTATCGAAAAAGCTCTTTAACATTTTAACATCTCTAAATCCATTTGTGCGATCAGATTGAAAAAGACATCTGCGCTTTACTCTGACCCCTGCAAGAAAAAGACAGAACGTAAATCCGAAACATCTTTATGGAAGTAAATGCAGCCGGGTAACATTGTCAGCTTTCATACGAGTGAACGCGAATGTTATAACGGCAACGAGAAAGACCAACACTTGGATTTTTTTACTCCGACCGATGGGAACACGAAAGCGAGGGTAAAATGGACTGTCAAAGAACGAAGAGGAGGCAGATGAAACATGAAAAGTCCAAGACCGAAAAAGAGGCCATGGGAACATGGGCAGTTCATTTGGCTGGAGCTTAAGGGGGGAAATGAGATATAAACGTACAAGAATATAAAACCACCACCTTCAAAATAAAACTTGAAAAACTGGAACGAAGACGATGCTTGGAGATAACGCTAGTTTATAGAATTCGGCAACACATGTAGGGATGGAGCCGAAATGACACGAATCCTTCGTGCAATGGAATTAAACATTTCCACCTTTAAAAGGGACGTGCAATACGCCTGCTAAGTAAAGAGAGGTACCGTAAGGTTTGTCTAATTCGAACTCTCCGGGGGATCGTAAAAATGTTCGAAATGCAAAAAGTTCGAATCATACGGAGTCGAATGCATTAACCATTGAGTGAACTTCTCGTCCGGCAGTCTTTCTGCTGTTTTATTTTATCGCAGTGTTGTTAAAAACCGACGAGACAGTCAGCGATATAGAACCAGCGGGCCTTCAGCTAGGCTCCCCCCGACAGTAATCACTTCCCCAGAACATGCTTGCCAGCATTTTGAAAATGGATCACAAGGCCACCCTCATTGAATGATCAGCCAGGGCAGTCAGCATATTGAATCCTTGAATTCATCCTAACGAAGCACCGGCTTAACGTGGCAATTTTATGGCGGGTACCTTATCACTAACACAAAATCAGTCAAGCTAACAGAATGCATAAAATATCTGATAGAATACAGACCTGCTGAAAACAGGACAGAAAGCTAATGGCGATTCTTTCGTCTACTGATAAATTACATGCGTGCAAAAAACATGAGGCAATGCACCTTCGAACTTGTCGTTGCAAGAATCCTCTCGTCGTATAGTTTACCTTCTGAGAAACGCACATCATACGTCATAACTTTTCGCTAATTATTACGTATTCATTCTGTTTTGCCCTTTTTAGTTCGTCATGTTGGGTCAAGACCCTGGTGGCCTATGACAAAGCATCAACCAAGAAAGACAGAGAACGGCTGAGAGGAGAGGGAGATAAGATCAAGTGTTTTGATTTTAGATTTGAAAGAAGACAAGTCTTAGGACTCCAGGAAGGAAGGTGAGATGTTCCATGGATAGCAAATTCTTGGAATGAATGGGGATTTTTGGGATAGGTTTCGTGACTTGAGTAATGAAATTTGAAGCGGGTGTGAGCCGGATGACCTTCTGCATGGAAGACGAGCAGCAGGGAGCAACTTGGTGGAGCAATGTCATCCGGATCCAAGGCCATGTCAGTAAGTATACCTACATCTGCTACTTCTGCTACTATTATACCTATCATTTTCGCTGATCTGTGGTATAAAGACAGATCAACAGTGACTTGCGTGTTGAACGGATACCTCAATGGCGGACCAATCCATCGTGGTACAGAACGAAAACAACTTAACGCATCGGTAATAAAAGCTCTCTAGTCGAGTTCAGTGCAAGCAACAGATCGAGGATTCTCGGACGATGCCGTTTAGAACCAAAACACAGGCGGGGAGAATAACTCGAGATCTCACGAAGCGGCTAATCACTGTTTTGCTGGTCTTAGCGCTTGGATGATAACCATCACGAGGAAAGATCCGTCAAGTCAGAATCCCAAGATTATCCCTTTTCCATGGGACGCGCAACCTGCTAAGGGCACACTAACTTGCTTGTAATTTTCTCTATGTCGGTGGCCCTGAGCACTTATTAGAATTGGGACTACGGGGGGGATATACCCCTGCAGGCCCAATGCCCCCCTCCCCCGTAGTGAGGTGGAAATGCCTCCGCAGTTGAGGGCCTATCTTGCACCTTTGATCTGCAAAATGTCGCCGTATCGGAGTAAGGGGACCAACAAAGTGAGCTGTTTAGACAGTTCCAATCATCATATATTAGAAATCTGTCTCCCGAAGGAATCACTGTGTGGTACCCGAAAGAAGTTTTGTGCGACCTCTTCTGAAAATGATGCCCCTTTGCGATTTGCCCGTGTGGTGAAAATCCCTTAAAAATATGCTGTGGCTGGATGCAGCATCTACTGACAATGAAATAGGTGAAAACATGGAATTCTCGTGTCCTCTTCGTGGAAAGCATTAACAAAGACTCAACCGAGCTGAATCAATAAATGAAAACTTGCTTCATAGCCAATCCACATTTTCACATCACCATATTAGAGCTTTAGAATGTGTGGCCTACTTACTCGTCAGTACCAGGCTTCCAGTTAGGATTGAAGTTGCTCTTCAATGGCTGCCAGCATCTGTAATAATTAGCATCGACTTTTTGGCATGCGTTCTCTCCCCATTCGGTCATTGATAAACCCAGGGACGTTTCAAACATGAATGCCTTGAAGAGAAAAATTATATTAAATTTTTTCAAAAGAAATCCAAAGCAAAATCAAATAAAGGCACTCTTTGAAAACAAAGAATCATCTTCATGTCACTTTTGAAACTTCCGCTACTACATGGCAAAAATATTGCTTGGAAGAAGCATGCGACCATGACAAGAGCATTTTTTTCCGGGTCTTACCTTGCACGGCTTAAGTTCGCAAAGTATAATCCAGTCTGCACTGACAACTACAACCCCATAAGACTTCAACTCAGAAGACGGGGGTGTTCAGTTCAATTTTCTAACACAAGGTGCTACCGCTTCCCTGTATCAAATTACAGCGAAGTTTCACTTCGGCACAAAAACAGACTTGCAATGTAGCGATTAAGATCACGGCCAAAAAATTGCACATGTGATAATTCTTAAGAGATGCGTGATTTAGAAGAAAATGCTGTGATTTGCAACGTCTGAACAATTTCTAATCAAGCACTGTTTGGTAAGAAACAAAAAGTAGTGATAAAATGAGCACACTTTGCATGAAAATATTGACACTGAATCACCTGTATTTAACTAAAAAGCGATTTTTTCAATAAACGGGGTTCAAACTTTGTCAGATACATTTATATGGATTACATCATTATCACAAGCATAGTCATCATCATCATCATCATCATCATCACCATCAACAATATCATTATCATCATCATCATCATCGCCATCATCATCGTAATCAACATCATCATCGCTATCATCATCGTAATCAACATCATCATCGTAACTATTATCGTAATCATCATCGTCATCATTATTGTAATCATTATTGTAATCATCATCGTCATCATCCTCATCATTATCGTCATCATCATTATCATCATTATCATAATCATCGTATTCATTATCTTAATCATCACTATCATCATCGCTATCATCATCGCAATCATCATCGTAACCATCATCGTAACCGTCATCGTAATCATGATCAGCCAATCTGCTGTAAGCTATCTAAGCCAACACAGAACAACTTTCTAGCTCCTTTTCGAGTGCAATCTTTCCTGGAAAGCACATACTGGTGAAACCATGATTAACTAAAAACAGTATTTTAGCTACAGAAAGTCCGAACAGTTTGTTTGAACAGCTCCATGTGCACTGTATCTATTGGCATAATCAACCTAACACCGGTAGAATTCTAACAAACATTGAAGGAAAATCGCTACGAATGTTTTAAACTGACTCATGCTTGCCTTCAGGAACAGGTCTTAGAAAAAACAAACCAAAGGAAAAACGAAGATGGAGTTAAATTTGAATGAACTACGTCGCGTACGCGAGTTTGAGCTTAGCAGAAACCAGAGATAGGGCTCTGAGCTTTTCCTAGGGAAGTGGGTTTTATGAGCTGGTGTCCCGTTGCCTTTCTCACCAATGACGTCGCGTACTCAAGTTTGAGCTTAGCAGAAACCAGAGATAGGGCTCTGAGCTTTTTCTAGGGAAGTGGATCTTATGCAGTGGTTTCCAGTTGCCTTCTAAACTAATGGTGTTTCAATACACTACCCAAAAGATGCAGTCGCTGAGTTCAAGGATTTTTCACTCCTAATTCAACGCAGCTTCAAAACTATTGCAACTGGCAGAATCAGGACGTATAGCCTTAATATATATTTCCATCTTGCCGAAGCGAAATTCAAAGTCACCTGCGTTCCGTCAGCTACTCTGGTCGGCTCCAATTTTCCGTTCGACGCCTTGTCAAAGCAATCCGCGTCGGGTCCGTGCGGGGTCATTATACTGTGCAGTGTTGCACCACCTGCTTGAAATCCTTCCTCCTAATGACAACCAAGATGAAAAATACATCAGTGGAAAACTCGTGGAAAATCTATAACAATGCCAGATAAAGCTTTAATTGGGAAATCTGGACAGTAACATATAGGACAACATCAGGATAGCTCAGTGACAAGACTCTTGGGCACTGATCTTATGGTGACGTGGTTCGAATCCAACCTCAGCTGGATTTTCACTTGGAGTGAGGAAAGTCACCAGCTCTCTGTAATTCCAGGCGTAGGAATCACGACGTAAGGTCCCATCGAGAGGAAGGAAATGGACACTGCTCGATAAGCAAGAAGCTTCTCAGTGTCCAAATGTCTGCATTGACATTTAGGTAGTATCATATGTTGAAAAAAGGGTGCTGAGAAGACTGTCTTTCCGTAATCAAAATCTCAGATCATACCAGCAGAATAACGATACTTGTGTAAAATCACGGTTGAGGGTAGTTGGCGAAGTGGTTTAGGCATATTTATGATGTACGGAAAGTCCTAGGTACGCGGGTGTGCACATTTCCTCGCCCTCACTTTTTAAATGTTCTCATAAAAATTTACAGAACATGTAACCGGCACGGACTTACCAGACGATACCACAGGGAGCATGAAAATACATAGCAATGGTATGGCGGTTCACAATAAACAAACACAGATCATTTTTGAACAACGTGCGTGCGACGATCATCTAATCAAAGAGATGCAAGGGAAGATAATTCACGGAATTATCAGTAATTTTTCAAAAGCTTTGCGGCCTTGACGTATTCCGATGTTGCAGCGAGAAATACTGTATTTGGTACAAATGGAAACTGTTCGTGACCACAGTGGATGATATGCCTTTGAATTTCTTGTTTGGAAGATTCGTTACAGTGGGACAACAGCATCCCGTTTCCGCTATTGAGAAGATCACGTCAATCTACATCATAAGTATGACGGAGCATGAAACGGTAGGGTCCGCGGCCTTAACACCGTCATTTATCAGGCACAACTGGTTCAATGTGTATGTGCAGCTAGCAGTATATGGGTACCTTTCAGTAACGCAGGGGGGCAAAGTGCGGCGAGGCAAGGAACCGAGCCCCCTACTGTAGAATACCGTGGCTCAGTGTGATACCGCTCTAACAAGGTGCTTTGCGACGTTCATTTCGAGTACTGGACTCGAGTATACTTTTAACTTGAAACATGGTGATTTTGAATCGATGTAAAAGAGCTTCTAATGTTACCTTGGCTTCGTATTTTCCCAGGATGAGCCCCATAAACTCGCTCATGCAATTTCCTGCAACAAAGTGGTAGTCTTAATAAAGATGGACAGTTCTTTCAAAGCAGCTTGATTGACGCTAGTTCCAAACTTGAGAGCAGGGGCGTCGCCAGGATTTACCCTAAATAATCTGGACACTGCGCGACAAGCATAAAAGCTCTCAGCTGTTCAAAAATCTTCCTTCGTATGCTGGGTAGACATTGTAAACACCCAAACCTACCTAAGTCCATAGAGCCATAGCTAGCCGTCCCTCGCGAAGCAAACTCTAGCTGATCGTAGCTAATCCTAGCAAGCCCTAGCTACCTGTAGCTTATCAGATCCAGCCCTTGCTAGCCCCAACTAACCCTAAAAGACCCTAGCCAATCCTTGCTAATCAAAGCTAATCCTAGCAAGCCCGAGCTACCTGTAGCTTATCAGATCTAGCCCTTGCCAGCCCCAACTAACTCCAACAGACCCTAGCAAATCCTTGCTAATCAAAGCTAATCCTACCAAGCCCTAGCTACCTGTACCTTATCAGAACCAGCCCTTGCTGGCCCCAACTAACTCCAACAGACCCTAGCCAATCCTAGCAAGCCCGAGCTACCTGTAGCTTATCAGATCCAGCCCTTGCTAGCCCCAACTAACCCTAAAAGACCCTAGCCAATCCTTGCTAATCAAAGCTAATCCTAGCAAGCCCGAGCTACCTGTAGCTTATCAGATCTAGCCCTTGCCAGCCCTAACTAACCCTAACAGATCCTAGCCAACCATAACTAATTAAATATAGCCATATTTAGCTCTAGCCCTAGCTAACTACATCGGGTCCTAGCTAATTCTAGGTAACCTAGCTAAGGTAACCCTTTCCAAGTTTCACTGCCTAATCAACGAACCTTATCCCATATATCATCATTCATTCCTAGAACATGCAATTTGTGGAACGTATTGCCTTCTTCTTGCTTTCCTGGATCTTACAACTTGCCATCTTTCAAATCTAAGACCAATAGACTTCATCTGATTTCTCTCTCCTCTTAGCCTTCGCTTTCGTCCTTCTTCCTTTGTTGGGGCTTTGTATAGGCCACCATGGCCTTTCCTTGGCATAACTCACTTAAAAACAAAAAAATGTATCTAACTATAGCTAAGTCTGGTTGTTGCCACGGATCGTTATTGAAGCAGAAAAGGAAAGAATTATCTCCACAACTAACGGTGATAATACGGTGGTCTGAATGTGTGCTCCGAGACGCTCCATCTTGGTGGAAAGATGACAAAATCTGCAATAGCGACTCCTGGCTTTGTGCTCTGGCATGTGAGGACAGTGAAAATAGACGGGTCCTGCAGTATGAATGATCGAATTTTAAAAGAATTTCAATACAACGCGAAGACATCAGACAAACACAATGTTGTATCGAAAGTTATAAAATATTTTTGAAGCATGTTAGAGTTAGAGTGCAAGAAAGGGTTTCTTAATGTATACGGTATCTGTCATAGATCAACATGATGACAAAAGTAAGCATAGATCAAAAAAAACATTATTTCTTCGAAAGGAAGCTTAAGCAACGACCAGTTACTCTCTGGCTTTGACCATCGTTTGAAGAGTTTTAACAACAGTATCTTGTGATTGCAACAACAGTGTTTCTCCACTGAAGCATTTATAAAGAACCTTTCAGTTTGTATCGAAACAATTTTGCAAATTTCAATGGGGATACGAATTCAACATAAGATGCGCTTAGATTTGAAAGGGAATTGCTGGTAAATTTGGGGCACAATTTACTTCATTTCTAAGAATGTTGACAAATAGAGCAGCGGGAAGCATATACATGCGCAAAGCCGAGTATTCGACGAGTTAAAATCTGCGGTGAGTTTCCAAGCCAGGTCAATAGGATACATCGCCAACTCGAATAAGCAAAGTATTCGGGCACAAATTTCAGTTGCCAGCAAGCAGGAGTGCTGACCAAACCATCCTTTTGGCAGGAGAAAGGCCTACCGCTGTAAAACTCAAGGCAAAGTACACATGATAAAAAGTGGGACGATCTGCACCGGCCATCCCATCCACTAGGAATGAAGCCAGCGGAAGAAGTAAGGGTGTTGGCAAAAGATGCTCTCAGAACGCATGCAGAATCATAGAAAACCCGTTTAGAAACAGTATCATCATCAGTAGAAACAGCTGGATGTACAGTCAACTCTGTGCAATTCGAACTCGTGTGATTCGAGATGTTGATAATTCGAACAAAATTTTCTGGTCCCTTGAAAACCTCCAAACAAAAAACTCTATAATTCGAACTGCTGTGATTCGAAGTTTTTGTAATTCGAACCTTTTGTAATTCGAACCTTTCGTAATTCGAACATTTTTACCATCCCCAGAGAGTTCGAATTAGAAAGAGTTGGTTGTATTTACATCTTCTTATATCAACGAGATAAAAACACGACAACTTGGAAAAAACCTTACGCAGTGGTCGAAGGAGACAGAATTGATGACATTGAAATTCTTCAGATTATATTTGTATGGAACATAATTGCCATGCCAGGCAACAACATCAAAGGCGGAATGGTCCTACGAACAAAATATCAATCAACATATCATGACAATAAAACAGCCAAAACTGAACTAATCTTCTCCCAACACTCCTTATTGGACTGGTATGTAGTTAGGCTGATTGTATGAGAAATGTTAGGTCGAAGTTCAGAAACGGGAAAAAGGCCGACCAGTTCTTTAGATACAGTTATGAAACTCGTAGGGACAGGTATATAAATACGATAGTAAGACATAATTACACATTTGGTTGTGCCCGTTGTAGCAGGAAAATACTTCAGGTAATCCTGTTCCCTCTATCAAACACACTTACAATAGCCTGGCCTTCACAGATTAGGTATATGCAACAGGACACTACGACAGGATGCGGTTGCTGCAACCTGTGTTTACATCCATTTTGATTTATGATACTGTGGCATTCAAAATCATTTTTTTGGTAAATAAATTCAATTTTGAGCAGCCGTATAAGATGAGATGGATTCAATGGATTTAATGGGGAACTGTCACATAAAGAGGAGACTGCACATAGCTGTAGTACTCATATCATTAATGTTTAGGACAGGGATTTCTGACAGCTGATCAAAGAGATCCCCACGCATTGAGTCAAACTGATTTTGACAGCAATTTTGATGTAATCATAACGATTCCAGCACTGATTTTAGAGTATGGCCTAAAGACAACCATAATGAAGAGAGAATGCGATAACGAAGAAGTTTCTTTCGAGAAAATTTCGGTACCAAATGAGACCGATGTTAGCAAGAGGATGAGACAACTGTCGGTGTTACCTGTGTAGCTTTGAACAAACTTCCTTGGTATTTATTGATTACTTGGAAACCAGTTTCGACACTCTTGTCTTCAAAACTAGCCACAGGTGTTAGAAAGTCTCTTGGATTCGCAAGACCGTTGGCACCTTGTCAGGAGCGAGAAAGACAAATTGGCATCGTTAACGTAACAAAAATCAATCGAAACATGTCAGTGTGCGTCCATACAGGATGACTATTCGAGCTTGGCATATATATAACAATTTGTTAGAATACAAAGTCAGAATAATACATTTGAAATGTCAGGAGAACCATCGCAAAAACCTACGTAAGAAATACGCATGTCTTACAGATGAACTTTCGTGATCATTTTTTCAACAATCCGCATGGATTGGTTAAGCTTCAACATTGTATTATCGTATAATATTCCTTATACAAATTGTTTCAGATCAGGGTTACTCTGCCCCAAAAGTGCACGCCTCCCCTTCGTTTCGTGAGCGGCTCTGCTTTGCTTGAAATGAGCAAAAACTGCCATTGCTAGATTCTGCTAATATAGTTGCTTGCTTAAAAGAAACTTCGTGCATGTCTTATATTTCAGAGAAAAGTAGTCTGTAAGAATTTTACCGGTGAAGGTTCTGAGCGATTAAGAAACCTAACTAGCTCAGTACTACAACCCTAAGAAATTTTGCAAACTATTAGTGCAACTTGAGACGCTCCATGCTGTGCGCATGCCACGAGGGGCAAAACCTTGCCTTTCCTTCTATCAAAATCCACTCAAAGTTGTATGTTGTGACGTGTGGCATTTCAGGCAATTGTTTCTTGAATGTGTACTTGAAATGCACATGCCTTCGTGAAATACCCCAACAACTTTTTCCTCTTACTTGATTAGGTTGGGAAACCGTAAAGAAATCTTCACTCACTAAAACCCCAGAGAGGTTAAGGTGCTTTTTCCAGTTAGGTCGTTCGTTGTTAAAAAAAAAATAAGCGTCTGCTTGAATTCAAAGTCAATTGCAAAACAGCAGAGCACTCAAGTGGCAGATGAAGGCTTGGAGGAATCGAGAAATGGAGAAATTCAGAGACTAACCAATCGGTCCTAAGCAAGGCAATTCGAAATGACCGTCATAGATTTCCAGTATGTAACCTCTGCTCTCCCCTTGTACGTGGACGGAGAAACGCATTCCTTGCTAAAAAAAAGAGATAAAGAAAAGCTTTTGCACATTGAAATCAACAGATCAGTCTCCCATGAAACTGGGAATTTGAAACAATGTCATCATCTAACTCATCACTCGGGACCATTGATTGACCAGACATTGGTTTAGGACAAACTGAATGATGTCAAACAAGTCTTCCGACTTCTACTGGCTTAAAGGAATGCGGAATGTCTGCAGCGTACATAAACCGCTGCTTAGCGTGGGGTGATAAACAGAACAAAAAGCAAGGCCTGTGAAAAAATTTACGATGCACTGGCTACTGGCTCTCTTTCAACATTGAAAACAACCTTTGACATGAAGCAATGAGGAAATCAACCCAGTGCGCTGGGAAAGATTCGATTGGATCCTGCTTTCCAATTGAAACTTTCTTAGCAGTGAAAAAGCAAATGAAAAACTCTTAAAACGTTGTTTCAACAAACTACCAGTTGGCATTCGAAGTTTAGATGTTATAGTTCCTTGCAAGCATCAGCTCAAAAAGCATATGCTAGGGATTTAATTGTTTATCTAAATCAGATTCTTAACTATAAGTATCGAAGGAAAATTAACGGTTTTAGATTCTACATAGTTTAGTTTCCATTCTTTCAATTTTCTGTATTTCATGTTCTAAACAGGGCCCGTATTGATGCTTGCAGTACTGACAAGGTTTACCCTGTATAAATATTTATATCATTATTGTTATTTGATGTGTATTTTGCTAATTTTCCATTAATACAATCCCTTTTTGTTGGACAAGTTGTAGGACTCAGGGTAGCAAGAAGAAGGCAAGACGTTCCATAAATTGCATGTTCTTGGGATGAATGATGATTTGTGAGATAGAGTTCGTGAAGTAGGCAGTGAAACTTGGAAAGGGTGTGAATGAGTTGAGCTTCTGGTGGTCCTGACACGCCTCAGAGGAACTGGAATAATATCCCTGATCTCCTGAGAACAATGTCCGTTACAGTATCTGTAAAAGATGGAAAGATCTCCAACTAAACGACGATGGGAAAGAGGTTGGAGCGATTTGGTGAGGTTAGGATTATTGATGAGACGAATGGCTTTGGACTGGATTTGATGGACTATACAAGATGCGGATGCAGGCGACCACTCATCTGCAGCGGTGACCCCACTCAAATGGGACGGTGAACGAGACGACGATTAAGGCGGCGGAAAGCCATTTCAAAAGAATCTATTTCTCTCGAAAAGCTCCGAGGCCTGTCGCTGCATTTTCTTACATTTGAAATCAAGAGCTTCATACAGCTTATATAGTTATAGACATCCACCTGAATGACGCAAATTTCGTTTGGTGCCACAGTCATTCTTCCAAATTCTGTCGTAACACCAAGGACACCTTGCTGAGGAACAATCAGCAAATCTCCATCCGCATCTTGAAAGCACCTGAGCAAATGCAAATTAGCACGTTAATTAGGATGAGAATGGGATGCAATGGAGAACGAAATTGCCATTACGACATGGCAAAACAAAACGCAAAATCTCCCCTCTTCTCTTCTCCTCTCATCTCTCTTTGAATAGATGATAACATACATGTTAATGGAAAAATGAGGTGGTGTGTGTCTATGGCGAGTTTTCATAGGATTGCTATGTACTACCATGCTACATGTACATAGGCGCCGACCACGTGGGGGCTTGGGGGCTCGAACTTTCTCTGGGAAATGCTACGGAGAGCTCAGCCCCCCTCTGAAATATCGCATTTATTGTTTTTCAGCAAGCTGCCCTTATTGTTCTTTAACTTATTTATTTAGTACGGATGTCATTTTCATCCATTTGTGAGTAAAAGAAAAACAGGATCGACCTAACTCAGTAAGAGTACTATCATGACTTTTACACCTCTTTCAATTACGGAAACCGAAATGTAGCGTTTTTTTCGACTTTCAAGTCTGAGCCCCCTTGGGAAAATTAAAAGTCAGTGGTAATGAAAAGCTTTTGCCTTGTTGAACAATTATAAGAATAAAAAAAACAGGCGCAGAACACATTGTGTTCATGCAAGCATATCAAAAACCTATGGAGCAACACAATTATGGGAGAAAAGTTCAAAATAAACTGAAAATGCCACGAGAAATCAACTTGGTATGACACGATGCAGTCTACCTGTCTTTCATTTCTGTGTTGCATGTATATACCATAATGGACAAACCACTTCGCATTCTTGGGTCACCAGCACCACATATAGTTGATAGTCCCTGGTTTGAAAATGGGGAGTTGTTAAATGATACAAGATGCAAGGCTAGGAAGCAACTTACAACTATCTATGTATAACTGCGTCTCTCTGAACATGCCTAAATTGTATAGCATGGTCAGATGGTGGTGAAAGAGTGAGTTTTCATGCTCGGGTGTGCAGGTACTCCCAGGGTTCGTCAGCAGGAAGGCCTCCATTAATAACTATAGATGAAACTGTATGGATGTTCTCAGTTGCATATATAATTGTCTCTCTCAACATGCCTTACATGTATAACATGGTAAGACAGTGGTAAAGTAGGCAGTTTCCCTGCTTGGTGCAGGTACTTACAGGGCTCGCAAATGGAAAGCCCTCAATTCATGAGCCATAGAGACCATCTTTAACCACAGCTTTGTATGGTTGGTTAGCAAAATATATTCCCTGCAGCATTGTAGCAGGTACCTTATTACTGCAGGGTGGAAAGGTAGAATCCATCTAGAAACAGGTATAAGTGTAGAATTATGCTTATGCATTAGGCTGTCCCCTTAGCACAGGAGGTCCAGGCTTTCACCACCATACAAACAAATTTGATCGGTCAAAGACCCGGATTGCATTCAGTCTTCAAATAAATAAATCTCTTTTTTCCACTCTCAATAAATTGACACATAAATTCCACTGTTGGCATAACACTTCAAGTGATCAGCATTGCAGCCTTTATAGCAATTTTTCAACCTATAATCCAGCATAGTAGCTTTACAGAGAACTCAATTCGTGAAGGGTTCATCATTGGCCCTTGCATATTTCTTCTTAATTTGTGGATGTTCATCAAGTACTTTTCGAAGCAATTTTGAAAAAATTGTAGTCCAAGTCAGTTTTTTCAATGCTGTCCAACTTTTCCTTAAGTTCTCGCTTGAAGTTCTGTTCAAAATACTCTTTTATTCACCTAAGTTAACAAAAGTGGGTCCAGTCTTTTGGTATGTCGTTTTTGAAAATGTGAAGATCATTTCATGGAAGTCACAAAGACTTGTCTCGAAGGTTGTGGTATGTTGGAAGCTTCTAAATCTGTTTGTTAAGACTATATCAATGCACCATGGGTCACCTGATTTAACACAGGTTTTGAAAAATTCTGTTTTGAAATAACTCATTTCATGAAATCTCGTGTATTCAATCTTGTGTGCATGCATCAGACGCATCAGTATTAGCAATTAGCTCCAGTGTAATTGCCTGAACATAGCTGTGTAGTGCCAACTTTGAATAGAGTGATTACTATTATATATCGCAAATGTACATTTTGAATTAAGGCTATAATGATAAGATCCATGAAATGAGACAAGGCGTCAATGCATCCCGTGTACATGACTTCCAGTTCTTTGTAAATAATGTTTATTCAAAGATTCTAGAATCTTTTACTGTCATAGGGAAATGGAAAATTTACTTACCTCAACGAAATCTGTGGGGTTTGAAGGAATGTCAAATGGTTTCCATCTCATCTGTAATACAAAAGCACATGCTGAATATAGTGTCATCAAACTCGAAGCGGTTTGTTTAAAATCAAGCCTAGGAAAGGATGGACAGGTATTTTGGAAATAAATGAAGACCGCATTAACATTTTACTACACAGCTCTCCCTGCATGGAATAATACGCCTGCAGAAACCAATGATCAATCATAGATCACTGCAAGAAAATGAGTTAAAACCCATCTACAGAGCTTAACTTTTTGAAATCAGAAAGATTAGTTTCAAAATGTTGTTATTCTTCATAGATAGCAAATTCAATGGCTGTACTTTAAATCTTTAAAGATGAAGAGATAATTATTTTCAAATAAAAATAGAAGTGAGAAAACAGCAAGGGGAGAAAATCTTATAGAGCAGCATTTCAACTTGAGCAGAAAATCTTCTATAAGGTAGGCTATGTTTTATTAATCTTCTGCCGTATGGTCCTTTTCAAGTCACTCTTCCCGCACAGTTCAAAGTAAGGCTTGTATGTTTCAGTTCTAAAGTCTTTTCCTTGAATTAGTCATATATTTATCTGAGCTTGAGGTGAAAAGAGAAAATTTGGATGAATCATCCACAATATTTCTTATTTGATCTAAGACTGCATTGATGGGATTTTGGTGAAGATCAAGTCTTCCACCATCCACCATGTCATAAAGGGTTTCCTTCAAGAACAACAGGGAGATTTTGAGGCAAGAATTGTGTAAATTGAGTAAAGGGGTAAACCGAGCAAAGAACTACCTGATTTGGATTTGGTGATCTGTTCTTCCAATCATCAGAGATGTTCTTAACTTGGAAGGGCTCAAATGGTTTGTGGTGCACAGATGGCCTTATTCTGTAGAGCCAGCTAAAAATGAAATGAGCGCCATTACAGCAAGCTGAAGAGAGATGTGAAACCTGCAAGCAAGCTCACCAAATAAACGCAAACTGGACGGGAATCCAGACTGACAATACCTTTCCCGGTGGGAGAATCATTCTTGATTCCACCACTGAACCCTTGGATTCCGCGCACTATCCCGCAAAAACTGGTATATATGCAACAGAATCTGCACCCAACAAACTTAATGCAGTGACAATATTATAATTATTAAGGAATATTTATGCAGGATTTTTCTACAGTCATATCATATTTACACAAGGTACAAATATATACTGTTACCAAAGAAGTCCTGTAAAATAAATGAGAAAAAAGAAGATCAATTTAAGCTCACATAGGGCCCCCCCCAACACAGTACTCTCCTTACACTGCTAAGAATCTGAAACCCTGTAACACATACTACATGAATGCCCAGTCCTTCCTACATCTGACTGGTGATGGGGACACAGTGCATCGTGCTGGCAGCAACTTTGCTGACTAGGTAGACTTGTTTAGCATCCTTGTGAAACCTGCATTTG
Source organism: Pseudorhiza aurosa (assembly GCA_964026355.1). Taxonomy (NCBI): domain Eukaryota; kingdom Metazoa; phylum Cnidaria; class Scyphozoa; order Rhizostomeae; family Lychnorhizidae; genus Pseudorhiza; species Pseudorhiza aurosa. The sequence continues at coordinate 5,198,131 of OZ032126.1, forward strand.
CATAGGAATGGGCAAACGAGCAGCAAGCTAGCTATGAAATTTCTAATGGAGGATTTAAAATCTGCTTGAACTAAATTTCAGGTACGCTTTAAAACTTGTGCTTACCTTCTTCTGTTTGTGCTTCTAGGGGCAGTGAAGGCTGAGCCTGAAAGCTGTTCTGCATACAAGCCATATGGACATTTCTGGGGTGAATTCTAAAAACCATGGTAAATACATGCTACTAAGTTGATAACAACAATAATAACAATCTATATTCATACAGGATGAACTTGCTCATAAGATGTTATCAGTCAAGGTCCTGTGAAGGTCAAGTTGCAACTAGTTTCAAACAAAATGCATGAATGGTGTTCCAAGAAGACACCTTATTACGGCAGTAAGATATGGTTCTGCTAGCACCTACTGTAGCATCACAGACACACAGGCAGGTGATTTGGTATTGGAACCTTCACATTCAAGACTACTATCTTCTAAGATTTCCACAAAACTATTTTTGGGCAAATTTTATGATACATGACGAAAGAAGCAAAAGCTTAGCTGTTCATTACAAATAGTGAAGCCTAGCTCGTGAATTGAATGACAAATTGCGAAATTCAATACATGTATGAAAGTGGTGCCGTGGGGTAGTAGTTGAGCATGCGCAAGGCTCGTGAGTTTGATTCCTCCATGCGTCTAATTAAAGACGCCATTGGCGAGGAAGGCAACGGGAAACCATCTCGTAAAATCCCCTTCGGTAGAAAAAACTCAGAGCCCTGTCTCTGGTTTCTGCTACGCTCAAAACCGAGTATGCAAAGCAGTTATGGACGACTTCACTGGTGTATCATCACACTGAGTCGATTCTGTCCAACGAGCAAACCAAAAAGCATACTTCAGCTATGATGTAGGCTGTATTAGGCTTCAAATGTTATGAATAATGACAGTACGCTAGTATCTGTGACCTACCTGACCCTTGGGCAAGGCTTCTGGAAGGGCCTCAGATGCGAATTCACTTCCAAATCCGGATAAGTACTAAAATTGAGAGAGAGAAAATTGAATAGATAATTATGTGATGACTAAATTAAACTATAACCTAAAATTAAAGCTGCTCTGACTCATAACGTACCTTTTCTGGGGGTTTAAAGTGAGACATTTTCGTAATTTGAATCTCCGTAAAGACGTGGCCAGGTTAGTCCGTCCTGTTGTCAAGTGAAATGCAAACGAGGCCAAATAGGGTGTGTTAAGGTGGGAGTGTTGGTGGGGGGGTTCATCCACATCAGGGACTTGCCGTTTCCCGTGCTTCTGATTGCTAGTTCGACTTCAATTCTCAAGATTTCTCGTTCCGTGTTCGTTCCTTTGTCACTTGAACCATCTCGTCTCAGTTCACCAAGTACCTTGTCGTATGTTGTTATTAGGTAGTTGTAGAGTTCCTTAACACACTCGTCCATCTCTCTTGTATTTTTGCTGATACTGTCAGCATTTTGCCATCATTATCCTCAATAACAGGAGTTATTGCAATTTCTCTGCTGTAATGTCTTTTATGAATTCGAATGCTTTTTAGGTATCGCTGACTTTGAAACTACGCTGTATCTCTCGGCACTTTCGTTGCAAGAACTCTTCTTTTGCAGTCTTGATCTCTCTTCTGACATTTATATTCGCATTTATATGGGCGTTTGCGCTAGCTTCCTCTTTGTGTCTTTCTATTGCTTCTTCTTCTTTGCCTTCACCAGAACTTCAACTGCGGCTCCATTCATCGCTTCGGTGAATTCATTGATCACTGCTTGAACATCTGTCATTTCCGAAAGTGGTGTGAATTTTTCTCCAATTTTTGCACGAAAGAATTCCCTAGCTGCTTGATCATGTAGCCTTTTGATATCATACTTTACTCTCAGTTGCTTCGTTTCCTTCATTCTCTTAAGTTTCAGTTTGACTGTCATCATAACCAGATTGTGATCCCTTCCTTTGTCAGCTCCCAGAATGCTTCTCATCGTTCTTCCATTGTTACTTGCAGCACACTTCTGGCCTATCGTCGTGTAGTCAATTTGGTTTTTGGTGATGCCATCAAGCGCTGTCCATGTTGTTCTTCTGGAAAGTTTCTGTTTAAATCGCGTGTTTGCCAAAACATAAGTGATTCATTTTTGCAAATTCGAGAAGTCTAAGTCCCCTTTCATTTGCTTCACCAACGCCAAATTTCCCTGCTGTACCAGCTCACTGGCGGAGTGAATCTTCTCCGATTTTTTCGTCCCAATAGCCCATGACGACTTTTACTTCGCTCTTTGGAATTTTGGCTGCTGTGATTTCTGCTTCATCATAGAATGCTTCTCCTCTTTATCGCAAGAATCCGTCGTGGGGGTATATGAAGGACCTTGATAATCGAAAATGTACTGCTGCTACGAAATGAGCAATGCTCGTGTAGCCCCCGTCTAAACTTTTAGAATATATAACCTACTTTCAGTAGTTAAAGAGCTAGTTTTAGCTTTAGAAAGTTTTAGGAAAGAGTTGAGAAGAGTCGGAGAAAAGGAGTTGAGTTTGGTCTAAACGATATTCTAGCTTCAGTGCAAAATTGGGTTTCATTTTGTCTCCACGACTTGTACACATATACGCTGTTCTGGAGCCTAACCATCCCTCACACATAAACTTGGACTATGGACAGGTCCCTGGGTGGTGCGTTGAATCTGGTTTTGATGACAGGTGATGACACTTGTTCTCATTCCCTTACTGCTCCGATGTGCTCCTTGTCCACAACGAATCCTATTCCTCCCTCGTATTTTTTCTCATTTCCACTCCACCATATCTGTTGGTCTTCTTCCGTTCTTGTTTCTTCCGTTATTGTTCCTCCCGTTTTCAGCCATCTCATTTCGCTGATTCCAACAATTACATCCTTTTGGTGCCTCTTTAGTGCGTTCTCCGCTTCGTTGATTTTTCCAGTAGGTTTTTAAGTTCGGACGTTCCAAGTTCCAATTTGTCATTTCATGTTTTGCCAGTTTGAGTGTTGGGCCAGTAGCATGATATCCATCTCCACCCTGGCGCTATCCAGTGAAGAAGGCGGCCGTTGCTCTCCCGGGCCTCGACCAATCCGTCATGATATTGGCTTTAGGTTGTGTTGTCACGGTGTGTCAAAATGTATACAACCTGGTGGACCCCATCTCCTCTCCAGGTATGGATGGCCGTTGACCTCTTGGAAATCATGCGACCTTTTTAACGGGTCTTGTTTTTAAGTTTTTAGTCCTGCTGGGTGTCCTCACATCCTCCTCGCAAGGTCACCGCGGTAACCAAGTCGAGGGGCCGGTTTAGCTGCCGACGACCCGACCATTGAACAGGCAGTACTGGTTTGCATGGTACTCGTAGTAGTTGCATGGACCTGACCTGAGTGGCTACGTACAGAATGGAGAAATACGGCAGTCATGATAAACGCAAACCGAGTCCAGCATATTCTACCTCAACTCTTTTCCAGTTTTTGTTCTCAAAAATAGGTTTACAGCTGTAATTATCCTTTATTCGTCTATAATGATGTACAGATCAAAGACAGCTTTGAACGAATTGTTGCCAGCATGAATTTTTTCATTGGTTTTCCGCAAAAGAAATATCATACAGTAACTAAGAAACCAACTCTTTGTACGTTCAATACAGAAAACATTTCCATGCCAAGGGTTGTAAACATATACCTACATGTTGTAGACTCAATTCCCATTTCGTAGGGGGCTTATGCAAGTCTAGGGTGATCTAATTGTTTATAGTTAGATTTACAATACATGGGCATCTTTAGCCTCCTCTCTTTAATTTCTTTTAACGGCACTAATATTTGCGAAAGCTTTCTAAAGGATTTATGTTTGAGCACAGAATTGATGGAGAAACATGCTTTTCGTCTGTTTCTGTTCAAGTGCTGTATTTGTTTTGGGACCATTCGCATTTTTTTTCCTTTATTTGTTAGTGAGTTATGTTGAGGACAGGCCATGGTTGCCTATACAAAGCCCCAACAAAGGAAGAAGACAGCAAACGGCTAAGAGGAGAGGGAGATCAGATCAAGCTTGCTGACTTTAGATTTGAAAGATGGCAAGTTGTAGGATTCAGGAAAGCAAGAAGGAGGCATTACCTATTAGGTAGAGGGTGAGATAATCTATTTCATCAATTAATTCTAATACGATTGGGAAATACACTTTGAACATATTAAACAGAAGTATGACTGCTATGCAGACTAATGGCCTACGTCGATAAACATGCAATGGTGTAAAATTATTATAGTGATATCATATTCGCACTCATCATTCGTGCTCAACCCTAAAGTCGAAATTGAATGCTACTGTGCAGGGATTCAAATGTAAGAATGATTTCTACCAACCTTAAATCGGTACTTATCGTGCGTTTTCCTCCCTTCTTCCTTACTTGCTTTCGAGGTTCGCTTCATGTTATTTCACACTACTACTACAGCGAAAACAAAATTGCAGCCTACGTGCCATTGAGTACTGTGCAATAACAACCCCTACCGCAACATATCCGATATAAGAGGCATTTGCCATCGCAATGCACAACGTAAAAGGCAAACAATCATCTCAATAGATTAAGGATTATCGATCCAATTCGCGATCTCGCCTTTCAATGTAGTCCCTTGATTGCCTGACCCAATATTGAATAGCCATAATGTGATTATGCGCCTATACAAATCCTTTCCTGGGTAAGACTTGAAACTCCATCCGAGAAAATTTAACGTTTGAGAGTGTGGAGCTGCGCATTAGTCATCCTTGCTCCCAGATCCATATTGGCTCAAGGTGGTAGCAACTGCCAGGGTTACTTTTCAATACTACCTTTACCCAGCCACTGAGGGTACTGCAACCTTTCGCTGGTCCCAAGCCTAGATAGATGGGCAGGGTTGTTGACAGGAAAGGTATTCGGCCGTAAAAAAGCCTTTCAAAACTACATGACGATGCGGGCTAGGTCGAATACCGCTCAGGTTAGGTTTCCCCCGGAAGTGAAGCACAACAACCCCCTGTGAAGCTGGGAAAAATGAGGAAGGACTACCTTGTGCAAGAGGGATGCCAGGGACAGGATGAGATGGAGTATGCGTGCTGCCTGGATTAGCAGTCGCTTCAAAGAAAACGTAACTAGTGGGAAAGAGAACCAATTTTATTTAAGGCAGATATTACAACAACAGATACCCTGACTAGTGGGGCGAAGTGTCAATGTATGTGATTACCAGTGGGGCAGGCAAGGGGCCTAATGCAGCAAGTGACCAGCAAGTGAAAATTTTTGTTTTCCTATTGCATTTTTCGACTTGCGCTTGATTAGTTCACATTTCGATTGTGAGCCACTACTGAGAGAAACGCCCACGAATGAGGCTTTCTCCGTGGCGAACATCGCGAACACCTGCACCGAGCATGGTAACTAACTCCATCATCACTCTCTTTATCGTTGGACTTGAGAAACAAGGTTATATCATACTGCGAGAAATAAAATGCAATTTTCTCGGTTACCGTAGCAACACAATATATTTGTCTTAAAAGATGCTGCTGGTCCGCATATCAAGTGTGAAATGCAAAAGAAAAAAAGTTGTCTTTCAAGAGGCCAATCCACCTAAACTGTCCAAGCGATACGTCAAGGAAGATGAAACCTTCTAACCATGTAAGCTTGCAGTTACCATCATCATCATCAACATCATCACCACCATCATCTTCATCATCATCATCATTATCATCATCATTATTATCATCATCATCACCATCATTATCATTATCACCATCATCATTGTCATCATAATGATCATCATCTCATCATCATTATCATCATCATCACCATCATTATTGCCATCACCATCACAATCATCATAATCATCATAATCATCATTATTACATATGTTGGGGCTTTGTATCTATGTTGGGGCTTTGTATAGGCCACCATAGCCTTTCCTCAACGTAACCCACTAAAAAAAATTCCGCTTTAGAGTGAGGGGGTTCACTAGCCCCACGCAAGCCCCAGGCTACCACAGCTCGCTACAGCCACCTTGACCGGTACTTGAGTCAAACCGACAACTGATTGAACGCTAGACATTTGCAAGAAAATGGAGAGACAAGCGCAAAATCTTTCTCGATTCAAAATATTTTATACGATTCTCCGCAAAAAGAACACCGTTTATAGAGTATTCAAATTAGCTGGAAATTGTCAGAAAATGTAATTGAAAAATCAATCCATATAAGTACACACGTGGTGAGAAACCATTAGGAGACAAAGCGCCTATACGAGGCTGGTCAGAGCCACGCAAACACAATGTCACAAAATGAACTTGAAGGTGCAAAATCGCAAATGGAGCAGGTATCGCATTCGTGCGGCAATTGACCAGTCTCGCTTAGAAACAATGTACCCGAGGTTTCCAACCGACAAATTGCTTACGTTGAATATTATGAACAACTGTTGACGATTGTATCTCTTTCAGATATAGGACTATAAAAAACCATTGCTAAAAAATTTCTCCACAAGATTTAGTTTCCAGTTAAAATCAGCATATCTCTTCTGCTTTAAATATGTCAGGTGGGTTTCGAATATCATCTAGACTATCAATCAATCGCAGTTCTCTTTGAAATGCACTTGGTCTATTTCCCGGGCCGGCAGCCTCTAAAGAAAGCAGTGAAACACATCGAATTAACGTATGCAATAAAGCTATAGTTGATTCGCGCAGTGGGAGAACTGAACTAAAAAGCTTTACCTCTGTCCTGAGCAAGAGCTCTGTGAAACTGGGTAACAAATTCCTCTCTCACAGGACTCTATCGCCGTCCTTACTGGAATATCTTGCCTTGTTTTTATTCTCCTGAATCCTAGAACTTTTCTCTCCGTTAAATCAAAATCTAAAATCAATTAACTTGATCTGATCCCTCTCTCCTCTTAGCCTATTACTCCTTTCTTTCTTCTTCTGTTGGGACTTCGTATAGGCCATCGTGGCCTTTCCCAACAAAACTCACTAAAAAATACAATCAAAAATTTTGCCTTGGGAGACAACAGCTGCTGACTGCATGCATTATTCCTCTTTTCCGATCATTTGCATAAAATCATTCCCTCTTGAAATTCTTCGCTCTCAGACATTTCCATAAAGCGTTTTCAAAGTTGATTCTGCTCATTCCTTTAACATCGCTCATTTCGAGTAGCTGTTATTTGGGGGCAGCCTCGCTTGAAAAATATGCCCTAGGAGGGAATGTGCCTTTTCTTATGGAAGAAAAACAGGCAAGGTAATTATCTTAAGATTCGCTACAGCAATTAGCCACATCCATTTCATCGATTTCATTCAACCGTAACTTCGGCTAAAACGACAACCTACCAGCCATTGCCTTCTGCGTCTTTTTCAAAACAAGGTGAATGGCAGAAATTGTCTTCTCACAAGCAGTCTACAAATGAAAGGTGATACATGATCCAACACATTACACAACAGTGCGACGAATTGGTGCAAATAGCAGGAAGAATGAACTTCTAATTTAGAAGTCTAAATCATTCGTTTACACGCGACATGTGAACATGTGCAATAAAAACAAAGTAACACTTGCTTTGAATATTTTACATACAGTAAACATGAATACAAATATATCAATGAATAAAAATATATATAAATAAATATATATAGCAAAAATACAGAAAAGGAAAAGACCGATTATTCCTTCACAGAGAATAGGTCTTTTCCTTTTCTGCATTTCTGCTATCAACGCTCTGTACTTTGTACATATAGCACTATATGCTGGTGAAGACAGCACCCTCTTTATGGTAAATAAATAAATATATATATTTATATGTATATAAATGAAGTATTTCTTAGTGAGTTATGTTGAGGAAAGGCCACGGTGGCCTATACAAAGCCTCAACAATAGAAGGAAGAAGAGAGCGAAAGGTTAAGAGGAGAGAGAGATCAGATCAAGTTAATTGATCTTGGATTTGAAAGGTGGCAAGTTGTAAGATTCAGGAAAGCAAGATGAAGACAAGACGTTCCACAAGTTGCATGTTCTAGGGATGGATGATGATTTGTGGGATAGAATTCGTGGATTAGGCAGTGAAACTTGTAAAAGGTGTGAATGAGTGGAGCAAAGTATACATATAAAACACGATAAATTCTTTTACACCGCAAAAGCTCATGTATACATATATACACTCATCAGTATGAAACAATTTTTCATGTTCAAACATACACAACATTGCCCTGTACCTTTAAGCTATCAGGAAACTTAGCCATCCACGCTAAGAGCATACACGAGAACAGATCTCCGGTACCAGTGAATATTGCATCGATTTTAGGCATTGACAATCTCACTCGTTCTAACCTGCCATCCATCGTCTTGGAGCTAGCTAGCAATGTTAGAATTCCTTGGTCCCCGATTTCAGTACTGGAAATGATAACAGTCTTCGTTCCCTTTTTATGGAGAACGTCGGTTGCCTGCAGGAACAAAAGCGATCCAAAGTGAATGTAAAAGAAGCACAATTTTACTCAATACTGCCCCTTAGACATAAGTAGATATATTTCTATCCCCCTGAGTGACATATACTGCTAGTTTTTCAAGACTTCTATCCATTCCCGATTTTAGATCTTCGATTTCAAATTCCCGATACCATTCTAGATTTTGTCAAAATTCAACACCGTGCTATGCAATAATGTCATTACTGTAACTATGGAAATGTTATTCATAGGACATAAAAACTCAAAGCAGTGGTTGCTTTTAAACATTCATGTATTACTGACGTCGTGAAACAGACAAATTTCAAACGCCCCCATAAGATCTTCCTACGCCGTCGTTGTGTTCCATTTCTCTGGCATCTAAATCATGAATCGCATACACCTGCTACAGTCTGAGGATCAGTGTATGAGGTAATTCTGCTAATCGATGATGAGAATGAATATCGATAGCACCAAAGCACTACCACTATTGAAAACTGAAAAACGTAAGGCCCTTTTCAATCATACGCTGTCTCATACTGAGGCTTGATGGGACACACTGCGCACAAGGGTAGGGGGGGGGAGGAATTTCACATACAACATCAAGTACGAACCCTAAACGCATCCTCCTCTGATCTTATCTGCACGCCGGACAGAAGCCTAAAAATTCAGAAAAAAATTGACACGTTTGTAAGGATTAAACTGAAACCACTGGTGCTGACGAAAATTGTCAGATATCATAGGCAATCATAAAAAATTGTCTCCATTGCTGAATGTAGTTTACAGAATGACGTAGCACCAAACTGTGATACGGTTTTATAAAAGTTGGAAAGAAAGCGAGGTGTCGTGAATTTTTCGAATTAAGTCTTACGAGGAGGTGTTTGTATTCCGTTGGGATAGAGCGCAGAGAAGGTGGGGGGCTTCACAAGGCATCCTTTTTAACTTTGTTGAAATCAACTACAGTTGATTGACGCAGCCTAAGAGGAGTAAATAATACCACCAAAGTGTTAGTGACAAGCGAGTGTCGTTTGAGCCAGTTTGTAACAATCGAACGGCGACTCTTGGTACATTGGGTGCTTAAAAAGTCAAGAATTATTTCAATTCATCATAGCAGGAACCAGTTGTATCCTAATCCCATCCAAATTGTTGTCTCTTTTATTTTCAACGTCTTCACCTGCGTCATTTTAGCCTCAGCGTACCGTGATGAGGTCAATTCCCGTTATCATTCAAAAACGATGCAAGCTGAAAAGTTTGATACGTGGGCTGTATTCCAGAATACATCAGCTGCACTGAAGATGGAACGGATCTTTTAAAGCAGTTCATGCGATCTGAGTGGCGCCGTGGTGTAGTGGTTAAGCGTGTCACAGTAAAAACGCCATTGGCGAGGAAGGTAACGGGAAATCACCTCATAAAATCCACTTGCCTAGAAAAACGCAAAGCCCTGTCTCTGGTTTCTGCTAAGCTCGAAATCGAGTATGTAATAAAGTAAACCTATAGGTATACTTTGGTTACACATAAACACATTTTAAAATCTATTGGCGATGAAAACTCAGAGTCCTGTATCTGGCTTTTCGCCGAGCTCGAAATCGAGTGTGCGACACAGTAAACCTGTTGCTATACTTAAACTATACACAAACCCATGTTAAATATATTGGCGATGAAAACTCAGAGTCCTGTCTCTGGCTTTTCGCCAAGCTCGAAATCGAGTATGCGACACAGTAAACCTGTTGCTATACTTAAACTATACACAAACCCATGTTAAATATATTGGCGATGCAAACTCAGAGTCCTGTCTCTGGCTTTTCGCCAAGCTCGAAATCGAGTATGCGACACAGTAAACCTGTTGCTATACTTAAACTATACACAAACCCATGTTAAATATATTGGCGATGAAAACTCAGAGTCCTGTCTCTGGCTTTTCGCCAAGCTCGAAATCGAGTATGCGACACAGTGAATGCTACCTGAAGCAGGCTTCCTGCAGCGTCCTTATATGGAAAAATCAAAGAGACATACAACAATTCGAACATGTAACATCGTTTCGCTATTCGTCTACTTCACGTAGGCCAGAGGGATTCTTAGCCATCTATAGCTAATCCAAGCCAACTATGCGTGCCGCTTCTTGCCGTGGGTCCTCCAATTCAACGTCTCTTCTGAAGGACAGCGAGGTGAACGGTGTCCTCGAACCTCAAAGAGGTCCCCAACCGAAACTTTGACTCATTCGACTAAGCATTCGCTTCAGCAACAAGCCCTTGACCGCTTGTGAAGTGAACAATAAAGAATAGATTGAAACCACTTACTCGGCCTCAAATTGATTCGGTGTTATAATGTCAGCTAGAGGAACGATTTCGTCCCGATAAATCTGCATCAACGACTCTGGCACATACTAAAACAATAATTTTTCGCACAATGAAAAACACGAAAAATCACAATATTAGAAAAATGAAACGCAAAAATAATGTAGATTATTATCACCATCGTTATTATTATCAAAGAATATTAATGCAGGACTTTTCTACAGTCAGATAACAATTACACAAAATACATATGATTGCTGGCGACATTGACATTGACGACTGGGAGAGACGAGCTGTTGACCGTAAACTGTGGGGCGAAAAGGTGGCTCACGGCACTCGGACCAGCGAAGCCCAAAGAGCGAAGGCCGCCACCGCAAAGCGTTCCCTTGGGAAAGAAGACGCTCAGACGAGAGAAAGGGCGATTCCCCGGTGACAACTGCGGACGACGTTGCCGTGCCGCCATTGCACTTATCAGCTACAGAAGACATTGTCCTGGGACCGAGCCTATGCGAGCACGGCATGTTCTCTTTGGAGTTAAACCGCCTAAACTAAACTAAGCAAACATACATTGTTATCACAGCAGTGCTGTAGAATTAAATTCTTCATTTCCTTCCCATGCAAATTGAAGTCGCCACTGATGCCAAAAGCATCCAAACACGGTAAACAACATAATGTTACCAAACCAGGAATCCGAGCAAGTTCAATTTTCTAAAGCTAGGAGGGATTGCTTCTTGTTTCCTGGAGGGTTCGTTGGTTTCAACTGACGCAGATAAGATCCGATTTGTTGCGTCGCTCGTTTCCAGAGCACCCTCACGTACCATTCTTGCACAGTTGTACCTCCCACTAACCTACACTATTAGCTGGGTAGCAAGCACGTTCTACCAATACAAAGATACATAGTCACTCACAAATTTGCCGTTATCTCCTAAAACTGGGTCACAAACTAGAAAAGGAAATGAACAAGTTGAAAGAGCAAAGCATAGAATGTCAAATTTACTGAAAACTTGAAGCAACAAATGGCTATTATCCTCATCTTCATCTTCATCTTCATCTTCATCCTCATCCTCATCCTCATCATCATCATCATCATCATCATCATCATCCTCAACATCATCATCATCATCATCATCATCATCATCATCATCTTCATCATCATCTTCATCATCATTATCATCATCATCTCATCATCATCATATCATCATCATCATCATCATCATCATCATCATCATCATCATCATCATCATCATCATCATCATCATCATCATCATCATCAAATCATCATCATCATCATCATCATCATCATCATCATCATCATCATTATTATCATCATTATCATCATTATCATCATCATCATCATCACCATCATCATCATTATTATAATAATCATCGTCACCATCATCATCATCACCATCATCATCATCACCATAATTATCATCACCATAATCACAATCATCATTATCATCATCATCATCATCATCACCATGATCATTATTATAATCATCAAATGCATATCATGATGGTGATGACCAAGAAAACAGATACCTGTGCTTCTTACATGTAAGAGATAGGCAGTGAGGACTTTTGCTGCAGCAAAAAATTTGTAGGAGTATTGATAGCAGGTGGGCAAAAATACCTTGCATTAAGTAATCTAGAACTTAGAAAAGATCTGTAAATTAGAAAATATTGAATTTATGTCTGGAAATTACTCACCAAAAATAACATTAGGATTTTCTGCTCTCAGTTCTTTCAAAACGCTGAGAATTTCCCGTAAAAATGACTCAGAACAGCAATATCCTTTAAAAGAAAAAATCATAATTCAGCAAGAGACCAAGCATTTGAGAAAAAAGATCTAAAAACTTCTAATAAGATCTAAAAATAATACACTACAACAATATATGTCTACAAAAACAATACCATCAAGAGCACGATGGGCATGGCTACCCTAATTGCTTTTAGCAAAAAAGAAGCAATACAAATGTTAAATTAAACTGATTGCAGTTGTAATGCTGACAACTGTTTAAAGTAAAGTTTACTGTTCTGATGTAGAATCACAAGAACTAATTGCAAAACAAAGCATGCAAACGTAAGTTCCATTGAAAGGTATGTATGTTAGTAAAAACCAGTGTCACTGGCTTCAGAGTAAATCTTTACTTTGTTGTTTACAGTATGCTAATGAGAATGATACCATTGGCAGCATGACAGGCATGGCTACCCTAACGGCATTTAACAACAAAAGAAACAATACAAGTACTACGGGCTATACCAAGGTCCCTTCTTTGAGAGAAAAGCTTTAGTTGCAGAATATAACTATATATCTATCTATCTCTCCATCTATGTGCTTAGGACTTCACGTCCCCTCGCTTTATTTGACACAAGATGGTTTTGTCTTCTTCTATGGATGGAACCTTGACGCAGTGAAGAAGCTTCTGTAGATGCAATGAACCAATGAGCTATGCTATCTGGAATGTGATGTTCCTCGCGGCAGGGTCTCCCTTGGTTGGAAGGTCATTGGGAGCACCACTGACAAATACCATCCACTAAAACCATAAGCTACTGCCGTGTGGTTTCTCATTGGATTGGGAAAGGCTAAGGGAGACAACCCTGGACAAAAAATCCCTGGAATGTCCCTGAGCAAGTGTCCAGGTAGATGCTAAAAAAACATGCATGCAAAAAGAAGATAACACTGTTGCTGAATTGAAACAGAAATTTAACAGATATTTTTTTTAGTGGGTTATATTGAGGAAAGGCTATGGTGGCCTATACAAAGCCCCAACAAAGGACGAAAGAAGAAAGCGAAAAGTTTAGAGAGAGAAATCAGAACAAGTTAATAGATAAGATCAAGTTTATATTGGTATATTCTTTAATAATATATGTACCTTAATTGACTAATTTACAGATTAAAACACATAGGTCTATAGAGAAGGATGGGATTGAAGAGTAAAAATCAAAATGGAATCAAAATAATTGCATCTTACCAGGGCTATCTCACATCAAAGAAATGCAAAAATAAGTAAAAGTAACACTCAAATTTCTGATTATGTAATAAAACTGGCTGGAAAGGCTTCAACAAATTTCTGCTTGCTCTTTTCTCAATTTGATCCAAAGATTGATAAATCTGACATTTTTATATTTCACTGATCTTGTAGCTGCCAACATTGCCACACAGATGATGGGAATCTTGGATAATAGGCATGGCTGATACCAGATTGCTAAGTGGAAAGACTCAACAGTGCATTGATGAGCCTTAGTTTATCTGCTAGTGATAGGTGCAGACAAAAATCATACAGCACTCCATGCTTAAATCGTAGTTTCAACTCAGGGATTGCTTTGCAACTATAATAGTCTTGAACTCATGCCTGGTTACCTGTTAAAAGATGGCTGTAGTGATGTAGATTATTTTCTTTAAGACCTTGAAACAGTTCGCTCAGTTCTGTTGAGTTTAATATTTGACCTTTGACGTGACCATAACCTTTATAAAGAAATCACAGGTTTACTATACAAATAGCCATTCAAAAATATCTAGAAATAGATAGCTTTCTATTGCACAATGATGGTGATGATTATAATGATAATGATGATTATGATGATGATGGTGATGATGATGGTGATGGCAATAATGATGGTAATGATGATGATAATGATGATGATGGTGATGATGATGATGATGATGATGATGATGATGATGATGATGATGATGATGATGATGATGATGATGATGATGATGATGATATGATGATGATGATGATGATCATGATGATGATGATGATGATGATGATGATGATGATGATGATGATGATGATGATGATGATGATGATGATGATCATGATGATGATGATGATGATCATGATGATGATGGTGATGGCAATAATGATGGTAATGATGATGATAATGATCGTGACCATGACCTTTATAAAGAAATCCCAGGCTTTATATACAAATAACCATTCAAAAAGATCTAGAAATAGATAGCTTTCTATTGCACTGCAGCTGTGGTCACCAGCTGGTAAAAGACACCGTTGGAGACAGATTTTGGGATGAACAGATGGTGCAATAGCCTCAGTGATACTACAGTTGACAATGCAGACAATAATGATGATGATGATAATGATGGTGATGATGATGATGATGATGATAATGGTGATGATAATTATGATGATAATGATGATTGTGGAAATTACATGGGCGTTTGAGAGAAGGGAGCTATTCATGCAAGAAGAGGGTTTTTTCATCACCAATATTTACAACACCTGCTAGGGAAACAACTTTGTAAAGAGGAGGGGGAAACAAGCATTGAATATTTTCAATGTAGGAATATATCAGTCCAACAAACCACTGTTCCTAAGGCTTCCGTGTATTCTTTTCTTGAAATTTCATGCACTTCTGATAAGCCTTCTAAGTGACATTGCATAAGAACAGTGGAGCAGTAGAGGAGATAAGAAATGTGATGTTTTGGCTCGGGAAGCACAATGTTCCCCATTACTGCTTTCTGGTTTTTGGATTGTACCTGAGTCTCAATTTAGGATGTTCTTGGCCAGTGAGAGCAATGGGGTCACCTTTTTCTTAAACAATGAACTTCTTTCCTCTCAACAAAACACAAAAGATATCTTGCCTTAACGAAGTTATGAATTCCTTTATCTTCTAATCCTTTACTGCCACTATACTAATAATTTTGCTTAAATTGCATTGAAATTTTGCACCATAAAGAATACCAACGGCTAAATTTGGTTTTTGTCTCACATAACATTTTTTACACACACTGGCCCCAGATATCTGGATGCTTCTAAAATTTACTCAATATATGTGTCATTTCCTTTTCTTCCTAGTCTACCTTCTTCCTTGACATTAAAATTCTCAATCATACTTTACTCAATCCTCTCAATTCTCTCAATCCTCAAAGCTACCTTTTGCATGATATTATCTAATCTTCAATATTCAGGTCCTTTGGGACTTTTCAACTGTTAAATACTGTAGACAGCACACATGAATTCACTTGTGTGATGTGGGATGCATGGAGAAACGTTATCTTTCTCTCAGCTTAACGATTCATATGATCAGGAATTAAGATTCTCACTTACCAGTATGATTTGAAAACTGCACTGAATTTATAGCATCAACTTCAAAGCCCAAGACCTAAAAGATATGAAAAACCCTTATTCTTAATGAACACATTCAAGCACACCTTTATAGATCAATGTAATTCTTAACTATCCATTTATCATGAGTCTCTCTCAATCTCTTGCAAGCAAATCTGAGTAACGTAACATAGGTATGAATTTAAGAGTGAAGTCTGAAGTCTGATCAGAGTGAAGGAGCCTAGAAAAATATCACTACTGGGCTTTGGGAAAATCTTCGTTACCAAATGCGAGAAATTCTTTGTTAAAATAGATCGTAGGCCATACTGATATAAAATGATGCTCTTTGGCATCGTTGCAATGCAGAAACCTCCACGTTGGTGTCCCTGGATATCGACCGCCGAAAGCGATCTCACATCATTTTTCGTCGGCTCGTAACCGGTTCTGCACCCACTTTCCCTCAAGGCACATTTGAAGGAAAAACTCGATGAAGGTACAAAGATTTAATCACCTGCAAGGGGAATGTTGCTGATTTGTTGCCAACGTATCCACAAACAACGTGGCTTTGAATGGAAAGGACTCTCTTCCGGACTCCCTCCATCTCTCTTGCTGCTGCGTGACCCCTTTCCCAACACGGGACGGTCTCGAAGAAGGACTGCTGCAGCCTCGTTTCCAAAATACTTTGACTGGCTCAGAATTTTCGCCTTGCAATTTGTTGCCCACGGTTACCCCATCAGAAAAGAGAGACTACTTTTCAGAGGGTCGTCCTAGACAAAATAAGTCGTAAAATACAATATCAGTTCTTAGCTAATTGCAATAATGAATGAATGATCGAAAAACTCCAAGATAAACCATTGCAAAGTGTCTTTTAAATGCTTATGATAATGGTAATAAAAATATAATAAATCTTTAAACATGATATGCATTTCAACAAATAATGCTGTTATCAACATGTGTCCTATAACATAAGGAAAAGAGAGAGAGAGAAATAACCTGTAATGTGCTCATTTGAAAAACCTTGCATAATTGCAAGGATTATTTACAAAAGTTCCAGCTTTGAATGAGGGTGCCTGCTTGACTTACGAACCTAAGAGGTGCCAGAATCAAGCACCATGATATGAGAAAGCTCGTTGACCAATTCTAAGATTCATAAGGGAGGCAACGGCAACTCTTGGTGACGAGACAACCGTCTAAAGAAGAAGAATTCAGAAGCAAGGCACAGTAAGATTTAACAAATAGGAAAGCTCATTGATTTTAGTGACAGAAAGACGGAATTTTATATTATTGACTTGAACTTGAAAGATATGGCGCCCAAGTGTAATTGCTTGTGATGTATGCCTAGTTGATTTGTTCCTCTGGCTTAAAAGTATTCAAGGCATTCAATCTGAGTTCTATTGAAAGGCAAGAATCTCCTAAATACTTTTGGATTGCCTGCACAGAAGTCCAACAGAAAGAATGATATTCGTTTCCTTATAAAATTAATGAAAGAAAGATGTCATGACTGTAAGATAGTATAAATTCCTCTTCTTCTTTCCGTATCAGTTCGAGAGCAGTTGACGATGCTTGTTAAGTGTGACGTCATCAGACGCAAACGGTCAATGGCTGTGGTCGTGACAAGCGGCACCGCGCCGTTGGCATGTGTCGTCTTCGATGTACCCCCAGCATTTCAGGTCGTGGCGCAACAAGGATGACCAAAAATAGATTCTGCCTTGAAGTTGAAATATTCCCTTGAAAATCAGTCAGTGATGCGTTTGGAGAAATTGCCCAAATTATACCATCTATTAATAGAGAAACTGTATTTGTGTTGGCATTCTAGGTATCTTATTGCTGTTTCCTCTATTCAGCTTGTATCAAAGCAAATCTAAAGAAGCTAACGTGGCATGGGGGTGCAAGAAGTGCCTGTCCTTTGTCACTGTGCAAGGGAAGGGCATTTCCAAAATTGTGGATAATCTGTATTTTCCTCGACGATGTTCAACAGAAATTGAAACTTAGTTGAGATTAGTCTTATCGTCTTGTAACGGTATCACCACCTCGTGCCTCCTGCGCAGGGAAGGGTATTTCCAACATTGTGGATAATCTGTATTTTCCTTGACGATGTTCAACAGAAATTGAAACTTAGTTGAGATTAGTCTTATCGTCTTGTAACGGTATCAACACCTCGTGCCTCCTGCGCAGGGAAGGGTATTTCCAACATTGTGGATAATCTGTATTTTCCTCGACGATGTTCAACAGAAATTGAAACTTAGTTGAGATTAGTCTTATCGTCTTGTAACGGTATCAACACCTTGTGCCTCCTGGATGTTGACCGCATGGGTGGCGCTAGAGGGGCAGCATTGGGGCTAAGCCCCCATCAGGGAAGTGAGCAATTGCTACCAAATGCAAGCTTCTGTGAATTAAAAACCTAGCCACCTTGTTGCAGAACTCCGGGCAACACCCCTGGTTGACCTGTCTATATCATGTATTTGAAGCACATCTCTATAGCACGACTAAAGACGTAACAGAAAGTACCCAAATTAGCGGTGAAATCTTTGCATTGTGAATAGATGATGAACATCGACACGGCACCAAGCTCAACATTTGTGTTGCAAATACGTACAAACAGAAAGCAAAGAGGTACACCTTGCGACTAAGATTTCCCAGGTTATAAAATGGCAAATTCAATTCAACTTCTGACGATCCATGCCAAGCTGTTCTCAACCTTTTGAATATTTAAGAAACAAATCCCGATTACGTTGATTAAACTCTTTGCTCTTTGAAACGAAGCACCACTAAACCCAACAGTCTTGCACAGATAAGCGTGCGAGATCACGTAAAAGGGCCCCTTAAACAAACGCAAAGAGGATTCATGTGACAGTTGCCTCCGTCGGTGAGAAAGCTCAGGACCCCACAATTGAGCAAGACATGAAAGGAGACTGTTTTGGGCTGAATGAATTCAGTGAAAGGCCAGCTATAACTGTGGGTCATCCATCCCTATCAGCTATCGGCAGAAACTAGATTATTCCCAAGCGGCATGCCTATCTCGACGGACAAAATATAAATTTCTACACCTATTGCAAGTAGTTGAATCAACTAAATCGACGTTCCGGCCTCTGCTTATCAACTTGTATAGAACGTTGAATTTGCTGCAAGCGGCTTTGACATAGTATTGACATATGCAAGTCCGCCCGCATAATCTTATGGCTTGAGAATAAATTTTCACTCCAAAAGTCGTTAATTTCATTGGCATTTGATAACTTGTGCCAATGCAATTAGATGGTCCAGCGTCTAGGCAAAAAACAGTTGAATAGAACAGATGCCAATGAAATTAACGACTTTTGGAGTGAAAATTTATTCTCAAGCCATAAGATTATGCGGGCGGACTTGCAGCAGGAATAGACTCCTCTGTTCGAATAGAGTTTGTAGCACAGTTGAAACTTTCAAATCTCGTTTGAAGACCCATTTATTGGAACAGTATTGTTATTGAATGGATTTTTTAACTGAGATTTTTAACGAAACATTGTAAACTTTTGCATTTTTAGTCATACTGCTAAGTAATGTTAGTGTTCTTTAAATTGCAATGCGCCTATGAGCCATGTGGATATATGGCACAATAGAAGTGCTTTTATTATTATTGTTATCATCATTCGTCATCTTAATATCTTATTCATTCATTCATTTTTTTTATACTAGAAGTACCTGTAATTAGGTCAGCCGAATACAAATTACCTACTATTAGAGAGATTTGTATTTTGTATGTTTAGCCTATATATAAAAATGAAGTTTCAAAAAGAAAAAATGTCCCTCTAATTCTACGACTCTCTCCCTACTGAATTCTCGTAGAAAAAATTAGTTTTGAATCGTCAAAAGGAAGCTGTAGAAAGAAGAAGCTGTAAAATTTTTACCAGGAGTTGTCTTAGCGCAAAAATGTGTTGAGGAAACTGCAGTATTCTAGTTACAGATTGAACGATTCTGGCGTGTGCGGAGTTCTTTTGATAGCATGGAGAAGCGTCGACTAAGGCCCTAGCTAAGCAACTCAAGTTTAGCAAACAAACGTGTAGTTTAACAAACGTGTAGTTTAACAAACGTGTAGTGAACACTAACCCAAATTTCTTATCTTCCTCCCAGCACAAGCACCTATTGTTCTCAACATCTTTAAAATCTATTGTGCACACACATAATTATCGATCTCTTTTCCTTTCCTGTTTGTTATCAATTCAATTGATATGTTTAATGACTTTTAAATAGTTAGTTAGAATTTAAGCGAGAAGACGAACGGACGCACAAAACTTGGTGATTTTTCTTATGCCAATCTTTTCTACCCAATACGTTGACGATGCAAGAAATGTTCAGCAGAAATTACATTAGGAAAATATAACCATACATTTTACAAACAACGCATATAATCAGCTATAACAAAAGGACACTAATGAACGTCAAAGGACCAATCAATAAAGACAACAGCCTCCGGAAGGGATCACAATGTGACAGACAAATACATGACGCTACATGCAACACATAGCAAATTAGAACAACGCCTTAACATAATGATCACAATTAATCACACGTAGCCTCCAACGCGCTACAAGTGGTTTTATGTAAACGCTTCTGTGTTTCAAGGGAAAATCTTCAGACAAGGTTTTTGCAGAAAGCCATTCCCTTTTAGAAAATGCTCTATCATTCAGTATCAGATGAATCTTATCACTGTTATTAGATGCAAAAGTCTAAGCGCCCATCAATATCATTTTTTGTTCGTCATACTGGGCTAAGGGGCTGGTGGCCTTTAGCAAAGCGTGAAAAGGAAGAAAGCGAAAGGCTAAGAACAGAGGAAGATACGGTCAAGATCATTGATGAAAGATTTGGACGAAGATAAATTGTAGGATCGAGGAATAGAAGAAGGCAAGACGTTGAATAGATTGCAAGTCCTTGGAATGGATGATGATTTTGGGATAGAATTCATAGATTAAGGTGTGCAGTTTGGAAAGCATATGAGTAGATGGAGCTTCTGGTGGTTGACTCCAAGGGAAATGCAAGGATAGGTGTATTTCTATCGCAGTCAAAAACTGTTGAAATTTACTGTTCAGACTGGCGGATGAATTGCTGAGTCTCAAAACACACAATAACGTACGACAGGCGAGGAATAATTGAATGCAAGCATGCTATGAAGTTATGCTGTAGCTTCGCTTGTGTTTATATACCCACCTGTTGTGAAAACGTGTGACCCACACCTGTTTACGTCTGGCGAATGTATCGGATACTAGTTGGATAAACTTGTCGATCCGATCAGCAACTGACCAATCAACGAAAGCGATACAATAAGAATGCCGTCATTTAGAAGGCCTATTGTCCTTTCTGACCAATCAAACGGGAGAACAACAATGCTTGTTGGACGTAGTTCCTGATAAGCCCAAACAAGCCCAAAAGCTGAACGAGGAAGGTTGCGAGCAAAACAAGTTTCAGTGAGGCCAAGTCGATAACAACTGCCACCTAACCATGGAACAGTATTTTGATGAATACGACTACTACAACTTTGACCGAAGAGTTGTTGAGCCAGCCACCAGAAAAGGAAGGACCAAACGCGAGGCATGTCTAAACACCAACAGGCCTAACCCCGCAGGACACGAACGCAAAGTGACCACGAAATTGATGAACACAGAGAGACGTCGAAGAGTGAAAGTGGTATAGCCACGCAAGGATACTGTGGCAAAGCTGGGCACCGGAACCAAACGACTGACGGAAAATTGAAAAAGGAGGACCCCATTCATGAAGTTCTTGTTCTAAAAAAATTGCTGTTTATGAGCACTTTTGAGTTGAAATTATTGTTGGGTTTGTGTTCGGTTTGCACGGTCAACTTCCAGGAAACTGATATTGTGTGACACTGACGTGTTCAGTGTAAAAATATACGTTAGTCACTCTGTTGTGGTGATGCTATTAGTTGCCCCATCTGCATTTGAAAATCAATGTAAAAAATTGTTTTCTAGCTTTGAATTCTAAAAACGTGTATTCCTTCACGATTGATGTAAAGAAAATTTAGTTTACCAATGCTTGTCTTCTATGGTGCCTTTGTCTACAATGCTTTATTACATGGGTCTTGTCGTTTCTATTTCGACTTCAGACCAAATTTCGTGCCTCAAGAGGGTAGATATGAGCAGTGCATTAGGCGACCGCAAGATCTATGCCACAAATCTTCCTTATTTCAAGTGTTGCCAGTAATAAAAACACCTTCTAGTACAAAGAATCGGTGGAATGCTTCGCAACAGGGATCCTGACAAGGATGCATTGCTAAAAAGAATGTGGATGTTGTAGGCTTCTCTATCTTTTAGACACAGTCGATTTAAATTAATTCCCTTTCTCAGCAAAGGTATCTTTCCGATAATTATGACCTAAAAAGCTACTAAGGCAACCAGTTCAGACCGCTTTGATATTGGGAATGGTTGGCATTGACTTCAAGAAACCATAACATTAGGCCCAAAAATGCTGAATTGTCAAGCCCGCTTCAAAGCTGAATGGAGAAAAAATTTCCTTTCAAGGAGAACCAAAGCATGATTTCAAAGAGGTTTAGAAGCTAATGCTTTAAAATGATGATCTTTCGTAATATGTCTACCTTGGTTATTAACAGCCTGTTTTCAGTCCAATGTGGTCTGTCTATCCTTAAAATCCAAGATAAATTAATGAGATGTTTTCTGGTCATTCCTCTCAATGTGATCAGATCCTGTGATTCATACATTCGAAATGAGAGAGCTGGTAACTTCCCTCGCTTAAGCTGACAACAAAAACCAGTTCAGCACCAGGACACTGACTGGAGGGTATGTGAGCAACCACAGCTTTATAAATCCATCTTGATAGCCTAAACAAGGTTCAGTAACAGAAGTGTTGATCAGATACAAGAGTGAAACAAAAAACACACATAACTTCTAACATAATTTTGATATTTCATTAATAACCATACTGAGCCAGTGTCTCATTTACTTCTTTGAGCTCAGCTGCCTTCTCAACCTCTGCTTTCGCCTTCAAACGCTGTAAAAAATAAAAAGTGCAAAAAGGGTGAACATAGTGCAAGAGAAAGTGGAATTGTTGTGCCTCTTGTTAGAATGAAATTTTTGCAGCCCTAATACCCCAGGGCTCTCTCAGTAATGATCAATTACTTGAATCTATCATGTCACAAAATAATTCTTCAAAATTAGACATGGCAAAAGCACAGGAACAAAATGAAATAACTGAACTGTCTGTATGAAAACGGGGCAAACACACTACTGCTCAACTTATAGAGGCATGGAGTTATTATTAGCTTCTAACTGTAATCAACTAAAATGTCCGGCATCGCTCTTATGATGGAACCGAATGACCAAACCCTAGTTTGAACATATTTTGTGTCGTCAACTTCAAACTCAAAGCTGAAATGTGTCATGGTCTTCACATAAGATGACTGATGGAAATATAGCATGGTGACAGAAGTAAACAAAAAATTTGAAGTCAAAACACGGAAGAAGAAATTAGACTAGATCTGCACAACTAATGGAACAGGCGTTCACTACAAGGAGATCTTACATTGATACATATAAGTGATACGAAACATACCTCAAGGCCTTTCTTGGTTCCGTAATACAAGGCAGCTTTGGCTTTACGCTTATCTTCAAGGGTCTTGACAACATCTTGATACTTCCAGCCGACCTCATTTGACAGACGTCCAAGTCTACAGAACTGAAATAGTAGCAAATGTTAGATAGATGAGAAAGTCAAAGCAGACACATAGACGAAAATGTCTTCCCATAATAAAACATTTGTTAGAAAGCTAGCAAATTTGTAAACAATTTTGATGGAATGTCTGAAAGTAGCAATCCAACCCATTTCAATAAATACTTAAATGAGTCCATTTAAGCCTTTTAAAAAGCTTCTCCATAATCAATGAAACATGACGTCACAATTTCAATATACTTCACACATACCTTTCTTCCAGGTTTCAACTTGATCACTCTTAAAGCATCAGGGACAACCATTCTCTTCGTTTTCATGTAAGCTGGTGGAACTCCCTCAAAAACCTTCAACCTGTTCAGAGCTTCCATGCCTCTCTTTGTCTTATGTGGGATCATACCTAAAATGACGCAAACAAATTATGACCATAAGAGGATGTTACCCACAAGAGCTATTTATCATGTACCTGTAATGCCTGCATTGAAAAATCAATTTGAGATGTGCAAATCTTATTTCCGCCACCTACTTGGATTTGAAATGCAAGTAACACGAAAGTTTGTGATTCATTGCATTCCTCTGTAAGTCGCGTCCATGGTAAGTTGCTCCCAAGAAACAGCTTGGTCAAATCAAGTAACAAGAGAATAGCTGAAGTTATTTGAAGTGCATTGAAGGGATCTTTGTTGAATTAAAGAAGTTGACAGCATTTTCATTCACAAACTAAACCAAACTTTAGTGTTTCAGACACTGTGAAATATGTTTACAAGTCTAACATTTTTTTAGTGGGTTATGTTGAGGAAAGGCTATGGTGGCCTATACCAAGCCCCAACATAGGAGGACAGAAGAAAGTGAACAGTTAAGAGGATAGAGAGATAAGATCAAGTTTATTGATGGCAAGTTTTAGGACTCAGGAAAGCAACAAAAAGGCAAGACGTTCCATAAGTTGCATGTTCTTGGGATGAATGATAATTTGTGAGATAGAGTTTGTGAAGTAGGCAGTGAAACTTGGAAAGGGTGTGAATGAGTTGAGCTTCTGATGAACGAGTTGAGCTTCTGAATTAGCTTCTGAAGCTCTGAAGTTAGCTTCTGAAGCTAACATACTGCTTATCCTAATATTACAGAGTTTAAGGAGAAATGGTTGCTGCTTCAAAAATAAAACTTTACAAACTTTGTAACTGTGACGGTGGTGGGGTCAAGGGCAATCAATAATACTCAATGATTATCTAACAAAGGCAATGAATAAAAACGCAGCAATGAAATTATTCTACTCTACAAACCTCTGACAGTTTTGAAGAGAACTCTGCTTGGTGCTCTGAAATGATATGGTCCTCTTGACGGCTTGGTATTCATCCTCTTCCTAAGGTATTCTAAATACTTCAGTTTGTTCCTGTAGAAATTTCCACTGATATTGATGTCCTCACACCTGACAGCTACAATCCTTTGACCTTGAAGAATTGCCTTGGCAATAATGGAGGCCAGACGACCAAGAAGATGGCCAGAAGCATCAATAACGACAACCTAAAATGATCAACAAAAAGGCTCATGTCAAAATTAGTTATCAGGAGAAACGGTCAAACACTATGGTCTGCCCAGGTGGGTTTTAGATTCGATCTTGTGGCACATATTCTGATAGAGACATTGCTGTTAGCAAGACTGTCAAAGGGATAGCCTTGTAGAGATGCAGACTGCGCTGCATTTCTTTTCAACCTGGCCTGATACTTTGACGAACAAAATTTACACAGCCATGTATAACACAGTCAAGGGGGTTTTGAACAGACCCTTGGAAACAAAGGAGTATGTTCTATTCGCAGGGATAAAAACGCTTTAAGCAGTCATATGCAAAACCATTGCAGAGCGGCAGTGCACATAGCTGTTCATACTGCGTGTATCCAGAGCTCCGTGTAACATGCATATTGGGCAATGTGCTATAGTACACAATGCAGACCTGGATGCTCTAAAAATCGCCATACTTGAGTACACCACAAGATGGCTGATATAGGCTCAATCTTAATCAAAAAATCTGCAATTCATCAAAAACTTGAGCTGTTGTAAATATTTCATTATGACTTTCAAATAAAAATCACTCCACCAGCCATAGTGAACTTAGGCTGTCCAAGGTTCTGCTCTGCCTCAGGTTGGAAAAGCCCCAAGTGACAGGCTATTTCTTTGCAGGAAAGAAAAGGTCCATCCCACAAGTTATTTATCATCCCAACAATGTGCAATTTATGGAATCAATAAACCAATAAACTTTATCTGGCCTCCCTCACTTCTCATCCTTTCACTTTCTTTACGGCTTTGCATAGGCGACAATGGCTTCTTCCAAACGTAACTAACTAAGAAAGGGAAACCAACGTGTGCCTAGTTACAGTGAACAAGCATGGCAGGCTCTCATGAAGCTTGCTGGTTGTGGCACGGTCTTGCAATCAGACACTTAATAAGACGTGAAGCATGCAGGTGCAGCAACCAACAAGATGATACCATATACATAAGAATGCCATACTTGAGCTAGCCCTGGGAAGCACCTTCAAGAGGTGCCATCCAGAGTAAAAGCATTGTGAGGTAAGGTAGCCACTTCCATAACTCATTCTTTACCCCCAGCTCTTAACCAGGGACCCATTTACTGCTTGGTGGACCAAAACGTGCATGACAGTGACTCAAACCATGAAACGCCATCAGAATACATACAGCTCAACCACTAACCTTACTGCCCTCCCACTATGTACATCAAGCCATCAATCCAGGATTGGCCCTTTAGGCAAGCAGAGAGTACAGCCCTGTTTGGCCAGATCTCAGAAATCTTTGCCTTTGGCATTAATGACATGAATACTACGGCACTGTGCAGTCTCCTCTTACATGGTAGCTTACGATTAAATCTAGTTGCCAACAAAATGATTTTGAATATCATTAATTGAAATGCATGTAAACACAGGTGCCAGCCGCCCCATCCCATTGTTGCTGAGCTATTTCACACATACACAATCCGTGAAGGTTAGCTTATTGTGAGTGACTCATAGTGGGAACAAGATTACCTTATCAGTATTTTCCTGCTACAAGGGGCACAACCAAATGTGTGATTATGTTTTAGTATCATATTTATGAAAAAGCAGAGGCATGGTACCAAGTTTGTAGACTTCAATACTGATTGCGATAGGTATCTAATAAAAATCATTCAATGCATGTGCCCAAAATATGTACCTTTCTTTATATTTAGTATCAACAGTGTGGTGGAAGAAGAGTCCGAATAATGTGAAAAATCATTCTGTAGGAGGGCAGTGGAAAACCTACTCATGTATTTCAACCGTTCAAGAATCCTAAACCGCGTTTTATTACTTAGTATATTCAACTTTCGTTACAACCAACTCTGGATCTCGACAGTTGCCACACTTCGCACCCAGACTTGCCTGGAGATCGACAGTTTGACAAAACGGCAAAAATAAAACCATTACGACACTACAGCACAAAAATGATAAAAAGCAACATAAATGATGCTTGAGATTCGTTGAAATATGAAACAACAAGACATGGCAGTCACTCATGGTTTCATCCCGGTGAGACTGGTCATACAACTGCTCAGCTCGACTTCTTAAAACATACCCAAAATGCTATCAAAAAGTGTTGATGAATAGTAACTACTGATGATAAGAAATAATAAGTGAAGGCACGATAATTTTTGAATTTTTACCCTTCACTGTACACCTATAGCAACTTAGGCCAATCAACAGATCAAGATCAAGTCTCAAGGCAGGCTGAACAAAGGCTTAACTTCTGCTCTTGTTGGTTGTGATGCATAAACCACCTATTATAGGATTCGAAAACGTCATTAGCTTTCAATAGAACCAAAAATGGGTAGGAAGTTTGATAAATACTGTACATCCAGTTACCTTTTCGAAGGCCATTTTGACTCCGGTTACGGGAAAGGAAAGAAAGGGTCCATGCTACACGAGTAGCATCTATGGGGACTGGGGCCAGCATAGTTCCTAGTCTCCTTCGTTACGTCACGAACTAGGAAAAGAGAAACAGGGGGGCTAGAATCCCTGGTTGGGGGGTGTTTGCCCTTCATCAGGGAAAACGCCAAGTTTATGACTAATCGTTGCCAAATCCAAGCTTCTGTAAATTACCAATCTAGTCCCCCTGTTGGGAAATCCTGGTGGCACCCCTGACGTGAAGTTGAGTTCTATAATCGAAACAAGCATCGAGACCACCTTGACAGAATGGCGCCAGACTGAATCACAGGATTGTAGAGTGGGATAGTCAGTTCCTTTGCTCACCGCACTTGCAACTTTAAGTTGGGAAAGTCATGGTGGCCTACACAAAGCCCCAACAAGGGAAGAAAGAAGAAAGTGACAGGCTAAGAGGCGAGAGAGATCAGATCAAGTTCATTGATCTTAGATTTGAAAGATGGCAAGTTGTAGGATTCAGGAAATCAAGAAGGAGGAAAGACGTTCCATGAATTGCATGTCCTTGGGGGTGAATGATGATTTGTGAGATAGAGTTTGTGAGGTAGGCAATGAAACTTGGAAAAGGTGTGAATGGGTCGAGCTTCTAGTTGTTCTGACACGCCTCAGAGGAACAGGAATAATATCCCTGACCTCCTGAGAGCAATGCCTGTGAAATTATTTGTAAAAGATGGAAAGATCTCCAGCCAAACAACGATGAGAAAGAGGTTGGAGAGATTTGGTGAGGTTAGAATTGTTGATGGGACGAATGGCTTTGGACTGGACATTGTCGAGAAGACAGAGAGTGGAGACCTTGCTTGGTGTTGTGACGTAGATCCTCTCCTATTTTCCAGATTAATCTATAGTCTAATTGCATTGGCCTTGCTTATGACTGCTGTTAGTCTCTTTGGCACTGCCTCCTTACGAACTTTTACTTTGACTTCATATATTTGATCCTGCAGACTCCTCGTTTTTCGCAAGGAAGAGCATTTAATCTACTTTTGCCCTCGATAATACATTGGGAGCTCATTGCGGGCTCCTCTACGATTTAATTTCGGTTATATTTCGATTGCTTCGACTCCTCTGCTCTTTTCCGAACAGGGCTATGGCTCTGTGGTGGCCATAATACAATTAAATCCAACTGCGTAATAAGCCATTTGCTTGACCGCTGATGCCACTGTTTTCCATATATAATTATTCAGAACCTTGTCTTTCTGGGTTCTTTCTTTTGCTAAGATAAGGCAAATTAAAGCGCTTTTCCAAGCCCTTTTTGAAATTTCCGCCTACCACTGGAATCAATTAGGTCTAGCAGAGCTATATCATTTGCATGGTCTTATTATCAAAAAAATAAACTGTTCATACATTGGGATGTCGTGACACTATTCATTGTTTCCAATGATTATCAACGCAATTATCTCACTTCTAGTGCAAGATATTGCATCTTATTACGAAGGTAAACTCATTAGTGGTAAAGTCATTGTGAAGCCATTGAAGCAGGATTGATTCTATTACCGTGTTGGCCTAGTTACGATTGGTCCATTTTGAAAGCGTACGGAATCAACTTACGGTTCAAGCAACTTGGGTTGGAGTAGACATGCACATTTTAGATCAGGGGTGGGCAAACTACGGCCCGCCGAGTGCTTTTTTGTGGCCCATCGAGTGCTTTTTCGTGGCCCGTCGAGTGCCTTTTCGTGGCCCGTCGAGTGCTTTTTCGTGGCCCGCCGAGTGCTTTTTCGTGGCCCGCCGAGTGCTTTTTGTGGCCAGCCGAATGCTTTTTCGTTGCCCGCCAAGAACATGCATTGCAGCTATTCAACTACGAATCGCTCGTTCTGCGGGTTACAAATGTTGAAGAATTCACTCCAGAAAGATGCAATCATTTCATTCCCAATTTTCTCATCGTTAGTATACTCCTGAACGTATACAGAGCAGGTTCCCAACTCCTGATTTTTTACTAATACACTTGTTATATAGCCGCATTGGTAATGTCCCTAAACTATACTGACCAATCAGAGTACAGCATCTACATAAGTCAAACGGATTGAAATGGGTAATACCAGGACACGCTTTGCAACGTCCTCTACCGTCAATTTGATACCTAAAAGTAGTTTATGATCCTGCGATCGCATGTAATATCCGGTTCTCAAATACAAAACGAGGCTAAAACTTAACTGCTAACATGATGAATATCCGAAGGAAAAATTAGCTACGCACGAAAGGCAAATTACAAATAAAAGGAAAAAAATGAATGGACTATCGATTTCGATTCACCCAAGTAGCTAGTACTCTAAGCATTATCGCGCGTGGTGTGTTGGTAGGTTTCTCGACATATATCAAGCAGAAACAACTCCCTCGCTATTCTCATTTTCTAATCGTTTGATACCGTCCGTATAAATGCATTATAGACATGTAAAGCGTTACCATACTGAGGATGGATTGTGTTTTCAAAAGATTTCAGCATATTTTTCATTTTCATTACGTGACAGTCTAATTCTGAAAAAGCCTAGGCAACATGCAGCCCTTTAAAACTTTCAATTTGTGACTGCGGCCCTTCTGCTGCAAAGTTTCTCCACGCCTTTTTTTTTTTAGTGACTTATATTGGGGAAAGGCCATGGTGGCCTATACAATGCCTCCGCAAAGGAAGAAAGAAGACAAATTTGCTTGCTTTAGATAATTTGATGTACGGTAGTATGCAGAAGTGTCACGAGAGATTAAAATTAGCAAACTACAGACGTCTTCTTGTTGAGAGTCATTCTAACATTGCTATAGAATCAGCGTTTTTGGAGAGTGGCTTCTCCAAAATATCTAGATGTCTCTAAACTCCCCGGAAAAGTACGTTTCACGATCGTAGACGTAGAATTATCGAGTCCATCGAGGCTATGCAAGCATTGACTTCAGCTTCTCATTAAACGCAGAGAAAGTATTAGCTGATTTACAATCATTAGACAATTAGCTCCAAATTGTAGCCTTCCGATTTGCAAAATTGTTTTGTCCAAATTTCGTTCGTATTCTTTGAGGCTTTACGTTTAAGTTGATTGCAAAACTGGGCCCCGGTTTGCAAAACTGTTTGGTCTAAATTTCGCTTTTGATCTTGGGGGCCTTGGGTCTAAGTTAGTATGCAAAACAGGCCCCAGTTTGCAAAACTGTTTGGTCTAAATTTCGCTTTTGATCTTGGGGGCCTTAGTTCTAAGTTGGTATGCAAAACAGGGCCTCGGTCACATTACATCTTTGCTTCGAAATTCTCTTGTGTAGTTCGAGGTTAAGACACTGAAGACAATGAGAATACGTCGACTTGCCTTTTGTATTCCCTATAACTTAATTCAAAGTTGAAGTCAAGCTAACTCGCTTGACTCTGCAAAACATTGTCATGCAGTTTATACCTAACGATCGATCTAGGAGCTAGCGTTCGCTTAGAGGTATGCATACCTTAGCCTAAACTTCCGCAAACGACAACAAGTTTTATCTTTTCTTCGTTTGTCCTTCGTGCTGGATAGGAATACATAAATCCCCTTTCCAAAGGGAGGATTTCGCTCCCCCGGCCTCGTTCTGCGCCAATAGTCACTCGAACGAAAACGCCCCAGAGAAAGCTTCTCAGTCTCCAAGATCCAGCGCCAGGCGGAAACCAAGGAAATTTGTTAAAATTGTTAATTAGCATGTGGCTACCCCTCCGTTTCACTGTTATCGTTGCTGGATGAACGGGTTCTTTGGTAGAATCACAATCAACAAAGGCAGGATGCTTAGACGTAGCTCTGTACACGGCGACAGGGCGTCACAGTACCCACAAGTTCTGTGTCATGCTCCACTGGCTTCAGAACGGTAACTCTTCCCGTATTCCTAACTTCACGAGCAAACGATTTCTAAATCTCTTCAGATCTTTCAGACCTGCTTCTCTTATGTCCAGCATTCCGAGGCCATAGATGAAGGGGTTTAGAAGGGTGTTGAGCATTCCCAGCAGAATCGTCACTTTCTGTCTCTCGTACGAGGGGTGGCTTCCCTTGAAGAACCTGTTGGAGATGACAGCACAGGCGCCCGGCAGCATGCACAACAAGTACGACAGCACTACCAGGCTCGCGACGAACGCCATCTTCACTTGTGTCTTTCTCATTCGGTCTAGGTCGGTAGCGCTCGTGCTTGAGGAGGCTGCCATCGACACGCTGGTCAACTTCTTCCTGCTCAAAATGAACAGAAGGATTTGGATGACGGTCAGCACGAGTGAAACTGGCAGCGTGACAACGGCGACAATCGTCCCAAAGTACTTTGAAGTGGACAGAATCGTTCTTTCACCAGTTAAGAGGTTAGGAATAACAGCCACTCCACCAAACGTTAATCCGAAACACCAAAATACGACCAGTGCTGCCGTCACTCTTCGGTTTGTAACCAGTTCATGGGTTCGGTAACTGTAAAAGCATGCAATGAAACGCTCTATGGAAAGCCCCACAAGAGTAAGACTAGACACAATGAACGTAAGAGATGCTGTAAAAATCGTTATCGAGCGGAATACGGAACAAGCTGGTGAAGCAGCCCCGTAGTCTCCAATTTTTATCGCTGCGATCATCACCGCTGTAGTTATCAATTGTAAGCAATCGGAAACAGATAGGCAGAACAGTATTTTGTGGCGAGGACTCTCAAATCGAAGGTTGCATACAAGAATTTTGACTACGAAGCAGTGAAAAGGCAGTGCCGCAAACAGCAGCACTAAGGCAGCATTCCCTGTTTCTTTTCCGTTGCAAAGCAATGAAGTTGTGCCGTTGAATCCATCCATTTCTATCCAATAGACGTCTGCCAGAGTGGCTTTCTAAGTAATATTCTAGGTAGATCCGAAAAAGATTCACTGCGGGCTAGAGTCGACAGGTGATTGCGTGTCAGAGTAAAGGAAGGCAGTCGGCTGGATTTCTGATATAATGAGATGCATCCAGCAAACTCTGTATATCAGCAGCTTCAGGCACTGAATGCAATTTTGCTATGCCAATAGCACGGTCGACTGCTCAAACGAGTTCCCGTTGATCCCACGCCGGCTGTTGAAAGAGGACTGCTTCTTCTTTCCTCAAGAATTATATTATATTGCACCAGATCCATTCATCTAGAACTTCACCTGTCAATTTCATGATGATATATTGTTTAGTTGCGTAAGATTGCCGCCAACAAAAAGATCCCTCGATCTGTTGCTTTGCATATTCATACTGTGGCATTTGATTCCCTGTGCAGATCATATTCCACAGCCAAATTCATGTAACGAATGGATGGATAGATAGATAGATAGATAGATAGATAGATAGATAGATAGATAGATAGATAGATAGATAGATAGATAGATAGATAGATAGATAGATAGATAGATAGATAGATAGATAGATAGATAGATAGATAGATAGATAGATAGATAGATAGATAGATAGATAGATAGATAGATAGATAGATAGATAGATAGATAGATAGATAGATAGATAGATAGATAGATAGATAGATAGATAGATAGATAGATAGATAGATAGATAGATAGATAGATAGATAGATAGATAGATATATATATATATATAAATAGATAGATAGATAAGAACATCGTCTCTGTAAAGGCCCACGTCTTCTTTGTTAGCAATACTTGAAATTTGGTTTAAAATGAACAGTCCTACTAGTTTGCAGACATCTGCTCCGCCATAGCTACCCATAGTAACATTGAAACAGTCGTCTGGCGATGGAAAAGAGGTTGGAGCGATTCGGTGAGGTTAGGATTATTGATGAGACGAATGGCTTTGGACTGGACTTTGTCGAGAAGACAGAGAGTGGATTTGATGCACCACCCCAGAAGTGGGAGCAGTACTCTAAAGAAGGACGGATTTGGGACTTGTTTTTGGATAGATGGTAAGAAGATGAGAAAACCCGCGGGCTCTGGCTAGGAAACCGAGCTTTTGAGATGCATGTTTACCAAGGGAATGGATGTGAGTTTTCCAAGTGAGATTAGATGAAAGAAAAAGACCAAGTTATGTGAAAGAAGCTGAAGTGTCCAGTTCATAATAAATTCATGAGGACAGGTGCAAAGTTTTGATTACGTTTGCGTGAAATGACAGCCCGTTTCGTCTTGCTTTGGTTGAACGAAACTAGGTTGTCTTTCCCACACCTCTCAATAACTGTCAGATCATTAGAGAGAAGCGAGGCTGAAAAATTCTTGTAGAGTGGAATATCGGTGGAAGCATGGTCATTTTGATTTTTTTTTTTTTTTTTTTCGTGGGTTATGTTGAGGAAAGGCCATGGTGACCTATACAAGGCCCCAACAAAGGAAGAAAGAAGAAAGCGAGCAGCTAAGAGGATAGAGAGATAAGATCAAGTTTATTTATCTTAGATTTGAACGATGGCAATTTGTAGGACTCAGGAAAGCAAGAAGAAGGCAAGACGTTCCATAAGTTGCATGTTCTTGGGATGAATGATGATTAGTGAGATAGAGTTCGTGGATTAGGCAGTGAAATTTGGAAAGGGTGTGAATGAAAATGAAGAAGTTAGGAAGGTATCGTCGGCAAAAGAGTGAATGCTAGAAGACGTAAAGGTAAGTAGGTCGTTTGTGAAGAGAATGAAGAGCACAGGCGAGGTGACAGAGCCCTGGGGTACACCAGCATTGATGGAGTGCAGATTAGAGAGGAAGCCGCCCACTCTGATGGTAATTGATCTATCAGAGAGGAAACTACCAATCCATTTAATGAGAGTGTGATGGAGACCAAACATCGGTAGTTTAGCGAGAAGCTCCTTTTGTCAAACGCGATCAAAGGCCTTGGAGATATCGAGAGAGATCACTCTGCTCTCACCACAGGATTCTAGAGCAGAGGGTCAGACATGGACAGGCATTCATTTTATATTCATGTAAATCTATTCTCTTTGATGGGAGCACTAATCATTGCAATCACATAATCACCATTCCTCACGTTTTATTGCTCGTGCGATCATAAAACAGATTGATCAAAGCTTGGTATAGACCACCAATGCAGACTAATTCATGCTCTTACAGCCTTAGCAAAAATCGGAGATGTTTGATGGCGGAGGGAAGGAAGTCACTTCCTTGAAGATGCAAGCTGCGATTTTTGCCATAGAGACACTAATCCCAGCCATATTTTGCAGGCACATGAGCTGTAGCACCTTCTTGGCATGAAGCATTTAGCAGGAGAGCCTACAATGGCTACTCTAGACAGTTCAACTTTGATTGCTCATGTATCTACTACAAACTGCAACAATATCACAGAGAATGGAGTGCTTACGATTTGTCTTAGTGATCATTATCTTATTCATTGTGCAAGAAAGTTGCATGGGGGTGTTAAACACCAGCACAAAGATATTACATCTCCTTGGCTGTAGCCTTGATGATGCTTTACACAAGCGGGTCCAAATTTTTTTCTCGTTCTAGAAAACGTAGCACCCACTTAATGAAGAAGCTTATCCCATAGATGTACGCCTTGACTGAATGCCAATTATTTCAAATTTCTTTAAAGGAGAGGTCAGTTTGAAAACTCAAATTGAAAGAAGATTGCAGATTGAAGATTGTAAAAATAAATTCAAATTTGCTGATGGAATCCTGCACTCAAATTCGTAACAGGGAAAAATAATTTAAATACACAAGTGGATATTTCTTCAAAAACGTCACGCAGTTTCAAGGTCACCAACCGAACACGTGGAAATCAAAGCGTGAATTGTCTGGAACATGCTCCTACAACTATTTCAATACGTGACTAGATTATTAAAACAAGATGTGTGGAAACTACGAAGGTGCATAACCCATTCGCGTGATGACTGTTGATTGCGTACATGAATACATACAGTACACACAGACAGACAGAAATAGCCGTACATACATGCATGCATACATACAAACATGCATCTGTGCATATGTATGGCTATGTATGTCTGGCAATGTAACATACATAGCCATACTTACATGACCATACAGACAGACAGCCACACCATACATAGCCACAAATACATAGCCATACATACAGTCATACATACATAGCCATACATACATAGGCATACATACATAGCCATACATATATAGCCATACATACATAGCCATATATGTGTAGCCATACATACCTATGTAGCTATACATATAACCAGTGACAGGGCTCAAAGATTTTTCTAGGGAAGTAGATTTTATGAAACGGTTTCCCGTTGTCTTCCTCGCCAATAGTGCTTTTATTGTGACATGTGCAGAATTCGAACTCACAACCCCTGCGTAATGAGTCCGCACGCTGACTCACTGCACCACGGCAGCACCAATATTTGTTTGCTGGAGCAAATCAGAAGCTGTCAATTTGATACTGAATAAGAAGGAACCCATTCTCAATTATTCTTCATTTTTTTATTATAATTCGGACTTTTTGAATTATAGATTAAGCTTTTAATCAAATTAGTTTCTTGTAGCTTTCCT
Source organism: Pseudorhiza aurosa (assembly GCA_964026355.1). Classification (NCBI taxonomy): domain Eukaryota; kingdom Metazoa; phylum Cnidaria; class Scyphozoa; order Rhizostomeae; family Lychnorhizidae; genus Pseudorhiza; species Pseudorhiza aurosa. Next base: position 5,233,872 of record OZ032126.1, read on the forward strand.
TCAAAATATTCTACAGATATCTCATTTCTTCAAAGGAATCTTATGGATATACCGTTCCAGATTAATCGCAATTATCATCTCCATAATTATTATCATCATCATGAGCATCATCATCATTATCATCATCATCATCATCATCATCATATCTTTATCAATAGTATTTTTTGCAGCATTTTTATACCATAAATTTCTCAACGATCTATTATCCAGATACAATTGCGTCGAATTTTTCAGCTTCTCCATGGGTTCTTTTGAAATCTTTTGACAGTGTTGCGATAGCCTTGACATTCATTCAGAAATGTAAAGATCTATCTATTAAGCAAACTTGCCCCGATTCTATTGCAATCAAGCTAGCTTATGTAATCATTCGAAAAACATATCACAACAGCAAACATTAGACCAGGGGTGGGCAAACTTTTCAGCACAACGGCCGGAGTCACAAATTTTGAGTTTTAGAGGACCGCACAGCAAGTTGCCAAGGCTGTTTCAAAATTAGATTGTCCCGCAACAAAAATGAAAAATATGCTTAAATTTTTTGAAAACATAATCCAGTCTCAGTATGGTGAAACTTTACATGTTTATAAAGAGTTTATACGGTATCAAGCGATTAGAAAACGAGAACAACGGGAGATTTTTTGCTTGATACAAGTTCTTGGCGGGCCACAAAAAAGCATTCGACGGGCCGCATGTGGCCCGCGGGTCGTAGTTTGCCCATCCCTGCACTAGACTAACCCGGATCTTCAATCATACCAATCGGTCCATCTAGCTCTTCCCGGTCAAAATACCGTACATATCAACTTTTGTGATTAGACCAGTCAGACTCATATTCCCTGTCTATAAAGAGACTTTTAATTGTAAGTTTAGTGTGTGCAGACACACCAAAGATTGCAAGATTTTTATCATCATCATCATCACCACTTATTAACACTAAAAGCAGTGATCTCAAACAAACCAGATCGTCTGTTTGACACCTATCCTAATGAATGGCTCTACAGTTTGCTTTCTCTTTCAGAAGACACGTAACTCAAATGATTTTATAAATTCCTGATAAAAATGGGCACTTGAGTTGGGTGGAAAGTACAAAAGTCTAAGAATTTCAAGGTTAGTACGCAGGAGCTTATTGTCCGTGACGGAGTTCTAGGCAGTGAAACTTGGAAAGGGTGCGAACGTGCGACTGCTAGTGATTGGCTGGTTGATTGAGACTGGTAGTTGGTAGCTAGAAATTGGAGCTTAAGTTGTTGTCTGAAACTCATTGCTGTCGAAGCTTACTTTACAGACCCGTAGATACTGGGCACGGGGCAATGCCCCCCCCCCCCCAATAATTTGCAAAAATTGTGTTTTGAGATCTCATAAACGCAGCTTGATCCGACAGCACATCGTAAGGCAGGTAAAGAACAAGCTATACCTATATCAGTTCTGTATGAGACAGTTCAGTTAGGGATTGTCATATATTCATCACCTGCCGCGAAGGGAGAGTGCGCGTTTACAGAATCTGGGAATAGTACCTGAAAAAATTCATAAGAGTAAGAAGGAGTTTTTCAAGCAAAAATAGCTTTATAACGTGGGGAATCTGGCTTGTTGTTTTTCCGTCCTTCAACAGTACTTAGCTTGTCTGTTTTTGTCTTTGCTCAGTCATGTTTCCTGTTTATTAAGAGTAATTTGTCAAATCGCCAAGCACTATTGGCGATTTATAGCAGAGCAGTTTCAATTGAGATCAATTTGATGTGGAAAGTGCATTACTAAACTGTGAAGTGGAGTGATTGCACAATAGATTTGTCCATTTTATTGACAGTAATGAGCTAGTTCATGGCTTGCACGGGGACTGCTATTTCTTCATGTGGGAATTTTTACGATCCATATTCAGAAGCAATAAGACCTAATACATTCAAACTCTCAATCCTCCCTCATATTGAGTGAATTTTCATCGAATATCATAGGTTATGTACTGGGCCTATGAGAAAGGGATGCTTCATAAAAGAGGATCGAGATCAGTCAGGCTAAATACGTCAGCAAAAGCAGAGAGAAATCTCGATCCATGCTTCATAAATGAAATTGAAAAAATAAATGAGACAATTTATGGGCTTAACAACAGCTTAGCAAGGTTCAAAGATATCAGTTTAAGAAGCGATGCAAAAGCTGATGCCAAAGACAGAGTAAACCGGCATTTAGAAGACACAGAAGACAGTGACCCGTTCGTTTATGTGTCGAAACCTGCAACAAATCGCCGAAACTTGTCTGCAACGATTGAACGCGAAGTTATGTTCACGCCAATAAGCTCAGAATGCCAAGAAAGACAGAGAAGAAATACAGCTTCGTACGGAAAGTCGGTCTTGTGGTTTGCTAGTAAAAACTGCAACAATCCATGTTTTATAGAGAAGAGCAAATGTCATCCAATCTTACGGAAAAGTGGAAAGCCGTCAAAGAAACCGGGATATCAAGGCACGTTCGCAGAGAGTCAACATGGTAAGGATCACGAGAGTAGACAAGTCAATCAGAAATCAGGCAAAAAGTTGAGTAGAGAAGAAGAGAGAAAAGTCGAAACATCAATATCTGCTTTAGAGAGGCCAAAGCTTTGTAAGCTGCGAGCTTCTAAAGAGTATTTGATGGTGGAAGAGGAAGTCCTGGCTATCGAGAGAGATGCCAATCGTGCGACCGAAGTTGCACGAAGAGCAAGGAAACTTGGAACTCATGCGCTGCCTAGATTAGAAGGTCTCAAATCTAGCAAATCCGGGGATAGACAGCCAAGTGGAGAGAGACGTGCTGGCTCAAAGCCAAGTGGAAATAAAGAGCGAATACAAAGAAAATCTACTGGACGACAATCACTGCGAAGAGAGCTTTTTGAAAGGAGAATGACCATTGCGCAGTTTGATTTCCAGCTTCAAAATCAGTTAGAGCAGAACAGGAAAAGTCGTTTCAGACAGAGATTCAGCTTGGATGCAACAGTTGCAGACAAGAAAGTGCCTTGACATATCTCAAAAAGTTGAGTTTACTTGTATTCTGCAAAATCAACGTTTCTTTAGAATTGCTTCATAGAAAGCGTAGAGAACGAAAACAAAAGTCGCCTCTAAACTGGCTGTAGATACTCTTCGCATTCTCATGAGAATTGTACAGAATACTACAAATAGATTACTATGCGATAGAATCTATTGCATTCGTGACGAGAGTTGACAAAAAGCTTTGAATTTGTCGTTGCAACTTTGAAAAAAATAATACTAAACAATTGTAGCTGCTTCATTTCTTATCTGCACGTTGAAAGTTGAAGAACCCTCACTTCATCGCTTTCTGCAACTTGTTTATGAAGTTGGTTTGACATATATGTGATGATATTTGGTTCATATATCAAATCACATCATATCATATATTATCACATCACATCATATCATATCACATCATATTTTTATCAAGGCAAGAAGCCTTTTACAACTCAGTTCATTCTATACCTACGATTTTTTACAGTATAGTCCTATTATAAAATACTTCAAGGGGATATGCGGGTAGGGAAGTACATTGAAGACATTTTAGCCGATGCTGACATTCAGGCCCGCAGAGAGGATTCATGGGCTCCGGGTCAGTACGAAAGATTACCAGCAATTCTGGGCCCCTATGGCCATGGGCCCCAAGGCCCTGGCCCCTCTGAGCCCCCCTCTCCTCAGCACTGCTGAAATGCCTGAGTAAGTTATAATGTCACTGATTATTTGGAAAAAAAGCTATGAATCGACATCTATCACCAGTTTCAAAGTGTTTCCCTAATGAAGATAATCAAACAACCACTTGATAACGTAACTTTAAGTGTTTGGCGTCGCTGAAACTTGAAACAGTAAACTTTCAAAAGGTGTGAATGAGTCGAGCTTCTGGCATAAGCAAATATGCTGCCTTTCGGTTACAGTTGAATGCAGTGAAGCTAGATATGATAGAAATTGCTGCATCTTATAAGTTACTTCCGTTCGCACAATTTTTTTTAGTGTTTGATACGAGAAATGGCTGACCATCTCCTCCGCCTCGTTCTCAAAATGAGATACCTTCCATCTCGATGGCTGAAAGAGAATTCAGAATCTCGACTTCCCAGTAAAGGAAGGCTGACTGGGTTACTGCTTTTCCAGATGGCATTTTCCGGATGCTTTTCCATATTTTATTCGATTTATTCCTCAGTTTTGTGAACTTTGCCAGGCCTAGATTGTTGAAGAGTGAACGTGAGAAGTACACCATCCGATGATGCTACCAGCGATTGGAATAGCTTTTGTTGGAATATGTTGGCTGTTGATTTACCTAGCTGATCAAATACTCTCAGTAAGTTTGTTAAAATCGTGCAAAGCATGTCAAAGCGTCTACATTTAATTGCAGAAGCACAATTATCTGAAGAGCCTAAGTATCGCCTTCGCAGAATGTAATTCCGTCTGTGGGTAGTTAAGAATACTTTTGGCAGGACAGAAGGACTGGAGAGTGTGACTTACCTGTGACTGTATCAGTTGCTGCTTGGTTTTTAACAAGTTTAAACTAAACATTGAAAAAACTAGCTAATGTTGATTATTTTCCCAGTTTTTCCCGTCTGGAAAACTAAAAAATGCCATATTTAAGAAAGATGCAAGTCATAACTTTAGGTGTAGCAGAATCAAGAAGCAAAAACTCGATTTCTAAAAAGAGATTTTTAGAAAAGTCACAAATTTGGCTCTTATTGAAACTGTTCCAGGTCTTTGATCCATAAGTTTAAATTTATCTACTCAAGCAATTTTTGTAAAATATCGCATTTGTGAGATTCAAAGAACTTCTCAATATTTCTTTTATATAGTAGCACTATGTGATATTCTGTGCTGCTAGCTTTATGTAATGAATTATGCATATCTCAAAATTATATCTCGCATTGAGTTCAGATTTTGATTCTAGATCAGAAATTTATGTATTCAGTCAAAGTTCTAAAGAAGGAACGGATTCATTTTCCTTTGAAAATCAAATTAGTTTGGAAGCATACCAGGCAAACTAGCCGGCCCAGCATTGAAAGACACTGCAAAGCAATGTTGCTTTCATGCTTCTCTTGTTTGAATAAAAGGCTCTGCAGATTGACTATTTTTAAAGAACTTTTTAGCAATTTTCTGCTAAATAGATTCACTTAAATGGCAAAGGAAGTGAATGCTATCCTCAGACCTTGGTTTCAAGCAATGGGTCATTGCTTCACAAGTAAATGATTAGTTTTGTTTCACTTTGATTTGCTTGCTTCTTTTTCAGTCAAAAAGATTTGTAGTTCGGTACAGAAAATTTTTAGAGAAGACTGGACTAACTATTTCCTTGTTTCAAATCAAGTCGTACACTAAATATTTCAACAAATGGTTTCAACACATTAGCAAGAAGCATGGGTTTATCGTTCAGTTATGGTTTAATCTTGGAGTGCTTTTTGGGGGAGCTGCAATGTGTTTTTCGGTTTATCTACTTGGAACAATGTTTTTTAAAAACTTGTCAGAAGAAAAGCCAGAACAGTTGCTGACTCCGGTGGTGAGGTTTTTCCTTTGATGTATCAAATTGAAATTCATTCTCAGTATAAGCTTTGGGGCCCTCCTGATAGAGGTGCCATCCCTGGCCATAGTTTTTCTGTGATTTGTTCATTTTCTTCCCTCTTTGCACTTTGCCCCCTGGTTTATGCCAGTTGCTCATCAACTGCTCTCTTTGCAACAATAGAGAGCATCTATAGATTTGTAAATGTGTGCTTGTGAAGGCGGGGGGCAGGCATAGACCCTTTACACTCTTGAAAGTGCCCAAGAACTTTAAGCAACAATATTGGACCGCAGTTGGCAGCGGGAATTCACTTCAGATCTGGTGCCCGATTGATGATGATGATTTTAATTGCCAGAAATTGTCATATTTTGTCAAAGTATAATTTGCTTTAATTCATGTTTGCTTTCTTGAACCTTCTTTTGGATGGTATTTTAAGGCTCATGGCTGGTTTCAGAAATAATTCTGGACTTATTTTCATTTGTTATGCCCACGTAGGACGTCTGTAGCAAGACAATTGGCCAAGCTTGTTACGTATATACACACACTAAAGCAATGTTTCTGTGGGATTTTGGCCCACAAAAACTTTGCTCAAACTGCCATTCAAGCAGCGTGTCGTCATTCTCCTCTTTCTATGTTGTCATTTTGGTTCATTTCTAGATTCCTGGAGTAAACATTCCATTGCAACACATGGTGTATTATTTCATTACATTAGCTGTTGCTGGGACCCTGCATGAGATGGGACATGCAATTGCAGCAGCAAGGTGAGCAATCAGGTGTTTGGTTGGAGAAATTCCCATCCTTTATCATGTACAAAGTAGATCTTAAAAGGCTTACTCGCAACAAATCTGAAGCTGTTTCAATTTCGACCTATGTTTTTTTTACAAATTGGACAGATGAATGTCAAAAGGCTCACTTTGCATTCCTATGTAGTGTTCCCCAGGTGCTAGTGTGCTGTCCATTATCAAGAATAATGTCAGGGAAGTTTGATGCAGGCAAACTACCAGGTGTATTCAATAAGTAATGAACAGTTAGAATTATGATAATCCCATGCTATTTGCTGGGACTTTTTGACCTTTTCTTTTAGTCAGGATGGCTCAGTGGTAAGATTCTTTCACATTGATCCTGTGGTCATTGGTTCAAGTCCACCTTTGGGTCAACTTTCACTAAGAGTGAGGAGAGTCACCAGCTCTCTGTAATTCCAGACGTAGGAATAACGGGGTGTGGTCACATCTAGAAGAAGGACCTGGACACTGCTCAACAAGCAAAGAGCTCTATGTGTTTTTTTATATTTAGTTTTGAGATTTGAGTCAATAATGTTTTGAGGCATGGTTAAGCGCGTTATTTACCTTACGAATTATGTTACAGAGAAAACGTACGAGTGATGGGTTTTGGCTGGTTCATTCTTCCTGTATTCTGTGGAGCGTATGTTGAGTTGCAAACCGATCATCTTCAAGTGATTTCAGCCATCCGACAACTGCGTATTTATTGTGCTGGAGTGTGGCACAACTTTGCCTCGTCTTTGCTAGCTGTTGGACTTTGGTGGTCCTTACCGTATCTTTATTTGTTGTTTTACACAAAAGATTCTGGTGCTGTAGTCTCTGAAATCTTCAAGGTATGTTGCATTATTCTCATCTTACACAAACACACTCACATTTCACATCCTTTCCAAGTTTCACTGCCTACTTCACAAACTCTATCTCACAAATCATCATTCATCCCAAGAACATGCAATTTATGGAACGTCTTGCCTTCTTCTTGCTTTCCTGAATCTTACATCTGCTTTTTTGTGGTCTTGTTGAAAGTAATTTGCAATATGGTGATGTTGTTTGGGGTTGAGCAAAACAAAGAAAATAACTCTCGAACGTCTTCAAAATCGAGCTTGTTACATAATTGAAAGCGCACGGATTGAAGATAGTTGGTCTCGTTCCTGGTAAAATGTAGAAAATGTTATCGATTGCGATGGGAACATTATGACCTATGAAATTATGAACAAACTTTGCCCAGAAAACTTTTTCAACAAATTCCTCCTAAGATCTTTGGTTTTCAAATATAATAAACGGCACTGTCAAGGTCTGCAGATACTGAGATGTCGGACTGAATTTGCAAAAAGAGGATTTCATTACTCAGCCCTGAAGGCTTAGAACGATATACCTGCTGAACTATGTGAGTTACCTGCCCTAAATAGCTTCAAAAAACAACTGAACAAATATTTGAAGGGCTAGACTCAGAAGTTAAAACAGGAATACCTGGGAATATCAGTACTCGTTTGTAAGATCAATGTTTTATTTTTATGGTTTTGATTTATTTTTGATTTGATTTATTTATTTATCTAACGGGGCGGGTAGCCCTTCAGCAGAAGCGCTGATTTTCAAGGGGCCCTCCCACAAATTAGAACTAAACTAAATTACAAAAATGAGTGATGTAAAAACTCCAGAATCTAAAAATCAAGCCTATTTCACTATCTAAAAATCTACTTACAATATCTAATGTATATTTAAAAGAAAAAAGAAGAAACCCTATATCGTCTGCTTAAATAAGCTAACGGTGGGTGCTTGCTTTGACTCAGCTGAGAGGCTATTCCATAACTGCGCTCCTCTGAAAGAAAAACATTTTTGACCGTTTGCGGTTCTTTCAAAGGTAGCCTCAGGTCCGTGTTTGCATTGCGGAGAATACAGGAGGAGCATGCTGAGTTTCTTGTGAAAAGGCTACTTCAGTACTGCGGAGCCAACCCATTGAGGGATTTGAAGACCATTGTTCCACAATCATTTTTAATGAGTTCCTGAATTGTCTCCCAACCCAGCGCTTCAATAAGGGGTCTAACCGGGGTGTCGTAGCTGCTGTTTGTTACAATTCTTGCAGCGCGATTCTGAAGTTTTTGCAACCGATTAATTTCAGTTGAACCTGCACATCCCCAAACAGAGTAACAGTATCTAAAGTGGGGTTCCACAATGCCCGTGTAGAGAGTTCTCAGCAATTCTCTTGGTAGGAATGATTTGGCATGCTTCAAAAAGCCTACTGCCCTCGAAGCCTTGGCAGAGACCGTCTTGATTTGTTCTTTCCAGTCCAAAGAGCAGTCAATTTGTACACCAAGGTATTTCGTTTATTCAACAACTTGCCGTTCATTTTCACGGATTTTCAATTTCAAGTCTTCATTCCGACTTTTGAGAGTGGCATGTTGCTGTTTGGTGCAAACAAGCATGGCGTGAGTTTTTGCAACATTCAAAGAAAGTTTATTGCCTTGTAGCCAAGTGTCTAGCTGCCTAAGATCGTTGTTAATAGCCTCAGTCAGCTGAGTCAAATCATTGGACTGGTGGCATACACTGGTATCATCAGCAAGCATGGACACTGTGGAATCTCCGACAGCTTGTGGGAGATCATTGATATAGATCAGGAAAAGTAAGGGACCAAGACATGAGCTTTGTGGCACACCAACTTCTCAGTCAACACCATTAACCCTACAGAACTGTTTACGGGTGGTAAGGTAGGATTTAAACCAAGAAAGTTCTCTGTGCTGGACACCATAGTGGGCAAGCTTTTTGCAGAGAGCATCATGATCAACAGTATCAAATGCCTTTTTAAGGTCAATGAATACTAGTCCCACGAGCTTTCCGAGATCCAACCCATTGTACCAATCATCAGTATTTTTAAGTAAACAAGTTACTGTGGATCGAAGGCGCAAAAAACCTGACTGGTTATTGGAAAATTGACCGGTTTTATCCATATGTTGGTACAACTGGTTGGTCACAAGTTTTTCAAAGAGCCTTGAGATGACTGGTAAGACTGATTTTGGTTGATAGTTAGACTGATCAGTCTTTGCTCCATTTTAAAAACTGGAGTGACTCTAACTACCTTCCATGAGTCAGGAAACTGACTTGTTTCAATGGATGTATTAAACAGGAAAGCAAGCGAGCTTTCAATGAAGGGCAATGCAAGTTTCAAAAAGTAGCTAGAGATGTTGTCAGTCCCAAAACTCTTTGCTGTTTTGACCTTGGCGAATGCATCTCTGATTTCCTGAACCTCAATAGTCCTGAAATGAAATTCAGCCTTATCTGGGTTGACTTTGTAGTCACCTGAAAGGAGGGGATGTGAAACCGGGTCAGTTTTGTCAGCAAGATCCTTCCCTACCGAGGAGAAAAGGTGCTCATTTTGTTAGAAATTTCTTTTTCGCAAACGGTTTCTGAATCAGATTCTTCAAGGCAGTCAGTGTTACTTGACTTAGACCTCTTGTTGAAAAGTTCATTCATTGTCTTCCATCATTCTTTCATGTTCCCTGCAAAAGCAGATATCTTGTTAGTGTAGTATTCCTTCTTAAGTCGAACGTTCAGGGTATTAACCCTATTGCGTACCTGCCTGCATGAGTCCATAAGGACTGGGGACTTTCTCTTGATTGCAGCCTTTTAAGCCTTTCTCTAGCCACCATAAGGTTTCTAAGGTCCTTATCAATCTATGGGCAAAATTTCTCAGAGAAACACATTTCAGCTATTGGGGCGTGTTTGTCTATAATCAGAGAGAGTAAATTGGACCAATTGTTGACAATAACATTTATATCATCTGTTTCACCTAGCATTTGCTCCCAACATATGCCAGAAACATCAGCCAGGAATGCTTCTTCATTGAAATTCTTCATATTGAGAGTTTTTATCACTTTGTGGTCTTTTTCTACTGCACCATTTTCTAACACAGTAAACCATAAAATGATCGCTCGTAGAAACTTCATGCACGCCTGATTTTGTAATGTTTCTGGCACATGTTGTAGCAACATGGTCAATGATGGTGGAACTGTTCAAAGTAACCCTTGTTGGCTCCTCAATGAGCTCTTTGAGGCTGAACAGATCATAGAGATAACACATAGGCCTGGAATCATGGCCTATGGGCTGGTCAGCTATCTTCTCTGTGAGATCACAATTAGTATCCCCAAGGAAGCTTATTTCTTTGCCCTCTTTATCCAGAAAAGAGAGAACCTTTTCCAGCTTCTCAAAGGTGCCTACAGGACTGCCTGGAGGTCTATACCAAGCAACAACAAGAAATGGCTTACATTTTGGTGGTTCCATCTCAATACAAATAAGCTCAAGATCATATACAGGGACATCGCCTCTGGGCTTAAATTTTACATTGCAAGTCCTATCAAGCCGTTTTTGTTAGTAACCAGAAATGTCGGTCAGTTCCTTTGCAATGGAACTGTCAAGCTTGGTCTCGTTTAGGGCAAGAATTTGGATCCCTAGGTTATTCAAAACCAATCGAACCTCGTCAAGGTGACTACGAAGACCATTGACATTAAGAGATGCAGTCAACATACCTTTTTGAATCCTAGATGCTGATGAGACGCGGTAGCCACGCCGTGCAAATTAACAGTTCCAGGATTTTCAGCACCCACCCCAGCTACTTTAGCATTGTCTTTATCAAAGGCACCGTAACTTATTAACTATATTTGATACAAAAATAGCATTACCTTTAGCATTCAAATGTAGACCCGACCTTCCAAGGTGGTCACGTACTATATCGTCATTATCCATAGTGTTAATTTTCAAGCCTTTAAGTTTCTTCTTCACAGCTTTGAGTGTGTGATTGGCTTTCTTGTTGTCAGTTCTTAACATTGGCAATGAGATCACAACAGTGCAATTTGGCAGTTCCTTGTCAATACTTGGTTTCAAATCTAAAAGATCGTTGATGACAGTGCCTGCATCATGGTTGATAGAATCATTGGTTCCCACGTGCAGGATAACATTGGTTGGCTTTTTCCTCTGTAAAGGCTTTAAGTAATCCTTCATATCAGCCGTAGTTGCACCAGGAAAATTTCTGACTTTCACATTCCGGCGTTAGCTGAGCTTTCTTTCATCGATTCCATTTAAGATGCTGTCCCCAGCAATGAGGGTGCATCCATGGTTCCATGCATGAGCTTGCTCCTCAACACCCAGCTCGTCATCTGACTCCGACTGAATCTCGTCAGCCTCTCCAAGAGCGGCACCCTGACTTGGTTGCCCTGGAAGATCGTCCTCCCCATGGGGCACCTCAGGTGCTTCTTGGTCGCTGATCTGCTCAGCAAAGCCAGTCTCGACCAGATCCCCATAGGCAGGGACACCGGAGGGGACTCTGCCTGGGTCTACAGCCGCAGGCCGGCCCCTCAACTCGTTTGCTTGCAGACGATCAAGAGGTCCTCTACGGACAACAGGACGCTCCTTCCTGATGTCCCTCACATGTCTCGGCATGCAAAAATTGTCCCGACCGTAATTTACGGCTCTCCACCACCCGCGGACTCACAAGAGTTCGCTCTCTCCCAGTGTCAACAAGGAACAACCACCATTCAAGATCCCACGAACAACCGGCATGCAACTACAGCTAGTCCTAGCAGCCGCCCCGGACAGTATCAAACTGTCCCGTGGTGCAGAGGCACCACCCAAGATCCCAGCGGATCTCAAGGTTTCACTTTGGAGGACAGGCCGCCCCGGTCTCCGTCCTCCGAGCGAACATGCTGCCCGTCTAGGGACACAGGACAGTCCCTCACCAAATGCCCCGTGCTTCCACAGCGGAAACACTCGACCTTCCTCTTTGTGGGGGCCTTCTCCTGGATTGCGGCCTTCATGGGGCACCGTTTCACACGGTGATCCCCACTACAACGATAAAAGCCTGAGCTGCTACCCTGCCGCTTACTAGAAGCAGCAGTAACGACGGCAGAGGCGTGCCCCTCTACTGCCCTCCGCGAGGCCAGACCGTCTCGCACTCGGGTCAGCACTGACCCGAACTCCGCAGTGTATGCCTGCTCGTGGGTCACCGCCCGCTCGTAAATGGAGGCTGGTAGACCCTCAAAGAACTTGACCCTAAAGGTTAAGTCAGTGGGGGTCAGGCCTAGCCTACCACCCAGTCGCTCTAGGCGACCCAGGTGGACATCGACTGCCTCACCAGCTTCAAGTCTGCAGCCGACATACCTCTGCCATGCCTCCTGCCGACGCATAGCATACTCGGCTGTCAGTACAGCCTTCTCGACCTCCCAACTGGAGGCCTCGCTCTCCTTCATGCTGCGATACACTTGCGCCGCATTGTCTGTGAGCACGTAGGTGAGACGTTCGGTGGGCGCTGTGCGCTCCACTCCCACACAGCCTCTCGTAGGCCGCAAGCCATTGGGCAGTCCCAATATTGCCATCACCAGCAAAGGGAGAAAGCTGGCGATGGATTCGGTCCAGAATCGGACCACGGGCCTGGTTGAGAATGCTAGCCAACACGCTAGCATCAACCACTATGCCCCTCTCCCCACTTGGGGAGCCGCAGCCACAGCCTCTCGGCAGAAACGCCAGTATCAGACTGGCCAGCTCCGGAGGAGCCGGGGATTCCACTTTCGGAATCCCCCGGGAGGCTTTCGCCCCCCTCACCCCCCTTTGACATAAAGTTATATAAACAACAACAACGGCCGGGAAAGCTTGTGGTTAAAAGCAAAAATGATCCCTACGGTGACCTCCGGCCTCCCCTTGTCCCCACCAACGCCACCTACGAACTGTACTCAACGGTTCCACTATCGGCCTACACACAGCGTAGGCCCGTTAGTCCAAACGAACAAACCAGAACGAGCCCTATCGTTCTAAATAGAAATAAACAGTTAGGATACACAATAGTAGGCTAACCGACGTACACCGTTGTACAATAAGGACTGGGACAATCCTGAACTGATGAAATTTTGAAATTTCTCATTCTTTTCTAACAGCTTTTTTTTTCTTTGTATTTCTCGTTTGTTTTTGTTCAAGTAGCCAATTGTAAACTGCCTATTTAGAGAGGTTTGCAGCTGTATTTTAGTATATATTACAAGAAGTGAAGTTTGGAAAAATATTATTATATGACCAACAAAAGGACTTTGTTATTTCCATGCATGCGGTGCCATGATGATCGGAATAAGTTGACCTGAGAGAAGGTCCCACGTTGCATTCGAGAGCTTTCCTCGTTTTTCATTAACGCTCATCTGCACCTGGAACCGACCTTAATAGAAATAGAACCCGTGTATAGAGGAGGGAATTGCGAAAAGGATTAGCAAAAGAGCGATCTTTCCTCTAAGTATGGGCTCGTATGCTTGGTAATGGAAATTTCAGTCAGTTAAATATTCATAAGAGTGGCAATTATTTTTGCAAGCAAGTCAGCTTACAGGTGCCAATTTTCTTTGACTTTGAATGCAGGAGGCATGGGTTGTTGACGTTCGAATAAATCCATCCGTCTTGCCTTCCTCTTGCTTTCCTGAATATTACAACTTGCCAGCTTTCAAATCCAAGATCAATAAACTTGATTTGATCTGTCTCTCCTCTTAGCCTTTCGCTTCCTTCTTTCTTCTTCGTTTCTTGAGGCATTGTATAGGCCACCATCGCCTTTCCCCAACATAACTCACTAAAAAAAAAAAAAAAAATTCCGTGGTGAGCTTCAGACATGATGCTTCGACGGAGACTCGCCCACGACTTGCAAGAGCTTCTCATACTTCATGCTGCAATCGACAGGTTTTCCACAATAAAGGCTCTGATAAAAACATTACTATTCCAATTTGACGCAAATCAGAGACGTAGGAACCGAAGACATTGGGGGGGGGGCGTGCACCATGCCCCCCCTCACTTTTGGCAAACGATGAAAAATTGCCCGTTCTATTCTTCCGCCCGATTCTCAATGCAAAGTAAGACCCAGAATGATAATTTAATCAAGGTCATGAGGATTATTATTGCATTGCTTTCATTAACTTTTCATTATCTGTGGTCATACTTTGTTACTATCGGTCATCTCTTTTGTTTAAGAACATGCCCCCCCCCCCCCCACTTTTTAGATGCTTTTTGTGTCCCTGGTTAAGTGTGGACATCGTTGCTGGGGAGGGAAAATAGAGGGTTGCCATCATACTTCATTTTGCTGGCTATAAGGAGGATTCCTTCAGTGTTCCGTGCTTCCTTTGATAGTCTTTATTCCAAGCTTACGCCGATTCCAATGTGTGAGATCTTCTGACGATTCTAGGGAAATTGAAGAAAAAGGATTTAAAGAACCCGTTGTATCTTCTCACAAAATTCTTGTCTTACGTATTGATGCGTCTAGAGTAGGCCTTTTTTCCAGTGGGAGCCTTCTCTCGCATCTAGTTATCCTGACTCGATTATTCTTGTACATTGCAGGAGTCTGCTGTCTTTGATAAGCTGTACCGTGGGGACAGAATTGTCTCCGTCAATGACTGCATTGTGAGGAACAGTGCAGGATACTTCAAATGCTTCGAACAAGTGGGAAAGAAATCGAATCAAGGATATTGTCACACAGTTAATGCAATCAAGCGTAGAAACTCGTCCATGCCATGTAAGTACGGTTTTTGGAAAAAATTTATCTCTAAGTAAATGTGGATGTTGGGTTCCATACTTGATGCGAGCTTTTGGAACCATCTTTTTGGAGGGGTGCCGTCTTGAGCCACTGCATTGTGAAGTTGAAAAGTTGTGAAGTTTATTTTTTTCATTCTTGTTATCTTTCTTTTTATTGATATTTTTTCGCTTAGCAACGTATGTATAATTTAGTGTAATCTAGACAGGTCTTTGATTGACGACAGCATTTGCTGAACAAATTAAACCTGTATGAATATGACATTATCATTATTATTATTACTAAGTATTAGGAAGTTTACAAAATATCGCTACCTTCTGAATGACCTAGCATCGAAACACCGCCGCGTGAAATTTGTTGAATTGTCGATAGGTTCCCTTGTAATCTTTGGACAGTCTTGCGATTCGTTCATTCAGATGTGTAGCGATCTAACCATTGACAAAGCACATGCTAACTACATAATTACTAAATTAACGACTATAATCATTCGCACAACTTATTACATATTCTGCATGCGCAACAAACCCTGGACTAACCCAGACCGTCTATCCTACTAACAGTTTTATTTCATCCTTTAGTTCTCTTATTAAAATCATTTACCTTTCTCCGGTTTTCTTTTCTTTTTTTCGTTATTTACTTATTCATTTTTTTTCATTAGAAGTACCTGTAATTAGGCAAGCCGAATACAAATTGCCAATTATTAGAGAGATTTATAATAGTAATAATAATAATAAGGATGTTTAAAGAGGAAGGCCTCAGTCACTCGAGAGTGCTTTTCATGAGGGGCCTCAACAAAGATTTGTATTTGTATGTTTAGTTTATATATCAAAATGCAGTCTTAAAAACATTGACACAGTATCAAGGTGACTCTAACATGCATACATGTATCATAGCGCTTTCGATAAATCGCTCCCCTCCTTTTCGTGAAAAATGATTATTTCGTGTTATCTCATTTCTCAGGTGATTTCCTGGCCTTACATTTGCGTCAATGTGTCCTTTATATATTTGTATTAGAAGTCTGTTTCAAGAAGGGAGTCGGGTGAGGCACTCAAACCTAAAGCTTTGCATTACTCGTGCATAACCGAACGCATGGAAATTCTCAACGTTGTTTCGCCTGACACCCATTTTGAAAGTGACTTGTGAACCTGACATTGTGAGTGGTTTTAGCACAGCGACAAAAACTGAATATTTGGATTGTCTCATGCCCTTTCCTGTTGCCGAAGTGCTATGATCGTGTTCAACGCCATCATGCGAAATTTGTTAAGGCTTCATTTTTTAGATTTAGCTGAAATCCTTGAAGCATAAAAAAATTGGTTTATTTGCTTATGCACATGAATCTCTTGAATACTTCTAAAATGCTTTTAACAGTTATATCTACCCGGTGGCTTTTACTCTTGTCGAGACTTGCCCCAGTCGTTCAATGTTCAAGTAACACTGTTTTGAATACATTACTCATGCATAACTGAACATATGGAAGTTCAAAATAGTTTGCCTGACACCCATTGTGAAAGTGACTTCAAGTTGATTGTCGAATGCCACAAGGTTGTTGTGTAGTTCCATGCTCCCTGTGGCACCTTCGTATTCTGTGTTGTAACTGTTGTATGAGGATATAAAGAAAATGAAAGAATGATTATGAAATAGAGTAGTAAAACTTCCGCTTTTTGACGGATGATAATTTACTGCTTTGTATGTTTGGTGTGAATGCGCAAGCTTCTTTTTTAATTGAGGGTCGCCATTACCGATGGATCTTGCCAGAGGATTTCGATTCTAAATTTTTCATGTGACCATCGAGTTTTCTCCATACCTTTTACATACATTTGGTTTATCCGCAGGCCACGCACCTGTCGCACTTGATAATTCGTTGAAACTACCTCCAGAGTTCATTGTTTGATTCTTACAATTCGTAGGTCTAGAACAGCACAAATGGTGCCGTGGTATAGTGGTTAAGCATGCGTACTTATAACGCAGGGGTCGTGAGTTCGATTCCTCCATGCGTCTCAATAAAAACGCCATTGGAAAGCAACGGGAAACCACCTCATAGATTTCACTTCCCTAGAAAATACTCAGAGCTCTGTCTCTGGTTTCTGCTACGCTCGAAATCGAGTATGCAACGCAGTAGAACAGCACAGTGGCTAATGTGTGTGACTGCGTGCCCTTTATTCAAAAGCTCAAACCCCACCCATTTCAGGGTTAATTTCCGCCTCTTCTTCTTCTTATTCTTCTTATTCTTCTTCTTCTTATTCTTCTTCTTATTCTTCTTATTCTTCTTCTTATTCTTCTTCTTATTCTTCTTCTTATTCTTCTTCTTATTCTTCTTCTTCCTCCTGACGGCCACCAATCAAAGGTGTGGGTGTTTGCTGGTGCTCTCATCAATGAGCGCTCTCCACAATCTTCTGTTCTGTACGAATTTTTGCTTAGAGTGATGAAAGTCGCGAGGTCTATCTGATTTCAAGCTAAATAGTAGCTAGGTGCTGCTCAAACTGAGAGAAAAAAGAGCAGAAAGAAGTGTTTGAGATGAATCCCTTGGCAGTATGGTACAACCTACCTTTGGGTGCTAGAACACCTAGAGCGATCTAAATCAAGATCGCATGATGCTACTTTTGGCCGCGGTATAAATGCTCTGCCACCAAAGTCATTTGTAATCGCATTTCTTTCTAACAAGCACACTTTACTTACCATCTTATTATCTTTTCAATCACCTATTTTTTCTTGTATTTTTTCTTTTACTTTTTCAACAGACCCTTCAGTATCGAAATAGTTTGATCAAAAGCGTAGAATGAGATGTATTTCGTTTTCCAAATGAAATTTTCGATTTGATATGCAGAGGATGCGCTGGTCCTATCTTACTTCGGGAACCCTGCGGATGAGAAGGTATTTCTTTGAATACCTTTGCGAAATGCCCGAGTTGACAGACGGCAATTTCTAACAAATTTCTCATTCGTTCTAGACTTGGCGTGGGACGGCCAGTTTCCAGAGTGCTGTCGAATGGGCTCGTCTTCAAAGTTTTGCTTTTCACATGAAATAGATCATGAACGGGTTTGTTCACATAAAGACTTCATTTGAAATATAGCTGTGAGAAACAAGGCTATCATCACCAAAGTTTTAGGAGAAATAATCAGTATCTTGAATCAAATGGACATTCAATCGCCTTATAGCTTTTTGAAAAACTATAAGCTGTACTAATGGATAGACTGAATGTTTTGTCGGTCTTTAAAGCACGCTTTTTTGACACTATGGTCTTTTCGTGTAATGGTTAAATATGTGGTATCATAAAGCGGGGGTCGCGAGTTCCCTCCACCTGTAATCTCCCATTTTAGGTGCTACTTACTTGCAATGATTACAAATTACAAATGCATGCTCATGATTTATCCAGTCGAGAACCTTTATGTAAGATGTTGAATGCAGAAGAATTTCTTCAGAATAGGGCTCTCGTATTAGACAAATTAGTCGAGGAGATAATCTTCAGCAATTGGCAAAGTGTCTTGCGGGGCAAGAGAGTGAGAAAGGAGCTAAGTTCCTGCTTAGTGCAGTTAGGTGGTGCCGTGGCGTAGTGGTTAAGCATGCAGACTCATAGCACAGGGATTGTCAGTTCGATTCTTTCATGTGTCGCAATGAAGACGCAATTGGTGAGGAAGGCAACGGGAAAATCACGTCCTAAAATTGAGTTCCCTAGAAAAAGCTCAGAGCCCTGTCTCTGGTTTCTGCTACGCTCGGTATCGAGTATGCAATGCAGTCAGTTTAATTGAGTTACTCCATTGCTTAGCTAGAGGTAAGGCCTAATTGGTGGTGGTGTGGCCGAGTGGTTAAGGCGCAGTGTTTCGAATCTTGTGAAGTCCACTCCTGTGGGTTCGAGTCCCGTTGTCAGAACCACTAACCGCTAGCCAACAGTCAACTCAGCTGTCCATCCTTCCGAGGTCGGTAAATGAGTACACAGAAGTAACTCTGAGGGTACAAGCACTGGGTACACATTGATAACAGTTAGTCTAAAGTCGAAGTGTTTAATCCAGTATAAAGATATAAAGATTCTTCTTTATCTATTCTTGTCATTCATTTAGTACCATGAATCTCGTAAGATAGAATAGTTGTGATCATTATAATAGGAGGGTCTAGAAACAATCTCCCGACAGTCTTTCTTTACGTTGATAAATGCTACGAGTCACAAAACTTATGGATTGGGAAAGAAATGGAAGAGATTTCGCGAAGCTGAAGATCATTCCTTCCGCCGCTCAGCCAAAAGGGAAGCACTAAGCGATGATGCAGTTTGAATACGAAACGTTTTCCACTGTGCTGATTATTTCAAAATCCAGATTCAGGCGATTTCCATTAACTTTTGATCCTTTCTTCCAGTCCTACTCTTGCCTCCCAGCAAGGACGTTTGCACTGAACGACTCGCCTTGTTTTTCAAATGACGACTGCAACGGAGAAGGACAGCGGGTCTGCGCTGTACCCATGACCAGTAGCTCTGAGAGATTCATCAGGATATCGCACGTTCAAGGGCAAGACGTCCTATTCGTTGGCAATCCGTATGAATTAATAGCTCAAGGTATGTGTAAAGTTTTATTCTTTTCATTTGAGCTGTACACACATATGATTCTTATGAATATCAGAAAACTTGATCTTACCTCTCTCTCTCTCTCTCTCTCTCTCTCTCTCTCTCTCTCTCTCTCTCTCTCTCTCTCTCTCTCTCTCTCTCTCTCTCTCTCTCTCTCTCTAAGATCTCTCTCTCTCTCAGGGTCTCTCTCTCTCTCTCAGGGTCTCTCTCTCTCTCTCAGGGTCTCTCTCTCTCTCTCTCAGGGTCTCTCTCTCTCTCTCTCTCAGGGTCTCTCTCAGGGTCTCTCTCTCTCTCAGAATCTCTCTCTCAGAATCTCTCTCTCAGAATCTCTCTCTCAGAATCTCTCTCTTTCTCTCTCCCTCTCTTTGCTTAAAATTTTACTTTCTTCCTTTTTGGGGCCTGGTATAGTTCACCATGGCCTTTCCCCGGCATATCTCAAAAATAGCCAGAACAGATTTCAAAATGTTGATCAGGGCTTGCTTTCGCATTGTTTGGAACCAAGCTAGCTTGGATCTCCTTTTTCTTCCTTTTTCTTCCTTTTTCTTCCTTTTTCTTCCTTTTTCTTCCTTTTTCATTTTAGTGTAAAGTTCTAGAATTGCAAGTGCCATCCAAAGTAGGCACTAGATGGTTTGTGTCTTTTCCTGTTTTGGATGCGACAGTAAGATGTATTAATAATAGTGTTTTAATCCCAATTTTAAAAAAAGTCAAGAAGATTCGGTCGATCAATGAAAGGCTTTTTCTGGCTTCTTACAGCTGGTGAAGTCTTTCTTTCACTCACTTCCTTCCTTTTTCGTATGTTCTGTTGCAGTTTCTGTAAGTGATTATCATCCCAAGTCCAGCATGATTCCTGCAGATGTGCCAGATTATGTACAGACACTTCTAGTGTATCCTTTCATTTCAAATATTGTTAAGGGCACAATCATCTTCGTTTTTGGTCGCCTTATTTCTGTTATGACATGCCAATTTTGCTTCGCTTAGTTTGTGCTTCGACATTCCTGCCTAGATGAGAATTTCGTAACAAGTTCTGCTTCTCGCTAACTATCAACGCAAATTCTGTTTCTGTCATAAATAATCGTGTTTTATACCTTTAAGGCTTCTTCGTTAAAGACGATTCAGAATTTCCCTATTTGCAAGTAAAGTCCTCGAGCTGTAATCCATAGATCCTCATTCACTCGTGCAATCTACGAACCATCTTACCTTCCTCTTCCTTCCCGGAATCCTAAAACTTGTCTTGGTTCCAATCAATAATCAACCATCTTGATCTTGCCTCCCTCTCATCTTTTCCGTTCTGTTTCTTCCCTCGTTTCGAAACATACTTTAAAGGAAAGACCTCTCTTTGCTACAGGCCACCGGAACCTCTTTTCAACTTAGCACACCAAATGGCGATCATTTGAACACAGCAAGCAATCTCGGCTTTTCATGTATGTTTTTCATTTTATTTTGCACGCATTCCTTGACTTCACTACGCACAGATATTATGCTTCTTTGTCGGGCGCCCTTGCCATACTCAACCTCATTCCGTGCTACTTCTTGGACGGGCAGTGGGCGCTGCTTGCATTCATCGAATATTTTCTCCCCACACTCGTGAAGCGTCAATCAGTGAGAGCCACAATCTACCACGTGACTTTGCTCTTAGGATCAACCTTACTCCTTGTTAATATTTTCTACGGCTTGTGGAACCTGAGAGGCGAAGGTATTTTATCACTCGGACGATTAGCTGCTAAATGAATTTGGGTATTTATATCTACTTACTAATGTGAATAATGTAAATATCGATTCTTACCATGCCAGTTTAAGAATTGAAAGTGTACGACGCTTTCATCATTGATAATACACTCATTTTGCAATTAATCGGGTATGTTGCTTTTCGTCGTCTCAACCAACGTTTGACGCGTGAAATCGCATTCCTGTCCTTTGTACCACTCTTCCTTGGAAGAGCAAAGAGTTCGGACGAAGTTAAGCCGCCAGCCCGGAGATCAACGACGCCCCCTCAAGAAGATAATCAGTTTTAATTCATTCTACCAAAGCGGTTTTTAGGACACCGAGAAGCTAAGCTATTACATAGTGTCAGAAACCGATAGAAGCAGTTGTCAGGATAGCTCAGAGGTAAGATTCTTGTGCGTTGATCCTATGGGGAGTGGTTCGAATCTACCTTTGGCTAATCTTTCACTCAGAGTGAGGAGAGTTAGTGAAATGAATTTTCATAGGAAGGGGGTATTCATTACCCTTGTGAGTTACGAACAGCCTCTATGCACACAAACATGGGACTGCAGCCTATGGATTAGAAAATAGGGTAGATGGATGGATTAGATTAATGGATTAGAGACTTCCTAGGGCAGTCTCTGGCGAAACTTGCCATTGCGCATAAAAAGTCCCAATCTTTAAAAGATTTACAAAGTATATTAAGGTTTGGAATTTTATATCCAACTGTAGATTACGTAAGGATTTTATTGTACACTTACGTTTTATTTAGTCTTCATCGAGTCTTTCCCTCAAATGTGCTTTGAGGGAAAGTGGTTGCAGAATCGGTTACCAGCCGTCAAAATGCGTCAAGATCACTTTTGGCGGTCGATGTCCAAGGACACCAACGTGGAGGTTTCTGCATTGTCCCCGTTTCATTCAGTTAAAATCATTTACCCTTTTCTGCTTCTCTTTTTCACTAAAAATACCTGTAATTAGGCCAGCCGAATAAAAGTTACCCATCATTAGAGAGATTTGTATTTTCATGTTTAATTCACATAGCAAAATATTGTTTTACAATATTACAGAGTCGCCAGCTCTCTGTAATTTCAGGCGTAAGAATCACGAGGTGTGGTCACGTGGAGAGGAAGGAGCTGGACACTGCTCGATAAGCAAAAAGCTTCTCAGTGTCTAAATTTCTACCTTTGAAATCCAGGTCGAATCTTGTGTATACAAAAAAGATACTTTCTGCTCATCAAGGAATTTCGTGGCGATATCTCACGCTTAAAACGCTTTGAAATGACAGTTGAATTCATTTCGAGGCTGGGCTTCAACCACTGACCACGGGGTCTGTCATAAAACATCTTGAAGTGAAATATTATTTCACAATATTTCACCTTGTCACACGTAAGGAATTTTTAATGAAGCAGTTCCCTGTGTACATACCAAAAGCTGTGTTTTAGAATTGTGCATGTTAATCTCGTTGAACCCTCCGTGCTGAACATAACATCGACTTACTTAAAATTTGATGACCACACCAAGCTTGATGAATTTTGAATGATTGAAGCTGGTTTTTGCAAAATTGTCGAAGAAGGACAAGCCAAATGGTTGTTGGGTGCAGCTGTGTAATTGTTCAGAACTGGGTAATTAAATCTCAGATCCTTGACGTTGTCAAGGAATATTTCACAGCTAAACGAAACACATAACTTTAGTTTCAAGAATGTCACATCAAAAATCTTCGTGGCTTAATTTATTCGTAGTAGATGGTGTCGCATTTCTATGAACAGGTGTCAAATCTAATACTGGAAAGAAACAGCCTAGTTTAGCAAGCTAGAATTCTTTGGTACTGACAGTTCCATAAACGCGTTCCCAAGTGAGCAGCATCAAATGATGCATTTTGCGGAAGCTTTTTATCGGTTTTTACAACATCTGTTTTCCGTTCACCTGAGCTGTTGACTTTGCTCTCGTCAAGTTTCAAGCTTTTTTACATACTAAGGAATAGATGGAGGTTGGAGATGTCGCCACCTTAGCAAATTTACCTGGCGTAGTATGGCCTGGAAAGTGATTCTTCCTGCAAAATTAACGTACAGTAAAGAAAAGCAGAATCTAATTCCCGACACTAGCGTCTGGGAGCACCTGGCAAAAGGGCGATTTTCCTAACCTACTTGTGTGTGAGGCCCTGCGGACAGTTCGCTGTCCCAGTGCAGATTGCGCCCAGAGTCCCGTTGGGTACCCACTCACTGTTTTCTGGACTTGCAATTTAGGTAGCGTCAGTGCATCGAAAACTCAGTCCGCCATTTTGTTCATAATCCGATAAAATCTCGGGAGAAAAACGATTGACCGAGATAGTTTTGTATGTCATTTTGACGTCACAACGTAGGTCTCGGAGAGTTCTTTTCGAGCACAAACTGAACTTGAAAACGAACTTTAATATCTTATGAAATTAAAACGGTACGAAATATCAGGAAAATTGTCGCAGAATCAAAATCAGGGCACTTGACTTAATCTAATTCGAAGGAAATAATTTTTCAGAGGAGAGGCCCTAACTAACCACGAGGTACCTACCTAGGGCTTGTCTCGATTTCGACCATGCAGCTCTGTAACCGAGGCTGACTCCAACAGGTGAGGTGGCCTAGTAGGAAGACAGTCACGATAAAAGTCGTTTGGGTAAAGTGGTTTCTAAGAAAAAAGCGATCAAAATGGAGCCCATATTGTCGGCAACTATCACTTTCATGTGGGTGATGTTTCTCTGGGAGTTGTTGTTGGGTATTCGGCAGGTATGTTCTTTGAGTGCAGTCATTCCCTTGCTGTTCAAGTACTGTCTAATGTCTTGTAAAGTAAAAATGGATATTTTCTAATGTAAAGATCACCTTGAATTGATTGCAACTTGACTTTAATGTGCTCCGGATATAATGAACCGAAATTTGACTCATGCTTGTGAGCAGGGCCTCTTATTCCACGATGCATTTTTGCACGATTGATCATCTTGTCTTGTAACTAATTCTCTTTTCTACCCAATCCACGAACGCTGTCTCAAAACCATCATTCATCCCAAGAACTTGCATCCGATGGAACGTCTTGTCTTCTTCCTTCTGGAATCCTTAAACTCTAATCTCCCCCTTCTCATAGTATTTCTCTTTCTTACTTAGGGCTTTGCTAAATGCCACCAGGGCCTTTCCCCAACGCTACTGGAAAAAATACAAAATATGGCTTCATGCGTTTCTCCAGTATCAATCTTAAAGTATTCATCATTGAAGTAAAAGCCATAATGATTCAATTAGACCATTGAGTCAAGGGTGCATGGTAGTGCTTTAATTTTCATGAATTTCCAATCTATCAAAACCTTTCTTCCCAGAGTCCCACAACTTGTCTTCTCTCAAATCTAAGTCAACGAACCTAATGTTATCTTCCTTTTTTGCCTTTGTTTTCTTTTCTAGGGCTTTTGCTATAGGCCTATAACCACCACTGCAAACTAAAACAAATCACGTGTGCATTAGATCCAAATGTTGCTAATTTGCAAAGTTCAAGTGCTAATCAAATCTTTATCCCCAGATCTTTCTTCAGTGAAAGGGTATCTATCGCTTGTAAAGAAAGTTTTGTAGTCTTGAGTAGAATTAATTTATTGAGTCCAAGTCAAAAAAAAGAGTCAAATTTCCTTCCCTCACCATTTTTGTGTGTATAGGGTGGCAATTATCTCTGTTTCGTTAGCCTATGGGCCACACAGGTGTGCAAGCACAGTGAATACTACAATTGGGGGCTCGCCATCAGGTAGCATCGTGCGTTTCACACCCATGGTCTTTCCCGAAATGCTGAATGCTAAGTAGGAAAATGGTGTGTACCATTTTTCAAGCCTTTGGCGTGAGTAGGGTGGGTATGGAGCCCCAACCTACTGCATACAAAGCAAGAATTCTACCACTGGGCCACAGACATGGTGGAGTTCAAGTGCAAATCAAATTATTTTCCCCGGATCCATTATTTTTGAATTTTTTGAATCTTTATCAGTGCCCTCTTTTCTGTCACCAGCAATCACTATCATTCTCAGTGTGCAAGGCTTTTAACAACTCCCTTCACGCTTCTTATCCCTCCATCTTTTGTATATATGCTTTGTTGCTTTCATAAAGTCTTTGCATCTTTCACTTACCATCCATTCCTTCTCACCGTTTTTCTCAATTGCTTCCTAGACTTTTTCACACTCTAAAACTTGCTCACTTGATCCCTGCTCACCACACCAGCAGTCCCTTACCTTGCTCAAATTATCCCCAATATCCCACATTTCCAACTTAGTCTTTATAATCTCCCTTGCTGCTAATGTTGTCAATCATACTCGATTCATCTCCCTAATGACTACTTCTTTACATGCATAATTTACATGGTCTTATTTTTAATGCAGTATTTGGTGTACAAGAACACAGAAGAAATTCCTGGAGAGCTTAAACATCACCTCAAACCAGAAGTGTTTCAAAAATCAAGACTGTATGAGATGGACAAGTCAAGGCTTGGATTTGCTTCAAGCATCTTCTCACAGTTTGAAGCAACAGTTAGTGGTTTGCTCTGCTGTATATGTACATAAATTTTAGAAGCCAGATGCTTGCATTCCCTTACATAGGTTTATTTCAGACATTTCAAAGTCTGGTTTGGATTTAGGCCTTTTGGCATTTATCCTGCTTCTCAGCTTTCTTTTATTAAGCTTCAGGCAAATATAAAAATGGATTTCCAGAGACTTTGTATCGCAATTGATATTTGTGTGTGTTGATATTTTTGTATAAGAAGTAAGTATCACAGGCACTGATCAAAGCCATTGCAGTTTGTACTGATGCAAAGTCTCTGCTCCAAAGTCTGCTTCAAAATAGATTCCATTACTTTTCCCAACTGTCTAAGGAAACTGTAAATTTGAAAAACAAGCATCTTAAGCAGTTATGTGTTGTTGAAATGAAAATAGCATGGTAAGGGAAATAACTGAATCTTTTTATTTTGAGAGAGATGACAACTATGTTTATTACTGCAACAATAAGCTTCCTCCGACCAATGGTCTCTGCTTCCTTCCTTTGCTTTGCTCTGCCTAAACTTTTTTTTTAGTAAATTATGTTGAGAAAACGCCATAGTGGCCTATACAAAGCCCTAACAAAGGAAGAAAGAAAATAAATGAATGGCTAAGAGGAGAGGGAGATTAGATCAGGTTTATTGCTTTTAGATTTGAAAGATGGCAAGTTGTAAGATTCAGGAAAGCAAGAAGAAGGCAAAACGTTCCATAAATTGCATGCTCAAGGGATGAATGATGATTTGTGGGATAAAGTTCATGGAGTGGACAGTAATTGATTTGTACTTGATTTGAATGATTTAGTAAGTTATTTTACGAATCATTGATTAATGTTATTAATATAAATTCCCTTTGTTGTAGGCCATTTTAGTTCTTGGAGGAATTCCTTTCCTGTGGGACGTTGCTGCAAGCGTTCTTAGTAGTTTTGGTCTTTCATCTGATTACGAGGTACTGTTTGATGATGACTATTATGAAGCTACAGTTCCAGATTGTGAATGTAACTTTTGTCATTCAAGACTTACAAATTTTTGTTCCTTTACTTTTGGAGCTAGGTATCAAAATTCTGCAGAGCTTAGTATCAGAATGTAGTATCTAATTTATGCCATGCGCGCATGTTATTCTCTTATCATTAGCGATGATTCTTTTCATTTCTTTATCCTTATGATTTGGTACCAAAAAGTACCAGGGAATATATTACTTGTGATTATCAAATGGCCTATGTATGGGTAATTTTGTAGAAGACAGCCTTTAAAAATAGATTTTAATCTCATAGGCTGCTGTTATTGTGGAATAGGTTTGATTTCTTTCACCATGTGCACAGAGCGTCAATTTTTTGTTTGTTGTCCCTTTTGTGGGGGTTCTGTGATGTGACCAGGCTATTAGTGGGTTACAGGGTTTTTGTTTTGTTCCTTGCTTGTTTTTTTGTCCCCGAAATTTATGAGTATTGTAGTGTGTTCCCAAGGAGTTAAGTTCTAGAGGGCATTGAGTTGCAAAGTGGAAGGTACTCTTTGTTAGTGGAACAAAGGAAGTTCAGTGTGTGAAGATTTGTGTACGAGAAGAAGTCTTTTTGGGAAATTTGAGAAAATTTTGATTCAAATTACGTCTTTCTTTAAAATAGTCGCCAGAAAGACAAAAGTTTGTTGCTCATATTTCGTAGATCTCTCATTCGATGGTTTTCATGATGCTTTGTGTTGTATACAGCACGCTTACAAGCCTTCCGTGGAGTTTGTACAGTACGTTTGTTGTTGAAGAAAGGCACGGGTTTAACAAACAGGTATGTTTTAATGTTAAACAGTCTATAGTATGTTGCAGTCAAAATTCACTGTTGCATGGCAACGGGTTCTCGCTTGGAATGGAGGTTGTTTGTCTGACGTAAACATAAGTGAAGTTGAATGATTGGACATTTTACAGACAGAGATGTCGGAATGTCTCCGACTATATAAGTCAAAGTCCCTCCATCACTGTTTGGTTTTTTTTCATCAAGTCTTTCCCTCAAATGTGCTTTGAGGGAAAGTGGTTGCAGAATCGGTTACGAGCCGACAAAAATGACTCGAGATCACTTTTGGCGGTCGATGTCCAGGGACACGAACGTGGAGGCTTCTTCATTGTCCCCATTGATTATGCTTCATCAAGTCTTTCCCTCAAATGTGCTTTGAGGGAAAGTGGTTGCAGAATCGGTTACGAGCCGACAAAAATGACTCGAGATCACTTTTGGCGGTCGATTTCCAGGGACACGAACGTGGAGGTTTCTGCATTGTCAACACTGTTTGGTGGTATTCATCTCTGTTTCGGTTGCAATTGGGATACACAGCCATGCCAGCGCCATGAAACCCTAGCCAAGCCGTCATGAAGGTGTTGACTTGATGGTAGGCAATCCACGTCGGCCATTCGGACAGGGGAACTTGTAGAAGAAGAAGACAAGGAATAAAGCACAATAACTCAAAATAGAATCGCAAAAAAAATTACTGTCAGCTTTGCATTAATGATTTATCCAGTTTTCTTCTTTTGAAGTTGCGAATGTAGTAATGTCATATCTTTCTCCAGAAATCCTGAGATTTTTGGGTTTGATTATGATATTTGTATCCATTGTAAGATTCTTAAAGCCAACAAATTAATTAACGTATTCAGTAACTGAAATATTCAGCTGTGGCTCTTCAGATCGGATTCCTGCATATTTTGTCACGTTTCTACATGCTGTATACTCGAAGTTAAATTTTCCCATCAAGTTACTCATACCTTTTCCGTCCTTTTCAATGCACTCCATGTGTTTCTCCACCATCTTTATTTTGTATGATTCAGTGAAAGAAGCATGGTTAAAGTTCATTTTAAATTCATCACAGAGAAGCTTGTGAATGGAATTCCTATTTTAGGGCAAAATAGCGTTTCTCGTCAATTTCTGGGCTTTTAAATTTCTAGTTAGTACACTTTAAAGAGACCGAGCTTAGTTTGGTTTCTATTCCAATTTCTTGTTCCAAGTCTCGCTTCCCTTTAAAGTAAAAAATTTTTGTTTGACACATTTCTCATCTTTTTCTTCAGACCCTTGGCTTTTACTTCAAAGATCTTATCAAGAAGTTGATATTAACATCTGCAATTTCACTTCCGGTCACTGCTATCCTCATATGGATAATAAAAGTTGGTGGGGAATACTTCTTCATCTACACATGGGCCTTCACCCTGGCTGTATCTTTGGTAAGTATTCACGCTTCACATAATGCGAAATAAGGTTTCATGTAATGTAGAAAAGGATTCAAACGGAGTCCAATTAGAAATGGCAACTATCTATAAGCCACACTCATTCAGTTGGCTTCTATATTGAGAGTCTGGAATGCTGTCAGCTTTCATCTTCTTCCACATCTGATTCAAGCGATTGATTGGCAGACTTTGTTTTGTCTGCTGGGCTGATTTTGTTTCGAAAATATTGTCAACGAATCTTTCTCATGAAGAAATTAGCAATACTTTGATCGATTTAAGTACCTCTAAGCCGTGGATTATTTAACTGCGTTGCATACTCGATTTCGAGCGTAGCAGAAACCAAAGAAAGGGATCTGAGTTTTTTCTAGGGAAGTGGATTTTATGAGGTAGTTTCCCGTTGCCTTTCTCACCAATGGCGCTTTCAAAGTGACACATGGAGGAATCGAACTGACAACCCCTGTGTTGTGAGTCTGCATGCTTAACCAGCACGCCACCGTACCACTACGTGTGTTGTTTACCAAGGCATAATTTTTGGCGTGATATTGATCTACTCTTCTTCAGCGGTCTTTCTTAATCATGAGTTAGGTGTGTTCCTGAATGGGAGGGAACGGAGAGATGAAGTAACTGTCATAAGAAACAAAACAGCAGATTCAGAGATATTTGGATCGTCCGCAAAAGCTCCACATTAATGCATGTGATAACTTCTGAGGAGCGACCACATGGAACGTCTTGCCTTCTTCTTCCTTTCCTGAATCTTACAACCTACCATCTTTCAAATCTAAGATCGATGAACTTCATCTGATCTCTCGCCTCTCAGCCTTTCGCTATTTTTTCTTCCTTTGTTGGGGCTTTGCATAGGCCACCATGGCCTTTCCTCGACATCAGTTCAGTTCTTTTCAGTTCACATTAATGCGTGAGATAACTGCTTTGAGGAGTGAAATGCTCTTGTCGTACCTATTCTCATATTCATTATTTCAAGCGAATTTCGTAGATGTAAGATTTAATCACGAAGCTTCTTATTGCGAGTTCGGCATTCTTATTGAGTGAAGGCCGAACTCAGTTCTCAGCTCACTTCATACTCGACTGCTGTCTTATTTTGGTGGGTTTTTGCTGTACGCAAAGCATTTAAGCAAGTCGATTACCTGATTAGCGCCATTGCATACTCGATTTCGAGGTTGCTGAAACCAGAGACAGGACTTGAACATTTTCAAGGGATGTGCAGTCCTGAAGTCAAGCTACTTATCATTCTCTATACTTAGCGTAGCGGAATCCAAAGACTTGCCCTTGGATGTTCATGCCTTTAATCAAACAGCATAGCATTTTTTATTCAGCATAGCAGAAACCAGAGAAAGCGCGCTGAGTTTTTCCATGGAAGTTTGTTTTACGAGGGTATTTCGTGCTACTTCTGGCACGAGCAGTGCTTTGTGTGTCAGTCCAGGATTGGAAACCACGTCCCCTCACTCACGGGTCGGCACGGTTCAGCCCTTACACGATATTACCATCCTGCTCAGTACTTGGGGTTTATAGTAAGCAATGCGAGTGTTTAATATTTAGCCGGACAACCCGTGTTCGATTCACCACGTCTCCGTATCTTTTCTGCTCTAGGCGCCAGCTCCGTAGGGATGTAAAAATTGAATGTTTCGTCATTTTCACACCTGGTTGACTTCGATGCTCAACACCGTTGCTCTTCAATTTGCTCTCTGTGTCATACTTCTCGATGTTTCTGCACTCATTCAGTTTAATTTTAATCGTTGAAATTTCTCGATTTATGAGGTGTCAGGAGATACGCGCCGACATGACAGCATAATTTGCTCACCGTTCTTTGCGCCTAGGATGAATGAACGCTTTATTTGTAATGCACGTCTCTTCTAGTTAAACATTCTGAGTGGATCACAAACAGCTTACTATTTATACCGCTGCACGCGTCATTTGTCTATAAGTCAGTAACCTTCAACGTCTTAGAATGGTGACATCATAACTCCTAGTACATGTCATTCACACCCTTTCCAAGTTTCACTGCCTAATCCACGAACTCTTATCTCACAAATCATCATTCATCCCAAGAGCATGCAACTTATGGAACGTCTTGCCTTCTTCTTGCTGTCCCAAGTCCTACAACTTGCCATCTTTCAAATCTAAGATCAATAAACTTGATCTTATCTCTCTATCCTCTTAGCTGCTCGCTTTCTTCTTTTTTCCTTTGTTGGGGCTTTGTATAGGCCACCATGGCCTTTCCTCAACATAACCCACTAAAAAAAATGTCAATCAAGAACGAATTTGTTTCGCATAAAACCTACGGGGCATTCTCAGTTCCTATCTTAGCGGAAACCACATGCAGTGCTCCGAGCTTTTTCTAAGGAGTTGAATTCGTGAGGTGGTTCTGGTTGCTTTTTTCATCGATATTATTTGCATTGTGAACGTTGCAGGACTCGAACTCACGACCCGTGCGTCATAAGTCCACTCGAACCACTGCACTACGGAAACCGCTGCATAGTATCTTCCATGCGTGCTTTTTCCATCAGCGATATCCTGACTAACTAGGCTGTTTCTATTTCATTTAAGCCCTTTTTAGGTGGTAGGCATTGTTAGTGACAAACGAATCTTTTAAACGTTGACCTTTTACATATAGTAATGTGGGGCATAGCGATGCCAGCTTTAAATCTAATTGACTTTTACTTAAATTTATTGATTCATGATGATTCTTTAAAATGATCGCTGCAGCAATCGCTTCACTGTGATTCTTCAAAGTTATCGATTCAGTGTGATTCCTGAAGTGATCGCTTGAGTGATCGCTCCGTGGTGATTCTTTAAAGTTATCGATTCATTGTGATTCCTGAAGTGATCGCTTCATATGATCGCCTCATGGCTTGCGTTTCCTCTCACCGTTTCTTCAGAGGTCAAAGTCAGCTCAGCGGCTTTTACACTCCGTGGATTTATCCCGCTCCTCTCCATTACTTCAGCTGTTAGACCACCAATCTCACAAACCATAGTACTTGCTACAGATAAGAGCCAGTCAGTCAGTAGCATTGTGTACTCAAGTCCCAGACTCATTCTGCGTAGCCCGAAGCCAAAAAGTAACGTTTAAGTTTTCTTGATAGAAGCTCTACCAGAGCGTCGAGCCTATTATCAAAGAACTTGCTCGTCGATTCGAGTGTTGTGCAGTGCAACTTATTTTCAATCTTTTTTGTTTTATTTCCAGTTTTTCATGACGATATACCATGATTACATTGCACCTTGGTTTGATCGGTTCATCCAACTCCCTGAGGGAAATCTCCGCTCTTTGATTGAGAATCTAGCCAACAGCGTAGAGTTTCCATTGACCAAAATCCTTGTCATCGAGGGCTCCAAGCGGTCTGCTCACAGCAATGCGTATTTCTTTGGCTTTTTCAAGAATAAACGCGTCGTCCTGTTCGATACGTTGCTAAGAGAAAGTCCGTTCGAAAGAGAGAAGCAAGAAGAAGAATTGAAGAAGCAGAGAGAAAATCAGGACGAGGTAAAAACAGATCAAGGAAACGGTACCGAGAAGGAAGTTGAAGCACGCGGACTCGAGGGCAGGAATGAAGCAACGATTGAAAACAGCTGCACGAGTAACTATGCTGAAGTAGACAATGAATGTGAAAAGAAACCAGTGAAGGGTTGCAGTGACGAGGAAATCTTAGCTGTTCTAGGCCACGAGTTTGGTCATTGGAAAATGAACCATACGTTAAAGCATATGGTCATTGGACAGGTACGTAAGCGTTTTTGCTTTTAATGCTATCCCCCCTCTCCCCTCTCCCTTCCCCCCCCCCCCCCTTGGATGAATAAAACCAATGAGAGCAGTTGTCACTCTGTGTTTATGCGCTATTGTCAAGATTACGAAGAATTGAAGGGGAAAGCTTCCCCATATATCAGTTATCTGTCAACAGGACGAGTTTGCGTTCGTATTTCGAGTTCAACTCCCTTCTCCCTTCTTTGGGAATGGATAGTTTGCATAGCGATTAGACACTGGAAGAAGGATCCGTCTTCTCTCCACGTGTCATTCTGCGACCGTCGGAGATCGAAGTGCCCCCCCCCTGCAGGTTTCTTTTCACCCTCTCTATGTTCACCCACCAGCAGATGGGTGATGACGTATAGCTGGGGGTAACGTGCGGGAGGAAATAAACTGACCGCCCTATCTCACAATGCCGTATCTCGGGGATGTTACCCCTCCAGCAGGGTATTCCTCGACGCTCGTTACGAGTATGGGACTCAGCGTTGCTTTATTTCCTCCCGTGTTCCAAATGCAGGTTGTTTCTTCACTCCTGACATCGTACCAGCCATGCTCACTTGTTGTGCTGGGTCCCTCGTCAGTCATTCAGCAATTCTACTGTCATATTATAATGTCTTTTTTCTACATACAGGCGTGCGATTCCTTTGATATATTTTCGCGATCTCAAATGTTTTCTGCGATGCAGTCGTTTTCAACTCTACGCCTATCCTTTGTTTCGTTCGATAATGGTACAGAGAGGTAGCCCTTCAGTCGAAGCTGGTTTCCAAGGGACCTCTCGTCTTTCACCTTCTATTACGGTTTCAGGT
This sequence comes from Pseudorhiza aurosa, assembly GCA_964026355.1. Taxonomy (NCBI): domain Eukaryota; kingdom Metazoa; phylum Cnidaria; class Scyphozoa; order Rhizostomeae; family Lychnorhizidae; genus Pseudorhiza; species Pseudorhiza aurosa. Next base: position 5,267,183 of record OZ032126.1, read on the forward strand.
CAACATATTCTTGGATTTCTTCCTGTTTGGGCTTCTCATGGATTTGGACATTCTCTACACCAGCTTCGGATTCACTGAGTCAAAACCAGTGCTTATTGGCCTTCTCATCATATTTCAGTTCATTTTCTCACCTTATCACGAAGTAAGTCTATCTTTTTGTCGATATCAGATTTCCGCATTGAAATTTTGATATCGTGAATAACTCAAGTCACAGTCTCCCCACGGTAAACATGTTTATGAATGGCGTGACGCAAACATAGTCACTTGACACAGCTGCATCGGTGGCTAGACAATGATTTTTCGGGAAGGCCTTAAGATGCCTTTTCCTAAGATAGGCAGACAGCCGGTTTTTCAGTCGGGAAATAAATGCTTCGTTTTAAGGAAAAAGAATTATATTCGTCAACCGATTATTAGTGATATTTCGATGGCTTGTTGACACCCTCATCTTCAGGCTAAATTGAGAAGTTTCCACTGAAGATTGGTGTCAAATCAGTTTATTAAGATTTTTGACATGTATCCAGCCTGCTAATGGGTCCGTGATTTCATCTTTACGCATTGTATTGTATATTTCATTTTATCTTTCGTCTTCTTTGGTGACAAACTTCCGCTAAATGGTGTTGATAGGCCATCGAGATATCGCCTAAGATGTTACAGGAGCCTTCAGAAGTTTTCAGGTTCCTGATTCAAAACTGAACTCGTCGAAGGTGTCATTCGAAGGTATTAAGTTCTTTTCCAAATGTAGGCAACGATCCTTAAACTAAGTAATCGAAAGTCCTCACATTTCAAATGCAGATCTTTTCAAGCGAAGATTTGCGGTGAGGTACTTCCACGCCAGTTTTTTGCGTCGGTTTGCGCGTTCAGCGTGTTATCTAAAAGTGCATGTGAGGTTTTTAAGAACTTTGTGAATAATCATATCTAGCCCTACTTTTGGTCCGCTTGATTTTATCCTTTTCAGTATGTATATTTGCTTGCACAAAATACCATCATGATAGCAGTATATGCGTATTATACTGTTTCATTATTCCTGCTTAAACATCTTTTATTAGTATCATTATTGTTATCATTTTAATATGGCTTATGTATCTACTCAATGACATCAAGATGTTAATTGGTATCGGTGACTAAAGAAGGAAAAATTATTATTATTATTATTTTTCAAGCTCAGTTTGCTTTCGTGTGCCGCAAAAATATATGACCAAGATTTAAGATCCTACAGCAATGACGTTTCTTCTTTAAGTTGCAAGCCTAAAGATAATAAAAAAACGGTCAACGTTCTTTACGTCTTGGACTTGAAGTAAACTGTCCTAGTCATGTACCAACCGTTTCCAAGGCGTGCTTGCAATGCAATGTGTTGTAATAAAGTCCAAGCATAGCACTTTGGGTGTAGCAACGAGTACGGACCCGTTCCTCTGGCCATTCAAGGGTATTTCTCTATTTTTGAAAAGGAAATTTGAGATGATGATTAAGAGTGTTGAACACAGAACGAATGAACTTTGGAACATTTATTATTCTGGGAGATCCATCGCAGTTATTGTTAGTGGCAGAAACGTTTTGATCCTACATCATGCGTCCGGAGTGGCTAGGTCTTTAGCGAAAAGCGGAATGATTTCTGTACTGTTTACTACAAACGTGATCACATATGTCGCGACGATATTTGAAAAGCGCTATGCAAGGAACTATTTTGCAAGGTTTTTTTCCTTTGAACAGATCTAAGTTATCCGCAGATCAAATAAAGGTCAAAATTCTTTCAAACTGACAGTCATACTATGCTTGAAGAAATCCAATTTCCCTGCTCGAAATTTAATGCATGCATTCTATTCGTTCCGATGAATACTGATTTTCCGTGATGATATTAGTTAAGTAGAGGGGTTCATATCCGTAAAAGATGCTATTTAGTATCATAACATATGAAATACACGTTATCAGAACGCATGCGAAACCTCCTTGGCGTATAGTGATGAACATAGAGTCTTGCCGTCTTTTTGTTTTATTCATCCAGTGATTTGAAATCTGTGTTTTTCTCGTAGCTTCTCGGATTCCTTCTAACTGTTTTAAGCAGACGGTTCGAATTCCAAGCAGATGCATTTGCGAAGAATTTAGGATTCTCAAAAGAGCTCCAGTCATCTCTTATTAAGTTGAATGAGGACAATCTTCAATTTCCAGCCAACGACAAATGGTTCTCGACGTACCACCATTCCCACCCGCCACTACTCGAACGGCTAAGAGCACTGAAAACCAAAGAGGAGTGAAGGTATTTTTGTCGTAAGTGGACTCCATTTACGTGTTGCGAAGCACCACATGTCAAGTCGTTTTGAAATCGCATTCAAAACTGATGACAGAATTGTAGTTGTGTTTTGAAGAAGCTTTGATCCTTGCAAGAAGTTTATGCTGCTCGCAGTTAGAATTTTCGAAAATGTGTACAACATATCGTCTCTCATTTTCTGGGGCTTAAACTCCATCCTGGTGTCCTTGACGTCTTCAAGACACGTTGCTCTGCTGTAAGGAATCGTTTTACGCTACACTCTTTAACTCACTTGACACCAGTGTAGCTGTTAATGGCGTATGCTATACCTTCATCCAATGCTACTGTCACTTCGAAAACAGTGTTTATCATATTTTTGTTTTATTCTGAAGGAAACCCTCATAAAAATTGCTTGGAAAGGCCATTAGGAAGCTATTTAGTACAGTGCTACCATTCTACGAAGCTTTGCAAAGTTATGAAGTAAGCCAAGACGCCTCTTTCTGTGCGTATGCCACGAGAGTTTTATTATTATTATCATTATTCAATACCTCACATCTGCCCTTGTCGAAATTCATTCAGCGTTGTCTGCCATGCCGATAGTTCTTCAGTCAGTCTTCGTTGGATTCGTATTAGCGTCTACATGCAGCAACACCTGACAATTCTCTCTCTCTTTTAATTGAGAAGCCATTAGGAAATTTTCTAGCAAAACCCCAATGAGATAAAGGAACCTTATCTAGTTAGGCTCTTGCTTGATTCATGGTAAGACAACCTAAGTGTTTGCTAAATTTCTTAAGATAATTAGGCAGGTTTTGTGTCAAATTCGATGCACCGGTTCGTAGAGTGTAAGTTTAGTAATTGCATGGTTTTGGATTCGATATCGCTCTATTCCAGCACAGTGTTGGAGCAGCCCAGTTTGGATAATCTGCACTGTACGATAAATCGCCTGGGAGTTTGTGGGTGATGGGTAGCTTCTATGCCCCACGTTGGCACGTAAGAGTTCGGTTTGGCGCCGTCGTTTTGGCGCCGTTCAATTTGGCGCAAGACCGTATGAGGGTTCGCACTATATAAAAACAATCTAATTTAGAGGAAAAATTTATAGGGTTCATAAATTCTGGTGCCAAACTGAACGATGCCAAAAAGCACGAGACCCCGTCAGCAATGGAGCTTACCTTGTCTAATGCAAGCGAAGAGGGGATAGACTGCCTCCTTGTTCAAGTGGGCCTCGGATTAGACCACTCCGTTCGATTCTTTAAGCTTCATGTCTAAACATAACCATCATTCTCGTCTCCCTGTTGAAGCATTATTGCTACTCTCATATCATGCATGGGCCCCCTGTGCAGCTAATCCGATTGTTACTTCATATCAAAAAGCACAGGAAATTAAGAGATCGCTGTGAGATTTGAACAGATCGCAACCTTACCAAAGACAGACTGCTTTTTTAAGGATAAGAAGATCAATTGTTGATTTAGAGCAATGGTTTGCACCTTGTAGCGGCTATTTTGCAAACTAAGCTTGAAGAGTTGTTGACGAAGATGCACGCGAAAAGCAAAGCGACTTTCCGTTGCACTGATTCTGCATTGGTTTTCATCGTCTGTTGTTTACGTTAAGATGACTTCAAGAAGGTTAATCGCTCAAGTACAATGTTTATCAACGGATTGTATGTAGTAAGGCTTGCCAAGCTTGCATGAAGGGCCCGCACTGTTTATCACTCTTCAACCAGAATGGAAAAACCTGATTTGATTTCCACCATTCATTCTCGGCCGTTCTGTTTTTCAAAATCGGGAGAATTACAAAAAAGTTAGCTAGATTTTTGTTGCTGCAGGCACCTATAGCAAATAAATTAGGTATAGAAATCAATCTAACATGGATGCGAAGTGTTTTATGCATATGATTCTACCTAGATGTCAAATGTAGACATTTGGACACTGAGAATCTTTTCGCTTATCGAACAGTGTCCTGGTACTGCCTCTCGATGTGACCACACCTCGTGATTCCTACGCCTGGAATTACAGAGAGCTGGCGACTCTCCTCATGCTAAATCGGAGCTTGCCTGAGGGTGCTCTTCTACCGGCTTCTTCTTCTCCCGACCTTCGTGGGTTCGCCTGTGCGGATCCTTCCTTGCCACTTTCCTCTCTCCAAGGTGTCCTGCTCGTTCACATTTGCCCCCTTCGTCCAGTCCGCCCATCGTCTCCTCTGTCCCCCCTCCCTCGTACTCCTGCCACCATTCGTCCATCCTTGCATTCGAGAAGTTTCGTCGCGTCTTCTGATGATGATTTAGAATCCAAGGAAGCAACAAGTACTTTGAGGCCATACAGCGCCATCATAGGCAGCACTGCTACTTTTGTTATCATCACTGCCATTGGTGCCAGTTAGCATAATGCACCATTATGCGCCTTTGAGCAAGTTGGATAATTGGCGCGATGTAATGCCTTGTATTATTATTGATGTTATAAAATATTCAGGATAATTAAGTTGCTATGAAGTAGAATTGTCGCCGTTTCTTTGCGCCAAAACCTGTGGAACCTGTAAGTCTCCACGCTTATCAAGGACCAGATAAAATTATATGCGACTCATACTCAAACGGAGCACCTTGCTAGAGAGATGCCATTCGCGGTATTTTGAGGTAGGGCGCAAGCTCCTTACCTCACTGCACTTTACCACGGTTTATGCCAGGGACCCTGGTGGGCAGACAGGGACCCTGGTGGGCAGACAGGGACCCTGGGAACCAGGGAGCTTTATTGAAGTAGAGACGTCATTCAAGAACTATTCCAACTACCACTCGAGAGCTGGTCATCAATCAATCAATTCAAATTAATTCTTTGCATTGACCATTTCTCTGTCATTCGTCATCTTAACTTTTTTTGTTTCCAACAGTTTCACAAACACCAAATGCTCGATCCGCCAAAGCCGTTTCCAAACTTTGGCCGCCAATCCATGGCCCCTATTCCCTTGAATCATCGTTCATCCCAGAAACTTTACACCCCTGGATCATCTCATCTTCCTCCTTCCCTGAATCCTTCAGCTAGTCTCCTGTCAAATCCGAAATCAGCAGACTTAATCTGATCTCCCCCTCCTCGTAGCTCCTCCCGTTTTTTCTCGTTGCTTGGGCTTTGCTTTAAGCAACCACGTCCTATCTCCAACATAGCAAACTTAACAAAATCATTTCACAACTACCAAGTTTTAGCTCGCAATTTTTGAGTTAGCAAGTTTTAGAAGAAATCGAGCAGCGCCTCGGCGTTCAACGAAAGGCCACTTGCACTTTGCTAATTTCGAGTTTCATCAGATCTGATAAGCAATTTGTGGCTACTTTGAGCGTTTGAAGAGTTTCCTTTTAAGTTGACGATAATTTCACCTGAGTTGTGTTCTTGGCAAAAGCTTGAAAATGATTAGAAGATAGCGGTTAACAGAACGGGGCTGTGCATCGAAGTGGCAGCGTGATAAGTGATCACAGATAGCGTTTTCATGTGAATTCGAGTCTGCAAAGCCGTAATGTAAATCTCTGCAGTGATATGCAGTGGATAAAATCTTCCCGCTGATCATGCTATGAATTTTTAAAGGCTGTTTTCCGCAGGTTTAGGTCTGTAACGAGTAGAAAAACATCACTCGGATTCCCAGTTAGTCATTTAATCTGTCAGATAAAGATGCGATGTTTTCTTTCGTAGACAAACGAGCCATCACGGTCGCATCAGCTTTCTTAAGAAGTGGCCCATTCGATTGTTAAAGCAAATGCGAGTTCAAACAAAGTCCAAGCTCCTTCCCTCACAGTTTTGGCGAATTGGGTGGCGGCCGTCTCTGTTTTTTCCCTTTGCCCACACAGCTGTGCAAGTACGGAAAATTTTACAGCTGGAGGGGGGCTAGTGGTCTGGCAGAAGTGTGTATTTCGCTCCCGTGTTCATTCCCAAAGTGCTGAATACTAAGCAGGGATATAAAATGGACCATTAATTCGTTGACGTTATACCGAAGCTTTGAAGAACGAGGCATCATCTCCCTTCTTGGCATTCAGCGCTTTGGGAAAGAGCATGGGAGTAAAATGAATTCATAGCTGTGCATTGGTGCTACATAGTGTACTAGCTAAGTGCTTAGTTCTTGTTGTTGGCAATAAAGAGAGAAGGAAAGAAATAAGGAAGCAAGGAGAAAGAGAGCAGGGGGAGGAAGGAATGATGGAAGGAAGAGCGAAAGAAATAAATAAGTAAAGAAGGAAGAAATAGAGAATGAAAGAAGCAAAGAAGAAAGAAAGAAAGAACAAAAGAAAGAAGGAGGGACGAAATAAAGGAATGGAAGAAAAAAGGACGAAGGGAAGAAAGAGGGAAGAGCGAAAAAGAAGAAGGAAAAATTGTAGTAGAGCGTGAAGAAGAGAAGAGAAGAAGGAGAGCAAGAAAGAAAAGAAAGGAGGAAGAAGGGATGAAAGAGCGAAGAAACAAAGAAAGAAACAAAGGAGGAATGACTAGGAAGGTATTAGTCTTGTCTAGTCTGTTTTCTGCTCTCAAACGGTGGACAAGGATGTCATTCTCGTTCACCACAGCTTGAAAGAAACGTGCTCGCCATAATTAGTAAGCTTGTTATGGACCTGCTATTTCAATTCAAAAAGCTTCCTTGGTGAGTTAACAACCTTATTCCATCTTGACAAACAAATCATTAACAGCTGCAACCTCTTCTATTCCAAATTTACTCCAATTTTTTTCAATTACTTCTATGCATTTCAATGTTTGCAAAGCTACTGTGTGTATAAATCATTTACCAAACAAAAAATGCTGAGATCTTTGTTTCGTCATGCAGCGGAGTAACCCAATGAAGGCTTCTTCTCATCACGGATCTTTTCTCCTGTGCTATCACTCATCCAAACTTCGACTTAGAATGAGGAGTGTCGATATCTCCCTGTAACTCCAGGCGTAGGAATCATAACGTGTCTCCACATCAAGGAAAAGGACCTGGATACTGCTTGATCAGCAAATACCTTCTCATTGTTCATTAACAATGCGTAAAGTAACGCCACCTGCCTTATCTTCCCACCCTTCTCCTTCCTCAGTTAATTTTTTTTTTTTTTTTTTTTCTTTTTTTAGTGGGCTATGTTGAGGAAAGGCTATGGTGGCCTATGCAAAGCCCCAACATAGGAGGAAAGAAGAAAGCGAGCAGCTAAGAGGATAGAGAGATACGATCAAGTTTATTGATCTATATTTGAAAGTTGGCAAGTTGTAGGACTCAGGAATTTACGGATAGTCGGGTCTTTTCTTGACTTCTCTGCCACGCTTGCAATGTTCCTCCGGCTTCCTCTTTTTTCTTTAGTGGTTATAGTGCAATCATCTGCAAACAATCCTACCCCCCGCTTCACGACACGTCCTTTCTACACACTTTGTTTAGCATGTATAGTACTACAATGAACAGGAATGGGCCCAATGCTGATCCTTGTGAAAACCAACTTTACCAACGTGCAAAGACCTGCACTTCCTTGTATATTTCTAAGAAAATTGATGTTTCTCTATAAGAAGCTTCCACTGTGCGTATGCTTTTTTTCTCTTGGAAACAAATGCCCTCATTATTCTGCTGCTTTCCTTTTTCCTTTTTATATGAAAGAAGGGTTATAAACTTCTACCTTTTTCAAGTGTTTTTCTTGTAACTGCCTTTTGTATGGAAGCACAGTGGGTTCTATAGCTGGGGATGAGCGTCTAGTAGAAGTGCGAGTCTAACTCCCACGCACATTCCCAATGTGCTGAAGGCGAAGCAGGGAAATAGATTGCACCATTTTTGAAGTCATTGATCTGGTGCAATTGGTTATCGAGCCCTAACTCCGTTGGTCGTCCTTCGTTTCTCGAATATGACCATGACATCTGGATTAGTTGTTCTGATGAGGCCGGGGTTGGCTGGTGAGACCAATCTGGGCAAGGGAGACTCTCCACCTGCAGGACAGAAGTAGGTAAGAGCTATGCTGCTGGTGGTTGCAGCCCCGCCTTCCGTCCCTGCTGTAACAGCACTGCACCAGGAAGGGCGATCAGCATCATCTGCCTCCCGGGTCTTCGTGTTGATGGCAAAGTCCTTGAGGGGGGCCTTCGGCGCATACAAGAAAGCATTCTACCACGTGTTTTCCAATCACATTCAGTTTTTTTTACCAGCATTGTGTTTTCGTCTGAAGATTCTTATGCCATCTGTTTTTCTTTAATTTGTTATTTATTACTTGTCTGCATATGCTTACATTTCAGCACAACTACAGGCCCACCCCAACCATTTCTCGGTTGCCTCAGTCAGGCATGCCTCACCAAAAATAATATGCATGTATGGCTATGGATGTACCTATGTCTGTATGTATGTATGTATGTATGTATGTATGTATGTATGTATGTATGTATGTGTGTATGTATGTATGTATGTATGTATGTATGTATGTATGTATGTATGTATGTAGGTATGTATGTATGTATGTATGTATGTATGTATGTTTGTATGACTATGGATGTATGTATGTATGTGTGTATGGCTATGTATGTATGTGTGTATGGCTATGTATGTATGTGTGTATGGCTATGTATGTATGTGTGTATGACTATGGATGTATCTATGTACGTATGTTATCATATATGTATGCATTTCTTGTGCTTCTACCGTCATCCCTGATTATAGGAGACCCCCTGTCTTTACGAATATGTTCGATATTCATTATTCATCAAGACAGTTTCTTTGCAGCGTTTACTTTAAAAACATCTGTCTGCACTAAAGTAGACTGGTTTTCAGCAGCCTTTCACGAAAGCGCAAGTGTCCACTTAGGCTAAACACCTTTGAAAAGATCGCATTAATCATGCACTTACCTGTGTGCTGCTTCCTACCAAGAAATTTGGCTTCGATTGACAATTTTCCTCGTTCCTCTACTTAATTGGTATGTCGCTTTTACATTTGAACTCTTTTTTGTCAAATACTGCAATGTGACGTGTTGAAACTTCTCTAGTCTTTGTAACAACACATGCTTTTTTGTGCCACCATTTCAAATCTTTACCGTCAGGAAAGGACTCTGTTTTACGTTTTAGAGTCTCTTTACTGAGCTTTTCGCGTTCGGATTAGAAATTTCCTTATAGTCGTAGGCTTTCCCGAAGAGATCGAATGAATTTGTAAAACCTGTACGTACATTGGTAGATACATCTTCTATTACTCCGTGAATACAATAAGTTGTATCATGGTTACAAAGAGTACAATGCAGTATACAATAACGGCCATGCTATCGGTGCCAAATGATTCGTACATGATTCAATACAGTGATCAGTGCACTATTGGTTGTTAACAGTCCAAGAGTGCAGTGCAAAAGTAACATAATTCTCATAGTCGTACATTACGAGTATTGACGTCATCGTCTGATTAACCGCATGAGACCAGCTTCATTTCACACCATTCCTATTCGTTTCTCCATAAATATATCATTTTTCGCATTGACATGATCAGAAAGATAGAACTTTAGCAAAACAAGTGGCAGGGTGAGAGACACGATGCTAGATTATCTGTAATTTACTCAAATTGCATCTAGCATTCCTCTTTGATAGGCCTATGACCACTGCAAGAAACTTATTTGCGTGAATCTTAAGCTTGAAAATTTGTTCCGATTTCGAAGCTACTGTAGTATCAAATCCACTTGGTTGCAAATTCTTTCACACCTCGTGTCGTATGTCTAGCTTTTTTGTAAGTGGCAACCAACCTCAGCTGCATTGAGAAAAGAAAACGATGGATTCTGTTGAGAAAAAAAAGGATATCTTATGTTGCCACCCTCTTCGGAAACAGTTGTCAACAATAACACATGCTGCTTTTTAAGTAATCTACTCCTTTGGTCGACGAGGCTTACAGTCTCAACGGACTTCTGGATCATTAATGTTTCATTGCCTCTTTGTCGTCACTTCTTTGTCCTGTTCGAAACAATTGAGCAATCATAATGGGGCTTCCATCCTCTGCATGATTATTCATACAGTTGTTTATCAATGCAACACTCTCGCTGTCTAACCGCTTCGATGTAAGCGTAAGCAAGCTTGCCAAGAAGCATCAAGATAATATGTTAATGCAGTCATTGACACCGTAAATGAAAACCCTGATACCTCTTTTATATAAATATATATATATATTTATATGTATTTATATAGCAGAAATGCAGAAAAGGAAAGGACGGATTCTCTGTTACTCTGAGTTTCGTGCGAAGGCACTCGTCAGACAGACTATAACTCGAATAAATATATATTTATATATATTTATATAGCAGAAATGCAGAAAAGGAAAAGACTGATTCTCTGACAGAGCGTTGATAGCAGAGTTTCGTGCGAAGGCACTCGTCAGACTCTGCTATCAACGCTCTGTACTTTTTACATAGAGCACTATATGCTGGTGAAGACAGCACCCTCTATGTGATATATATATATATGTATCTATATATATGCATTTTAGATATATTTATATATACATATATATTGAATTATCCGATGCCAGTAGGCGTTGGTGAAACAAACTTGCTCTTATGATTTTTATCCGATGCTTCTTATACAACCGTTTTAATAGATAGTAATAACAACAATAATATGCGAATATCTAAATTGGATAAACACTTCAGCGACTTAAAGCTGTCTTAAATTGTGTCCAGTAAAGCAAAATAAAAGGTAAAGGAAGAAGTTATTTAACATCTACAGTTATGTTGAAAGAAAGTTGATTGTCGTGTTTATCTAGAAAGTTTGAAAAAGGTAGTCTGTTTAAGCTGCGGCTTTCCAATGGAAGCATATTAAAGAGTTTTCCGCCTTTAAAGTGAACAATTTTTCTTCCTTATTCTGCTTTAGCCTTAGGTAGAATGATCATTTTCGCATCATCCCGCGAGTTCTTTTGATGCGATGAGAGAGCAAAATAATCATTCATGAAGGTTTTGTCGCATCAATTCTGCCCTGAAAGACGCAATGCTGATCCTTCGAAAGTACGACAGCATCTGCCATGATATTGATACCCTACGAAAACCATATTATATGATGATGTACCCAGTCACTGCATAGTATCACAGAAAACCTTAATACCCATATGAGTATGCGAAAGAAAGAGAAATTTGATATTGTTTATAACCTGAAAATACTCGCTATCTATTCCTTAGCATAAGGACTTATTAACTGTTGCTAACCCGAGATTTACTTTCCGTTATCTTTCTACAACGCAAGAAGCTTATCTCTTTGTTTCAACTGATTCTGTTATCCCCTTTTGATTTAATTACACAAACTCTCGAAAAAATACTCTCTTGAAAACTTCATCTTCATTTTTGCAAAGCCATAATCTCCTGGTATTTGGAATCCTTCTCAATATCGCACCCTGCAGTGAAACATTTTCATTAAGTCCATTTTATGGTTATCGTATTTCATTGCTTCTTTATGAATTGAAGTGCAGCGTCTCGATTTTTGTCAACAAAAGGTTTTCAATGGTCCTATGGACAAAATTCCAGGGATACTTTTTTGAATTCAATTAATCTAAAGTTGATATGATCAAAATGCTATGATTGAAGCTTTCTTGGTACTTAACATGGCAAAGATATATAAGCCGCTCAGCTTCGTGAGCGATTTCGTTGTTGAGCCCCATACTTGAAACGAGAGTTGAGGAGAGCCTTGCTAGATAGGTGTCGTCCTGAGTCAGGGGAATGCAGGGTAGGCTGGCTAGCTCCTTTCCACAGATGGAATCTTCTCTGAGGCGTTGAGACTGTTCTTTAAGCTAAGAACTGTTCTTCACATACTGCGTTGGATACTCGACTTCGAGCGTAGCAGAAACCAGAGACAGCGCTCTGAGGTTTTCTAGGGAAGTGGACTTTATGGCGTGGTTTCCCCTTGCCTTCCTCATCCATGGTGTTTTTATTGTGATACATGGAGGAATCGAACAGACAACCCCTGCGTTGTGAGTTCGCATGCTTAACGACCACGCCACGACACCTCTTCATATACAAGCTGCGATATTCTGAAACTTCTTTTACCTTGGCATTAAAGTTTGCCTTTCCATTTAAACAGTTTTGTCTAAAAATGACAGTTGAATATACCTCGAAGACAGAACGTTTTGATTGAATTCAACTAATTGTGTGGTTAGATTCCAAATCCCCCTCATATTTCTAATAATATGCAGTTTTTTATTGTATTAAAATTATGTTTCAGAATATATGCATTATAAATGATGCATAGTACTTCCTTTTAATGCGTTAAATTTGAAGGCCTTGAGGTAGTTATGGTGTACAAATCATAAATGTATTTCAGTATTTTAAATCTTATTTGCGTAAAGAAAAATATGCTCTAAGACTTGTAGTCTGATTGTTAGTCAACATAATGTTCAGCAGAAAAAAAGCTAATCGTTCTCTCTAAAGTCAAAACAGACGCAGAGTTTTGTTGGAAACTCTTACAAAGAAGCTCAACACACCGTATAACGTGGACACTAATTTACTTTACTGCTTTTATAGCAAAGTGCAATCTTGCCGAGATGCTTCCTCCATAACTCTCCAACGTCACTTTACACAACAAATACAGCTTCCTCCAAAACTCTCCAACGTCACTTTCTAGTTGGCACTCATTTCTTCATATCAAGCTGCACCGTCGCAGAAGTTCGCTTGGAATCTTTAAATCTTGAACATCTTCACGCTGTAAATTGCTTGACGGTATGGCACGGGTTTTCTGCCAGGCCTCCGAAGATAAGTGACAAGACCCTGAGTCACTATGTAATGGAGCAGAACTCTGGTTCTCTTTCTTTATATGACACCACCTTTCGATACTGTCAGGGTTCCAAGAAATTTCCATCGTCATCCGCATTTTTTCACCTCCGTCATGCACACAGTTCCGCCGGGAAGGCGTTCCGCCACCAGTTCCGCTTACATTCCCCCCATTGCAGTGGGGTGTAAGCATTTTCCGACAGAGGCTTTTTTTCTAGGGGGTGTCGCATCCCTCAAACGCCCCCCTTTGCGATGGCTCTGCATGTACACTAGCCATTAAAGTGTGACTTGCAAGGTGAAAAGACAGGCTTGAACCAGGCAAATACTCCAGGGATGCAAAGCTGCAGTAATAGAATTGCTGCTTTTCCTCAATTGGAAAAATTCGAAATTTAACCGAAATGTAGCCACCCTGCCCGGTTCCTAGGGGTAGTATGTTTAGACCGATAAAACATGCACCTTTTCGTTTTGCATGTGTTTACATCATAACCAACAACTCCAGGTTTTTATCGTCCTTATTTGTCTTGTTCGCCAGTCGTCTCCAGCACCTCCTTTTTCGACGACTGCCAACAGTGGGTTGTTTTTCCAATGTACAAACAATTACAATGTCTTAATCAACACTTGGGTGTCCACACCTGGAACTTGTGGTAGGCTCTTGATAGGAAGGGCATGCGACGGTGAACGCCGAATCCATCATCTTCTTGGGACCAACCGATTGAATCCTGCGAATGAAGAGATTGCAACGATCAATCATTCGGAGATGATTCCATAAAAAGAGAGAAGAAGGATTGATAACTGATGATTGATACATTTTAAACCCAGCTTAGAAAATTATACCAGCCTTTCTGAGGTGGATTTCCGTATCTAAGAAGCATAAGCTACTGTTTCATCAAGATTCCCATCTTTGCAAATTCTTGGGAATTAAAATGACCTCATCAAATAGGATCAATATGGCCGTTGTCAATTCTCGATGCTCCAAGGATATAGATAATTATGGACTGACATTTGCAGTTTTCTGCACTCTCAGAACTTTCGAGAAGCTGGATTTTTCCTTTCTTTGCTAGCTGTGAGAAGTTTTTATGCATTCTGAATTCATTTTCATTTTCACCTATTGTCTATGATTCCATAAAAAACCGAGATCTTCTTTAAAAATATCTATCGAAGCAGGATAATCAATTTTTAGCTTTGTTCAGATTTGAACTCAAGTGATGATGGCACTAACGGGATAAATCGCTTGATTCTTTTAGCTTTTTGTTAAGTAACAGGATAAAGATTTCATCTTTGACACAACGCCGGAAGCAAGCAAAAGTGATAGCAAACGTTTCAGGATACATCAGATTACTCTCAGCTACGGCGATGTCAGCATGAGGACAGGTGAATCGTTCAAGTGTTTCGAAATACGAAGGATAAGTAAAATCTAATCTCCCTTCAGCTCTTTGCCTCTGGTTGCTAAATCAACAATAACCCAACAAATAATCTTTGCATTGTGAAAACACCATTTAATTGAAACTTCAATGTGCAGTTCATTATTCGGCTAGATGGATGCATAGCTCCTAATGGCTATTGTCATGTAGAATTACTTGACTTCTTAGAATGAATAAACGAAAGGAAAAAACATACAAACGTCGTCTCTGTCTTGAGGTCTGACTGATGGTCACGTCCCTTCCAGCAAATGCACATCTTGCTAATATTCAGAGCAACGTCTTCTTCTTTCTTCTTTTCGTGTCCCTCACTGTTGTCAGATTGTGCCCCTCTCCAATGGCCAACCATCGTCCGGCAGATTGGGTTGAGCACGGCTACGTCTGCCTTCGAAGCGTTGACTGTGCCATACTTATAGAGGTGGGCCTCGGTCTGGACTTTGGGGCAGTGTTGACAGATATCTGAAGCCAGGTATTTCCACCTTTTCATTCGTTGCCGACATAGAAGGATTGCGATGAAAGTCACCTTATTCTGTTTTTGGATTTCCAAAATGCTGGATGGCTGCCCAGAGTAATTTTGCTAATTATTGATGTTTCGCTGTGTTCCGGTGTTAGGATAGCTTTGTGGTAAGATTCTTCCGCATTAGTATAACCCGATGGCCAGTGGTTCGAGTCACTAAACCTTCACTTAGAGTGAGGAGAGTCGCCAGCTCTCTATAATTCCAGGCGTAGGAATCACGAGGTGCGGTCACATCGATAGGAAGGACCTGAACACTGCTCGATAAGCAAAAGGCTTCTCAGTGTCCAAATGTCTGCTTTTGACATCTAGGTAGAATCATGTAGAGAAAAAAGCATTCCACTGTCGTCTTAAAGACATAGCGGATACACTGACTGCTATAAGTAGATAACTAATTGACCGCTTTTTGAAATGAATACTGAAACTAATTAGATCATACAGGCTTGAACTTTATTGACAGCAAGATGACTAGAAGAAAATACTTGTGAAGAAGAATTCTGATTTTTCAATAGCGTTAAGAATCTTCCTTAAACTTTCGTATTTACTCTCAATAAAGGAACCACCCAAACAATTCCAGAAATCTACTGCAAGCTTAATGATATTCAGAAGCTAATAGCAAATTTTCTCTCGCTCTTGAACGATCAAATAAGAGCAAGTACCTCTTAGCAACACTTTCTTAAAAAGCGATGCTGCAAGACATTTTGTTGTTTGTAGCCTACGGCAATTTCATAGTGGTATCTCGATTAAGCATCATAAAAATCTTCGGTAAGTAGATTCAGATTGCACGTGCTACTTGCATTCCGTCCCTCATAGCATGCTCCGTAAAAAGGTTAGATAGAACACGTAATTAGTTGATAGATGTGCTGCAAGTTTATTCATCGCCACATCACGTCGAATATTGTACAGAGAGAAGACAGGACCCCGCTGATCAACTCGTGCAATGTACAGCTCGCCTTGGCAGGTAAACAAACAATTATGTGTAGACGAAAATGATGGTTTTTTAACTGTTTTATCGCTGCTTTGCCTAAAACAGATTTAATCATCCGTATTTTGGGGATTAGTGTCCATGGTTTCTCAATCCAAGCACTGTGGATGCTGCTAGCTTTCCATTCTACTTCCTCGTCTTTAATCTTTGAATCCTGTAATTAACAAAGCTTGGATGCAGGTGGCGGTTGCGGAGTAAACTAAAGACACTTGATTAGCTTGTTTTGTTTTATTGTCTGCTTCCAAAGGATTTCCCGTTCTACGCTCAACTCTTTTCTTCGTCGTAGCATTCCATTTCTACTTGTTACCAATGCATACCTTCAGTTCATTTGGATCCTTCTTCATCCTTCATTGGGAGTTCTTCTGGAAAGTTTGCTTTCTTGCACGGATGAACACGCACGTGTTCAATTCTCAACGCAACCGTTACTTTCTCGTAGTTCAAATGTAACTAGATGCCATACTGAGAGCCTTCCCATGCATAAGCCTCCACTTGTTTTTTGCAGATATACCCTGCCAAGCACTGGCTACCAAGAAGACGTTGAATCAATCTTCACATAGCCAGCTGTAGTCAAGCACGATTCTTGCTGACAAAGATTGCAATTTTTCAGCAGATTGATGAACCTTCCTGCGTTCAGCCATGTTGTCCGTAGTTGTCGTCTTCCCATTGCTGACAGCCATTGCTGTTTCAATTGTCATCATCAACTTGCTAACTCTGAGTACCATTTTCACAAGCGCTCAGCTTCTTAAGCCTGGAAACTATCCGATCATCAGCTTCCTTATCACGGCTCTCTTTCAAGGCTTCGTCGTCGTTCCAGCTTATTGCATAAAGCGACTGAACTTGGCCTACACGTACAACTGGATCTGCGAAGTATTCCGATTTCCCTATTTTGTCTGTGCCCATTTGCTAACACTCAATCTCGTATTGGTGTGCGTGGATCGCATTATCGCCATTAAGCTTCCCTTGCGATACGAAGCAATCGTCACGAGATCCAGCATGCTGGTTGCGATTTCCGTCGAAACGGTGATCGTGGTGATTGCAGATTTGCTACCGTTCGCCAACACAGGCACAGACCACGAGTGCGCGTACACGCCGTGGCCTTCTTGGAGCATCACCGTCATAGTTGTCACTGTTTTGCTACCAATAGTATTTCTTACGTTGACTTACGCGTGGGTTTGGTTGATCGCATTTCGCGTCGCTGACGACCAATGCTCAAGGAAGTGCGACGAACGAACCTCCTTGAAAAACAAGATATCCGCGAGAGTTTGTAAAATCATCGAGCTTCGAGCGACGAAAACTGCAACGTTACTGGTAGGCGTTTTCGTGCTGTGCTGGGGACCAATCGCCGTCTACTATATGGTTGAGAATCTTTGCGACAATTGCATTACGATGCTATTCGACAAGGACGCGCAAAATGTGGTCAGTTTCTCCGTTAAGGTGTTCTCCTTCATATCGAGTATTCTGTCGCCTTTCGTTTACTGCTGGCGGACGAGAGAGTTTCAACGAGAGTTCAAGAAAAACCTAACAAGACGTCACTGGAGAGCTGCAAGGATCGCGTTGAATTTCATGCAGTTGGCAGCAAAGGGAAAAGGCGAGCGATCCTCCGCAGCAATGGCTGCGAAGAACGACAGCTCATGTAAAGATGGCAGCGTGCAGGGCCTTCATGATCCTATCCCTGACCCTGTATGCAATGAAAACAAGGAGGAAAGCGATGAGAATGAGAATGCATTGATGCCGGCAAGTGATACCTATTTGAAGGATCCATACGCACCAAGATTTGAAAGCCAAATTTGCATTGGACTGGCAGAAATAAACGATGGTATACAGACGACAACCTTATAACGTCGCTAAAGTGGACAACTGGGGGCCGAAGAAAAGCCCTACCTTTTTCAAAGCCCCCCTGTGGCTTTCGATAAGCATACAGTATAGGGAGATTGTGGCTCTTCGGTTGTTGCTTTTTAATCACAACGCCACGCCTCTGGTTTAAAGAAGAGTAAGCAAAATCCCTTTTTCCTGTTACTTCGATGTTTCGAATGGGTCATTAGCATCTTTTCACTTAGATTTGACTCTTCGCAAAGCAACGCCACACATGATCCCTTTCAATTTGCAAAGAAGCGATTATCATGTCACATCCATTGGTCAAAATTTTCTTGAAGGAAATATATGAGGAGCAGTTCTTTGCTCAGGACTGACTGTCCCACGGGTACTCCGTTCCGATAGAACAATTCCCCGTCGATCGATAACTAAGGTGAGGCTGTCATTATCATACCACGAAATTGAGGGCCAGATGTCATACACAATGCTCAACGAATGTGTTTTGATTCGACGCCATTTTAAAGCATTCGAACTTTTCTGACAATATTTGCTGCTTGCATCTTCCCCTGTTTATAGCAAGGCCTCACGCCAAAAAATATATTGCAGCTATCGACGCACTAAAATTTCGAAAAGGACTGAATACCACCTTAAGGCCTGGATCCATATTGCGTTTCTTTATCAGGAAAGTAAATAGTCATACTCGTGCGATCGTATGCTGCTGCATGTTTCAGAAATGGGTGCGGAGCGATTCTACCCAGTCAACGAAGTTGCTGCCAGCATGATGCACGAGGGGGCTAAGGTGTAAGTTGGGGGCGTTGTTATGGTCTTACCGGTCCTCATGAAGCCATTCAAATTTCACCTCTCTCTCAATTGTGGTCTCACGAAACATTAATTGTGTAACTCATCAGATTCCATCGGGAATCTAATGGCACAGAAGACTTTGAAAGACTGTCATGAAATACTGAAAAGCAACATCAAATAAGCCATTATTTGAAGCTTCTTGCCCGTTAAGAAATATCAATCCTGCTGACAAAATAAATGCAGAAAAAGTTGCTGTTGCTGTCGCAATAATTCAGGACAAAGATGGCGGCTGACGGGTGTGACGAACTTTTTGGAAGTTCATATTTTTCATTAGAGAACGTGGAAAGAAATTTATAAGCCCAGAGCAGCTATTTGGATACAGGCTTGGTTATTCAGAGAAGAGTTTCGTAGAAATTTACGAACTAACACTGACCTATTAAGTTATGATGTCGCAATCTGCTACGTTTTCTAGCAGCACGTAGTCGTACTAACAATGGTAATTTCTTCGTCACTTCCAACATCCTATATCTTTTTCCCAAGAGTTTTCATGACAGAAACAACAACTCATTCGGCAGTGATTTTGTCGATGGCTTTCATCTTCTTCAGGACAACAAACTCCGGTTCACGGCTTCCAGACGATACCTTCCCGTGAAACAGTCGCCGTCGTTTTTCACTATTTTTTGTAGCAGTCCTTCAGAGTCTTGAAAAGCTTTTTGTTGCGTCGCAAGACGGAGAACTACAAGTATGTATTGTCAAGAAACTTAATAAATGTAGGTGAAAAGTAAGTCCCCGTGGCTTTTCCCCAACACAACTCACTAAAAGAAGGTCGTCAGATTCTGTCGGCCTATTCCGGTGAATATCAACAATCTATTAGAATTGTCGTACCCCTGTTTATATGCACAGGCGATTGGTAGTCTACTGCAGCTGAGAAATGTGGCTTTGTCTGTAGTTCCATGTCATCACTTACTCATTATGTAGCAAAGGCCTTTACAGCCGTTGCGTTCTTGGCAATAGGTGAAGTTAAGATACGAAAAGAAAACTTGCTTCCCAGCCTTTAGAAAAAGTACAATCAAGCTAAAAGCTATTACATGTTCATAGACATTTATCGTAGTCAAAATACTTTGTAAATATCTTAGATAAAATGTGGTATAGTTGAGTCTCGGATGTAGATAAAGATTTAGACAGATAACTTCATTGCTTTTTCGACGTCCATTTTGATAGCTTTAGCAGATACGGTATGCATTAATTGAAAACGAATTCATCTCTCAAGATTAGCTGATCTACGCATTGAATTACAGAGCATTTAACTACTTCTAACTCCGCTTCTGAAATATAGCAACCTGCTGCCTTGCGAGAAGGGCCTGTAGTATTTCTCTTGTCACCAGTTTCGTCAAATGGTGGTTTAGGCCTAGTTAGGCATTCCATACAGTGTATCTATGCCTCACTGGATAAATTGAAAGTTGCTGCCTCGCATCTTTATACAATGGAAGCCACTTCGATTGCCTCCATCGATCTCTAGGGGATCGTCAAGATGTTCGATTTACAACAATTTCGAATTACCGAAATTCGAATTACAGAGATTCGAATTACAGAGATTAGAATGACAGAGATTCGAATTATAGATATTCGAATTAGCACGAGTTCGAATTAGACCCAATGTCACCTTTACTACTTGGCCAGCCACAGGACGCTGGGGTACACAATATTTTTTAGTTCAATACATTATGGAAAGGCGCTGGTGTCCCATACCAAAATCCAAACAGAGGAAGAGAGAGACCTGCTGAGAGGAGGAGATGGAGATATGATAAAGTTTGTTAATTTGACGCTTCACTGACAAGTTTGTTGGAACACATTACTGTATTTGGAAATCAGGGACTTATCGACCGGGGCTGTAGGGTGTGTGACACCCCTCTAACTTGTGGAAGGAGTTTAATTCAGGTGAAAATAGTTTACTACATCGTAAAATCAGGTAACTTTTGAAGAACTGAGCCTTGAAATTCAGGTAAATTCAACCTCCTTGCACCCCCCCCCCCAACCAAAGGATTCTCCCGAAGTCCCTGCTAACAAGACTGTAACAGGAGACTAGCGTATAAAGACGACTTGATTCTCTGTATGGTTGTAATTTGCTATGTGGAGACCAACGATGAAGAAAAGTGTAGGGCTAAAGATATTACCCGACATTTATACAAAACGTGATTCTCATTGATTAACAGATGATTAACACTGATTGACGCACTGTATGTAGAAAGGAGGTTTTACAACGATAACGAGGTTAAATGTAATCCTGTTACAATCAGATTTGAGAAGTTCCCAACTCTATGGCTACAAACAGTGAGGCCACAAGGTGGTACCCCTATAACAAAGTGTTCCACGACGGTCTTTTCAGTTTCGGCCTAACTCACTTAAAGTTGTGACGAACAACGGCTAACTGAACGGTGTCCATCGTAAAAACAGCTTGATGCTTTATTCAAGACGTGAATCATGTAAACCGGATTACTTAAATAAGATATATTGAGAAACAGTACGAATTTTTAATAGGATAGCACTCCCACGAATTTAAAATCAAACACAATTGTCGTGTGTGTGCTTTTTCCATGATGTTATTGTAAAGTCTTGAATCAAGGTAACTGATTGTATTCTACTTCAACTACTTATATATTTTTCACCTTTTGATCCTTTATCTTCTAGAGGCCCTACCTTCTCCTTTGATTATATGTTAATATCAAAGCTGCTAGTCAACTTTCTATGTCTTAAGAAAGCTCAATGATACGATTCTTGCCCATTGATTATATGGTCAATGGTTCGAATCCCCTTCAACTAAACTTTCACTTAGAGTTTTGAGATTCACCAGCTTTCTGTAATTCCAGACGTAGGAATCAGGAGGGGTGGTCACATCAAGAGGAAGGACCTGGATACTGCTCGATAAGCAAAAAGCTTCTGTGTCCAAAATTTCTACTTTTAAAACTAGGTAAAGTCGTGTATACTAAGATACTGATGAAATGTTGCCTTGATAAATTCTTCACATACCATAGACTTACCAAAGACTTGAAAAATGGTACATGCTACTTCCCTGTTTAGCAATCACCACATTGGGAAAGAGTATTGGAATTAAAAACACAGTGTAACCAGATGGCGAGACCCCGGTTGTAGCATTCGCTGTGTTTGCAAAGCTGTTTGGCCCAAAGGCTAACAAAACGGATATGAGCGCCGTCCTCTTCGCCAAGTAAGGAACGTTATTTTTTGACTTCATTCTTCAAGCAACGCTGCAATGGATCCTTACATATCTACAGCTGCTTCTCTTGGTCGCCCCGCTACCTATATTTTCGTTATTTTTTCGTCTTCATCTTATCTTTTCCTCTTTATGTTCTAGGTTTCTTCTTACTACATTACGCACCTTAATCATTCTTAAGAAAGAATCCTCAGCTCGTTTCTGCTTCTTGTTGTCTCCCTATTTCTGAAGATGAAGCTACACAATATGATATTTTCATGGAAAGACCTTGGAAAGCAGCTGCGGTTTCAAATCAAAACATTTTCATTTTCTATCATACGTAGCAGTTTTATTCTGTAGACCAAGCTGCGTGCCAAACAAACATGCATGCAGCACATATAGGGAAGGAGAACAATTCTATTTTTAGCTTTTCTTGTAGATACAATATTAGTTATTCACACTCCAATTGCATGTCAGGATGGCCGAGTGGTCTAAGGCGCTGCGTTCAGGTCGCAGTCCACTATTGTGGGCGTGGGTTCGAATCCCACTTCTGACACCTTTTTGTTTTCAGTTTTTCTCACGTTGCATTATTTTTATTTATTCGGCTCGAATCATTTAACATGCATTGACATTATGCTGATTTTGCTAAAAAGAGATCTGCTCAGAATTTAGCAACATCCAGTTTGGCATGTGCTGATAAGGGCGTAAAAAATGAACGGCTTAACTATTCATCTGTTTCTGAACGTCATGCCTTATCTCTTGGAGAGATTTCTATCAACGATTTGTGTTCTCGGTATGTTTTTTCGACGGTTACGTGAGCTTGGTGAATTGCTTTTCAAGACATTTATCTTCGATCTTTTGACATTCTGAACAGGATTGTCACGGTTTCGATACAAGACTTCAAAAACATTTTGTTTCCTATGTTGAAGTACTAGACCAAGCAGCCTTTGTATTTAAGTTGTGTCTCCTGGACCATCCGCATGAGAATCTACGTGTCTCTTTTATGCTGTAAAAAATAAGCCACTTCCTCATCGTTTTTATTCTGACTCCTCAATTTAACTTTCCTTCTTTCCCTTAGTGAGTTATGTTGGGGAACGGCCATGGTGACCTATACAAAGCCCCAACAAAGAAGGAAGAAATAAGAAAGCGAGAGGCAAAAAGGAGAGAGAGATCAGATCAAGTTTATTGATCTTAGATTTGAAAGATGGCAAGTTGTGAGATTCAGGAAAGCAAGAAGAAGGCAAGAAGTTCCATAAATTGCATGTTCTTGGGATGAATGATGATTTGTGAGATAGAGTTCGTGGATTAGGCAGTGAAACTTGGAAAGGGTGTGAATGAGTTGAGCTTCTGGTGGTCCTGACACCCTTCAGAGGAACAGGAATAATATCCCCGATCTCCTGAGAGCAATGCCTATGAAAGTATCTATAAAAGATGGAAAGATATCCAAATAAACGACGATGGGAACTAGGTTGAAGAGATTTGGTGAGGTTGGGATTGTTGATGAGACGAATGGCTTTGGACTGGACTTTGTCGAGAACGCATAGAGCATATTTTGGAGCACCACCCCAGACGTGGGAGCAGTACTCTAAAGAAGGATTGGTTTGGGACTTGTATTGAAAAGTCGGTGAGAAGACTAGAAAAACCCGCGACTCTGGCGATGAAATCGAGTTTTTGAGGTGCACGTTTAGCAAGGGAATGGAGGATTCTCGTCCAAGGAACAGCTTTGACAGGAAAAAATTCTTCTCCAACCCCAGGTATTCCAAACAGATATCAAATTCAACTGTGGTTTCCTTTTCCTGATAGTCCTGACAACCCCTCCTCATTTCTTATCGTTAACGTTGATGTAATTAAGCGTTAATTTGGCAAAAGGAACTTAGATGCATTAGAAACAATCCAATTTTATCAGTCAGCAAGACATTGATTATCTTCTGAATACTCTCACTTGGACTGATCTTATCTTTGCCTCCATTATACGCCCAAAATTGGTCAGATAACGCCCGTGCCGTAATTACAAGGTATGGTTGTCGAACTTGTGGCCGCTATACAGTCTCATGTGTCCCGCGCTGATCTCACAGTTTGTAGGGAACTATATTTTGGTATTTAAAATTTTGCACTCCTTCCATTTAGAAAAACCTCATTATTGGTTACTCACCGTGTACAATAATCTGTAAACTAACAGATTCAAGTGATTCAAATAAAGAACGAAAGCGGGGAAAGAAATTCTTTTCCGTGACACAATTGACACGATCATCAGCAAAACAGGTGTCAGGATAGTTCCGTTGTAAAACTCGTACCGACAGGTCCAGTGGTTCGAATCCACACTCAGCTGAATTTTAACTTAGACTACATAGAGTCACTAGTTGTGTGTGAATTTAGACGCAAAAATCATGACGTGTGGTCACTTCAAGAGGAATGACCTGGACAAATATCGAAAAGACGTGTGGTTAGCAAAAGGCTTCTCAGTGCAGAAAAATCTATCTTCGCATGCTAGGTAGAAATTCTAACAAAAAATGGATAAAGCAGATGGCAGTTTCAGCTGGGAAAGATCATCCAGATTTAAAACGTCGTCAGAAAAGATTGAGGTGGAAGGAAAAGAAGAGGCTTGAAGGAAAGCGGCTTCTGCTACCCTTTCTGTAGCAAAAGCACGGAATTGGTTGGCATGGCACGGGTAAGAGCCTTACAGGCAGTGCTGAGGAGACGGTGGTCAGAGGAACACCGATCCGGGGGCCATAGCCATAGGGGCCCGTAAAGAAAAACTCAATCAAAAAAAAATTAGTGTGCCTTGCTAATGATCTTTCATACTGACCCAGAGTCCGTGAATCCTCTTCGCAGCCCTGCTCACATGTTAAAGTCAATTAAGTATGAACTGGCGTAGAAGCAAAAATGTTGTCAGTACCTGAGGTGGGACTCAGCCCTATTCTTTCTTTCAATGGCAAGTATACGAAGGAAGGCTGTGCTGATTGCAGGAAGGAAGGCTATGGAGAAGCTACAACCATGCAAACACTTCGCACTGCATTACATAATAGATTGCGAGTATAGCAGAAGTAGATGGCAGTGTCAGATATTGGCAGAAACCAAACACATGGCTCTGAGCTTTACTCATCAATAGATTGTAAAAAGGGTATGCTTTGAGACAATAATCATCTTTCATCAACTCCTTAGCATAGCAGGTCTCGAGCCTAGCAGCAACCAGAGAAAGGGTTCCTAGTTATTCCTTACTTACTAGTGGTGTGTAGCAGGGGGGGGGTCTCTTTACCCCCTAGTTATTTTTCAAAAGATTTTGGTGTGTGCTTTGACCCCTATAATGATTTCGATTTTCAGAAAAGTATTTTGTGCTCTTGTCAGTTGATGACTTTATCCTCTAATTGCTTTTCCAACGATTTATTGTCATCGAAGGAGCACATGTTCATGTTGATTTTCTATGATTTGATTTGCCACATACCAACTTCAGGACTTTCATCGAGCCAACTAATGATTCTTCTAGCTCTCCTTCGCTGTTCATTGGAGTGGATTTTCATTAGTTGGTCTCCTGTTTCTTGCCTCACCTACAGTGTTTGTTATTGTAGCATCTTTACTCTTACAGATGTGCACATGTCAACCTTTTCCAGCATTGAATGGATGTTGATGGGGGTGCGGTGAAGATGTGTAGTTACGTGGACAGCGTTCTCTAAGTCCTGGCCAAATGATCTCGAATTTTGACTGATTATACAACACAAGACATTTCGTCTCCGAGTCGAGCGGATGGCTAGTGAAATTCACCGGACAATCAACTCGAATTTAAAGGAATGAAGTTGCTGCCTCGGATGCATGTTATTTTTTTTCTTGTGCTACTACGAGGAAAAGCCGCCATTTTGTTTCATTCTGATTCAAAGGAAGCGAAGGCATGAACTGGCATCTCGGGCGGCTTCATATTGGCTGCAGCTGTCCATTAAGTAAAAATAGAAGAATTGTTGCAAATACAGTAAAACCAATGCAAAAAAGCGGAGATAAAATTTTTTTGAATATCTAAAAGTACGCATGCGTTAATCACTTGCTCGCATAGGCGTTTGCGTCCCACAATGCACGACACTACCTTGACTTACATACAGTGCAAGCATCAGCGCGCTGTCACGAAAACAGTGTGGCTACCTGCGATATAACTATTACGTTCGCGACGCCAGGTAACCACAGTGAGCAATCCCGAGGGTGCAGACCAGAGCCGCTTGGGAACGCACCCCATAGAGCCAAACACCACCACTGCATAATAATCAAATGCAGATCCCCATAGCGTGGGACATCAATTGGAGCAAATGCTGTGACTTGCTTTCTTCTTTCCTTGAATAGTCAGCCTTAATTGGCTTTTCTTAACTGTTTCACACAAAATACTACACATAATTCAAATGATGGTAAAAATGATAATAGTAATAATAATAGTTGATGACGATGATGATCATAATATCATAATAGTGAAGATGATGATAGTGATGATGATGATGATGATGATGGTGAGGATGATGATGATGATGATGATGATGATGATGATGATGATAGTGATGATGATGATAGTGATGGTGATGATGATGATAGTGATGGTGATGATGATGATGATGATTGTGATGATGATGATGATGATGAGGATGATGATTATGATGATGATGATGGTGGTGATGATGATAATGGTGAGGATGATGATGATGGTGGTGATGATGATAATGGTGAGGATGATGATGATAGTGATGATGATGATGATGGTGAGGATGATATACCAGATCGGAACCTGGTTAGCGGCAACCATTGGCCTCCAAGCAGTTCAGAACCAGGTGGATTGTGTGAGAGATTTGGAAGTTACGCTTAATTATGATATGCCAGCTTTCCTTCATTTCTTCCTGATTGATATCCAGGGCACTAACATCAGACATACAGTATGTGTTTCTCAAAAGGGATGGTGGTAGGAAGGACATCCGAAAATAAAAAGTCCCAGCCACACTCACATGAAGAAGCGCAATTGATGCCTTATGGTCCACATCAGCGACCCCTTTCAATGGGAGAAGCCTACAGGAAGGGAGGAAAGCTCGACAAGGGTCAAGCGCTCAAAATGGTGACCAAATGATCTCGACATTTGACTCGACAAACTGTCGAATGTTGTCCAGTTGTCGGGTGAAATATTTAGCGTTTGATCAGGGCTGTCGTCGAAATAGTCTGATATACTTTCCTTCTTTCGTCTCTCGTCTATCCTTCGTAACAATCACTGTATTTGTCTCCACCGATTTTGTTCGTTCGCGGAAGCAAAGCTAGCTGCCTTTGGTCAACCCTACGACTGCCTGTGTGAAGGGCTGATGAACTCTTTAAACGCAAGACATTAAGCACGCGAAGCCAAAACAAGCCAGGCCAACTGCATGTTACACCCATCTCCCACCAAGCTATTCTTGTGCGGACTTGTTGAGAAAACCAGGATTAGATAAACTGTATCCACTTGGGATCAGACTGGTATTCCTGATTCAACATTTTATAGCATCTTGCCTCCACAGAGTCCCGATCCACAAACGCTATCCAACAAATCATCTTTCATCCCAAGAACGTGTCATTTATGGCACGTCTTGCCTTCTTCTTCCTTCCCGAAGCTCACAACTTGCCATCTTTCAAATCTAAGACCAATAAACTTAATGCTATCTCCATCTCCTCCTAACCTCCTTCTTTCTTCCTTTGTTGGGGCTTTGTTTAGGCCACAATGGCCTTTCCTCAACATAATTCACTAAAAAAAGAAAACAGAAGTGACTCTGCTCGTTTTCCCTTCGTGTGCCGACAAAAAGTTTTCCCATCCACACTCAGAGTTTTGAGTGAATGCCTTTATTCTGTGAAGGACACCTCTTCCCATTATTATCTATATGATTGTGGCATGTTTAACCAATACCTTCAGAATGCGTATTCTCAATGCATTCCCTGCATCATCAGATGTGATGCCATTTGAAACGCTTCATGGCAATGCTTCCAAATGTCCTACTTTTGAATTTTCTTGGTTTCTTAATCCGCACATCAGTTCCTCTTATCGCTGCGAAAATTTCATAGTCACTAAGGAAGAAATCGAGAGCATAGATAGTTTCGATCCTATTTTCTCGGAGCGGATTTTCTGTTAGAGTCCTTTTCACTTGTGTCACTCTGGTAGGATATCTGCTTTGCTGCCTTAAATCCATTAATGGCAATCCACTACTTTTTTAGAAAATCGAAGCCTGCCTCCACCATTAAGATGGCTTCTCTCTCTTTAGCTATGAGCCTTAACATGTCTAACAAGTAATGATTCGTACCTCCCACCCAGGAAATTTGAAGCATAAAGGATTCCTTGATAAGTCATGATTACTTTCATTCGACTTTTGTCAAAATTCAGGTGACCTTCGTGTCATGTAACTCAAAACCTATCCCGCCTCCAGACTCGTGCACGCTTCAGTTCTATTTAAAGCTGCATGCCTTAGATATCTCTCATACATGCAGAACTTTAACGGCTCTCTCTTATTCCAACATCTGTAAATTCCCTTTACATCGTGAAGCAAGCATCCTTATATGATCCAGGAGTCTTGATAGACCACAGATAGCTTGATGACAGATTTTTAATCCCTTCGGTTTAGTGTAGTAAACGGAAACTCTTGAAAGCATGTTCCATCTGCAATATCAATCACAGAGTCATCCATTCTCTCAGTATGATAAACATGGTAATAAAAGTAATAGCTGATACCGAAATTTTATTCTAATTTGTGTAGTCCACGTGATCTAATATCTAAATGTACGTACGGACAACTGCTGATTTAGTTACGTATACACACAGAGAGAACATGGATATATGTGATGTTTGGTTGAGTACAATGATATAGTTTTTGAGTCACCCTCAATCGATAATAAGAAGTCAAGAATATTACAGATATCTCACAGGCTGACTTGCTCAGACGTAAAACTATATGTTATCATTAAAGAGCCTTTATTCCTACCTATTAACGATCGTTTGCTTGTAAGATATCGGTGGACAATCGTGATTATAATGATGCATGTAATTACGTCTCTCGTCGAACAAGTAAGAGAATGGTAAAAGGAACTACAAGAAATTTTGTACAAGGATTGCCTCTCAGTGTGAAAAACATACTGTTATCGCCAGAGTGCCGTATCAATCTCGAAGCTTTTTTCTTCTCTCTCCTTAACTAGTCCAACAGGTGTCATTGAAGCCACAGCGAATTCATGAGATTGAGTACAGTTCTTCGATACGTAGCAATGGATGCCATTGATCATCGCCTCTTCCAGTCACCTGTTGTAGGCAATATTGTTTGAGTGTCGAAGTCTTGAATGATTGTCTCTGGATTCATGTTCCAGACACCGCTTGGATTTTCTTCCAGTTTTCTCTAATTCCTTGATGTGAAGTGGCTGCATTACCAGTCTCCATTGATAGCCGGCACGTTGTTGGCAATCATGGTGATTCAACCAATCGATGATTCGAACCTGCAGAGAAATCCAAGACAAGAAAGCGAGGAAGACCAAGGAAAGCTAAATACAAAGGGTTCTGCACGGTTTCAAACGATCCGCGAACGACGTTGGACGAAGGGATGATTAAGGCAGAAGACAGGTGCAGTGGATATCAATGAAACTGAGAGCGACGGAACAAGGAATGATCGCTTTGATGAGAATGGCGAAAATCCCCTGCCTTTCCTGGCGATGTATCCTTTTTCAAAAATAGCGTAAATATTCCATTGAAAGAACGAGGACGAAGATGATGTCAATTCTTCCCTTGTGTCTTGCTGTTTGAAAATGCGTCACAAAGCCTTCTTATCATTGAATTGAAGATGCTCATTTGCAAGTTTGGTCTGAGAAGCATTTGCTGCTGTTCAGAGTACGCATTGCAAAGCGAAAGGATAATTGGCCATGTTGATATCGAAAGGATAATATTGGCCATGTTGATATCGAAAGTATAATTGGCCATGTTGATATCGAAAGGACAATATTGGCCTAGTAGGTAGAGCAAGTCTCTATTGCACTCAAAGAACGATTCCACGGTTATTTTCACCTTTACGGATACCTCTACCCATCCGGCCGGCAGTAAATGAACACCTGGCACAACGCTTGGGGTACTTTGCGATAAAGATGGGAACTGGCCACCCCACTTCGGAATACCGCGTCTCAAGGGGGTACCTCTATCGCAGAGTATTTCATGGCGCTCGCTCCATTTACAAAGACTCAACATTGATTTATTTCATTCTTATTGATAACGATCTTAGTCTTTCCTGATCTCGTCTTTGGATTAGAGAAACCACTCAAAACTCTTGATTAATGACATGATTACATATGGTCACAGCTGATCGCGAAACAACTTTCCACAAAACCGCCTTCTCATGTCAGTGAGAATTTTCCGGACCAAGGATGTCGAAGGGGACGGCAAGGGGAAGTACTCCCCCCTCTCGTCTTTTAATTATCGGGGGTGGGCAGGAAGTGGCCTGCACTCCATTATGATATCCTAAAGACATTAAGCTTTGCACGAGGTCAAATTTGCATATTATGTGAATCCATGGCAGGCTTACGAGTGAGAGGAGAGCTATTTTGTGAAGATTGTGAACCCCTTTGGTTACTCGTCAGAAAAATTGACAGTAAACAGCTTTTGGTATCAAGAGTGCCGCTCAGATACTTCTGCTGCTCCCTGAACTCATCTACACGTCGGGCGCCTGCAGAGACGAGGCAATCGTATAAACCAAAAAGGTACTGCTAAGTACAATGAATAAGCTTTTCTGTTCTAGCCAATACAGACTATTCTTCTCTAAGTCCTCGGACAAGACATTGATTCAGCAGTTTCACTATTCTGTGCTCCAAATGAGTCTAAAAAGGCAGCGTGTCTCCCGGGCCACACCGCGAGTCGCCCGCGAGGTCTCCCGGGCCACACTCAGCACCCCCACGTTTTACCTTTTCCCGCGAATTTTTCGAATTTGTTTTCAGCCTTAGACGTAGACCTGATGTTGGAAGACGTTGGAAATCAATCCATGCAGCTTGTTGTGACCTACAAAGCGACTGGTACTACGTAGTAACTGACCCTTGTAACTTTTAGCACGTTCTGCTTAATCGAAGCTGTAAAAGCGCGTTGGAATTTCTTTATTTGCCAGAAAATTAATTAAAGGCGCCAAGTTTGAGAATTCATATCAGTCATAATAAAAATATCGATGGCTATCAACTTACATAACTTCGTAAAATGTCATTGAATTTATCTTCGTCATATTTCTTTCGAGGTTGGTGAATACTCAATTGGTGTTTCCTCTCAGGTTCCTGATTCAATCCATCCTTTATTTGCGAATAAATAGATACAGTTTATCGGAAAGCGATCGTCTCAAAGTAAAGAGCAAATCACGAATGGGCAAATTCAGTGAGTAGAAGCATTAACTGGAAATCCATTCTGTCTTTCAGCCATTCGTTGCAAGCAATTAAATGATTTTGGTGTACTGTATTTCGCAGTCAGCTGATTGAGGTGAAATTTGTGATATTGTTCATGACCTTGAGCAAGAAACTGTTTCGGTTACCCTTTGCAATTCATGAAATTCCTTTGCAATTGATGATACAGAATGCGGCGCTGCTTTTCAGATTCCGATGTATGGCGTCACCGACTGCTGTTCCTGTCCTACTGAAACTGGCTCACATTTTGATCAAGTCAAAAAGTCCTTCCCTCACACGCCACCACCACCACCAGAACCACCAGAAGCTCAACTCATTCACACCCTTTCCAAGTTTCACTGCCTAATCCACGAACTCTGTCCCACAAGTCATTCTTCATCCCTAGAACATGCAACTTATGGAACGTCTTGCCTTCCTCTTGCTTTCCTGATTCTTACAACTTGCCATCCTTCAAATCCAAGATCAATAAACTTGATCTAATCTCTCTCTCCACTCTTAGCCTTTCGCTTTCTTCTTTCTTCCTTTGTTAGAGCTTTGTATAGGCCATCGTGGCCTTTCATTAACACAAATTCTTAAGAAAACTAAAAAGTGCAATTTTGCGCTTATAGAATATACTATATATATAATATACTATGTATTATAGTTATACCTATAATGCCACTAGACCTACTAGTCCCACAAATAATCATTCATCCCTTGAACATGCAATTTATGGAACGTCTTGCCTTCCTCTTGCTTTCCTGGATCTTACAACCTGCCATCTCTCAAATCCAATATCAATAAACTTGATCTCATCTCTCTCTCCACTCTTAGCCTTTCGCTTTCTTCTTTCTTCCTTTGGTGAGGCATTGTATAGGCCACAATGGCCTTCTCCCAACATAACTCGCTAAACAAAAGAAGCAGTTCCTGGCAAACAGGGCGGTGCCAGCCTCGTTTGCATCAGCCTAAGGGTCACACGACCGTGCAAGCACAGTGAATGCTACAGCTCGAGGCTGGCCATCTGTCGAACTCCCATGCCCTTTCCCAAAGTGCTGAATGCTAAACAGGGAAATAACATGTACCATTTTGAATTTGACTCGACCGGGTATCGAGCCCCAACCTACCGCGTACAAAGCAAGC
The DNA here is from genome assembly GCA_964026355.1 of Pseudorhiza aurosa. Classification (NCBI taxonomy): domain Eukaryota; kingdom Metazoa; phylum Cnidaria; class Scyphozoa; order Rhizostomeae; family Lychnorhizidae; genus Pseudorhiza; species Pseudorhiza aurosa. Next base: position 5,299,341 of record OZ032126.1, read on the forward strand.
ATTCTACCACTGGGCCACGAACGTGTTGATCAGCTTTGCAAAAACGATGCGTGGCTCCCAAGCAGGGTTTTCGAATACAACTCCACACGCAAGAGCGGGAATAGATTCCAAGGCCAACATGTATTCTTAAAGGTCAGCGAAACTACCCTTCAAAGTGCTTGACAATGGTACAGTAGTGTTAGGAGATACACAGCAGTACATTGCTAACGACACATTGCTCTCTAAGCCAAATGAATGGCTCTTAAGATGTAACGATTTACAGATATGAACGTCAAACAAGACCAGTAGTGACATTTGCAATTTTTTAAGTCTGATTATAGTCATTGGTAGCTCGCCACATAATAGCATTCGGGCCATCAGCTCTCCATGTCGGAAAGCGGGTGAAAGTTCTCCTTTATTTATTGTTTGTTTATAATCTTCATTGGCAAGACGCTTTGCGAAGCTTTTAATGAGCTCAAATTACACAGTTCGTAATAACTTCTCTTTCTACTTTACACAAATGCATTCAAGTTGTACCAAATCAATGAATTAGTCCTTAGGCCTTTTTTCTTCTAAAACAGCTCTTGTTTTCAGTTCGTGCAGCCAAAGAACCACTCGTAGGTTCTAGTTTGCTAAGTGGCCTTCTAATATGCTCTCGTTTGGTAACCTTTAAAAGGCCTTATCCCCGTGGAATTGGGGGTCGGACGGGGGGTCCTTGATCTCCATTGGTCCATTGTAAGCGCTTGTGTCCCTTGAGGGGGGCCGTGTCTTTCTTTAGGACCTCGGTCCAGTTCTTGCAAGATCTTCCCTTTCTCTTCTTTAGAATGGCAAGGTTGGGGTGGCCCTTGTCTCTACGTGGCCTCGTAAGATACATTCCTTTTGTCGGTAAAACTGTTGCAAAAGCTTTGAAAACAAATTCTGAGCTTTTTGTCCAATCTCTGTACGAACATTTTTGTAGCATTTCCCTAACTTTGCCTCCTCTGATTATTTTCCCTCCTGCTTTTCCGTTTCATTTTCGAAATTATGATAAAATGCTGGAAATTTCGAAGGGGCATAGCTATGCTGGAGAGAAGCCAAACATTACTAAAGCTCGAGTTTCAAAATGAAAAGTTTCAAAAGTTTGATGAAATAGCAACCAAAGTTTCTTGATTCTTCAACATACACGAGAACTTGGACTTGAGTAGAAAACTCAGCATAGAGCTAAAAGGTGTTGGGCGGGCAGAGGACAACACAGATTCAGAAGTAAAAGCTGCGATGACTGGTGTAATTGACGTAATCCTAGATTTGACAAACTTGCAGACTTCAATGACAATGTCTTCATATTTGTGTATTTGGTTTAGAATCCAAAATTAACGCAAGTTGGGCAGAGTAAAAAAAAACCAAGGGATGGCGGAGGAGAGGAGACGCAAGGAAACAGCCGAGTGTTGACGACGTTTATAGACATGCTTGAGGTTTCTGACGCAGAAGTCTTGAAGATGATCTATCTAAGAATGATTGTTCACGTGTTAGCGTGGGCAAGCAAGCTTGTGGACGAATGGGCAGAGAACGTGAGAGGAAATAGGCCTATCCAAGATTATTGCATTCATTCGTTAATGTTCGTTAAGAAATGCGTTGTCTTACATCACGTAAGAGGTAACATTTCATCAGATAATACAAGGGCGACGAACGTCGTAGGCTGAGTCATTTTTAAGCTTTTTACTCCAACGTGGCGTCACGTACAGGGACGAGAGATATTTAATGGTTATCGATGGATCAAATACATGAGTGAATCATCTACAAAAATAATGAAGAAAATTTGCTTTAAGCATGGGTGTAGCCAAGAACTCAAATTCATTATGTCAATGGTCACCTGTTTGCAGTGGGCTATGCTTGCACCTGAGTGAGATTAACATTCTGTCAAAGATTCGACATAAGAGCAGAATAATCCCACAAATCATCATCCATCCCTTAAGCATGCAATCTATGGAACGTCTTGCCTTCTTCTTCCTTTCCTGAATCCTACAACTTGCCACCCTTCAAATCTAAGATCAATAAACTTTATCTGATCTCCCTCTCTTCTTAACCTACCCCTTCTTTCTTCATTTACTGGGGCTTTGTATAGGCGGTCATGGCTTTTCATCAGTATGATTCACTAGAAAAAGATGGCATACCCAACTAAAGTTTGTAAGGAAACTTCTGCTTTAGTTCATCTTTGTTAGTACAGTCGCAATGTCGCCTATATGCCGACAATGGCCAATTCTACAACAATCGTCTCGTTAAATCTCCTGATCGTTTCCACATTTGACTACCCGCTTCACGAACTCTACCCAGCAAATCTTCATTCATTCTAAAAACTTGCAGTCGGCTGAACATCTTACCTTCCTCTTCCTTTCCAGGAATCTAGAGAACTCGCCTCCTTTCAAATGCAAAGACAACAAGCTCGATTTTACTTTCCCCTACCCCTCTCAGCCTCTCTCGTTCCTTTTTTCTCGGGCTTGGCTACACGGCACCAGGGCCTTTCTCCAACAGAGCAAGCTAAATAATCCTGTGTAAATGCGGGAAGAAAAGAACAATGGATGCATTTAATCAGTCACTTAACTGGCTGCATCTCTCTACCACTGCACTTCTTCGACAATTGCTTTCTACATATGCTGCAACCGTGTCCCCAGACTTATCCCATAAAGCGGGATCAATGGTGTGGACTCTCAACTCGCAAGAAGCGTTTTCTCTTCTCCTCCACACTCTTGTGTCCTAATCCTATTCCTCTCGCGGCATGCAGCAGTCAAGCTGTCCTCCACACAGTCTTTCTCCAGACAACGTGTAATCTTCTTTGCGTTTGGTTTGCTTCTCGAGGTTGTGATCTTCAATTGGTTTGTCTAGGGTTCCTTTCTGGTCCTATATCCTTCCTGCTACCAGCCTACTTTAGCTGCCTCTTACGGGCACACGGGAATTGTCATCTCGTCATGAACCAGAAGGGTCATGGACGCAGCACTGAGGCTATGCCAGAGATTACGATCCTGTTTAGCAGCTGTAGCCCCGGCGGGCGCGACTTCCACCCGTCCAGCACTTCGCCAGGTCGTCATGCCAGGTCCACCTATAACTGCGTCCCATATTCGATTTCGAGCGTAGCAGAAACCAGAGACAGCGCTCTGAATTTTTTAAGCTTAGGCCGTCCTAAAAGACAGCGTTTTGTTCTACCACGAGAGCCATAAGGGCACACCTGCTTTTACAAGAAATGATAGCATACACCCTTAAACACCTTTCTTGCTCCGACTGACAATGTACGCTCTGTTTTCTTATTGAGGATTTGCATTCTCTGACGGAAAATTCCAATTGGGATTTTTTTAGTTTATTTTTGCTTTAAGGAGTTGAGGTTGACTTCGTACTTTACACCTCCTGGTGTCGTCGTCGTAGTGTTTGCAAAGTGTGTTAAGTGATGTAACCGGTAAACCGTTCTGTTAAATCTTAGATCGAATGCATGTATGTGTGTATGTAGAGGAAAGAGTGTTAGAATCCCTAGTAGAGCGAATTTTAATTGAAATCCGTGAATCTTTCGTCTAGCCCAAACGGATTAACGTCTATTTTGCCTCCACAACTGTTTGAAAGAAAGCATAAAAGTGTCATTCAATGTTTTGATTGTTGGTCCTTTTTGACTTCCTATTCATGACTAGACGGATCCACTCCTGTCTGGTTAAAAGGAAATTCTTCCTGTTTACTGGTTCACAAGGAATAATTTGCACCAAGAGAGCAGGAACGGCGCTGAAAGTTGTCACTGGTGTGAGATGTTGCACAGCCGGTATTGATATAAACATAAAGATGGCGTCTTTGAAGTGTCAAGTGCTTCTCGATACTCTGACTTTTTTTTTTTTTTTAATGGGTTATGTTGAGGAAAGGCTATGGTGGCCTATACAAAGCCCCAACAAAGGAAGAAAGAAGAAAGCGAGCAGCTAAGAGGATAGAAAGATAAGATCGAGTTTATTGATCTTAGTTTTGAAAGATGGCAAGTTGTAAGATTCAGGAAATCAAGAAGAAGGCAAGACGTTCCATAAATTGCATGTTCTTGGGATGAATGATGATTTGTGAGATAGAGTTCGTGGATTAGGCAGTGAAACTTGGAAAGGGTGTGAATGAATTGAGCTTCTGGTGGTCCTGACACGCCTCAGAGGAACTGGAATAATATCCCTGATCTCCTGAGAACAATGTCCGTTAAAGTATCTGTAATAGATGGAAAGATATCCAACTAAACGACGATGGGAAAGAGGTTGGAGCGATTTGGTGAGGTTAGGTTAGGCTAGACTTAGCTTGGCTTAGCAATTGAGGGACCATGCTTCTTCGGGTTTCTGCTACATGTCCAGCAGAATCCGCAGATTGTTATTCAAAATGGTTGCAATAGTGATTACAGGGAAACATTCAATCTACAAGTGGCACAAAAAGCATCTAATGATGGTCCAGTCATTGTGAATCACTATGGTGCTCCACCCCATTTGACACTCCTCCAGCTTGCACCATTTTAAAATTTCACTGCCTACTCCACGAACTCTATCCCACAAAATCATCATTCATCCCAAGAACATGCAATTTATGGGGCGTCTTGCCTCCTTCTTCCTTGCCTGAATCCTGCAACTTGCCCTCTTCAAAATCTAAGACTAATAAACTCGAACTTATCTCTCCCTCCTGTTAGCCTTATGCTTCCTTCTTTCCTCGATTTTTAGAGCTTTGCTTAGGCCACCATGGCTTTTCCCAATAAATCTCCCTACAAAATATGGCGACATGTATATTGCACTTGCCCCGCCAACCAACGCATCTTCTTCCCCCCTTCTTCTCTCTCATCGGCAATCTTCCTGGTCTCAACAGAGAATCGTTACACAATGTTTCCAATTGACTCATTTGGTTCCATTTTACTTTCAGGGCCCTGCCTAACGTCAACGCTTCCATTGATCCGGATTCGTTACAAGGAAAAGGCGTCACTGGGTTGTAAAGAACATCACAAAGGTTGGTTGACCAGTTTCATTGAATCTGCTTTTATCCTGAGCTCATAGATCTTAAGTGGCTATTAATGGTATGTATGTTCAAGGATTTCTGAAATACATCATTTTCTTAACCGCAAACCAATTTATCATCAGTATTACAGCCCATCTGTCTAGTGGAATTAGGACAGCTACACACTTCCGTGCAAGAAGCTTGGAAATTCGCTAGAACTAAAATTCTATTACTTTTCACGAGAACTGAGTACTAAAAGTTTCTTAGATAATTCTCACATTTTACATTTCACAGGGACATAACACAATCGTCGTTGATATGTCATACACTTGGGTTGCATCCTCGATTTTAAGCGTAGCAGAAACCAGAGACAGGGCTCTGAGTTTTGTCTAGGAAAGTGGACTTTATGAGCTGGTTTCCCGTTATCATCCTCACCAATTTTTTTTATAGTGACACATCCAGGATTCGAACTCACAACCGCTGTATTGTGAGTCCGCATATTTAACCACTACACCATAGCGCCACTTGCGTGTGTCAGCTGTAACAAAATAGCTGCGAGATCCTGCTGTAACCACCCTGCCTTGACACCGATACAGAAAAACTATTTTTTTTAGTGAGTTTTGTTAAGGAAAGGCCACGGCGTCCTACACAATGCCCCAACAAAGGATGAATGTGCAAGGCCAAGATCAGATCAAGTTTATTGGTTGAGGAGATCAAATCAAGTTTATTGGTTGAGGAGATCAGATCAAGTTTAATGATCTTAGATTTGAAAGAGGCTAAGTCGTAAGATTCAGGAAATGAAGAAGAAGGAAAGCGACTCTTTGAAAATAGACCGAGGCTTGAAAATAGGCCGATTTGAAGATCAGAAGTGGCTTGAGCTGATTCATGTGGCTCTTTCGAAAGAATTATCAATTCTTACGTCTTTTTCAATGTCATCCCCTTATCAGTGCTACCAGCCTTATCAATGTTACCCTCTTTATCAATGTCATCCCCTTTTCAACTTCATCCCCTTATCAGTGCTACCAGCTTTATCAATGTTACCCTCTTTATCATTGTCATCCCCTTTTCAACGTCATCCCCTCATCAGTGCTACCAGCCTTATCAATATTACCCTCTTTATCAATGTCATCCCCTTTTCAACTTCATCCCCTTATCAGTGCTACCAGCCTTGTCAATGTTACCCTCTCTATCATTGTCATCCCCTTTTCAACGTCATCCCCTCATCAGTGCTACCAGCCTTATCAATGTTACCCTCTTTATCAATGTCATCCCCTTTTCAACTTCATCCCCTTATCAGTGTTTCCAGCATTATCAATGTTACCCTCTTTATCAATGTCATCCCCGTTTCAACGTCATCCCCTTATCAGTGCTACCAGCCTTATCAATGTTACCCTCTTTATCATTGTCATCCCCTTATCAGTGCTCCTCTTGTTAACATGCTACCTTATCGACACTCCCTCCCTACCAATGTTGCATAATTCTTTTTGGCTTGGCAGTCAGCCATTGCCCATGAAGAACAATCCCGAAGCTTTGATGATCTACAAATTGCGACGGTCCTCATTTCGACTTGCACGCACAGCTTCGCATCTTCTCCCCCACTTTGTCACATGTCTCAGCATGATCGCTTGCGGGATAATTCAAAAAAGCAAAACGTCGACAACGTTTTCCATTGATGGATTTTCTTGGAAGACCCTTGGGGACCCTTCAACTTTCTGATGGATTGTGCTTCCTTTCAGAGGGCTGCCAAAAACGTTTTTGTTATTAGATCAATGAATGAACAGCCGTGCAGATACATCTCAGGAATAAACCTTATTCTTTCGGCTTAGGAGATAGGACATCGCTTTAATAACTTCGTGGTCTCCGATTACCAATTAATAAGGGTGAATGAGATTAACAGAGCTGGTCTCGCTAGATTTCCAAGAGTTGATTGCTTGTTTTTATGGTCGCTCAGTTAGAGCAGCAACTGAGATGCAACTGAGATGCAACTAAGATGCAACTAAGATGTAGCTAAGATGCAACTAAGATGCAACTGAGATGCAACAGAGGTGCAACTGAGATGCAACTGAGATGCAACTTAGACGCAACTTTAACGCAACTGAGATGCAACCGAGATGCAACAGAGGTGCAGCAGAGGTGCAACTAAGATGCAACAAAGATGCAACTGAGACGCAACTGAGATGCAACTGAGATGCAACAGAGAGCAGTCTGAACAACAGTATTAAGAACATATAAATCAAAAGCGGAAATAATACCTGGATCATCGGAGTTCCCCCCTATATGACGGGCACTTGCCATTAAAAAATTGTATTCCAATTAAAGAAAGGAGAAACCACAGCGAATACATTATGGGTTGTCTCAAATCTGATGCTAGGCATAATCCTGTATATACAAGTAAGAAAATTTGGAATTTGGGGGAAGGGGTACAAGTGTAAGGCACTGCATCATGCACCCACACTGACATATGGACATGCTTCTTGTGCATCTGCATCTACACTGGGAACAAATTTCTCCTCTGTACATCCTATTTATTATTTGAGCGCTCTCAAATGTATAACTTAGAATCCGAGATGTGGGCAGTGGAATGGACACGCAAGTTTCTTTTTAAAGAATGGGTTATATTGGAAGATTTAGCAACCTCTAAGTGGAAGTGGAGAAATTCTTGTAGGTAGACTGTCACATCAGTGCTGCCGTGGTGCAGTGATTAAGCACGCGGACTCATTACACATGGGGTATCAGTTCGATTCCTCAACGTGTCACAATAGAAGGAACGCCATTGGTGAGGAAGGCAACCGGGAAGCCACCTCATCGAGTCTACTTCCCTGGAAAAAACTCAGACCGCTGTCTCCGGTTTCTGCTAAGCTGGAAGTATAGTTTCCGACGTCATTGGTGAGGAAGGCAAGGGGAAACCACCTCATAAAATCTACTTCCCTAGAAAAAACTCAGACCCCTGTCTCTGGTTTCTGCTACGCTCCAAATCGAGTATGCAACGCAGACTGTCATATCAAAGGTAAAAAAAAAACTCAGTCAACTTCTTCCCTCGTACTCCTTCAGGAATCCATATTTCGACTTGGTTATCAAAATCGTATAAACAACCAGTTCTCAAGTATTTTTAATCCAAGAGCACAATGCTTTTTGTGTTATTATGGCAAAAGCACCGAACGTGTCAGTTTTCATGATGCTTTTACACATTTGAGTAATGTCCCTGACTCAGATCCCGCCTCAAATGGTCTGGGTAGACGTGAACGTGGAAAAGGATTTGTCGGATTCATCCTCGTATTTGCAGAGAATTGCAGACAAATTGATGTTTTCGGGTAAGGTGTCAAGGGCATGTTTTCATGAATCTTAAAGTGCACCTTTCTGTTGGAGACGCCGCCACCCAAATATGTTGAAAAATCTCTGTTAAAGTAAGCAAATCTTTGATTGAATTTGGTGTTGCAAACCTATGATGAGTTTGGTGGTGTCACACCGTCTTAAGAAGCCACGATGCCAACTTAACAGGAAAAAATACTTATCAAAAGGTTGTTTTCATTGTTTGGAAATGAAACTGGCAGCCAACCATTTACTGAATCATTCGATGAGACGAAGATCCACGTATTCGTAAAGGAAAAGCATCCCTTCTTTACATGCAGCTTGTCGTATCTCCTTTCTTTGTCATGTATTCCTCCTAGCATCTGAAGATGGGTGTCAAGATTATTATTCACATGAATGTATGCTTCTATCTAGATGTCGAAGGTAGAGATTTGGATACTGAGAAGCTTTCTGCTTATCGAACAGTGCCCAGGTCCTTCCTCTTGACGTGACCACACCTCATCATTCTTACACCTGGAATTACAAAGATCTGAGAACCCTCCTCTCTCTATGTGGAATTTTAGCTGAGGGTGGATTCGAACCAGTTACCGTAGGATAAATGCGTAAAAATCTTACCACTGGGCTATCCTGATACCTAATGTCAAGTTTTATCTGATTCATGCATCCGAGGAAAAATTACAGGACTTGAAGAAGCTATACTTATCAAGCAGTGCCACTTCTCGTAACATGATGTAATTTCAAGATTCCTATGATTCATAAACCATAAGGTAGATTTAAAGACTCTGAGAAACTATGCTTATCGAGCCGTGTTTTCATTTCAAAATGCACCTGATTCATGAATCGCAAGGTAGATTTAAAGACATTGAGAAGCTATGCTTATATAGCATTGTACTGGTCCTTTCTCATGAGACGTCATTTCAAGACTCATCTGATTCATGGTTCATAAGGTAGATTTAATGATATTGAGAAGCTATGCTTATCAAGCAGTGTACTGGTCCTTTCTCATGAGACGTCAGTTCAAGACTCATCTGATTCATGGTTCATAAGGTAGATTTAATGATATTGAGAAGCTATGCTTATAAAGCATTGTACTGGTCCTTTCTCATGAGACGTCATTTCAAGACTCATCTGATTCATGGTTCATAAGGTAGATTTAATGACATTGAGAAGCTATGCTTATAAAGCAGTGTACTGGTCCTTTCTCATAACGTGACGTCATGTCAAATTTCATTTGATTTATGGATGAAAGGGCAGGCTTTGGAACACTGACAAGTTAGCGTTATCAAGCAGCCATCTTCCTGATATGAGACCACATCACGTGATTCATGCGTCTGGGATTATAGCGACTGGCCTGGAGCTCGAAGTGGGACTTGAGACACTTCCCATGTGACCAGTGACAGTCTTCCTTTCCCGAGGGAGTCTTTCTTTCCCCAGGGTTGCGCTCACACTTCCTTTCCGTCCAGCAGCTATACCGCACGAAATCCAGAAAGCTATCTTACGGTGGCATCATCAATTCTCCATACAGAATATCGCTCATATCCTTACAGAACAATTTCGTCCGATATCTATGCAAGACAAATTGAAGTGCCAGTACCAATTTCTCGAGTTTATACTGGGTTGACATAAAGTGGATGCTACGATGTGATGCACCGAACTGGGCGTCTTAAAGTCCAAGATCTTTCCAATAAGTCTACATCGGTCGATGTGATTGTCTCAGCTTCTTGCCAGACAAAATTGGCCTTTACATGGCACATTTCCCGGCACATTGAGAGTTCGACAAGCTATCAAATAAAATGTTACCTTCTGAGGTTGTTCAATATTGCCTCATGACAAATATCTAGTTTACAGTCTTTGTCCTCCTGATTTTGTTGTTTAATCAGAATTTGTTCATGAAATTCAATCAGATAGGTAATTAATCTTGTTGCATCTCCTTTTATGATGTTTACCACGATACAATAAAATTATTCATCTTATTTATTTTTCCTTTTTTTTCTAGTGAGTTATGCTGAGGAAAGGCTATGGCGGCCCACACAAAGCCCCAATAAAGGAAGAAAGAAGACAGCGAAAGGCTAAGAGGAGAGGGAGATCAGATCAAGCTAATAATCGATCTTAGATTTGAAAGATGGCAACTTATAAGATTCAGGAAAGGAAGAAGGCAAGGCGCTCCATAACTCGCATGTTCTTGGGTAACGTATCTTCGTGCTAGATAAAAACATGGCGCCATTCGGCCTGTTCCTCTAAGCAGTTGATCCTTTCCACAGTTGACTGTTGACCTCTTTTTTCGTTTGCATGCTTGCCTTTCGATAACTTTGCTGATTTTCACAAAAAGATGACAACTTTGTCTAAGTCGAACTTGTGCAATTCAAACTTTTGTTAATTCGAACCAAACTTTCAGGTCCCTTGAAAATTTTCCAAAAAAAGAAAACCTTTACCGTTCGAATTTCTGTAATTCGAAGTGCTTGTAATTCGAGCATTTTTCGATCCCCCAGAGAGTTCGAATTAGACAGATTCGATAGTACATTCAAAAGAACGATGACCCTGTCAAGATCGGCACCAAAAGATTGCTCCACTGGCAAAAGAAACTCCAAATACATATTCTGCAGGTAGCTCGTGATAAACTTCAATTTCAAAATTGGATGGTTGAAACGTGAAAAAACTAGAATCGAAGAGGAGTGACCTCATAGCCAAACTAAACGTCAGCGGCGAGGAAGACGACAGGAAACCGCCAATTAAAAGTCGACTTCCTCCGAACGAAAACGTGAATTATTGTTTCTTGTTTATGCTACGCTCTGGGTCGAAAATACTATCCACTTTACATACGGTTTGTTATATTTCACCAATGTGTATACCCGTATCGAAACCTTTTGATGAAGAAAGCCACATTCTTGTCCCAGATTTGTGCAACTTATAACTCGAGTATGCCATTTAGTATACATACGGTTATACTTCACCAATATACATATATGTATATATATATATATGTTTATAACTTTATCAAAAGTTCTTGGTGAAAACAGATCCAGTTCTTGTCTCTTGCTTCTGCTACGCTACATAATGTGTATTCTATGGGGACTTTTAATTTTGAAAATACATGCAAAAATTCGTTAATCTCTAAATCATTGATAATGATCACCAACACTGCCTACTTAAATCTTTTGCCATAGGTCTAATCCTTAAGCCAACCAAGATCTATTTTAAATTGCTTTTCCATTGTTATCCTCGAAAATCGGAATGAGTTGAGTATTGATAGGTCCTTCCTTATAGCGAACAGTGTCCTGGTCAATTTTCTCCACTCTACCACACCTCGTGATTTGCGTGCGTGGAATTTCAGACCTTATCGAGTGGGGTAGAACTCCGTATTTTTGAGAACTGTTTTACGTAATAGCCCGGGTGACTATCAAGATATGTATATTAATTCATTGTTACATTGTCTTTAATTTCGTTTGCAATTTATGGAACGTCTTGTCGTCTTCTTGCTTTCCTGAACCCTACAACGTGCCATCTTCAAATCTAAGGTAGATAAACTTGATCCGATCTCTCTCTCCTCTTAGTCTTTCACTATTTTCTTTTTCCCTTGTTGAGGCTTTGTATAGGCCGCCATGGCCTTTCCCCAAAATAACTAACCAAAAAAAAGACGATTTTCCAAGCTCAGTCGCGTCCGTTGCGAAATGGAATTAGATTGAACCTTTATCAAGGAACCCCTACCTAGAGCTCTTCAATAGAAGGGATACTGCACTGCAATAGCATCAATTGAATCGAACGACGTTACTTATTGCTATATCATAAGTACGGGGCGGGGCTTCGTATGGGTCGCCATGGCCTTTCCTTAACATACTTTAATAAGAAAATCAAATACTCGGTAGTAAGTTGTCATCAAGTAAGTCGCCCCCCCCCCCGTCATCGCATCTTTTACCATCCTTTTTATTTGGATTCCACTTACGCCAACATACAAAACGAATAAGGATGTTGAAAAACTATATTTATCGAAAAACTGTTCCTATTCATTGCAACCGGGCCGAATCGACGGCCCAGTGGTAGAATGCTCGCTTTGTATGAGGTAGCTCGCTGCGAGGCAAACCGTCAGATCAAACCAAATGTTTGAAAAGATGGGGCTTGCTATTTTCCTGCTTATGACTTAGCTTTTTGGGACAGATCATGGGAGTCAGCTCACAGTGCTACTATGTACAAGGCCAGCTCGTAACTGTAGCATTCGCCTTACCTGGGCAGCTGTGTGGCCCATAGGCCAAAGAAACGGAGATTGGCGTGGCCTTTTTCAGTGGAGATGGCGGGGAAGGATTTAAACACTTTTAAATTGCTTATTGGAAGTCAAGTCAAAGTCAAAGTCAAAGTCAAAGTCAAAGTCAAACTCAAAGTCAAAGTCCTTCCCTCGCCATTTTTGGCGGCGCCGATCTCCATTTCATTAGCCTCTGGGCCAAGCAAGCGTGCAAGCAAAGTGCTTCTCTTTCCGCGTTCACGTCTACCCAGACCATTTGAGACGGGATCTGAGTCAGGGACATTACTCAAATGTGCAAAAGCATCATGGAAACTGACACGTTCGGTGCTTTTGCCATAATAACACAAAAAGCATTGTGCTCTTGGATTAAAATGATCGAGAACTGGTTGTTTATACGTTTTTGATAACCAAGTCGAAATATTGATTCCTGAAGGAGTACGAGGGAAGAAGTTGACTGAGTTTTTTTTGACCTTTGATAGTCTCCATAGGAAAATCTCTCAGTTTTCAGCGCAGGGTTAATAGGTCATTTAATTATGATTAATCGTTGAATGCCAATAAATCTCATAGATTTTTCTTATATTTCTTATGCACGTTGAACAGCAGAGCTGCCATTCCAAATGGAAGAAAGAAAGCCAACCGTTCATGCTATTTGCGTTGACGTTGAAAGCAGTGACTAATATCGAAAATATGCTAGGATGTTTACAAGTCGATAGAGGAGGCCATGGAGAGAGGAGGCTGGCAAAGGGTATTTACAAGTTTGTGTGTGCCACTTTCGTCAGCAAGGTCAAGATTCTAGGTAACATTGCACGTCAGAAGCCGGCTGTAACGACAATACAGTGAAGGGACATTTTGCTTTTGTTCTTTCATTCTTGAAGATGTTACGCAAAGCCATTTCCTAATTAAAATTTTGTCTTGCGACTGTTAACAGTTATTATGTTTTTAAAAAAACATTGAGAAAAGCCGCGAGTCGCGCACAAACAGCAGAAGTTTGTGGAAATCGTCTCACTCCTTTAAGAATTAGCATGGATTAACGTTTAATGTGTCTAGCAACTGTGATCTTAGCTCCATGGCTGTAAAATCGTAAACTAATGGAAGCACTTAGAAATTTGGTGACGGACTTACGTCAAGACTAACATGTCAATCAATCGCTCCCCGAAGGTATATAAGCGGAGAGTGGAAGGACGAGGAGAGGGCCACTTCACAACAAGCCGTTCAACGGAGCACGTCAGTTCGCGAATCAATCAGCAAATTAATCAGCAAGAAGTCTCTCTACTCAAGGCACCGAAGTTGTCGAAGCAGCAATGGAAGCAGCCCTTCTCCGTTTCGTCATATACTTTTTTGCACTCGCAAATTTTGCCTGTTCGCTGGAGCACGCCAAGCGAACGCGGAGCTGTGCTCAGTTTCCAACACACATGCAGCTCTTCTGCTACAGAGTCGAAAAGTTCTGGGGGAGCATCGCCTTTCCGGATCCACGCAACACTGTAGAAGACGTTCAAGAAGTTGATAGGAACAAAGTCGTCGTTGGCAATGTCGTTCAGAATAACAAATTGAAAGATACAGGTAAGCTTCGTTATGTCGAACAGACTTTCAAGCGGATTTCTAAGTGAAGTGGAAGGGGAATCCGCATTTCTATCATTATAAATATTATCATTAACAACGAAAATCTATACAGGACTTCTTACAGTCACATAATGTTTACACAAGGTACATAGGTATAAATGTATATATATATATATGTATATATATATATATATATATATATATATATATATATATATATATATATATATATATATATATATATATATATATAGATTTAGATGTGGGCGCACGTGGAAGTATCCAAGAGGCGAGTGATACATAAAAGTCACCAAGAGTGCTCAAAAGTCGAACTAGAGCGATTGACAGAATAACGAGAGAGAGAAACCAGTATAGTTCAGAACTCTGAGTTTCATGCTTCACAATCTTCAGCTAAACACATACTGTATATGTATATGTTTAGTATATGTTTAGCTGAAGATTGTGAAACGTGAAACTCAGAGTTCTGAACTAGTACTGGTTTCTCTCTCTCGTTATTCTTTATATGTATATACTGTTATCACAGAATTCCATTACATAAATGCACAGGGTAACAGGCAAACGCCACTTCATCCTTTCAACGAGAACTTGAAGAACTTGGAGATCTTTCATCAAGGGTTTGGCTAAGTCCGATGTTTTTTAAAATGTCACGATACCCCCATTTTCCCATTCATTTTCGATATTTTTCTTTATCTCTTTCATGTCTTGCCGCTTTTCCTACACCTCTCATGATTCAACTTATTTTTCTAATGATTTGTAACAACATATTTGTTCCACGTAATATTCGGCTTGTTTGTTGGTCATCTTATGACGTGAGTTGTCGTCGTAAAAGCTCATGTCACACACATCTTCACTCTCACCTATTTATCTGTTATTCTGAAATTTTATTGGTTAAGGTTAATGTCAGTCACTTCGAATTTGCATTTAATCTCTATCTTTTAATAATTAGTTTAAGCTCGGTTTAGTTTACCAAGGGACACTTGTTTAATAGATAACTCGTCGTTTCTTGTGTCAAACTGCTTGCCTTCACAAAAAGCAGCACTTGGATTTGTCTGGATCCCGGGATGGATTTGGACCAGAGAATTCTCTTCGTCTCGTAAAAGGCGTCCAAAGGAAGTCAATGGTAGGAAGGACACCCAACCATAAAAACCCAACCCAAGACGTCACGAAGATGTAAACTCGGGGAAGAAGCCTGCAGACGAGGAAGACTAAGGCAGCATCTTGCAGTTGAAATAGCCTGCCGATTTAAAAGGTTTCTGTGTAACCGCAGATCTATTTGCGCCCCTCAGTAATTTCTTTGTTGATTCCCGTTATGAACAAAAACGTTATAGGTTAACCTGAGAGATTACGCGAGACGTATTAACTATGAAATATCACGAATCGGTTCCAATAGATTCTCTCGTCTATGGTTTGCCTTGGCAAGGCAGCAAATCGCCTTCTGAAATTACCACTTATCACACAGCAGCATCGCCTCATCTTGCACCTTTTAGAGCAATCTTCAGCAGTTAACTTACTCCTGTATCTTATGGGCTTTGTTTGTTTTCATCTTAACTTTTTGCCTCGTTGGACACAGGCTCTTGATTGATAAAAGTATACATTCTATGCTGATATAATTAAAGCGCGTGGATAACAATTATTTCTATCATCACAATTAGTATTATTATCATTAATTTTTGCTATCATTCCTATCATGAGAGGCTTTTAAGACTCAACAGAAAAAAAAATTTGTAGGCAACTCAAATTCGCTTCTGCTTCCAGTTGTTCAATAACAACAACTCGAAATGACATAGTTACTGTCACATTCATTGGCCTCTGAGTGACTTAATCAAAGCTGCTTATTTTCGATCCCGATTTAATACTGCAATTGATGTTATTATGTCATCTATCGATGCAAATCTTGTTACTCTGTCAGTAATCGTGCACCGAAGAATGATTCAGCTATTTTCGACTAAAAAAGCAATCATTACAAATCTAGGGAAGCTTCTTTACTTGGCCATAAGGTTGTCAAAGAATTCACCAAACTTAAGCGACATATTTGCTGCCTATATTTCACTATTTGTTGATTTTGGAACATTGCATCTCATTGCCTTTAAATCCTAAGAAAACAATTTATAATCTTCAATAAGCATTGCTGTGGTGGAAGTAATACATTCAACTGTGTCTAATTCGTACTCGTGCAATTTGAAATTTTGCTAATTCGAACAAAAGTTTCGGGTCTCTTGAAGATCTCCCAGCAACAACCTCTATGATTCGAATCTTCACAGTCCGAACTTCTTTAATTCGAGCATTTTTACGATGCCCTCGAGAGTTCGAATTCGACAGAGTTGACTCTGCGTGGTTCGTAGCTGTGTCTTCACTTTGCGCACGGCTCATGTTTGGGTCTTCGAGAGCAAAGATAAAATTACAGGTAACCTGTTTTAACATTTCACTTTAATTGGTTAGAATCCATTTGCAGCTACGAGAAACCTTAGACTTTTGGATTAAAGCGTAATTGCACTCAATCAGGCTAGGTCAAGTCACTCCCGAGGCCATTCGTTTGTGGGGGGTACTTTGGAAAAAGTTCACCACTCTCATCCACTTGCTCCGGCTGTCGGCCTCACTGATGCAAATTACCGAAGCTCCCCCCCCCCCCACTCATCCTGTAAGATCACTGAGCTTCGTATATCGAGTGGACGTCTTTCTCTCCTGCCTTCCACTGAGTCATTCATGACTTCGAAAGGTAAAGTTCCAGGCCTTCTTGACGCTTTTCCAAACCACTGGAACTTCCTTCTTGCAATCTATAGAAAATTCTCAAAGTGCACCATATCAATTCCTGTTAGCAAGAATTTTTGGGACACGAACACGAAGCGATGTAGGAATCGCCAGCTTGAAAATGCGAGACACAGTCCATGTTCTATGGGAAAGGTAGAAAGTTGCCTTAAGAATTCAGGCATCCATACTCTCTATCTTTCGGGGTCCTATGTTTGTTCTTTCGCTCGCAAACTTTTGAAACGAGCAATGCTGGAAGAGGGGGGAGAAGGCAAAACGTGCCCTGCTTGACTCTATGATCGGAAAATCAATTTAGACGAGATTGAATTAGCATCCGTTAGTAAATCCAAATCGAACATCGTTGGACCAGGAGGGGGGCCACTTCTATCAAAAACTTAACAGATTATGGCTTTTGGTATCCATGATCTAAAGTTGTCTGTAAATAATGCCACCCCCTTACCCGTCAAAAATTTCCTGGCCTCTTTTTTTGAATGCCCTTCCTTTTTTACACTCCCATTGAGTGCACTGCATAATGGTATATAAGAGCCTGCTTTGTGGGGAACTTTCTCGAGAACCTTATAAAGCCCTGAATTCCCGCAGAAAACTCCCAGTGATACTAAAAATGCTCACTAAAAATAATAATACGATCAGATATGATCTGAACTTGAACCTAACCTCACATGACCTCACATGACCTCACATGACCTGACATAAAATAACGTTACCTGACCCCTTTCTACTACAAGTAATGCTGTATTTAAATGTTTCTAAATGGCGTTGGTCATGTCAACTAAGTCATAACATAAACAAGATCTGCGTAAAAGTAGCGCTACAACTAAACACGAATCAAGCAAACGTCAGGAAAACCCCTTTTTTCTAATGAGTTATGTTTGGGGAAAAGCCAGTGTGGCCTATATAAAGCCCCAGCATAGGAGGGAAGAAGAAAGCGAGCAGCTAAGAGGATAGAGAGATAAGGTCAAGTTTATTTACATTAGATTTGAAAGATGGCAAGTTGTAGGACTCAGGAAAGCAAGAAGAAGGCAAGACGTTCCATAAGTTGCATGTTCTTGGGATGAATGATGATTTGTAAGATAGAGTTCGTGAAGTAGGCAGTGAAACTTGGAAAGGGTGTGAGTGAGCTGAGCTTCTGGTGGTCCTCACACGCCTCAGAGCAACAGAAAAAAACAAAAACAAAGTAACGGCTGCTTTACGTTAACAGTGTGGTCAAAAACAAATATTGTCTTAACTGAAAGAGTCTGAAAGAAATGCGTTGCGTAATACCTCTTCACTTCACAACAGTTTTAATTTTTCAGTAACTTCACATTTTAACTGCTTGAAATATGACCATTATTGCTAAAAGCAGTAATCCTGTAGTCATGCTCATTAACGAGTCTCATCATCATCGAAAATACTCACACTATGATCTCTTTTTTAATTGTGTTTCTTCTATCCGTAGGATGTGTCGTTGAGAATTGCCAATCCTGTCCAGGTACTGCCGAATGCTCAAAATGCCAGTATGGCTACTTTCGTCAAATTGATTCTGAGAAAGAGGTATTTGTCTGTGTCAGGAAATGTTTCGCAGGATACAAGCGCACGATCGATCAAAGCGGTATTGCAACTTGTGAGGAAGTTCGTCCAAGTAAGTAATGCACATTTGACTGCAAACATCGTCTTGCGAATGAATGAATCTGGTAATGATTGCAAAGTACGAAATGCGCCTACGAGCCCTGAAAATTTCAAGTAGATTCGGTTTCGTCTATGATGGCGTTGTCTACAATAGATGATGCATTGCTTTTTTTGAATAATGTACCAAGTATCATTTGTAACGAATACAAACTTTGCCGCTTTGCGATAGAGATGGCAAAAAAGATTGCAAAATCGAAGCAGCAGCATTGTTTTCTTTTTCTCATATGATTATACCTAGATGTGAGAGGTAGATTCTTGGGTACTGACAAGGCTTTTTGCTTAACGAGCAGTGTCCTGGTCATTCTCGGTCACGAAGCTGGAGTGTTATCAATGGGGGATTTTTTGGAGTCACAAAATGCTTAAGGGGTGGCAGAGCTAAACGCGCTATAAAACGTTCTAATTTCTTCCTTATGATAGAATTTCTGAGTTTTGACAAAAGTGAAAGGGGAGCAGAATACAAGGAAGGAAATTTCTAGGGGGGAGGGAGGGGGAGGCGTTTTCCCTCCTCACTTTCGATCAGCTGAAGATGAACTCTAACTACTGACTATCGGATCAATACGCAAGAATTTACCATCGAGCTATACTAACACCTTAGAAGCAACAAAGATAACAGCAAGCAGTAACGCAACTGTGAGAATAAGACTACCTTCAAAAAGCTAAAACATCTCACTAGGTCGAAGCAGCAGCTATTGTAAACTAGGGTACCTTCAAAAAGCTGTTAAGTTTAGCACTTCGACAACTCTTTTTCACCTTTAAGAATTGTGTTGCTGCACAAAAGATGCTTTATTTTGACAATGTTTTGATACCAGTAGAATAATTCACCTTCAAAGGTAGAAATCAGCATTCAAATGCCACTTTACTCTTTCATCCAATGGTGCCATATCTTTGCAGACTTGTTCATTAAATCAACACATCAATACTTCATTCTCTTTTCAAACCTACGATTCGTTGGAACAAGATATTATTATTTTTACAGAATGCAACATTCCCAGGTGCGGCAACTGCTTGGATTCACAAACTTGTTCAGAGTGTGAAAAAGGATCTTACCAACAATTCCATTCGGATGCAGAGCGAAATATTTGCGTGAAGAGGTGCTTCTTCGGGTATGCTCTTAAGACGGATGCAACGGGGAAGCAGTCCTGCCAGCTTAAGCTACCGTCAGGTAAGCGTTACTCATAGTGGCCTCTGGATCGATAGTTTTCATGCATTGCAGTGCCATTCGAAATTTTTTTTTTTTTTTAGTGGGTTATGCTGAGGAAAGGCCATGGTGGCCTATACAAAGCCCCAACATAGGAGGAAACAAGAAAGCGAGCAGCTAATAGGATAGAGAGATAAGATCAAGTTTATTGATCTTAGATTTGAAAGATGGCAAGTTGTAGGACTCAGGAAAGCAAGAAGAAGGCAAAACGTTCCATAAATTGCATGCTCTTGGGATGAATGATGATTTGTGAGATAGAGTTCGTGGATTAGGCAGTGAAACGTGGAAAGGGTGTGAAATAGATAAAATAAGGAGCGCCTTGATGTGAATTTGCTTTTGTGCATTCGAAGGTAGATGTACGATTAATGAACAGCCATGCTTATCAAAAATAGCAATAACAATATCATAGTTATACAGGTTGAACTTGTTCAGCAAATGCTGTTGCAACCAAGGACCTGTCTAAGTTGATCTAAGCTATACATACTGTACGTTGCTAAGAGGAAGAGAGATGAATAAAAAGAAACATAGAATAGGTAAAAAAGATCAAAGATAAAGAAATAAAATCCGTTCAGATCCACCTCTGTCTGACCGTACGCCGTGAATTCTTCGCTCGGAATTCATAGAGTTAACAACCCTCCTCACGCTCAGTGAATGTTGAGCTGTAGATGCGACTCGAACCACTGAACATAGGATCCATAAGGAAGTACATTTCCCCTGAGCTTCTGAACGTGATTTTTAACATGATTTCACAGCACTTCAAAAGCACGCCCTCGCATTCTGAAATTATAGAATCAATAAGCAAAACGGTGGAATTCGTGTATGATAATCTGCATCGCTTCAATGCAAAAAATGTATCATTGTGTTACGTCTTTTGTAAAGAATTTCATGCAAAAACTTCCCACTTTTCTCTCACGCAGCTGCTTGCCAAGATCTCAAGTGCAGAACATGTAGAATTGGCTACTACATGCAACCAAGGAAAATCAGTGGCAAAGTGTGCTTGCGAAATTGTCCCAAGGGATATCTTAAGGACAAAATCAGACGCAGATGCATAGATTGGCCATGGTAATCCACATTCTTGTCACCAACAGAAGTCTTTCGAATAACCTTCAACTATATGTGAAATGCATTATTTATATATTTCTTGATTTGCTTATTTAGATTTATATGCAAGGAGTAAAATTTTATTAAAATATTCAATGATACTTATCTGGCATGTTTATCCTTTCTACGTCTCTTAATCTTTCCTACTTCTCTTAATTCTTTCAATGGATGTGCACGTTCACAGCATCCGAAGGTAGCCATATTTATTCAAATCAAATCATTGCACTTTAACTCAAATCACTGTTTGGCAAGCTCCCTCTTGCCTTGTCGCCAGGGTGCAAGGGAGCAAAAGTGCCCGTTATAGCTTATCAGCCAAACATCAGTAACTAATATCGATGATGCTAGCGATTGGAAATGGCAGTTCAAAATAAGCATTATACGATTCGGAATGAGGGCGTGTGGAGAAATAGCCACAAAGCTTCGTAAAAGACCATGCTTAATGTTCGTTGAAGTAGCTTTGATCGCATTGTAAGCCAAGTCAAAGGTTTGGTCACTAAAATTTTCCAGGGGAGTACGCGGGATGCAAAGTCTTTAATCTCGTTTCCCTCCCTCGCCGCCTTTGGTCTTGATCGCCCTCTCGTTCCTAGCCACCCCCTGTCCAGTCGCATTGGCCATTGGCGTCCCTGATGAAGCTCATCATTTCGAACATACGAGTTAGAGCTAACTGATAACCGAGCAACCGGTTTGTGGTCGAAGAACAGTGTACTCCACGTGCCTGTCCTAAGCCCAGATAAATGGTGAGGCTGGCAGGTGAAGGGGCATCTGAATGTAATATGGGGGGCCCACAATGCCAGACGGTACAGGTGAATTCTCATCCGCATCAGGGACCTCACTCAGCCACCGCAATTAAGAAATAGACAAACACATCGATACACTATACACGCACATAGCAGCGCAACGCAACGCAGCGCAGCGCAACTTTTATTCGTTAACGCAGGCTGGGTATGTGGCAGCTATACAGCTGATGTGAGCCTGCGGCATTACTACTTGTGCCCTCAGAATTACTTCTGAGTACTCATTCACCGAGCTCGGAAGGATGGACAGCTGAGTTTGCTGTTGGCTTTTGGTTAGTGGTTCCGACGACGGGGCTTCGAACCCAAGCGCGAGTAGACCTCGCATGATTCGAACCACTGCGCCTTAACCACTCGGCAACACCACCGCTCTTGACACAGACACAGACACAGACATAGACACTCACACAACCGCAAGATGATGTTTCAGAAGGCGCTCATCAACTTGACATATAAAATTTCACACCATGTGCCAGAAATTCTTTACTGATTATAGTAGTGTACGCACTATACCCTGACAATGCTTTGCAAGTCTCGTAGAAGATTCGCTAATGGTAAATCGTCATTACGATATAAAATGAAGCCAGGCTGAAGGAAGTCTCTTCAGGATCAAAAGAACTGTCTGACGAAACTGTTTTTTAACTTTCCCCTGAGTTAAAGATCAAAGTGCCAAGTCAATACTCTTCATATCTTTGTGATTATTAATGCTATTTCATCATTGATGTCAATTCTTATGATCTCATACTCCAGAGAAAAGCGACATTGAGTAGCAGTTGGAAGTTTCGCTTTTGAATTTTGAGTTGATTTGCAATTGAGGTAGATGATTTTATCTGACAAAGGAAAATAACAGACTTTCTTTGGTCAATTACTATTCTGAGCTGGTATTATAGCGAAGTGAGCCAAGCTATTGCAGCCACCAGTATATACAATCATATTTGCACTCATAGTATGGCCTTGAGCACCTGCACGTATTTAAATCATCAAAAATTTAAAGTTATTCACAAGACGAGTTTGATATGAAATGCTGATGGAATCAACATTAGCGGAGAAGAACGTTCTGGAAAGCATAAAGCAACATATCCAATGCTCATCTCAGTTGGAAATTTTCCTTCATCGCTACGGATTCTCACGACATAATAAGGCACCGTTCAGGTTTGTTTCTCTTATTACTCTGTCTTCGACTTAAAAGAAACGTGCAGAAAAGTCCTCCAATCTAACATGGATCCTAAGTCGAGTAAAATGAATTGAGACTTATGTGCTTTAGTTATTAGTTGTTGAGAAATCTGAAGTCAATGTCATATTTTTCATGTGATTCTACTTAGACGTCAAAGCCTTTTGTCATCTAGATGTCAAATAATTTGGATGCTGAGAAGCTTTTTTGCTTATCGAGCAGTGTCTAGGTCCTTCCTGACCACACATCGTGATTCTTACGTCTGGGATTACAGAGAGCTGGCGACTCTCCTTACTATAAATGGAAGTTCGGCTGAAGGTGGATTCGAACCACTGACCATGGATCATTTGGCAGGAATCTTACCACTGAGCTATCCTAAGATTAATACAAAGTGTGCAGCGAAATAAGTCATTAATGTTCTGCAGGTATCTGTACTGTTTGGGCTGGTGAATGAAAGCTAGCTAGCCCAATGGAAGTGGTATGCAAACACTTTCTTAAATCATTTCCCTTTGTTGTTATGAAACTCAGAATTTCTTGGAAGTACCTTGCGATTTTCACTTGAAAATCATTGAGAGATTCACATGAGTTCTGCAGGATTTTATGAAAGCCTTCGTTGTCGAGGATTTCAAGAAAGTCAGTCAACCCGAAGGGGCTTCGAATGCCAAATTTGAAAGCGAAGTGTAACAACCTTAGTGCTGTATGCTTGTGCTCAAATAATCTCTGCCTCAAATTTAGTGTTGATGCCAGTACATTGATGTATATTGACGAAATTATCTCGATAAATCAATCAAAGCTTCAACACGTATGCTTTTTGGTAGAAAATGCAGCGAACAGTTAATAGATTAGTATAGACTGAGTTGAACAAGTAGTGGGCAAAATCTGTGTCCATTTAGGGGAGCGAATGCTTGGAACGGCTAATCAGCTGCTGCAAAAAAGGCGCCATCGTAAAATCTTTTAAAGTAGCTATTCAAGTGCTTTTATTTCGGTTCAATTTTGTTGCTTTACCTTGCTTTAGATTTCTACTATTAATAGACACCTGCATCTTAATTCTTATATACCTCAATTTTCTTAAATCACCTTGTAGATGAACGGTCCCTTATAACACAGCACTGCTGAGCGGGTTACCGTTCTGAAATAATTAAAATTACTATTATCATTGTAAAATGATTTCCTATAAACAATATAAACGGATCGATTGGACAAAACATGATTAAAAGAGCGATGCCATCGGGAAAATGATCGGTATTGCAACCATAATGGTCTTGAACAGCAAAGAATACACACGAATATTTTCAAAAGTTTTTCGAGTCTTTTAGCAAAAAAGGAAAAATAAAAGTACAAAAGGTTATGCCAAAATGTTAAAACAGCTTGCATCGCAGAAGACAAGACTGCTGCAGAATCAAAAAAGGAAGTCGAATACTTTCCTCTGATGAAGGTCTTAGTGGGTGTGTCTTAGCTGTAGTACATTGCTTGCTATTGATTTATGCAACCTTTTTGTACCTCCATCACCGAAACTCATTTTCTTCTTTTCCAGGCTAAAAATTTTCGCTCATCCTTATTACCTTGATTAAAAACTAAATTAATCCTTAGCCCCCTTCTTCAATTCGTTTTATTTTGACTAGGATCCAATGCATTCTCGGGTTCCTTCAGAAGAAATTCTCGCCGAGCCTTCACATTACCATGTTGAATGCGATTCTTTTCGAAGTTGGATAATATGTTTGGTGAATTTTACAACTGGCTTTGTTTCTTTCGGGATACATTGCAACTTCGGTTTGATGCATCGGCATCTTGGAACTCAGTTTCAAAACGGAAATGCTCTTACAGGTGAATGGACCCCATTTCACTTCATATACGACTGATCCCGTTATTCTATATATCGATTTCTATCTATCTTTAAAAGAGCTAGCCACTTGTGCATGCATACATATCGAAAGAGAACAAGTGTTGTTTTAGAAATCTGAAGCATATGTTTAACTTAACAATTTTTTTTGAAACTTCAATTCATTAACCATAGTTAAAATCTACAATTATACACCTCCCTAGTAACAGGTAGTGTATAACTGGCTATCTGCTTCGATATAATGATACATAAAATTAATAGCGAGCCACAGTTAACAGAGATGTAAGATGATAGAAAGAAAAAATGAAGAAAATAGATAAAGATCTAATTTTCCCGGATAAGGCCACGATTTATTCCTCCTTCAAAATACGTGGTATGTGCACCTAAAAGCGATGCTCACGACTTTCTTTATAATGTAATTCTAGTGGTTTTGGTCTCAATTTAAATCCTTAAAAATTGGAAGAAGGGAATCAGTAGAGGAACCCATAATTCCTAAAGCAAATAGTAATAATGATATACAATATTTATACATGATAACTATTTCAGTAAAGACGTTAACTAAAGTAAAGGGATCAAGCTTGCAAGAGATAGGATAAAAACTGCAAAAGACTTAACAACAATCAGGTTCTGAATTCAAAAACTGAGACTGATCAGCACGAATTTCACAACTGAGCACTCTCGGCGATATTGTCTTTTGGACAAGCATCAGCTACGTGTTTGATAATAATAATAATAATAATGATAAAAATATTGAAAATAATTACTATTACATTTCTTTTTTATAAGAACACACTTTATAAGAACACCGAGGCTCGATTTGCCCAAAAATAAGAACAAGGCTAGACGATGCTCAGCTTCAGATGGAAATTAAAAAAAAACCAATTCGCGTTTTGAAATTTATGAACACAACAAAAGAACGGAGCGAATCTATGCAATTCATAAACATAGCAAAGACTTTCCAATTCTGGCCTCTGAAATTTTACTGCAGAATTATGTCCTTAAGCACTAGCAGTCATTGCTTTATTTTGAAAATTTGCCCGGTAAAATGTCTTGGAAACTATATGCAGCATGTAACTTCTCAGATATTTGCAGAAAAGTCACTCTTATAATAAAAACAATTTTAAGAACATTCGCAAGAAGTTAAGAACATTGAGGCTCGGCAAAAACTATCTGGTTCTTATATAAAAAAATAAACGCATTAGAAGTGTTAAAGGTGGGTGGTCCTTCAACCGTAGCTTCTTTCAAGGGGTCCTCTTTTTACATACTACATTGGTAATTTGGCTAGCAGGGTTAGGGGTTGGGGGTGGAGACGGGGCTCCGTCCACGCCACAACGTTCTCTAATGAAAACACAACTTGTTTGTTTCGTTCTTGCCTGCTGTCTACACGACACCGGACTAAAGCTCTGAGTAAAAACGCTCTCCAAAGTGAATTTGGCTTCAAAATGCACTCGCGCAGACGGGGTCTTATTTCCTTGCCAGCTGCACTTACTGGATTCGAAGGAGGAAAGCCTTTGTTCTTGGTTGACGAGCAACAAAACGCCGTCAAGTTAACAAAGGTGTCACGGTGGCATCTCGTCTGTAAAAACAATAACTAATGGCTCGCACTGGATGCCGACGACAAGAGTGAAAACAGTGGGTTTGAGTCAATCTATGGTTCAAACGAAACACGTCACCCGTGGCCTAGGAAGGCGAACAAATCTTCAGGTTTGCAAAATTTTCCTTAACGGACAACGGAAACTGTCATTGGCTTCCGCTGTGATTCCATTGTTCGATTTTTACTAGATTTGATAACAAAGGAAAAGGCGACTCCCTTCACGGCCAGCAATTGGATTAAAATTAAACGGAAATTTCCTTGAAAGAATGAATTACCAAATACACCGAAAAAGATCCCAATAAGGTCCGGTTATTCGCGTGTTTTAGATATATCTGGGACAGTTCATGCCCACAGCTCCCCCCCCCTAGTTCGGATGATTTTCGAAATATCCCCCTCCTATGTGGCTTACTAGCAGAAATGAAAAAGGGCAACTGTCCCAGTTGCAGAGACTGGTGCTTCAGTGCGTGTTATATCGGACAGACCGTTGGTTCGCACAACAATGCGTTCACGGGATGCTGTTGATGACTTATGGAGCTGGGTCGTTTGCTTTGGAAGTTTTCTGGTTGGTCTTCTTTGCTTCGGTGTCATAAATAATTATGGGAATCTGCATATATATATCATAGAGCACTTTAATGCAAGCAATCTTGAATCTGGTAAGTTTGTTTTATTAATACAAAGTCGGTGGTGAACATCGTGCATCTAACGAAACTGCCCTGCACTTCTTAGCGGTTGAATACATGGTGTAGTCAGTTGTCCAGAAATAAATACCTCGAGATGAGGTAGAGACATT
Organism: Pseudorhiza aurosa; assembly: GCA_964026355.1. Classification (NCBI taxonomy): domain Eukaryota; kingdom Metazoa; phylum Cnidaria; class Scyphozoa; order Rhizostomeae; family Lychnorhizidae; genus Pseudorhiza; species Pseudorhiza aurosa. The sequence goes on from OZ032126.1 coordinate 5,326,319, forward strand.
GTACAGAACTAACTTTCATAGAGTCCTAATGAAACGACATCGAAGAATCACTTTGCCACCGAGTCGGTAAAATGGTGTTGTATTTAATGATAATCATGATTAAACTCGGGATTTATGATAATTATGAAAAATCGGAGTAGAGTGACCTGTGGAGGACATAGGGCTGTTTTTCTGCAGCCACCGGTCTTCATCCTCACGATTCTCATCCTTATTATAGTCATCAATAATCGCATCAATTATCACATAGAGCTCAAATTTGTTCTGTAATTGATATTCTTTCTTAAATCATTGATTCTGCATTATTGTTAAGTAGGCCTTAATCAGCTAACGCGCTATTTTAACTTTGCCTACTAAAATAAGTGAAGTATTATTATCATTGTTATTGATATAGACCAGGGGGGTTTCAAACGCACTCCCTATCAGTTGGTACACTCAAAACTGGTTTGGTATCTTTTGCAGTCGTGGGAGCCACGTGTCATCTGCATCTTATGCGCCCAATGATGCCAGTAATATGAGCCAGCAAATCTCTCCTTGGCAACTTGGTTCACATGGCCTAATGACAGCTCCATGCATGTCGTTGTAGACCAGGGGGTGCTGCTCGGAAGACGTGTCTGAATCAGCCGGTTTTCTGTCGCTTTCGTTCCTTCTGTCTCTCTGGACTGTCCGTTTCATGGACTACCCGCTGTTTCCACGTAAGGGCGGTAGGAGATCTCCAAGTATTTACGAACAGCATTGAAGCTTGTGGGCGCTTTTCATGGCCACCCCAATCAATCCAGTGCTATGATGGTCGTCATGGTGCCGTTCTGTCGTCAGCGGTTGCTTCAAACGGAACGGAGTGGGACAAAGACTTTGGCCGGTAAAAGAGTCTCAGAAACTCGAACACGCGTTGGTCGAAAGACGGACTTTGATGAATATCTTTCATAGCGTGGAGGGAAGCAATAGCTTAGGCCCCTTATGCCCTATCTGAAGAAGTGAGGCAATGCAGATATCAGAAATCATAACGAAATGGAGATTGGGATGATCAAAAGAGCACAGTGCTGATCCATAAGCAACCAGAAGGTTAACAAGCACAATACAAGTACAGTCAACTCTGTCTGATTCGAACTTTCTAGGGGATCATGAAAATGTTCGAATTATAAAGTTTCGAGTGATTGAGCCTTTTTGTTAGGAGATTTTCAAGGGACCTGAAAATGTGTTCGAATTAGCAAAAGTTCGAATTACCCGAGTTCGAATTAGACAGTTAACTGCATACCCCTATGCATTCTTCTTTCTTCCATTGTTGAGGCCTTGTGTAGGCCACCATGGCCTTTCCCCAACACAACTCACTAAAAAGAACAGGATGCAGGCGTATTTGGCCAGCAAAGTACTACGTTCTTTGCCACCTTGATAACGCTGTCATCACGATGTTGCCAAAGGAGAACGACGACGTGAACGCAACGTAGATTCTGTCCATCGTTAGGTCTGGTTTCCATATAACCATAAGGAGCCGTTAAATGAAAGCCAGGCTTCACCTGTAAATCATTATTGACGAGTCTCTTGTACGCAAGAGTCAAGTTGCTTCTCTGTGTCTCCTCTGGAGAGCCTACCGAGAATCACTGCACCACTGCTTCTCCAGAGGGCGTTTACGTTCTCTGCCTCTCACTGTGCAGAGATCTGGGGATTCATACGCCCTTGGGTGCGGAAAAGTACTTGGTAACGACTTCTTTTAAAGGGGATTTTGCGTTTGATAAAACGTGATTAATTTAGTTTCGGAAAATGATCAATCTTGTTGAATCAAAATGATCAAGCACCTAACACATTGACATCTTCTCCGTAGCATGGCTTGGCTCATTGGCATTTGGTGTAACGTTCTTTGTCAGTCCTCTCAGCGACGTTCTATGCCAAATATTCCCACCTGGCCACGTGTCATTTCTCGGCTCACTCCTTTGCATCTTCGGTCTTCTCCTGTCATCATTCGCGACGAATTTGGCGGCTTTATACGTAACATATGGCTTGTGCTTTGGCGTCGGAGCCTCATTTGCCTACTTCCCAACGGTCATTGTGCTGAAGAAATATTTCAAGCGCTACCTCAATTTAGCTAACGGAGTATCAGCTAGTGGAAGTGGACTAGGGACATTGGCACTGGGGCCACTGGTTGAACACTCTTTAGAGATCGTCGGGCTGCGCTGGACGTACAGGTTTCTCGCCTTGATAATTGCCCTGATGCTAGTAATCCAGTTAGTTTTTATTCACATAGAGAAGAAGTTTCGACCGCCTATGTGCGGAGAACAGCGTAAACACACATTCCTGGAAAGGTTAAGACGCACCATGCTCGGCAAGGACCTTTGGTCGGACAAGGATTACCAGCTGATGGTGGCATCGATGGCCATATTCCTCTTTGGATATTTCGTCCCGTATGTGCATTTGGTAAGCATAAATTGATTTGTAAGTATTATTCGGGTGGACATGAATTCACACTGTTTTTTTTTCTTTTTTCTTTTTAGTGGGTTATGTTGAGGAAAGGCCATGGTGACCTATACAAAGCCCCAACAAAGGAAGAAAGAAGAAAGCGAGCAGCTAAGAGGATAGAGAGATAAGATCAAGTTTATTTACATTAGATTTGAAAGATGGCAAGTTGTAGGACTCAGGAAAGCAAGAAGAAAGCAAGACGCTCCATAAATTGCATGTTCTTGGGATGAATGATGATTTGTGAGATAGAGTTCGTGGATTAGGCACTGACTAGGCACTGTTGCTTCTTCTGCTGAAAGATATCCACGCGAAGGCAGCAAGCTACTTGCTGAGAAATGCTGTATGCCGTGCCAAGAGGCCCTTTTGAAAGCCAGTAATTGCTGCGGGGTTATCCTCTATAAACGTATGAAAATAAATTGATTAATTAAATGAATTAAATTAGAAATGATATGAAATTTTGCAAGTTAGCAATGTTTACTTGCATATCAAATGCTGAAGAAATTTAATAATGAAAATTGATTGATTGCAATCGATGCTGGGCCCTATACTTGATCCAGGCAGTTGCGGAACATCTTTTGACGTTTTCTATCTAGCACCCAAGAACAGACTTAGAACATTGGGAAGCTATGCTTCTTCGAGAATATTAATATAAATAGCTGATCATGATTATAAATATCCATTTGAAAATACGACCCCTTATTACCCCATTTTAGTATGTAAATCTTTGTACCTTTTTTTAAATTTTATTTACTTAAACTTGTAAAACATCGTCTATTCATCATCGATGCAGTAAGCTGACGGTTTTTATTGGTTTTTTTATACACATGATTCTACCTAGATTTCAAAGGTAGAATTTGGGCACTGAGAGGCTTTTTGCTTTTCAAGCAGTGTCAAGGCCCTTCCTCTCAATGTGACCACACCTCATGATTCCTACGCCTGGAGTCATCGAGAGCTAGCGACTATCCTCTCTCTGAGAGAATGTTTCGCTGAGCGTTGATTCGAACTACTGACTATAGGATCAATGCGCAAGGTTCTTGCCACTGACCTACCCCCTGGACACTGCAAAATTCTTCAGACATTGAGCTATTGGGTGCAGCCTGGTCTCAGGAACTCAGAGGTAAAATATCTGCTGAGATACAATGCATACTATTAACACAAGAAATTTGAAAGAGTCACCCTGGCACTTCGTACCACACACCATAAGGCCAATTAGCAAAAACCTCATCAATCAGTTATCCTCACTGAATTCACTTGCAGCATTAGTGAAATCACCTTTTTCTGTTCTACTGTTCTCGTAGATTTTGCTTGCGACGAAAAAGGGCATTCCGACGATAAAAGCAACCTTCCTTGTCAGCTACTTATCAATATCAGCGACGGTGGGGAAACTCTTCTTCGGATTCGTGATCAATTTTTGCAACGTGCAAGTGCACGGGATGACGGCGTTCTCCATGCTCTGTATTGGCATTGCAAACTGTTTCGTGCCGTTTGGAAGTGAATACGCGATCTTGTGCTTGTACGCCGTGGTGTGCGGATTGTTCGAGGGGTGCATCAATGGCCAAATTGCAATGATTGTCCTGAACACGGTTGGAAGTACAAGGATGTCACAAGGGCTAGCTAATTTGTTTACTCTGAATGCTGGCTTTATGATGGTAGGACCTGCAGTTGCAGGTTAGTGGAAACGCATTTTACGCATAGTAATATATCTTTTTGCAAGGATCCGTAGATGCTGTTTTCCGACAATCATGAATTTTATGAGGCACACTGGACCCTCTGAAACAAATTTTAAATTTCACTTGCTAATCCGCGAACTCCATCCCACAAATCATCATTCATCCCAAGAACGTGCAATCTATGGAACATATTACCTCCGTCCTTCCAAGAATCCTACAATTTTCTCTCTTTCAAATCCAAAAGTGAAGAAACTTGATTTTGTCGCAAGGAGGTACTTTCCACTGAGGTTAAGGGTCCACCTGTCATAAAATCCCAGAAACGTTTTCGTACAGTTCATTTAACCAAGATTTGCTGCTCATACGCTGAGCTGGCGGAGACTGGCATCGAACCTGCAACCGTTTGATCTCTAAGTGTTAGGGCCACTTTAGCTAACGGTACCTCTATCCTGGTATTGACACCAGCACGACAAAATAGAGTTCAAAGATTTGGTGTGAGAGCCATGAGAAATTCTAAGTACTTCTTCCCACACAACTCTCATTTTTTTTTCTATGTTGAGGAAAGGCTATGGTGGCCTATGCAAAGCCCCAACAAAAGAAGAAATAAGAAAGCGAACAGCTAAGAGGAGAGAGAGATAAGATCAAGTCTATTGATCTTAGATTTGAAAGACGGCCAGTTGTTAGGAAAACAAGATACATATGAACGACATGAAAATTACGGCAATGACATCTTGCCGTACTTACAACTTGCCATCTTGCAAATCTAAGATAAATAAACTTGATCTTATCTCTCTATCCTCTTAGCTGCTCGCTTTCTTCTTTCTTCCTTTGTTGGGGCTTTGTATAGGCCTCCATGGCCTTTCCTCAACATAACCCACTAAAAAAAAAAAGAAGAGAGAAACGAATATATACTGAGCCACCGATTCATTCAAAGATTGCGTTGAATCCATGAAACAGAATTGAGTTGATTATAAAACTCGATTATAGAATTTGATTATAGAGCTCAATAGCAATCAAATGAAAGGATGGAAAGGAAGTTGTTTTTAACCTTTGTTTTTTCTGTAGGTTTCATCTATGACAAAACAAAGTCATACAAAATCGCATTTATCATATCTGGCTGTTCCAGCTCAGTTGGCGCCATATTGATGCTATGTCTTTCAATCTCCAAATGGAGGCATGACATGCAAATTGCCCTGGAAGACTCTTTTCATGAAATCGAACAGCATGGGGACGAGGTCCACGATTATGCTAATGATAAAAAAGATGAAGATATCGATAATTGTGAAAAATATTTATTCAGTCTTAGGGAAACTAGTTTGTAAAACAATTTCACTCAGCCAGGCTACCCAAGCGATTTTCAGAAGAGATTAAGTCTAGTTGCAAACAAAAATTAGTATACATCACATCTTAATGGTTCTTCCTGTTTTACACAGGTTTTGCAAGCATTTTGGATTGCTTTGAATTTTTATAATACTCCCTTTTGGATTCTGGTCGTCCTGTTTTGCTCTTGATTTTCTTGATTTTCAGCCATTGTTGCGGTTCCTTTTGCGTGGAAAAAGAGTCCCCCCGCCCTTAGCCAGGGGAAATTTGTAGTCTTCTAAATAGATCCTGAGATAGTGGGGGATCAAAGTGAAAATCGACGTCCTTTCCTCACCATTTTTGGTTAATAGGGTGCCTCCCGTCTCCGTTTCATTAGCCTTTGGGCCACATAGCTGTGCAAGCACAGTGAGGGCTACAGTTGGCGGGGGGCTGGCCATCTGATAGCACTGTGTATTTCACTCCAATGCTCCTTCCCGAAGTGCTGATTGCGTCCTTCGCCCAGTGGCGTAATTTTCTCTTGGTACGCGATAGGTCCGGGTTCGATGCCCGGTCAAGTCATACCATAAGCTTGAAAAATGGTACACGCTATTTCCCTGCTTGGTGGGGGATATTTTGCATCAATGGATAAAGGATTTCATTAGAAGATCCCCTTGAAAGATCAGAATCTTCTTCAGCAAGGGCTTTTGTTAGGCATAGTACCATTGTAAAAATAGCAACTAATCTCGTTTCAGAGAAGGCCAGAATGGACAGAATCAAATTTAACCTTTCTTCAATCAAATAAAATCTGCTTTTCCTCCATTAATCAAACCGATCGTTGATCTACCGGAAGTTCATCAAATCTCCGGTTACGCGGGTCTAACAAGATTAACTTATATTTACTGAGTGTTAGCGATTCCAAAGCCATTCGTCTCTTCAACAATCTCAACGCCACCAGATCTTTCCAACATCTTTCTCATATCGGATATATTTCCATCCCTCATGGACAATTTCACAAACGTTGTTCTCAGATGCTATTCTTGTTCCTCCAAGGCGCGTCAGAACCCCCAGTAACTCAATCCACGCACACCCTTTCCAAATTCAATTACATGATCTACGAATTCTATCCCACAAATCTTTATTCATCCCAAGAACTTCCAATCTATAAACCGTCTTCCCTTTGTCTTCTTTTCCCAAATCCTAGAAGTTGTCTTCTTTAAATCTACATTCATTAAACTTGATTTGATCTCGCTCTCCTGGTAGCCTTTCACTTTCTTCTTCCTTCCTTTGCTGGGTCCTTGTGTAGGCCACCATGGCCTTTCCCGACTGTAGCTTACTGAAAAGAAAAAGTCAACTCTGAACTGAACTGTATCCAAAATACAAGCCATGCATGATATGGTTATCATGATACGATATAGTGAAGACACGCAGTTATACGCTGATAACAGCAGAACATTATTTAACATTGCGACCACAGGGGAATTTGTCCCTACAGGCCCAATGCTTTCCCGTAGTGATGTAAAAATAGCCCCATAGTTGAGGGTCCATCTTACATCTTTGATATGTAAAATGTCGAAGTATCGGAGAAAGAGGATGAAGAAAATAGACCGTTAAGCCAGCTTCAATCATTATTTATTTGAAATTTGTTTCTCGAATGAACTATCGTGCTGTACCCGAGTGAAAGTTTTTCGTGACCTCTTCTCAAATTGATGCCCCTTCACGATTTTGCCCCCGCTGTGATAATCCCTGAAAAACTGCTAAGGAACACAGTAAGAGCCAATCCGATATGATGAGGACAAGCTGCTATAGAAAGGTAATATTGATCCTTACAGCATTGTATGACGTAATGATAAGATCAAGTATGCCACTTGCCCCTCCCACACCACCAGTTGATACCCTTCCTCCCTTTTTGAGGCTTTTCTATAATTTCTACCTAGTATCCGAAGGATTCTTGGATACAAAAAAGCTTTTTGCTGATCCAGCAGTTCCCAGGTCCTTCCCTTCGACGCGTCCGTACCTCGTGCTTTGTATGTATGGATTTACAGAGAGCCAATGGTTCTCCTCACTCTAACTGCAAGTTTAGCAGAAAGTAGGGGACAACGCAGAAACCTCCACATTGGTGTCCCAGTATATCGACCGCCAAAAGTGATCTCGACTCATTTTGTGTCCTGTCGTAACCGATTCTGCAACCACTTTCCCTCAAAGCACATTTGAAGGAAAGACTCGATGAAAAGAAAGCAGAAAGTAGATTCGAAGCACTAGGTGTAAGGCAAATCAGCCTATATTGAGCTTTACTAAGACCTACTACAGTATATTGATTCTTTGGCTCAAACATCTGTTCAAGAATAGCGAATGACATGTCAGGGGCTGGCCAGCTGGTAGCGATGTCAAACCGGTTAGATAATGACAATTTTAATTGCTGGATCGATGGGCATGTAAAGCCACGTGTCCATTTTGAGAATTATCTGCAGCTGGGTGCTTCCTTCTTTGTATTCAATGTTGGCCCTCTTGGCACTGTATTCTCTTTTAAGAAATCTTGACTGGTGGCGCAGCACATGGTTAGGGGCCCATGCTTGTAAAAATAGAAAACAAATATGCCTATAAAAATGCGTACCATCTGCATTAGCTGTAATGAAGAGCATTTTGCCAAAGGGAAAGATTATCATTCTTATCTAAGGCGTAAATTGCAGAAGAAGAGGCCCTAAAGAGTTGGGCAAATTTTCAATATTTGTGATTACCAGCGGGCAGGTAAGGGGTCTATTGGGGCAAGTGACCCACTAATGACAATGCTAAAAGAAGCCCTGATAGACTTGTCCAGCAGTCAAAGTCGTAGTGAATATTTTGCTTGATTGCTCACACGATCCATTTCGTGTTGGATTACTGACCCAGTCCGTAATGGAAGTTTCATCTGTTTAGATTGAATGCTGGCATGGGATTAAGTGCCTGAAAGCCAGAGCTGCCTTCAATTTCACATCACTAAGTCTTGAGATCTACAAGCAGTTTCTGAAGCAGGTTCTAAGCTAAGACGAATTCTCAGGCTCCAGTCGTAAAGACCTCATCCATCAGCTAAGTCGAACTGATTGATTGAATAACATTCAACCGCCTACCCCACGACCTCTATTCCACAAATCATCATTTATCCCTAGAACATGCAACTTATGGAACGTCTTGCCTACTTCTTGCTTTCCTGAATCTTACAACTTGCCATCGTTCAAATCTAAGATAAATAAACTTGATCTGATCTCCCTCTCCTGTTAGCCTTTCACTTTCTTCTTTCTTCCTTGTTGGGGCTTTGTTTAGGCCAATGTGGCCATTCCTCAACATATCTCAGTAAAAAAAAAATGAAAAAAATTAACAATCGATTCGGCACCCACCGAATGAAGGGAGAAAGGAAAAAGGAGAGAAAGAAGATTCTTGAACTTTAATATTTTTAGAAAAGTGTTTTAAGGAAGATGCTTAGATGGTCGTGCGGATGCACAAAAATGGACAGAACAGAGAATTCAAAGATCAGAGAGAAAACAAATGTGGCAGAGATAAATTGAAAGATCCAGGACAAGAGACTGAGATGGAATGGCCATTTGCACAAAGGAGAGGAAGAACATGTGGCTTTGAGGGTAGTGGCCTTAGAGGCGGATCGAAAGCGAAGAGGGGGCAGGCCTTTGAGAAGGTGGACAGATTGCATCACAGAAGACTTGGCAGAGAAAGGATCGAGAGAGTGAGATGCAGCCGAACAAGGGTGCTGGAGAAAGTCACCAAAACTGACGACCCTGCTTGGAGTGGGAGACATCAAGGATAGAAGAAGAGGAGAAGCCTTTTCAGGATGCATTGCTTCTGCAGCCAAAAGTGAGATCTGCACCCTCATGCAACTGGGCAGCAATGGATGCCATCTTGTATGTTATCGTTTCTCGAATACTCTCTCTATACAGGCCCGTCGGAACTGGGGGGGGGGGGGGAATTGGGCTACAGCCCCCCCCCAATAATTTGCTAGTGATCGTTCTTTAATTCCTTCGTGCCTTAATCCTTAATCCTCGTCAATTGGATATCTATATATCGTCATTTGCTCATCATTGGAATAGGGTAATTTTGTACAGCAGGGGCGTTTTTCAACTATCTAAGGGGCGTGATCTGGAAAAATTTTCCCGGGGAAAGGCCCCCACTGCCCCATTGCCGCTCGCTTCACTTGCAGCCCCCCCCCCAATATTAATATTGTTCTGACGGGCCTGCCATAGAAAGTTTTGTCAATGTGAGACGAAAGGATGGAGTGAGCCGATCTCTAATTCAAGCTGGTGTCAATATGGCAACGAGGCTCAACTTGAAGGTGAACATGAAGCTTCAAACGCAGCTCCAAAGTTCGTCGGATGAATTTCGGTCGAAAGAGAAAGCGCCAATTCGTTGCAAGTCTGTCGAAGAATATTCGCCGATCCACACGGCCAGTAGGACCTGAATCACGCCGTTTTCCTATCGTGGCGTGTGCAAAACAGTCTCATGATGTGCCGTGTGGGGCAGGCTTGTGTCATATGACTGCATCGTGATGAGCATTTCCGCGTGAGATCTTGTATGCAACAAAAATGTCCAGAGGGTCACATGATCCGTCACCTTGTCACATGAGCGTGGCTTATAAAGCAGGCACACTGACCCTCACACAAATTCACATCTGGTGCTCGAGAAGGTCGAAGGAGTCACGGTGTGTCTGACGGTGGGTTTGCACAGCTTTGATTTACTTGAATTTTGCGCATGTTTAACTATTTTGTAGCGATGTACCGATAAAAACGCCGTGAATTGTTATGCAATGTAGAATCTTAGCAACTCATCTATACATGCCCTTTCCATTTCGATTTTTTGATTTTTTGATTTGACGAGATTGCGTGGCCGTCGTTGTATTAAGTTGTTCTGTGATATGGTGGGTATTGATAGATGCTATAGCTTTGCGTCTGCTTTTACCTCTGCCTGGTTTCTGGTTAAAGATGTTAACGAGAAGCTATGCTAATCAGGCATTGTCCTATTCCTTCCTCTTCATTTGACCCCACCTCTGCCTACGCCTGTACATACAGAAAACCATCAACTCTTCTCGATCTAAGTGAAAGTTCTCTCTAAAGACCACCAGGTCGCGTGCGACCTTTGGCGACTATTCGCGTAGTTCCTCCACCCAGCCCTGTCCCTGCAACGGGCACTAGTCTCTCTCAGGGTCCCTTCACCGGTCACACCATCCAACCATCTTCTTGGCGATCTGCCTCTTTCTCCTCCTTGCCGTTAAGCCCATCATCAAATCTTTTTCCAAACTTCCGTCCTTCCTGTTGCAGTGTCCGTAGTACTTCAGCCTCAGTCTTACCATGGTGGACTCAAGTGACTCAGGGTTACCACCAACCTGCTGCAGGACCCACTCAGTGAAAGTTAGGCCCGCTTTAATCAGGCGCTGTAGTTACTAAGCCACGTTTACACCTTTTAAACTTTTGCCTGTAATCTGAAGGTGGGCTTTAGGACATCTTGAAAGAACTGTGGATTTCCTTTCAGACGTTACAAAGTAACCAAAAATGAAGTCCTTATTGCTGCTGATTGTTCCGATTGTTTCTGCAATTTATATTCCTGCTGAGCACGACATATCCAAGGATGAGGCGTGGGTAGAATGGAAACTGAAACATGGAAAGTTTTACAAAGACAACAAAGAGGAAAGCATCAGGCGAACAATCTGGAACATGAAATTACAAGAAGTCTTGACGCACAATGCTGCAGGCAAGCACTCGTACCAGAAAGGGCTGAATCATTTTTCAGATTTGGTGAGCGAAATGTTTTTGATTTAAATGTGAACATGTGGTTCTCAAAGAGCTAATGATTTAGGTTTTGTGATGCTGTTTGATGCTGTCTACATGCGTTGCTCCAAGTCTTATGGTGATTGCAGAGCAGTTCAGGGCGGGAGTTGCAAATACAAATATCCAGAGTTAATCTCTTGCATTACTGTCAAATTTCATTCACAAATGTTGATATATATATATATATATATATATATGATTATGTCTCTTGCACCTAACAAGTGAGAGAGTGATGAAGAAGTTCCTTTTTCTGCTTGGTGCATCCAGAAGGCCTCCATTTATGAACCCTGGGAATGTTGGTGAAGTCATCATAACAAAATGTTAAGACAGGTTTTGATGCTTTCTGTATGATTCTGAACTCGAAAGCCTCTAGAGCATTGAATGATTGTCATTGTCTTTTAGACTTCCACTGAATTCAAAGAAACAACTCTTGGATGTGTTATTGTTCCAAAGGAAGACCAGAACAAAACTAATAAATTTATGCCGCCATTGAATGCCCAGATCCCAGCTATGGTTGACTGGAGAAACGAAGGTTATGTTACACCTATAAAAAATCAGGGACAGTGTGGGTCCTGTTGGTCATTCAGCTCAGTAAGTCAAATAAAACATAGCTTTTGAAATTTTTGTATGTGAGCTAGCTTATGTTGCATATAAAATGTAATACAGCAAAACTCTGGCTCTTATTAATGAATCCAAATACCGTTCACTTGTGTACAATAGGTGGAATTTCTAAATGCTGCAATGAGGGAAGCTCTCATGGTAATAAGATGTGTCATTTGATGAACAGTAGGCCGGTGTCCAAAGGTCCAGCTAAAGTTAATTAGCTTCAACTAGTTATGTGAAATATTAGGAAAAACAGTGCTTTTGGGTAGAAAGTTGACAAGGCACATGCAGAAAGCAGGTTTCTTAACTGCAGGTCTACTGACGATAGCTTGCTGTGATTGCAGAAATCTGCCTATATTTGCTAATTGTAAATACGTCATGTATCAGTTGTTGACAATTTTAAAGCACATACATTTTCTTTGTTAAGTATGCAGGACTTGTGACTACTGAGAGCATGCAAGTAATTGATGTCAAAGCGTTGATGTTAAGTTTTCTGGTAGTCAACTAACTGACACAACTTCTATCAACAGACTGGTGCTCTGGAAGGACAACATTATAGAAAAACAGGAAAACTAGTCTCTATAAGCGAGCAGAACCTTATAGACTGTACAAAGAGCTATGGCAACCAAGGTTGCAGGGGTGGATGGATGGATAATTCATTCAAGTACATTCGTGACAACAAAGGGATTGATAGTGAAGCAGGTTATCCATATTATGCCAGGGTAAGCTTGTCTTATTTGCTTTATTTTCACTTTAATTTGAACAGCCTATTACGGCAAGCATTTCAATGTGTTCTATCCATGCAATGAGATTTCTCTTCAATCACTTATTGTGCAATATTCTGACACAGTTCAGTTATTTTGCTAATGTCAACTTGCCGTCAAATTGAAGAAGGTGTGAATGGAGAATGTAGTCTTTCTTTTCTTTTTGGTTACGGCAGCGCCAATGCATCAATTTGTATCACCAAACATCTCAAACCAGTACTAGCAGTTTCAGTTTCATATGATTTAAATTCATCTACATACAATTCATAATCCTAACTACTATACAACTATACAACTATACAAACAAATAACTAAACTACTAAGATAAAAGATAACTTACAGAAAAGTAATACGATCATACAAAGAACTAATACAATATACAAATACAAAGGGGAGCTAAATAGATTGTATGCAGGGAATTACTTAAAGAAAGAGCTCTCTCAATAGGTAAAGTAATCAAGGAGAGAGCCCCCCTATCCTAGGATATTATCAAGGGAATTTTAGATGAATTCAGATAGTCATGCATTCCTTTTCACACATTAATAGAAATGTGGCTGTGCAGATTCATCTGTCAACCTTTTCCAAGCATTAATTTCATGCCCGTTGCTTCTTTGTAGGAACTTGGGTACTGCTATTACAGATCTCAATACTCCGTAGCTACTGATACAGGGTTTGTTGATCTGCCAAGTAGTGATGAAGAAGCATTAAGACAAGCTGTTGCAACAATTGGCCCAATATCTGTTGCCATTGATGCCAGTCACGCCTCTTTCCAGTCGTACAGAAGTGGTGTTTACTATGAGCCTAGTTGTGGAAATGGCCTTGCCAACTTGGATCATGCTGTCCTGGTTGTTGGCTATGGGACAGAGAATGGCAGAGACTATTGGCTTGTGAAGAACAGGTTTGTCTGTTTTTTATTTGTTTGCTATCAGCAGGCTGCTTCTGTTTGAAGAATTGACCACGTCATCACCTGTCATTACATTGTATATAGTTCCTGGCTTAGGATAGAACCCGCATGTTTACTCTGCTTGTGGTACAATGCTAAACTTTCGTTATAATGTAATATTGTAAATCTGTAAACGTTATTTATGAAAATGAGTTTCCATCATAAACCGCGCCCGCTATATGGGGAAGTTACAATCCACGTACCGAGTTACTAGAAGAGTTCTTCAGTAGAATAGGCATCTGACTGTAAAATCCAAGCCAAGCTGTAATGAAGATGTGGATTTGATGCTTGAAATTCACACTTGCAACCCCACTTTGTGGACAGCACCAGTAGAAGTAGTAGTCATCATCCAAGCATTCTGCATTTGCATTTCATATCGAGAATAATTGTGTGGGGTCCACGATATTTACTGTGAGTGATAATTTTGGCATGGAATGTCTAGCCTTCCTTCTTCTTGCTTTCCTGAACCTTACAACTTACCAGCTTTCAAATCTAAGATCAATAAGCTTGATTTGACCTCTCTCAACTCTTAGCATTTAGCTGGGCTTTGTATAGGGCACCATGGCCTTTCCTCAGCATAACTCAATTAAAAAAAATTGGAGCCAGCTGTTTATGTGAATAATTAATTGAACACCTAATGCTTTTCACATAGGATAATCTTTTGACTTATCAAACATTTTGACACTTAAGGCATAGTCTTGCTTTGAAATTTTGCCAATTGATGTAATAATGCATAGTGCAAAGTATAAATCGTGCATCTAGATTTGATTTATACTATTTTTCCTCGCCCTAAAATCTTCCTCTTTTTTCTTTGCAGTTGGGGAACTTCTTGGGGTGATCTGGGGTATATAAAAATGTCAAGGAATGTCGCAAACCAGTGTGGCATTGCAACAAAGGCTAGTTACCCTGTCGTTTGATCCAGATAGCTTTGCACAGATTTGCTAATCCTGATTGAAGATCTGCTTATGGGTCACATAACTCCTGACGTTGTCCACCAAAGTCAATCAACTGAGCTCTGCATGTTCCTATTTTGTACAGCTGGTGACGACTGCATTGAGCCAAGTCCATGTAAATGCATTGCAATTCAAGTCTACTCCAACTAATTCCATGAGAAATTTGCAAGTAGCAAACCTATGTTTTTGTAAACTTTTAATTTGGTTTCTGAAATAGAGCTGTAAATATAAGATGAATTATTATCATGTGACTGTATATTTGATAAACATCTTTTACCAAATTTTGTTATGTTTTTCAATTCTATGCAAAATTATCTAACAGAGGAATACTATTGGCTTTTTTATTTTGTTGTCAAAGCTTTCTAATTGTCAGAGTCATAAAAAATTTACTATAGTTGCAAAAAGAGACTTTTGAAAGACGACAGTACAAACTTGCTAACTGCAAGGTTAATCTATGCTGGGATCCATCCAACTTTGTCCCATTTGTGAAACCATTTATGAGCTTCCGTTATTGTAGAGCTAACTTTGATTTAAAAACATTTCATATGCCAACCCATAAAAAGCCTTACATTTGAACAACGTTGCAGTTTCTCATGTTTTTTCCATTTAGCTAGTGTAAGTAGTTGGAGAAGTTTGCTGAAGGTCCTACATTCTCTTTGCCCTCTGTCTGTTCACCAAGCTGGGGGTGAGATGCACCTCAGAAAGGAACTAGTCACTCTACACTACAACGCTATGGATCAAGATGGCACCTCTAACCAGCGTGCATTTCAAATATTACCTACGTTGTCGAGGGTCTTTCCAGTTTCACGACTGTCGATTGCCAGTTACAGCGGATTGGAGCAACGGCAGTGCGCAGCAAGCCCAGCTGCACTGACACATTTTCTATCACAGACAACACAATTGTGACCTTTTGCATCACTGGACTACCTATGTAACAATAAAAAGCCCTGCTCATGGCTTTTGCTAAGCAGTAATCTTTCAAATCTAAGATCAATAAACTTGATCTTATGTCTCTATCCTCTTAGCTGCTCGCTTCTTTCTTCCTATGTTGGGGCTTTGTATAGGCCACCATAGCCTTTCCTCAACATAAACCACAAAAAAAGGTAAGTATAGAGTAAGCATGCAATCTAGAGAGCAATTGGGGAAATTGAAAACAATGAAGCAGCAGAAGAAACAAGGACAAAGGAAAAGAAAATTTGGAATGAATACTGCTGATTAAGTTACCATTAATTAATACAATAAATATAATTTTGAATGCCTCAGCATACTAGGAACTACTGCAGTGCAAATATGTTTCACAATTCATTCAGAACAAAATGCAAATTCAAAAATAAATGGTTATTATTAGGCTAGCCAAATAAAAAAGCATTATTGGTGAGTACAAAATTAATTCACTATAAAAATGGCCCTTTGTTTTCATGCATCTGACAATTATTTCATCACTCGATTTAACTCTGGACACGTCGTTCTCAAGTAGTATTTGCTTGTTGTCCATGCTGTCAATGTTCATAATGAAGTTTGACCGCAGTCTTACATTCAGATAAAAGTGTTATTCAAGGTACCAGTACAACTTGGCTAACGTATCCTTGTCACATTGTGCGACTGCTTGTGCAATTAACATCAAAGAGCCTTCACAGCTCACAAATGGATTTGAAAGAAATTGCAAAATCTATTTGGGTTGTCTGGGTTATGGAAAAATTCCAAAATAGCCAAGAATAAGTTGAAAACTTTTTCTTTCAGCTTCAGCAAAATCCATAGTTAAGAATAAATAGCAAGATAATTGTTTGAAACAGTTCTGGGTTGAAATTCCTAAATAAGCTGTTGACATTTCTATGTGTAGAGAATTGCAGGCAACAATTCTGAAGGTCCAATAGGTTAAAAAGCAATAAGGTAAAAGTCGGCTCTGTGCCATGGTTAAATAAATGATGTTACTTCCTGGCCTAAATTGTTTCAATGTGAAGTCTGGTGCGTTCTTCAACTACAGCTGGTAATTTAAATAAATTTATAGCATTTGTACTGCGAATCCACATCTCCAGTATTCACATTCAATGATGTAAATGTATTCAATGCTCCAATCACTCCTCAATTCCTCTTCCGTATTTCATTGCTTAGCACTAGGAAGGGAATAAAATGTAACTGTTCAAGCAAACCCATAGTACAATAAATTCATCCAAGAGCTTTGCTGTGAAATTTAGAAGCAAGACAAGGTCTACTTTTTGTGTCAAATGAGAGCAAACAATGACGAAGGAACTAGCTCTCTACTGCAAACGGCACCAGCTAGAAAATGGGAATGCTACTCAAAAAGATCAATTGGCACAGACACAAAGTAGATTACAAAAACAGAGTTGAGCACCATTTTCAAAATAAGGACCTGGGAACGCTTTGATAGAGAGATACCATTCTGAGAAATGGCATTTACTGTTGGGTAGGCCTCTAATCAATAATTAGCTTTTAAGAAAATGGAGTTGGCTTTCGAATATAGAAAACACCGGTAGAAGATAGCCTTGAAAATAAAAATTGTTGGTGCGTAAGTATGATTATTAGCTTAACATTTGTTCAAACTGCCTAGCTTGATACCTTCACCACCGGAAAGGAACATCTTCAACTCAAAAAGCAATGCGGCAAAGTATAGAAATACATACAGCTCCTTTTATCATGATGAGCCTGTCCAAAGGCCTTAGCATCAACTGCATGCAAATGCTCTTCTGCCTTGTTACCATTTTCCTTTGTGATTGTATTGCCATTTTTCGTGAATCCATTTGTGCCATTTGCTACATCTTTCTTCACCCTCTTGCGCAAATCTCCTCTCTTCCCATTTGACATAAACTGTTCATCAGATAATGACAATTCTCTTGTATCTTCGATGCTTTCTGACTTGCCGACAATGATTCGGAAAATGAGTAGAACAATGAAGTATGACCACCAAACGTTCATGCAGAATAAAATCCAAAGGAGGCCGTTGAAAAAGAAGTAGAATGGAGCGTCTGGAAGAACCTTTCTTGCCTCGTAGCCAGTCGAGTATAGGACTATAATTGGGTAGACGATAATTCTGCACCCGATCCTAAACAATGATGACACAATGCATAATGATTGCAGCTACTAACAGAAACAAAACTTAATTAAGTAGGATGAACAGAAAACACTTCGCCATGGTAACATGAAAGTCAGCCTTGCCATGTATCAACCGATGAATAAAAAAGCCTTGCCTAGACATAACTTAGCGAGCATCTTCAATACGGCAAGTGCAACATGAACTGGCGATGGTTGAGATCTCAAGAAGCAAAAGCTGACAAATGTAACCAATATTTAACAATAAAGTCCGCTGCCTGGTATTTGGTGGCAGAATATAAAAATGTTTCTTTTGATTTATCATAGAATCAAATAAAGTTAACACCTGCCATTAAAAAATTCAGTTTTTGGAATTATGCCCGGTATTTTCTTATAGGAGAACAAAGGAAAAAATCTAGGCTGTACAGTTTCTTTAAAGTTCACTAAGTAACTACTAGAATAATGTATGCGCGGCATAGCATTTATGGGCAGGGCTAAACAAATTAGTATTCTTTTTTACTTTTTTGCATTTGAAAGAAATCAGCTTTGTACTGTGCTGCGTGTGATATTGTGTCTTTTTAAATGTCTTCTTTGTAAGTATAAGAAACTAAAAAAAATTGAGGCTGAATTGCTTCTTATCATAATTGAGTAAGAGTGACTTTATGCACTAGGCTGCAGTTTCTTGTAAGTTGGTTCCTTAGTGGCGAGTGAGCACTAATCATCAACTTCATTAACTTATGATTAACATTGAAAAAGATCTTGGGTGGTGAATGCGTTGAAAATAGGCACATTTTTAAATTGCTCACCATGCAGATGCAAAGAACACAAATCCTAGACTTGTGACAAAGCTGTGAACTGACTTCTTTGATCTATCTCTGTTTTGAAAGCATTTCACTACCTTGGTAAATTCTAGAAACACATCTGCAATGTCATGAAGAAAGAGCACAACCAAGCCCATATTGTGGTACCTGAGAATTATGTAGATAAGAACAGGCGTTGACAAATTCAATTAACCATCTTAAACATAGAGCAAATTGACAAAATAGACATTGAATGATAATTATGGAAATTTCTTGGGTTTGCCCAAAATAAATAGTATGTTAAGATTTAACACAACTGACTTCAACTTTTTCTCTCCAGTGCACTTCTATTGTAACAAAAATTATTAAAACAGCAGAAACGCAAATTATTAAACAAATCAACAAATAGAAATGGTCATCCTGATTGATACGGTTGGCGGATGGCTTAGTTTTTATCTACATAATACCGCTGGCACCAAGCCTGCTTTAACTTATATGTTTTTAAATTGACTATAAACAAAGCCATGTTGAGTTTTGTAGCATAGCTACAAAAGGAGGGGACTAACTGTTCTTGAAATGTTGATTACTTTGTAGTAAATTTTGCTTGGGTAAGGCCATTGTGGCCTATAAAAAGCCTCAACATCAAAAGAAAATGGAAAGCTAAGAGAAGAGGGAGATAAGGTCTAGTTTAGTGATTTTATACTTGAAGGAATGGGTGTGAGAGGAGAACATTTACAGGTTGCATTTACAACTAAATAGTCAACAGGTTTGGAGGATTCTATATAATCTATATTCAATAAGGGAACAAAAGTAATGCACCTGTTGCAAAAATACAACAGGTGACGCAAATCTGCTTCCTTTTATGTAAACATCCATTTAAAATCCCTTTGACGGAAGTTTGGCAAAGAACTTCTTAAACTATTGCCTAACTGATGATTTTGCCAAAAATTCATCAAAATAAGACGTTTTTTGCAAAAGAGAAATATTCACACAGACAAAAATGGTGATAAATAAGGTAAACAAGTTTTCTGGAAGACTCAGCTTTGCTTATTTAAAAACTGTCTCTAGAGGCCTGAGAATATCATATTTCAATAAAAATTATACCAAAAAGCAGAAAAAGGAAATTCTCAATAAATTCATTCATCATTCATCCCTTGAACATGCAACTTATGGAAAGTCTTGCCTTCCTCTTGCTTTCCTGAATCTTACAACTTGCCATCTTTCAAATCCAAGATTAATAAACTTGATCTGATCTCTCTCTCCTCTTAGCCTTTCGCTTTCTTCTTTCTTCCTTTGTTGAGGCATTGTATAGGCCACCATGGCCTTTCCCCAACATAACTCGCTAAAAAAAATTTAGTAATGACCATTTGACAGTCAATCTATCTTCTACATAAATTTATCTGATGCAATCTCTACTATATTTTTTCCATTTGAGCCAAGGGAAACTGTTCACGACCAAAGATAATGATCTACATCAACCCATGATTATAACATTCAAGAGAGACATTATCCAGCAAGTACACTGATGCGACATTGAAAGCTTCACAATTCATGTAGAATGAGAGCTCATGAAACACTTGATCTTACCTCAAGCCCAGTGAGAACACTACCAGTGATATTGTGAGGATATGATGTAAGATCAACATGACAGAATCATCTCTCCAGACATCCATACAGATAGTTCCATATATGCCATGGATGTAAAATCCAGCCTCTGTAACATAAATCCAGTAAATGTTTGGAGGTACATCCATTCCAACGTGCCAACCTAGAAAAAATGCAGAGTTTCTCAAGGAGAGTGCTACTGACTTCAAAACAAGTGGGCAATAGCGTTCTGGAAAACTGCAGTATTTTGCCACTTCTGTTAACAGACGGGAAATCTTGGGAAGAGAAGCCATGATAGGGAAAACCATAAAAGGAGCTTGATTCTATCAAAATCAGTTGGAAATTGACGAAAGTTTCTCAGAAGAAAGACTAAAAGCGACTGCAATCAGGAAAAAAGCTTTTCACAAATTAGGTTAAAAGTGAACCAAAGAAGGAAAAATTGATGGTAAGGGAGCAAAAGATTTACAAAGAACTATTTTCACTGCTAAATTAAAGGAGTTCAATAGAAAAAGCTGGCAGTTGGTAAGCCGTTCATGACTGATATTAACATAAAAAGGGTCTCAGAATACGACTGCAAAAGTTAGAGCATGATGTGGCACACAAAGAAACTGCATAAAATTCAGGACGGTAGTGCAGTGATTAAGCATTAGTATTCACAGTGAAGGGGTTGCAAGCTTCAATCCTGCATGGCTTACAACAGAAGCACTATAAAAATACTATAAGCAAGGAAAGCAACAAAAAACCACCTCAGGAATCCACTTTCCTACAAAAAACCTGGATGCCTGTTTCCTGTTTCTGCTAGGCTTGGAATGAGTATGTTAAAGAGTTTTGTAGGCAACAAGACTAAAAGCAAAGTTAACATTTGGTATGCAAGTGACAAATTGCCATATTTGGTACCTTTTAGTTGCGTTCATTATAATTCCGAGTCTTGACCTAGCATGGCTTTACACTAGTCTCACATTCCTCGTGTGAGACAGAACTGAAAGGTCATTGGACTGCAATTAAGATTCTGCATTTCTCTAAAAACATTCCATACCTTTCCAAGCAGACTGGGGATCAGTTACAAATTCTCTGTAATACACCAATAGAACATAACACTCTGCCACGTACAACGCCAAATACACAATAAATTTGAAGGAGGATTCAGGAAAATTTGCCGTGTCTTTTGCTGTAAACTTCAGCTTCTTTGAGAGTGGCTGAAAAATTGAAAAAGGAATATTAAGAAAAAGCAAATAAGGAAGAATGAAGAGGAACTTGAATCATCGAACACAGAAACTGCTACATGAGAAATGTACAGTGCTATGGCCAGAGACATAGGATGCATCTAAAAAGCAGGGGGGGGGGGCAGGTCCAAGAAGGGCACATTCTAAAACAATAGAGATGACCAATAACAACAGAGTTTGACCACAGGTAATGAAGAAAAATGCTGAAATTCATCCTCATAGAAAGCCTTGATTTAAAATTTGGGCAAAAGAATGATGACGCAAAGGGCCCTCATTGATTTAAAAGGTGGACTTTGCACAGTTTACCAACAAGTGAGGGGGGAGATGGCCCCTGTGGCCCTTCTGAAACCTACATCCCTGGCTCTGGTAGGATGGACTAAACAAATTCCTGACTCTGCAGTCACATAGTTTGCTTTGGATTACTTTGGAATTAAATATGAAAGTAACAGAAGAAGGAAGCAGTACGAATTCAATCTACCGGCAATGTGTACGGGCAACCAAAATTTATACTTTTGTCACAGTGCAATCAACTTCCAGGCTGTGTATATTTGCTTTGATTTAAACTGGCATTCCATTGCTATTTTCGCTGTGAAAGGTGGTCTTCACATAAACTGTGCATTTTAGCCTTGGAAATCAGAGATGCATGATGAATGTTGGTAGATGTTGGTGGGGGCCCACTTGGCCTGTTATCAAGATACCAATCTTGATTATAGTTCAACCAATGGACATATCATCATGATGTTGATAGCTAAGTATGACATAAGCTGATAACTTGAAAAACATCTAAACCACTTCCTGCTTAGCTATGTGTACTGGATGATCTTTAATGGAGGCATCACTGCTGTAAGAACTCAGTTATTTCCTCAAAGAAGGAACTTTACAAAAGCTTTCCTCAAAGAAACCCACTAAAAACACTTGAATAGACAAACTCTGAAAGATACCCTAATGATAACAGCATGCTTGACATGCTGATAGGTTATTCCTGTATACAAATTCGTATATCATTATTATTATCATTATTAGTAGTCAATTGTAATATACCTGTTTAGGGAGGTTTGCAGTTGTATTTAAGTAAATATGTCACAAGAAATGAAGTTTGAAAAAAATATTATTAGATATACAGCATGTGATGCTGCATAAACATAATACTTGATAAGAAACGCGCAATCGATAAGAAGTCAAACGAATGACAAGATGTACCAAAGCTTGGGCTTATAGTGAATAGCGAGTTGTCCCAAAGGAGCTTTGCAGGATGTGATGTACAACAATCGAAAATAAATACGGGGGTAACAAACAAATTGAATCACGTAAACAATAATAATCATAATCCAACAGCAGCAACGTGGCAAACGGGAACAGGAAGTTTTGGATGTTTTTAATTTGGCAAGTTTGCTCTGTTAACTTCCATGACAAGATGCCAAGAAAGCACGAACAAGTCAAAAACATATTCATAAGGTCATGAATGAACTATCGCTTTAGGTTGGTAATTGGAGACACAACGCATTTAAGTTAAGAAGTAATTATTTAAGAGATTTGATTGAAAGCAAGCGTAGAAAGTGGATGATACCGCCCCCTTTACTTGATGGGACTGGCGTTCATCAAGATGTGCATGGTGCATGCATTCACTGCCTATGCTCAGCCTTAGAGCAAATGGATATCTTCCGGTGTGGGGGGACTGATTAGCAAAGTGAAAAGTGCATCAGAATCATTGAGGCAGAGTTGTTCAATATCAAGCCAGTGTGCTTAACGTTACAAAAAGAACGGTTATCTATAAGCTTCTGGATTATCGCTTACCTTAAATAGACTATGATTAAACGGGATAGCAAAAACTAAGGTGCATAATCTCGGTAAATCTAACGAAGCTAATCCTGTCCATTTAAAGCACGAAAATGCACCTCACCTGCAAAAAATTTGCCGTAACTGTCTTCCTGATAAGGGTAATGAGCAGTCCTATGAAAATAATACAAGCGAAATCTCTCTTGGTTAGCGAGATGTATTCGGCCATTTCTTGGACGAAGCCTTTGGTTGTTCTACTTTTACTCCATTCATTTTTACAGGTGTCCCAGATCAAAGTGAATGCATCAATAAATCGAACCATCTTCGGACTTTTCTAGGCCTTTGCTTGGCTTGATGCCCACAGAACTTCGCTGCCTCAGAGCCGTTTTGCAAGTCTTTGTCTCAATTGCAACGCATTGCTAATTGGTGCTCCTTGGTCGCTAGGATCTAATCAGCATTTGAATTAGGGGCATTCCGAGCTTGTAATTATCTGTTGTACCTTGACCTTCCACACCATGCGTCCATTGTATGTTCCTTTGACTTTTTATATCAATAATGTCACGTGATCTACGCGCTCCTCCACATTTAACAACAATCGGGCACCCTGTCTTGAAATCACCATTTAAGCGATCTCACACTGGTTGTTAAGCTAAACACAGCTATTGTGGGGAGGCTAGCTACCTGTTTGCAAGCTTTTACTTGGAAAATGAGAGCTTTTTGGTAAAGCTACATTTTTGAAACAGTTCTATTTTCGAGAGTGCCTCGTTCTACTTTGCAAGAGCCAACGACCACTACTTCAGTACCTTGTGATAGGCTTCCTGTTTCCATAGTTACAAATCAAAATGGCACACGATGGGCGAGAAGAAGCAAAAAAATATGTTAAGGTCTATGGACTTTTGAGTTCAGTTACATTCCAGCAAGCAAAGATAGCAGCTGAGGTAGATTGCTGTATTGCCCATTTTGTAGCTTGATTATACTCATAGATCCTTTGTTTAATCGTTAAATGCCTTCTTTGCTTCCAAACATTGGCGACCATGATTTTCCAACCACTACAATCTCCTGCTTTCTCAAGGCTCTTTCCAATCGAAATCTCATTAACAACTATTTTGACAGAGCTAAATTCGTGTTCATCATTCTTTTTCGACCTCTCGAAAATTTTCTTCAATGAGGTCTTGCTTAGGTATAACTTCCTGGCTCTGAAGCTGGGCTGACCAAATTTCCAATACAAGTCAATTTTTTTGGAGGGGGAGGGTGGGGGGAGGGTAAAGCTGAACAAAAAAACAGAATTGGGAAAGTCTAGCAATTAAACAGCAACCAAAATGACCGACATGCTAAGCTGGGTATAGGATAGGTGTTGATAGGTGATTTTTTTAAATGAATAGTTGCGCTTTTAAGCACTGGACAACTAAAAAGTTGGACGTTATGAGTATTGAAAAAAATTATTATATTAGCTACAATGCGAGTTGCAAACATCCATAAACCTTTTCTTTTTTCTTTTTAGTGGGTTATGTTGAGGAAAGGCCATGGTGGCCTATACAAAGCCCCAACAGAGGAAGAAGGAAGAAAGCGAAAGGCTAAGAGTTGAGAGAGACCAGATCAAGTTTATTGATCTTAGATTTGGAAGATGGCAGGTTTTAGGATTCAGGAAAGGAAGAAGAAGGCAAGATGTTCTGTAAACTGCATGTTATTGGGATAAATAAATGATTTGTGGGATAGAGTTTGTGGAGTAGAAAGTGAAACTTGGAAAGGGGGTGAATGAATTGGAACCCTGCCTCCTTCTTAACAAAAACCGCTGTTGTAGAACATGAATTTAGAAAAGGATCAAGCAAATATCTTCCTTTTTTGCAGACAGTTGTGTCAAAAAGAAAGGATGTTTTTGCTAGCTGTGACACAAACGGGATGCTGGAATGTGAATGGAAAAGCTTTGTCAAATCAACAAAGAAGGTGAATTTAAAACAAGCTAAATATCTTTTATGACAATCCAGAGCCCTGGATCAATAGTCAATCATGACATTTTTTCATTTTTTCACAAATAATTTTTCATCTATTAAATCTAGCCTTTACTAATGCAAATTTTGAATGGTAGCAATCATAATGATGTATTTTTTCTCTCTATAATTTCTGCCTGGCATCTGAAGGCACATTTTTGGACATTAAATTATTTATTATATATCAAGCAATGACTTGATCTTCCTCAATTTCCATACCTGAAATTCCAGAGTGCTAGGGACTCTATGTGAGGTCTAGCTGAGGGTGGATTCAAACCACTGTCTGTAGGATTGATAAGGAAGAATCTTTAGACTGAGATATACTACTTTTAACTTTGTATTTGCTAACACAGGCTTGGTATATGGGCAGGTATCCAGCTGACACAGGCTTGGGCAGGACCGTCAAGATGGGTAGAGGACCCAAAAATTGTTATATAAAACACTCTTGGACGTTTCAGAAACCTACTGGGGCCTGGTGTTATGAGATACCTTGGGCCCTGCGCTGGTTCTCAATGGCCCTGGGCCATGAGCACAACATACCAACCTTGGGAGGATGGACAGCTGTTGGCTTGTGGTTAATGCTTCCAAGAACCGGATTCGGACCCACGCAAGTAAACCCCACTAGATTCAAGGCCCTGTGCCTTAACCATTCAGCCACACCACTGACACCTAAAGTCAAATTGTATGTCATATAACTGATTAGTGCTGCTTTTATTTTCAGAGATAAACAATGAAATGCTACAATTATCATTAATCTCACTCTTTTAGTTGAAACAAGGTGAAGTATGGGGCTTTGATGATGAAGCAATGGTATTTATAGGAGAAGAACCATTTGGAAACACGGACAAGTTTATCAATTGGCTCTATAATGAATATGAGTTTGAAGAATTCAGGTAAATTTTACACACCATTTGAATCACCTATTGCTTGCATAATTTGGCAAAAGGTGACAGATGCATAGGAACAAATCTGTCAGTTTTTCTTGCTTGAATGGGTGCATGAAAAAGAGATTATGAGAGACGATGAAAGGAGACAGAAGAGTGAAAATGATAAGTAAGCAATGGAAAAATGGATGAAGATCACGAGAAAGATTTTAGAAATAATTATTTGCGCAGGCTTTTGAGTGTTATGGGATGGGTGAGGAAGCTTTTGGATAAATGGATGAGGTCGTAAATGCAGATAGACCTATGCAGAGTCACTGCAAAAGCACTGAATCTGACTTTGAAGTGATCTATTATATCATGACTGGCACAATGAAAGAATGATCCAGGTGAAGATTCTTAAGCATTGTATAAAACGATAGCCAGCATCAAGAAATGTAAAATCCAGTCAGTGCAAAAGATGTCAGATCCACTTGCTGTAGCTGCAATATTGCACTTGAAGCAAATAGTTTGACTGAAGCCTTCCAAAAGATTATGGTCCGATCAAAGAGTGATAATAAATGTAAAATTGAAGGGCAACATCTTGTGTTCTGCTAATTTGCTGAGCTAAGTGCTGTTTTAGTGAATTATGTTGAGGAAAGGTCATGGTGACCTATACAAAGCCCCAATAATGGAAGAAAGAAAAAGGGACAGGCTAAGAGGAGAGAGAAGGAGAAACCAGATAATTTGAATCCAGTCACTGATTTGAAACCCATGCTACTACTTTTTGTGCTTCAGCTAATGAATTCTGTCAAAGACGAGCACCAAGCTACCAGCAAATCATAATTTTCATATGAACTTATTATATATGAATATAGTGGATATGTTTCAGCAAATGGGAGCAAGGCCAGTCTCTAAGAAGATGCAAAACTGTCTGATGAGTTGTGAAGCATGAGTTAACGCAGGATATTTCAGTCCGATGCAAGTCTAACTTGTTGAATAAATTTGTGAGGATAAACTGCTTTGATTTGTGCATAACTTGATGCAGGTTTGCTTTGAAGTATGACGGAGGTAATTGTGAATACTCAATATGAAGTAATGCATCATTTTATTCAGAATCTCTGTTTTTACTTCAAGGCCCCTTCCATTATTTTATGCAATGGCCAAACAAGAATATAAGAATCATCTCATTAAAACTGGTGTAAGTGTTCCATAATTCGATTTTCTTTTGATAGAATGATTTTCCGGAGATGTTTTTCCACCATTTTTCAACATCAAAGTTTTTGCAGCGTCGTTTCGTTTCGTTTCGTTGCGTGTTGTTTCGTCTACTACTTTTTTCATGGAAAACTTTCACACTTGTTTTCTTTTTCACAGCACGAATTTGTATACCTGGAAATAAGTATTGACAATGAGCCAGCTGGAAAATTGGTTATTGAGGTATGAACCACTTCCACTAATTGCAATTAGCATGCAATTAAATGGAACAATCATTATTAATTTTGAGTGATGCCAAGGGCTATGCTCAACACCACATGCTCCAGTCAGCCCTTCAGGACATGCATATGATTTATCTGGTGTTGTACAGTAGCATGAAAAAGCAATTTTATGATTTCTGCCTAGCATCCGAAATGGATACTTGAACACCGATAAGATCTTTGCTTATCGAACACTGTCCAGGTCCCTCCCCTCGATGTGACCGCATCTCGCGATTCCTATGCCGGGAGTTGGAGAGGGCCAATGACTCTCCTCGCTCTTAACGAATGTTTAGCTAGGACTGGATTCGAACCACTGACTCGAAAATATCGAGAACCATAGAAGCTTAGTCCATAGATTACCACGACGCAGAAGTGCATCGCTAGAAGTCCATGATGAGCGACTAGGAGGGAAAAAATGTTAATTTTCAATATTTCAGTATGCTTCAACTTCCAGCTTCTACATCAGAGAAATCAAATTTAAAATCTTACCAATGCTAAATCTATTTCTATGAAGAAGTTTACTGTCAAACCCGCATTTTCTGTATGCATAAGTTTTTCAACGACCCTTTTATAAACATCGAAATGGTTGAAATATTGGTTTCAACAGAAATTTTGACAAACAGTTAGGTACATAGATCTGCATGGGGGCTGTGGGTTAGTGGTTGGTGGTTAAGTAGATAGGAAGCAAGGTTGGTGCGCAGGGGAGAGGGTGAGTGGTTGGGATGTGTGTTGGAGAATCCAACGAAATTTGGACAAAGCAGTTTTGCAAACCGGGGCCCTGTTTTTCAATCAACTTTAACGTAAAGCCCCAAGAAATGCGAACGAAATTTAGACCAAACAGTTTTGCAAACCGGGGCCTGTTTTGCATACCAACTTAGACCCAAGGCCCCCAAGATCAAAAGCGAAATTTAGACCAAACAGTTTTGCAAACCGGGGCCCAGTTTTGCAATCAACTTAAACGTAAAGCCCCAAAGAATGCGAACGAAATTTAGACCAAACAGTTTTGCAAACCGGGGCCTGTTTTGCATACCAACTTAGACCCAAGGCCCCCAAGATCAAAAGCGAAATTTAGACCAAACAGTTTTGCAAACCGGGGCCCTGTTTTGCAATCAACTTAAACGTAAAGCCCCAAGAAATGCGAACGAAATTTAGACCAAACAGTTTTGCAAACCGGGGCCTGTTTTGCATACCAACTTAGACCCAAGGCCCCCAAGATCAAAAGCGAAATTTAGACCAAACAGTTTTGCAAACCGGGGCCCTGTTTTGCAGATCAACTTAAACGTAAAGCCCCAAAAAATACGAACGAAATCTGGACAAAACAATTTTGCGAATCGGAAGGCTACGATTTGGAGCTAATTGTCTAATGATTGTAAATCAGCTAATACTTTCTCTGCGTTTAATGAGAAGCTGAAGTCAATGCTTGCATAGCCTCGATGGACTAACTAATTCTACGTCTACGATCATGAAACGTACTTTTCCGGGGAGTTTAGAGACATCTAGATATTTTGGAGAAGCCACTCTCCAAAAACGCTGATTCTATAGCAATGAAGTTAGAATGACTCTCAACAAGAAGACGTCTGTAGTTTGCTCATTTTAATCTCTCGTGACACTTCTGCATACTACCGTACATCAAATTATCTAAAGCAGGCAAATTTGTCTTCTTTCTTCCTTTGCCGAGGCATTGTATAGGCCACCATGGCCTTTCCCCAATATAAGTCACTAAAAAAAAAAGGCGTGGAGAAACTTTGCAGCAGAAGGGCCGCAGTCACAAATTGAAAGTTTTAAAGGGCTGCATGTTGCCTAGGCTTTTTCAGAATTAGACTGGCAATGAAAAATATGCTGAAATCTTTTGAAAACACAATCCATCCTCAGTATGGCAACGCTTTACATATTTACAATGCGTTGATACGGTATCAAGCGATTAGAAAATGAGAATAACGGGAGAGTTGTTTTTGCTTGATACAAGTTCTTGGCGGGCCACGAAAAAGCACTCGGTGGGCCACAAAAAAGCACTCGGCGGGCCGTAGTTTGCCCACCCCTGATTTAAAATGTGCGTGTCTACTCTAATCCAAGTTGCTTGAATCGTAAGTTGATTCCGTACGCTTTCAAAATGGACCAATCGTAACTAGGCCAACACGGTAATAGAATCAAGCCTGCTTCAATGGCTTCACAATGACTTTACCACTAATGAGTTTACCGTCGTAATAAGATGCAATATCTGGCACTAAAAATGAAATAATTACGTTGATAATCATTGGAAACAATAAAGAGAAAAATGTTTCAAGAGAGTAAAGACGAGCGGCCTTGTCACGATATCCCAATAAAGGAACAGTTCTTCTGCGGAGGAACATTGAATTCCATCATCATCAAGTTTAGTGGACTCGGTTTCGAACAGCCGTCGCCCTCCCCATCAACCGCCTCCAGTCGTCTCAATTTTGAACTATTCTCGCCATTTCAAGCAATGATGAGCCACATATGTATTTCAGGTGGTGGCTTAGTCGAGTCTCGGGTCTGCCCGTGCCTCTTTTTCCAACGACCATTGATTGATTGATTGATTTCAAATGCTTAAGGAGGGTTGCCCTTCAGGGTTGCTGATTTTCAAGGGGCCCAGCATGCGAAGCAGGGGAGTCTTTTCACGGGAGTCTCGTGCCTTAGAATGTGACCGATAAAGGATGGCTGGCGAGCATGCACAGAGTTAGTAGTCTGCTTCCATGCTACCACGATATAATCCACTCTAATTACTGCAAAACTGTAATGTGCGATTGGACTCCACACCAATGTGTGCTGGCGAGTGTGCGTATCAGCTTTCAGCAAGAAAAGGAATTGACCTAAAATCTCCACATTCTCAGACACTCTGAATGAAGGTTCGTTTAATTGAATATGCCAATTAAGAAAAGGGACTCCACTTTTTTCATAACATATGCATGTCTTGTAGTATGGATAGACCTAAACAGTTAGTAAGTGAGTAAGTAAGTAAGTGAGTAAGTAAGTAAGTAAGTAAGTAAGTAAGTAAGTAAGTAAATAAGTAAGTAAGTAAGTAAGTAAGTAAGTGAGTAAGTAAGTGAGTAAGTAAGTAAGTAAGTAAGTAAGTAAGTAGGTAAGTGAGTGAGTAAGTGAGTAAGACCATTTCCACTCTATTGCATGATCAGACGAAGGTTGGCGTTTGGTTTTTTGTAGTTCAAATTTTGCAAACATTCAAACTTGAATCCCCTGTTCAATTATTATATCCACAGCTCTTTACAGATAAGTGTCCCAAGACATGTGAGAATTTCAAACAGCTCTGCATCGGCGACAAAGAAGAGGGTGATCGACACAGCCCCCCTCTACAGCTGTCATACAAAAACTGCATATTTCACAGAGTAGTGGGAAATGGTTGGATACAAAGCGGAGGTAAGTCAAATGCCATGGAATTTATGTTATTTGGATAATTGAATAAGGCTAATAAACAATCAATATCCACAGTTCTGGCACTCATAAGAGCTTTATTCTTACTTCAATTCATAGATGAATTGCTTTCTCGAAACTGCCGAATATTCAGTTTCGGGCGTCATTAAGTAAGTGCCATTATAGCATTTTAAAGGAATTTTCACTACAGGGGAAGCATCGCAAAGGGGCGTCATTTTCAGAAGAGGTCGCAAAAAAATGTCCTCGGGGTATCACAAAATTTTTCCTTCGGAAAACAAATTTCAAGCAAACAATGATTGAAACTGCCTAAACATTTCATTTTCTTCATCCTCTTCCTCCGTTACTTCGACATTTTGCAGGTTGATAATGTCAAACGGGCCTTGAACTACGGGGAAAGCATTGGGCCTGCAGAGGCAAATTCCCCCGTAGTCACAGTGATAAAGAATCATCTGGCTTCATTAACTCGCTTTATCCAGCTCGCCATCGAGATGATAAAGCGAACAGTAGCCACATTTATTGTGTCACTGACTAAATCACTGACACTTCTGGAAAAATGTTTACAACTACATTGGGTCTTTCTGAAATTGGAGATGTGACTGACCCATGACACTGTAAATAGTGTCTCTTTAAATCAATTATTCTCCAAGACGGCTCGGTCATTGCTGACCATCTGTGACATGATAATGCGAGACGGTGCCATTGCTTGCCGTCCGATGCCACCCTGAACAAATCTACCATGGTGATGCCCATGACAAGTCAATCTTCCCTCCTGAATATCCATATCTCCTTCTGAAGATATATTACCAAATGAATTTTCCAGATTTCGAAGGAGGTAGTGGTACTGGTGGTGAGTCAATATATGGCCCAACATTTGAAGACGAAAACTTCTCGGTAAAACACGAAAAACGTGGTATAATTGGAATGGCAAACAAAGGGAGACATTCAAATGGTTCCCAGTTCTATATAGCAACGCAGCCGACGCCTTGGATGGATACTAA
This sequence comes from Pseudorhiza aurosa, assembly GCA_964026355.1. Lineage (NCBI taxonomy): Eukaryota > Metazoa > Cnidaria > Scyphozoa > Rhizostomeae > Lychnorhizidae > Pseudorhiza > Pseudorhiza aurosa. Next base: position 5,357,978 of record OZ032126.1, read on the forward strand.
ATATGTTGCATTCGGGTAGGTACCAATTTGTAAAAACACATCTGGCATTGGTGCAAAACTACCCTACTCGGCTTCTCCACACTCTACCCAGCATATTATCATTCGTTCCAAGACGCTGCAGTCAATAAAACGCCTTACCTTCGTCTTCCTTCCCGGAATCCCACAACCCTCCATTTCAATCCAAAATAAAAGAAAGACGCGTAGAAGAGGGACAAGATTGATGTTTGGTTGCTTCATCCTTCAAATTACCTTAGTTGGGATGGCGACGATTTTATTAGGAAGGTTATGTTCTGAAAGAGGTCTAGATTCTGTTGTTCTTTTTAAACATCAGCTTAAAGAACAAATGCAAGGAATTTAACTGTTTATCTAAACTAGGCTTTTAACAAGAAGTATCAAAGGGAATTTCAAGACATTTACATTGTATACGGATGAGTTTACTATTCTTTAAATTTTCTTTCCTTTTTATTTTAAACAGGGCCCGTATTGATAACAATGCTTGTAGTACTGACAAAGTTTACCCTGTATAAATATTGCTATTATTATTGTTACTATTATTTAGACCAAAACCATAAAAATTGCATTATAAAGAAGGTCGTGAGCATCGCTATTAGGTGCACATACTACATACATATTCTGTAGGAGGAATGAATAGTGGCCTAATCCGGAATTATTAAATTTTTAACAAGTTTCTTCATTTTTTCTTTCGATTATCTTACATTCCTGTCAGCCGTTTTTCGCTATTAATTTTCTTTATCGTTGTATCGAAGCAGATAGCCAGTTTTACACTACCTGTTACTAGAGAGGTGCATAATTGTAGATTTTAGCAATGCTTGATAAATTGAAGTTTAAAAAAAAATTATTATGATCCTATTTGTTTCCACAGACAAGTAATTGAAGGTGAAGAGACGTTGAAAAAGCTAGAAGAACAAGAAACATACAACGAACGGCCGGTAAAAGAATGTCGCTTAGTTAACTGTGGTGTTGTAGATGTCGATGCCTTGTACAAAGTTTAGAAATAAATAATAATCCATCACACAAGAACAACGCGTTCGTTACAGTCGAACCTTTGTAAGAACAGAATAAAAACGGCGTTGTATAAAGTGACAGAAGAAAGATTTCAAATAAGAAGAATAGAGACATGTTTTAACAACAGGTGGCATATATTACGAAGACAGATTTTCAAACTGAGAGAGAAATAAAGATTTGCTAACATAATTAGAAACCAAGGTGAAATATCGACTAAATGTTCTATAAATAAAAGCAGGTATTAATTTATAAATTGGTTTAAGTCACCAGAATGAAAAACTGAATGGCTAACGTTACATGAATATAAATACTCTATACAACACCATATATCTGGATGAATGTACACATCTGTTTAAATATACACTCAGATCAACTTTAAGAGTATTTTTTTAGTTACTGTAATTCAAGAAGGTTTTAGAGCCAGCAGGATTGGCAATCATCTATAAAAATTCTCCCTAGATGTAGGTCTACTATACATCTATTGATATACATCAAAACGACTAATTTTGTAAATCATGCTGGGGATTCATCAAGCAATTAATGATATATTGATATGTTTAATGAAGGTTATGAACAACTTGGCTATCTCCCCATTTAAACAGCCATCACAGCATTTCAGGTGCGGGTGTTTCAAGCAATCAGTTGTCAAATTTGACTGAAGGAGATTCCGCTACTTTTGTTAGACAAGATGGTGTCCCTTGGCCTGGGCTAGAGCCACCATTTGATGAGATGACAAAAGGAGATTCCGCTGCTTTTGTTAGACAAGATGGTGTCCCTTGGCCTGGGCTAGAGCCACCATTCGATGAGATGACAAAAGGAGATTCCGCTGCTTTTGTTAGACAAGATGGTGTCCCTTGGCCTGGGCTAGAGCCACCATTTGATGAGATGACAAAAAGCTATGGCTGTATAATTAGGGCTGATTTTGATAGGTGGAGTGAACTAGTCACAGCAGTGCGATGGATTTGAAAGTGATGGTTGTTCAACTATTACGTAAATATTAAATCTTTGTCATAGATACCATGATGAGGGTCAAGAGTCTCTGGGTTTTGTACAATGTCATCACCAATGTGGTGTAAAATTTGCTCAATATCAGTTAATGTCATAGTAATATTTTTTACTATTGCGTTTTAAAACAGATTCTTGTGTTGGCCAAATGGCTCAACCTGTTCCTTGAAAAATATAGGCCAAAGGTTTATATGAGTGGATGTTTGGTAATCTATCATTTGGAAAACAGTGATGCATAGATCAACAGATTGAAATTATTTAAAAGATGCGAAACAAAACTAATATGAAACAAATTAGATGCAGATATAACCAATGCTGCTAATGGCTACAGACACGAACCATTTGCCAATGGAAATAGCCACAGATTTACCAAAGTTGTGTACCAGTATTTTTTTTGCCAAATAAATAAATAAATAAAGTAAATAAAGGGAGAAGAAACCATTCAACAAAACTGTCTCAAATCAACATTCAAGACCGACAAACATACGGCAAAGCTTCAGCAAAACCAGTAGCTTACTTGAAATGAATCGGCCACATGCCGACGGCACAGACAAATGCGTTCTACTTATGAAGGGACATTGAGCCAGAACGAGTTCTCAGAAACTGCTGGGCTTTCTTCTGGTCCCCATGCGTACTCCAATACAGAACAACTTCATCAGCATCGCAACGAGTTCCAGTGAATATTTCTTCTCCCTCTGCTGCGATAAGATACCCATGCAAGTTTTCCAGCTTATCTGGAATATCAAAGTCCTTGTAGAATTTGAGAGCCACTTGAAGCTGGTTCAACTTAGGCAGCAAGACACAGTCAGGCTGCATCATTGTGTTACCAGCAAGAAATTTTCCCGCCAGCTTGCTCTCAGAACCCAGAAATTTGTCAAGTCGACTCAGTTCATCTAGCAGGAAGCCTTTCATTTTTTCATCTGTGGCTGCATCTTTGTTCCTCATGAATGCCGAAAACTTTTGGAATATTCTCCCTTCTGCCTTTGCAGCACCGCCATCATCTTCATTTCTGGTGAATTTCAACTTTGGCTCAGGGAAGTAATGCTCCAAATGATCTTCTATCTCTGCAGCATCATCTATGATAATTCTCTTACCCTCAGGCAACTCATGAGAAAGGCATGGAAGCTTCATGCCAGAGTAGTTCTCTTTGAAAAACGTCGGTTTTCTGACGAGGTCAATGGTTGTAACTTTAGCATCGACTCCTTTCAAGGCGAGAAACATCATAAGTCTATGGCACTGAATGCAGTCGCCAAGTCCCTTCCCATCACTTGAGGCCTAGAAATGTATGTGGAATCTTTTTAAAGAAAGCTACAGAGAACAATGTCTTGTTTAAAGCAATGGAAAACCTGTGTTAAGCACTGAATGCAGTTTCGATCAGAGCTAGCACTACTAATCAACACAGCAGAGGGAGTAGCAAGAGACAGGGATGCAAAGAAAAGGCTCACTGAGGGCAACAATGGTGCAAGGATCCTTAGAGGGTTGTGCAAATAAGTCAAGTTAAACACTCTTGAAACTTTCATGCACATGCAGGAAATCATACAAGTGATTCACTGGGCAGCTCAAAGAGACACCAAAAGCACTACTCGTTACACACAATTCTCTCGATTGCAAGGCTTAACGAGGAGAGGAAATTCCTATTCTATAGAATATCGAACTACTCGAGGGTCCTTTGGCCTTATATTCTCTATGACTAATATTATGAATGGTGTGACTGCATGGGAAGTTTAAGCTCCAACTTTTTCAGTCTACCTACCTTTCTAACTTAATATAGACAGTCGTGTACAGATGCCGTACTCTACAAATACGCAGTACTAGTGCAACTTCAAATTGCCCTGAAACATTGCTCCGAAGGAGACCTAGAGATTAAACAGTACAGGTTCCTAAGACATTTGAGCATTATTGCTATAGATTCACGTGACTCTGCCATCTCTTGTTAATTGGTCTCGTATTCCTTTTTAATTCACGTAGAATTGCTTCGATTTCCTTTTAGTCAATGAAACACGCAATCACGAAACATGATTAAAAATTTCCCACATTTCCTGATTAGAGAAAACTGCGCTGCTAAAGACTTGGTTGATAATCAAATCGAGCTGCTAGAAAGGATCACAGAAATAAGTTTCCTCTTAGGAAATAATGCGGGTAAACGCCTCTTTAATCGGCTGTTTTCAACTGCCTCTAGGCCACCTGCCTAGCACATAGTAGGCTCATTTTCTTACGCACTTGGTAAACAAACGCAGGACAGTTAAAACATAGACCTATTCAATAAATTAGCGGGAAGCTTTTGTGGGTAAAACTCAGCGAACAAAAATCCCAGCCTTCAGTGAAAAGAAATATAGAAAATGAAAGAACTAGCATTATGTCTGAGATAAAAATTGATATTGTGTCCGCTTAGGGTCCCAGCAGGTCTGACTAGTTAGGCCTGTTCTGCGTTACCATAACATCTGGTTACAGATACTAGCAGCTAAAATGACATAACAACTAACCTTGACAAGGAGTTCAAGGCCGGTTTCTTCAACCATATCACCTTGACCGTTCATTTTTGTAGTGTAGCGAGACTTGAATATTCACGCCAAATAATTTAAACACGAACTATCGAAAATTGTTTCGTAAACCTGGCTAAGAGCGCATGCGTAATTGATAAGGACAGGAAGTCTCGAGTTGACAACAAATTCTACTAACACAAGAATCAGCTAATTGACCAAAAAAATCAGGGTATTAATTTTATCAGATAATTACTACAATTATCATTATCATTATCAATATAATCAATTTTGATCTTATCATTTAGAAGAGAAATAATCAATTATTTAATTAAAGGTGGGTTTTCCGACAAATCTTGTGAATAACGCAAAGCGGAAGAAATCTAGAAAATGCAAAGACGTCGTAAAAGGCTTCAAGTCTAAATATAAAAAAGTTAATCTCGTTAATTTCGTTATGAGCACTTTCGGTGTCCTCGACAATTCCTCTGTTGAATTCTTGGAAATGCTTTAAGACTTGGAATTCGACCAAAAAGTTCTTGGCAAAGACGTGCAGGCGTAGTTAAAAAGTTAGCATGGCGATTGCAATAAGGGCGTCTTGTTACGTTTCCCGCGGAAGAAGTAAGGACTGGGGCGATTATGAACTCATGGAGCTGCAAAAAGTATTCGTTGATTGCAGGTGATCTCTCATTTATTCATTTATCGTCGGTTTTCGTTCAAGTGGCCGATGGAAACTACTTACTTAGGAAGGTTTGCAGTTGCATGTCATTGAATATTCCCAAGGAATGAAGTTTCAAAATGATTTATTAATGTTATCATTATTAATGAATATTTGCAAAGGATTTTTCTACAGTCATATCATTAATATATAAGGTATATATGCACTTTTATCGCAGAAGTCCTTTAATTATAGAATGGGCAACCCTTTCACAGTGCGACAGCATGAATGACATTCAGAAATAACCAGTTGAATTGTATCTAACTGTCCTAACACAGTGCTACTCATTTCTACCCTCACGGAGAGTTCTTACCTTCTGAGCTTATCAACGTGCAGAAAGCACAGAGCCAGAGAGACGATGAGTTGCGTTGTAATTTGACTATTAAAGGTTGATGGCAGGAGGAGTATCAAAGTCAAGGTCAAAGTTGTTTCCCTCACCATTTTTGGTGAATAGGGCGGCGCCCACCTCCGCTTCATTAGCCTTTGGTTGGGCCACATAGCATAGCTGTGCAAGCACAGTGAATACTACAGTTGGGGACTGGCCATCTGGTAGCGCTGTGTGCTTATCTCCCATGCTCTTTCCCGAAGTGTTGAATGCTAAGCAGGGAAATAGCATGTACCATTTTTCAAGTCTTTGGTATGACTCGAACGGGTATCGAGCCCTGACCTACCGCGTACAAAGCAAGAATTCTACCCCTGGGCCAAGGAAGGGTATCCAAGCATAGAAATGCAAGCCAAGCTGACATGAAGATGTGGACTGGATGCTTGACAGTCCACACCAACAATCCCATTTTGTGGACGAATCTTGCAGAATATGAAGAAGTTCGATACTATGGAAATACATAAAACAATAAGGTAAACTGGTAACGACTTCTATGTTGATGACACTCAACTTGATTAAAGATATAAAAAATAGATAATTTGCTTTGTGTTCCTACTGCGAAGTCACGTGCAGTGGCAATAGCCATAAAAGTAAGGCACTCGATTGCACAACTCGTTGCACTGATAATCATCGAAAGATACTTTCTATCTTAATCGACCAGTCTCTCGCAGAAAGATGATTTGATTTAAGAATTTAAGATTTCCGGAGTAAGTGCTCAACTGGATGATTATCCCAATCCACCGGATTGACTGCTTATGCATTTCGCAACAGCACCATGACCTGCGCAACCAGAAATACTTTAAAGTGCTTCAATGAAGCCTAGCAACAGTTGCCGTGGTAGTTATAGCATCTGTCTCCTATGCTCAAGGTCCCAGGTTCGAAGCCTGCTTATGCATGTTTCTCTTCCCCTCTAACAGTCCTCCCGGCCGCATATGCCTTCCTGGTGCACAGCTAGGGGACAATGCAGAAACTTACACGTTGGTGTCCCTGGATGTCGACCGCCAAATGTGAACTTGACTCATTTTTCGTCGGCTCGTAACCGATTCTACAACCTCCTTCCCTGAAAGCACATTTGAAGGAAAGACTCGATGAAGCTAGGTGCGAAGTGGCACGAGGAAAGAAACTGGACATGCTCCCTCATATGCAACGACTTACAATGATACCTTTCTAGTAAGATGATTCATGGTGCTCAATTCAAGTATGGCAGTCCACTACACATTTCGACATAAAAAAACTAAGAAACCTCATTTAAGGAAAACTCTCCACGAGGGCTTCTTTGCTGGCCTAAGTGAAAGCGAGTTCTAGATTAAAACATGAATTTCCACATTCGAGTTTTTATTTGCTTGACGGCCCTGTTGCCGCCCCATCAATTGCTTTTGTACCTCTGTTCAATAGATTGGAGAGCAGAAAAGCCATTGATGCAGCAAGCAATTCCTGAATTTCTGTCAACAATGAACCAGTTGAATATGTCACTAAATTCATGCACTTTGGAGCTATTTTTTACTAATAATGAACATGACTGCAATGGTATTGAAAAAAGCTCAATAATCTCCCTCAATAGCATTTTAAGGGAGACTAGCATCTCCCGTTTGCTTATGTTGAGGGAGGCCATGGTGGCCTATGCAAAGCCCCAACCAAGTACAAATGAAAAAAGAAGGGGAAGGTTAAGAGAGGAGAGGGATCAGATCAAGTTCATTGATCTTAGATTTGAAAGATGGCAGGTTGTAAGATTCAGGAAAGGAAGAAGAAGGCAAGAAATTCCATAAATTGCATGTTCGTGAGATGAATGATGATCTGTGAGATAGATTTCGTGAAGTAGGAAGTGAAACTTGGAAAGGGTGTGGATGAGTTGAGCTTCTGGTGGCCCTAGCACGCCTCAGAGGTGCTGGAATAATATCCCTGATCTCCTGAGAGCAATGCCCGTGAAAGTGTCAAAGCTAAAAGAAGCTACTTTGTCCCTCTCGTTTTCCCTGTTGCGACCTATGGTTCAGAATGCAGGAATGATGCTGAATGCGTCGGACAAAAAAATGCTGGAAAGTGTGCGGAAACTTCCTCCTGCGCTCCTCCTCTGCGGTGGCATTTGTCTACCATCGTCTTGGCAGGCATGCTGGTGAGGTGGTTCAGACGACATGTCGTTATGTCGTTTGCATATAACTACGAATTATTAGATGATTAATTTTGTTCATATGTATGTAAATATATATATATATATATACATATATATATATATATATATATATATAAATATATATATATATACATATATATATATATATATATATATAAATATATATATATATACATATATATATATATATAGCAGAAATGCAGAAAAGGAAAAGACCGATGCTCTGTTACTCTGAGTTTCGTGCGAAAGCACTCATCAGACAGACTATAGACTTTGTACATAGAGCACCATATGGTGGTGAAGACAGCACCCTCTATGTGATATATAAATATATATATATATATATATATATATATAAATATATATATATATATATATATATATATATATATATACTATTATAGCTAAGTTTTGGTTAGAGAATGCGAGTTGATAAGTTAATCAGTCAAGTTGAGGTGAGAGAGCAGAGACGAGCTCATGAATTTAAAGAAGAATTGAAGAATGTTCAACTTGAAAATCGTTTCGTTTCGCACGTTGCGTCTACATGTTTATCAAACCAATAGATGAAGTACGTTCCTCTTCAGAAAGTTTCGAATTGTTGTGTTGCTGCGGAGTTCTACGCAGCAGCTGGACAGAGAAGAAGACGAAAGGAAATGTGTTAAAAAGATTAATTGCACTAGCGAGGAAGGCAACGGGAAACCACCTCATGAATTCCATTTCCCTAAAAAAAACTCAGAGCCCTGTCTCTGGTTTCTGCTACGCTCGAAATCGAGTATGCAACGCAGAGATTGCTGAGCACGATTTATGCTTGCCAGTTGACTTCAATCGGCCATGCTCTTAGATTAGGCACCCTGAAGGTGACTTGCTGAGAGGCCCACGGCTGCTCGGAATCAAGCCCTCAGCTCTTGACGATGAAACGGGCTAGAGTAATAGGCTTTCAAACAAATTTCAGTCTATCCGTGTCATCTCATGTATCTAGCCTACACTGTCGATGTATCTTACAAACAAAGTAAGTTATTTTTCAAGTGTAGGCCTAAGCTGTTCCCTCAAATGAGTTCTTGTCGATGAGGTCTGAAGTATTTTCACAGCTGAATTTTGTTTTCACAAGAAACACGCCAGCTACGCTGACAAAGTTGCATCTGAATAATTTACCTTGTTTTCAGTAGTAAGTGATACTTGGGAAAGTCTTCACAGAAGCGATGACAGCAAATTTAGCAACAATTACAGAATTTTTACAGACCACGACATACTTCATTTAGCTGTTCTTATCAATATGTACTCCTTTGGAATTATTTACAACGCTTAATCGATTAGAACTACAGAGCACTTTAAAACAGCGATCCTCTACGCGCGTGCCTTTCTGGTGAGAATAACAGTTTGCCTTTTTTGATTTGCAATTTGTCAGCTGCAACCTCTGTTGAACGCCTTCTGCCATACCTCGCTAGGAATCCATTGCTTGTCTTATTTTGCAAGCAGTAGGAGGGATCATTTTTCGATAAGATTACATGAGCTGCCATTTTGAAAACTTCATTTACGTTGAACCTTGTCTTTGAGCAGCACTCTATGTAGTCCTTTGCTCCGAAATCAGCAGCTACCTTCTCGGCCTAAGAAATAAACGTGATTTAAAACACCAAGCATGCAAATGTGTTCAGCGATCTCATTGGGAAGTACAGTCATTTAGGTGCCATTAAGGGAAGAATCCGACGCTGGCACCTTTCGCAGCAGGCAGTCGAGATTGTGAAATTTTCTCTTTTTAACGGAATTGTTAATCAAAATCTCGATAGCAATATTCTATAGAAAGATATGTATACTGTATTTTCTTGAATATAAGCCGTGGCTTCCATCATTTTCAGTAAGGAAAAATTAGGCTTATAATCAAAGGCGGCTTGTATTCAAGGGCGGCTTTTATTGCTTTGGTTGCGACGTCGAGGAAGGTGAAGTAGAAGTCCTAATAATATGAGGAAAGAAATACGCGACTTCTATGACATTCAGTAGGGAAAAGTGCGGCTTCTTTTGGAGGGCGGATCATTTTAGAGGGCGGCTCATTTTAGAGGGCGGCTTCTTTTTATGAGTCATCATCGCAGAGTGCGGCTTGTATTCAAGGGCGGCTTCTATTTAAGAAAATACGGTATTCATCAAAATGGCCTAATGTCGACATCAGACCTATGCCGAACGAGGCTATCTGCTTTTCATGCGGACTAGACCAGGGAAGCTCATGGAAGCGTCACACTATTAATAATTTCCTAATCCTATTATCACACAATTCAGCTTAAACGCTTAGTGGGCGTGGACTGGTATCGAACACAAAGCCTTGACATCCTTTTTGAGGCGAATGCCATGCTGACTGAGCCATTGGCCTTAGACTCAGCATGAGATCATGGAAATTAGCTACTATTTCATTAATGCCTGTCAAAGTAAGAATACAATGGTCTACAGAAGAATTGCTATACATTGGTCTATACATTGGTTAGATGCACAGCGTAAGATAGGTTATGGCAAAGCCTAGTATTTTCGTCCTCGTTTGACATATTCCAAGCAGTGGTGAATATGCCCAAGGGCCACAGGCTTGCGCATCTGCTCGACCTGGCATGAAATGCGGTGGAGCAGAAGGTGCTACACCGATCCCAACTTACAGCATAAAAAGCAACGGTAAAATACTACAATGAATGAAATCGTTGCGAAGTGAAAAGCGTCTCCAGAGAGTGATATATAATTCCTTGGAGCAGAATCTGTTGAACAGCGAGTCTAGAGCAATTGCAACATGTATGATTGCTGTTTTGTAGTGACACCCGTTTTCTCGATTCCACAACAGCGTATGGTTAACAAGGCGTGTGTCAGCTGCATAGTTTTCGGCATGGTTTCAATGAAACGCTAAATCGCACGTACGCTGTGTTTGAAAAAGCGCTAAATTTTCAAGCCTAGTGGAAACGCGATTCAAAATTAACACTGAAGTTGTGCAGGATTTTCACTCAATTGGAAACACGCCCGGTTAGAGCATTACCAGAACAGAGCTTCCCTGGTCTAGTAATAACGAAAAAGAGGTGACCTCAGCACTATTGGCTCATACAAAAGCGAAATTAGGTCATTCACCTCGACTTATCTCTCATACATGTATAAGCGGCTGGCATAAACCAATCGTTGCAGCTCTTGTATAGTGTAAGATTGGTACAATCTTCCCATTTTTTCTAGAGAGTTATGCTGGGGAAAGGCCACGGTGGCCTATACAAAGCGCCAACAAAGGTAGAATGAAGAAAGCGAAAGGCTAAGAGGAGAGATGGATCAGATCCAGTTTATTGATCTTGGATTTTAAAGATGGCAAGTTGTAAGATTCAGGAAAGCAAGGAAAAGGCAAGACGTTCCATAAATTGCATCTTCTGAGGATGAATGATGATTTTTAAGATACATGCATTATGACGTGGTATTTCACTACTGAGGTGACCATTCAGGATTCTCTCTTATTTCAAAATTACGGCGAGCAACAGTTGATGCTCTGAAAAAGCTCTCTTGTATTTATCATACGAACATGCCTACTGGCTGTTGACTGGGGTCGGTAACAACTGATATGATGGTAAAGCATTTTCACACCTTGCTTCGGCCGACTGAATCGCAGTTTTCGTTATCATTCTGCATCCCGGGAACCGATAGGAAGTAGTCTAGACTGCTGTCCGTTCTCAAGTCGTTTTTGCATCCGACCAAAACAAACGGAGTATCGGGTGCTACACATCGGATCTCTGGAATCCACTAGAAGGAGATGATATTTGAGATCACGACGGTGTTCCATTGCAAGACATTTAATCACACAACACACATTTGAAAAGAACTATCAAACTTGCTAGATGTAGCATCTAGGGCTGTTCTTACCTCAGATCAGTGGTTTTCAACCACATTTCCGCCAGTATGGTCTGAGAGTTACCGTCAGTTCCGTCAGATGCTATGCAAATGCTGTGATGGACGTTACTTCTTAATTTACATGCACCGAGGCCGACTGGAGTTCTTAACAGCAGTTGTAGATGCAATAACAAATTGCATGTCGACATGTGAAGACTTTGTACAGTTAGTATTAGTATTCTTACTGTACATGAGTCTCAACATGAATAGTTTCAATTGCTTTTATCAACTAAATGCTGTTTTTGGTTGAGACAGTCGAGTTCCTTGGCACCCGGGTTCCTCGAACCTAGAAATATTCTTTCAGGTTCCACACCATAAAAAAACGTTGAAGACCACTGCCTTGGATATCCATATTAATTAGATTATATGGGTAAAAACCGCACAGCCGTGTAGCATATTCGACTTTGAGCATAGTGGAAGACAGACTCAGGACTGAATATGGTCTAGGGAATGGATCTTTTCGATTTGGCTTTCTTGTTCCCTCCATATTTAGCTTCATTTGTTTGTGAACCGTTTTATTTCACTGTCATTTTGCTTACTAAATTTCATTCTGTTTCTTTATATCTTATAACTATGTTATTTACATTTTATGTAGCCTTCATTCTTGGTTAATTATATTGAGGAAAGGCCATGGCAGCCTTTGCAAAGTCCCAACAAAGGAATACAGCAGCATAGCCTCATTACGAAGGAAAGGCATACAAGATAATGGCGTATAATCGATCAACGTGTGCGTCTCAATCACAGAAATTCCTTTGTTTGTGATTACCAAACGTCCATGGTTCGAACCCACAACGCTGCGTTATGAGCCTGCATAAAATCGACCACAGCAATTGCAAGTTTCTCGTCGCTTGCAAACTTTAACGTGCAATTCCAAAAGAGAAAACATGGTTGGCTTCCTTTCAAAGAATCAAGTAATATAAAATTGCTATTTTCCGGCATCTATTCTCACCACGTTCTCCAGGTTCTCTAGTGATTCTGGATTTCCAATGTCGAAACAAACCAGGAAAACGTCAGCGATCTGGAATAGCTCTATCCTCAATCCGTCGTAATCTTCATGACCTGCAAGAAAAGAACCCTAGTCATGACGGAACATCCAAGTCTGATGCTAAACCAAATATCATATCGCTTGTCGAGGAATGGTGGTTCAGCAATGCCAGGAATCCGTGGAAATTTTGGGGAAGATAACGCATGCATTATCAGTTTGGCATTGTTCCCATGTTTTCATGGCATCACTTCTCCCGTATGGTTCCGCGGAAGTATAAGACCACCTTATTCTCTGCGTGTTGTAAAAGGCGCCTAAAAGAGGTTTTTTGCAGGAAGGGAATCCAATAAACTGATCTGCAGTCCAGAAAACACGGTCTGCATTTGACGAAACTGGATGAAAACGCACCAGTCTTGCATTGTTTGGGTACGTGAGGATAGTGATTCCAAAAAATTGATACCCACAATGGTTTATTATTGCGGGAAAATATTGCTTAAATCAGAGTGTTCTGGATATCTAAATATACCATGAATTGACAAGGTGTTAATAACGTCTAGCAACTAACAAAATACGCCATAACTGACGGTTTTGGTAATTAGGAACCACCATATCTAATCGTTTTACTACTTAGAACCCGCCGTTAAACATCACACACTCAATAGCAATAGGAAATCTCTTTCATCCATCCAGCATGAGCACGTACATACAAATCATAAAAACTGTATTATTGGTGAATTTTCATGCCGATGTGAAACTTGTGATGTAGCACCCACTTCTCCAAGGCTAGTTGATAGAATAGAAGAACACGTCCTTTTGAGTGATCGGCAAAAAGTCTATTATCAAAACAAAGTGTCACGTACTGTGCAGATGAAAAGAATTCTCGAGCTCAACGATGTCTCGGAATTTTTAACAGTAAAAAAGGTGGTGAGTAAACTCTGGTCAAATCATCCAACATTTCACCCAACATTCATTGAAAGTCCTTATTAAATAAAGTGTTGGATCGTTTCACCATCATGTTCAGCCACCACTAACTTGTACACGTTTGGTAGTGCTTAAGTTAGATCCTCAAGGCATTTAAAGCCACCTGCAAGGAAGAAATCCCGGCTTTTTTCCATGCATAACAACGCAAGAAACCACCCCAAGATCCACGAAGACGCAGTTTTGGAGGTTCTGAGATTATAGGATTTTCTTCACTTTTAAGAATTGCAGATTTCTATATCCAGCAAAAAGTCGATCCACCATCCACTTAAACCTTGTTGGTGCCTGATTCAAGGCGTAATCAAAAAATTCCGTTCAGCAATAATTACTATGCTCCAAAGCAACGAGAAGCATGCCATGATAAAGGAAGTTCCTTAAACCATCAAAGTCGGTTCTTGGACGAAAACAGTTAGCATTCAAGGATTCGTGTGGAAGATTCTTCAGAACGAGCAACATCCTGGCGCACAAATTGCAAAATGATTTGAAGATTGTTGGGAATAAAGACTGAAAGAACAACCTGATAAGTCCCAGAGCATGAACTCGATCGTCCTTGAACCAATCTTGATGTTAACAAGACAGTCTTCCAGCACACGGCATTCCGATTCATCAACCTATTAAGATAATGGTGAATAATTAATGTCAATTTTAACAATCTCATAGAAATACTAAACAACATTTCCCTAATATTTTGGCAAACGTGTCTATATCTTGCCAGAGCAATTGCCAAATTAAGGGGGTTATTTCGAGGGATGAGCAAGCAATATTGACATCATTGTGTGTTTTTTTTAATGAAAATGCAAATTTCACGTACACTCAGTAATGGCTTGTTATTCTTAAAAATCAACTACTCTTGCAAAGAAATGATATTGAGCCATAAGTTTGATACTAGCTTCTTGGAGTACCTTGTTAGAGAGGTACCATGCTTAGCTATGGTATATTGAGATAGGGTGGCTTTCTCGCCATTAAAATTACATATAACCTATAGAGTATTTTGAAAAGGAAAAAATTCCCAGAAATTTTCATGCAACTTTAGATTGTGGAAGGATTTTGTTTCAAATATATACTCACTTCATCTTAAATTTATATTAATTTTGTCATAATTGCTAATGTTGTTTCTATGCGATAATAGCTGGCATTAATTAGTCTCGTGCCAGTTTACCTCACCACCCTAAAAGAAAGTGATTACTATGACAATTATTTTTGTTATCTTCATTACAATTTTTACATGGCATTTGATGTTATAACCGAATTGTTCAGTCGTTTCATCAAGCCACCTCCCATGGCCTAAGATGATAAGCTGTCCTCTTTTTCCCGCTATCAATTCATTGGATATCAAGGAATTTTCGGAGTATGCATCATTCGGAGGACTTTTTGGAGTATGTATATATGTATAATCATTATTACTATAACTATTATCATCATCATTCTTTTGGTTATCAATGTTACCCCCAGCTTTGCACAAGGCACCCTTTTGATACTGGGTGGAAAGATACACAGCAGCTCAAAGCAGAAAGGAGGTAAGGTAAGGGAGAGACTCGAGCTACTGTACACTCCTCGTCTCTCATCGTCACTCCGCTGATGCTCTGTCTGCAACTAAACTGAGAACTGAATTCATGACAATGACGGCCACTTAGCTGCATTAAAAACGATGAAACAGAGGAGCGGAGGGGAGATATCAATTTTGCGATTCACATATCATGAAAAGCAGAAATATTTCTAACTCCTGCTTTTCATACACATTCTGGAATCAATTCATCTAAATTGGGATTGTTCCATAGAGGAATGATAAATTTATCGATTGGGAGTTTTAAACTGCCCGACTTGGTGTATCTTTTCATGCTTATTGAACATTGCGTGCCATTCTTATATCTATCTAATCGCGTTAAGGGTCGACTGAAGTATTCATTCCGTGGCTTTGTATTCGTAAACTGATTATGGCATAAGTAATCTCGAATGAATACATCAATCAAAGAGCAGGCATGCCCAAAGTAGGAATTAGGCTAAAAAACTAGTTAATCACGACAACGCCCATTGCTGTTACACCAAACAATCATCGTCCATTCTTCAGCTCATCCATTTACATATTAAACGTGCACTGAGGCTGTACCTGAAGTGTCAAGATAGCTTCGTTGTAAGATTCTTGCAAATTGATCATATGATCGGTGGTTCGAATCCCCCATCAGCCAAACTTTCACTTTCAGTGAAGAGAGTCATTGGCTCTCTGTATTTCCAGGTGTCAGGATAGCTCAGTTGTAAGACTCTTGCAGATTGATCATATGATCGGTGGTTCGAATCCCCCCTCAGCCAAACTTTCACTTTCAGCGAGGAGAGTCACTGGCTCTCTGTATTTCCAGGTGTCAGGATAGCTCAGTTGTAAGACTCATGCAAATTGATCATATGATCGGTGGTTCGAATCCCCCCTCAGCCAAACTTTCACTTTCAGTGAAGAGAGTCACTGGCTCTCTGTATTTCCAGGTGTCAGGATAGCTCAGTTGTAAGACTCTTGCAGATTGATCATATGATCGGTGGTTCGAATCCCCCCTCAGCCAAACTTTCACTTTCAGTGACGAGAGTCACTGGCTCTCTGTATTTCCAGGTGTCAGGATAGCTCAGTTGTAAGACTCATGCAAATTGATCATATGATCGGTGGTTCGAATCCCCCCTCAGCCAAACTTTCACTTTCAGTGAGGAGAGTCACTGGCTCTCGGTAACTCCAGGCGTAGGAATCACGAGGTGTGGTCACATCGAGAGGAAGGACCTGGACACTGCTTGATAAGCAAAAGGTTTCAAGTTTCCGAATGATCCTTTCCGATGCTAGGTCGAAATGAAAAGGAAAAGCCACATCTCAATTTGTCGCCATCTGCGATAAACCTAGCTGAAGAAATAAGGGCAGCCCCTTTATTATATACGAGACCAGAGACCGAGCTGCCAACAAGCTCTTAACCTTCTCAAACGCAGAGAAGGTGGGATTGAAATGTAAAGATACTCTACCTAGCATTCAAGGATGGATTCTACGCTTGTTTTAACCAAGTAAATACTATACTTCAAAACAGGACCCTTGTTGATAACAAAGCCTCTTGCATTGAAAAGGTTTTGCCTGTATAAATATGCTTATTAATATTATCTCCTTCATTGTTACCATTATTATTGCAAGGTTTCTGAGAATCTGTACTTATCGAGTTGTGCCGTTGTCCTTCGTATCGATGCGGCAGCTCCTTGTGATTTCTAAACATTTAGGATTACAGAGAGAGAGCTAGTGACTCGCCTCACTCTATGTGAAAGTTGCGCTAACCACTGACCGTTGGATTTGAAAGCAATTGAATAACCACTGAGTTGTCCTCTTACCAACTCTCCTCGTATACGAACGAACGAACGAACGAATGAACGAATGAATGAACAAACGAACGAACGAACGAATGAATGAACTAGCGAATGAACGAATGAACGAACGAATGAACGAACGAATGAACAAATGAACGAAGCAACGAATGAACGACTGAATGAACAAGCAAACGAACGAATGAGTAAACTAACGAATGAACAATTGAATGAATGAACGAATGAACGAATGAATGAGCGAACGAATGAGCGAACGAATGAAAGAATGAACAAACGAATGAACGAACCAATGAGCGAACCAAACCAACTTCTCTAAATTGATGATAAATTTACTTGCGTATAAGAGACAGCATCTGGCCAGTTTTTACAAGCCGTAATGTACTTCTCATGCCAATTTCAATTAACCGCACATTAACGAAAAGGAACAGCGTTCCAATCCAGTGCCGGTCACAAGACCAGACGGATGGAAAGGGTTCGTGGTGGAAAGAGTATCCGTCTGCCAAATGGGGAACCCCCCAATGGCAGACAATGCAAAACGGGGATGTAGATGAACCCTCACCCGGACTAGTGACCCCACTTAATGTGGAAGAAAAACAGAAGTACAAGGGGATCTTGGTTTGCAATGACGGGGGTAATCACATAGGCATCGAGAAAGGAGACGAAAAAGGAAGCCTTTGATATGATATTTTAACAAGGACAGAGACTCCCCCAGAATTTCGGATTAGGTTAATAACTTATTCGCAAAAGAAACATCAAATTGTTTCTGCTCCCAATAAATAGCATTACTCGTGGAAGTGCAAACTCCCGCATAAAGATTCACTTTATCGCTATTATATATAATTACTTCTGTTTCATCTAATGCTCTGGCTGGTCTTATTACCGTAATCACTCCTTTTGGACAAGTCATGACAAATGACCAAGGGCTAACAGGAGGGCCTTCTTTCTTATTTTTATCACTATTGCCATTATTTTTTTTCACTAGAAATACCTTTGATTAAGCCCGCTGAATGCAAATTACCTACTATGAGAGAGACTTGCACTTGTATGCTTAGTTTATACATCAAAATGAAGTTAAAAAGGAATTATAACACACATTGACCAAATGACCAAATGACCAAATACTTGGTATCATGCACTTGATGACGAGACCAATGGAAATGGTTCTAGAATCTGCTAAAACAACGCATGCTCCAACAAAGGGCTTGTCTCCAACAACTTTTGGGTTTGGCTAATCACCTCACCTGCACCCACGCGCCGTTCCCAAGGGCTGCATCTGCATCTGTGCTACCCTCCGTTCGTGGGAAACAAGACTGCAAATCAGATGCGTGAGCTGTCTCACCACAAAATTCCTTCGCCAGTTTCGTCCACACTTGTAAAGATTCAATTTGTGGAAAGTCTGCTATGCAATCACAAAATAAAGTTTACCTCAAAATCACTCTTGACAAAAGAATTCAAAAGACAGGTCTTGCCACATTTGTTGTCTCCAACCACCATTAAGCAATACCTTTGCATTTCCTCGCAGTTCACAGCCTTCTCTGCTTGGATAGCCATGGGAATCGTTGCCTTCATAAGCATACTACCGATGAATGAAGTCGAAGGGCTGGCCTAAACGAAAGGCGAGAAGGATAATCAATAACAATACTGTGAAGGATTCTTTGAATCATTTTGTGTTAACCTGAGAGGTCTGACAGCAGAAATAGTTCAAATAGTTCGCACGAAGACAACGTAAGCTTAGGTCGGAACAACAGCATGTTTCACAATGTGCAAGGCATAGTTGTTAAAAATCGTACAAAACAAGCGAACAGAAACATACTCGCAGACCTAACACTTCATTTGATGACGTTTGATCTGTCTCTCATCAACAAACACGACTGCAAAACAATGCAGCACAGTCTAACTCTGTCATGACTTGGATCATACGCTACGTCAAGACCATCGCTCATTTTCCTTTGAGTGAAGGTTAGCTTTGTAGAACCATCAGCCTCTCAAAGAAAGCCTCTTGTTACTTTCTTGACAACAATCATCCAGTGCTTCTCCGCTGGACTGATCTCCACGTCAAAGCATTTAACCAATCTCATAAGGAGATTGCCTCATTTGATGAACGCAAGAATGTTTCCTTTGCTACCAAAGAACGATTTATAATCTGCAATGTCAAAGGAAGCCAACTAAATCTTGCAATTCAACTTGGAATTATTATGAACTTAAACTACCTTAAAGTTATTATGAACTTAAATTGTCAGTTTGCTTTCTCTTTAGCCTAAAAGGAGGTGCAACAAAAATTGTTGCCACGCTTTCTACGAAGAAATCTTGAAATATGCTGGCCATTAATGTCATAAATAGCGACTTCATCTTCTGCAGGCGTTGTACAGCACCCACTGTTGTCAACTTAGCAGAAACCAGAGCTGTCTCTAGGTTGCTACAAGCAATATGACCTCAATATACCTCGTACTCTTCTTTATCGATAGAAATTGATCACCGAACTGCAGGTTTTGACTTCGTGTCGTATGCAGCATAATTTTACACACAAGCCTCTGCGCTGTAGCACCGCATTCCGCTCCGTAGCGGAACGAATGATGCAGTGTAGATTGTCGCGCGCAGGCCAACGGAACATTAACAGCAGTCATAATTCAATTGTAGTACAGTCAACTCTGTCCAATTTGATCTCTCTGGGGATCGTAAAATGTTCGAATTACAAACATTTCGAATAACAGGGATTCGAACTATACCGGTTTTGCGCTTGGAGATATTCAAGGGACCTAAATTTCTTCGCATTAGCAAAAGTTTGAATTACACAAGTTTGAATGATAAAGGTTTTTCGTTTGGAGATTTTCGAGGGATCTGATAATTTTGTTCGACTTACTAGAAGTTCAAATAGCAGGAGTTCGAATTAGATAGAGTTGACTGTCGTTCTTGGAACATCCATCCAAAGTAAGTTAAGAAAGACAGAAAGCCACAAAGTCAGCCTATTTTGAGATGCTAACCACTAGCCTATCTGTTGATGTCAAAAAGATGGTGATATGTGATTCGTGTAATGAGAGCAAAGTGAGTATCATTTTGGGAAGACGATACGTGGACTGAAGACGGTAATGAAAAGGATAGGAAGACCAAATTGAAATAAGGGGATTTTGACGCGCGAGGATTAGATGATGGGGAAAGCGGGAAAAAGGGGGAAAAGGGGGAAAGGGAGAAAAAGGGGGGAAATGTGCAAGCAGAATGGTGAAGGAGCATCAAGACAACATTGAACCTTGTGTTGTGTGTGTTGCGTCCTTTTTTTGGATAGATCAGAGTCAAAGAAAACGACTGGACGCCTTGTTCACGTAACGGCAACTGAACAGAACAAAATGTTAAGGCTGACAACAACAACGTCATAATTAGGATAGTACAGGGTCCATATTCACACTATATTACAGCGTGTAATGTCCTCATTTGCTATGTTATGTGTTCATATGAAGTGTTTCTTCGTCCCATAGTTGTGATAAATGCTTCCTTTTCGGATACTGCTGTTATCATCGAATTGTTATATGGAGTCTTGCATTGTTCCCTTGCTACTGCTTATGCATTGATACAGGTTGTTAAATTAGGAGTCATTGAGATGATTAAGTCGTTAGCAAAGGATGGCGTTTTGGGGAGGAAGCAGCTTTGAAGCTTTTTAGCCAAGGCCTCAGAGCGGTAGCCGTTGCTTCTCTCCACGCTGCAACGTTACGGAAAGAAGGTTGCATCGGATTGAGGCTATAGTTGATTGTTGCTGTTTATTCTGCATTATGGTTTGGTTTGAGAGAAGCAAGGGAGAGAGAACGGTTGAAGTTGAGAGGATCAAGTGTCGAGTACAACAGATTTAGCAAGTTAAAATGTTTAAGTTGAATGTCATAGAGAAGAGAAAAGTGGAAATTATGTCGTCTTGTTGAAAGAGTCTCTGTTCTTGTGGGGTTTCTTACAACGCCATGAAATAACCAGGGGATCTTTGCATTTGGTGAAGTAGTAGATCGTTGACAAGAAATCACATTGACGACAAAGGAGAAGATTCAACTGAGCCATGAAAGAAAAGCAATGTTATCAAGATGATGGTAATGATAAAGTTGTAAAATCAGTGGCTTTAATAGTAAGATTAATACAAATTCACAAAGAAAACTAGAATTTAAGTAAGTTTCAATAAGCTTAAAGAGCGGGAAATGGAAGCTGGATGGGATGGGAGGATTGCATGGCAGAAAAGGGGAGAGGAAGGATGAGTGGGGACTAGCAGTTGAATAAAATGACGTGGAAAATGGAAGTTCGCAATGGCGACCCTGATTTATTGGTGCTCATGACAGTCGAAGAAGTTGAGTTCCACAGGAAACTTTGATACCTTTTAACCAAGGTTTAGGATGGTATGAAATGATTTCATACCTTTTTAACAGGAGAAATATTTTTGCTACTTGCATTTCATGATATTCTAAATTAGTACTGTTAGTTTCATAGAGAACCTTCACGAAGAACCATTTTGAGTGACTGAGGCCTTCCTCCGTAAACATCTGTATTATCATAATAATGGGGACAATGCAGAAACATCCACGTTGGTGTCCCTGGATATCGACCGCCAATGGTGATCTCGACTCATCTTTGTCGGCTCGTAACCGATTCTGCAACCACTTTCCCTCAAAGCACATTTTAAGGAAAGACTCGATGAACAAAATCATAATTATCATAATCACACTGTAGCACAATGCTTTATTTCCAGAGGAAAAACATAGAAAGTAGTGCGGATGATGGTGGACAAGATCTTTCTTAAGCTGATTGAGATGAACCTGGTTAATCCCTATGCATTTGCGCGTTTCAAAAACGGCTTGGAAGTCTGACAAAGTATACATGGACTGAAGCAGCAAGTTTAATCGCAATAATAATCGATCAGATCTTCGAGAAGAAAGCGATGTTTAACTTTCTTTCGTTGAGCATTGTCATCGAGATTTGTATCAAATTACGCTTTCAAACGCCCTCCTCAACAAAATACTCCATCAATAGCATAACAAGCAACCAGCTTCGAAGGAATAGGGCAATAAATAGAGGTAGCCTGGTAGCTGAGATACAAATCATAAGTCATGACTTTAGCGAAGATGATTTCATTGGAAATTGTTAGAAGATGGAGATATGTGATTAAATCGATCTTAATCAGATATGGAAAGATGGAAAGATAGAAAGATAGAAGGAAATTGTATTAAGAAAAGACTCAATAGCAAGGCGGAGAGAATCCGAAGTAGATATTGACAAGAAGTACTTCGAAGTTGCTAAAAGGCAACACTCGTTATTCAAACGGTTGTGCAAATTCAAGTCAAATAATAATTAAGTTCGCTTCTTTACCATTAAAACTGGACGTAGAAATTCTGTTTTCCCGATAATTACACACGGTTAATAGACAATTTCGTATCGAATCTCTGCTTCTGTCGATTGCCCACCTCCCGTTTTGAATTGCTACTATCAGGAAATTTTTTCACCTGTTTGATTTATTCATTAACGATTTCACCTAGCATTATAGTCTGGCATCGTAAAATAACGAAAATGCAAAGCTCGCAGAGTTCAAATGAAACGAAATGTCAAAGTTTCAAAAGTAAAATAACTTTGAAAAATGCCAGTAAAATTCCGAAATTTTTAGCAAGAATTTGATTTATGCTCTATCAAATTTTGCATGAAGAGTGAAGCAGCTTACATTGAGAAAGGACCCACGGCAAATAGTTTCTTAGGTCGATCGCTTAACCAGGGTACCAAATCAATATAAAATCCTGTTTAACACCCGGTTTGCAAAAATCTACTTACAAAATTAAGAATTATATACAACAAAATGTCTAATAAAAGCTTGATCAACTCCAGAGATGATGATTTAAGAGGGATAAAAGAAGAGGAATTTTCGTTTCAAGATTGAAAAACGGTCTTAAGACTTCTAAATCTTCGAAAGGGTAATGATAGTTCAAATACCATTATTGCCGTGGAAGAGACAATCCGTCGTAAAGTCATCATTCTCTGCTCCAAGCCAGAAGGTGTGAGAAATTTCTTCTCTGCTTCAATGCCGTCTCTTCATCTTTTCTTGCGAGCGGTCTCGAATAAGTTTCGCAGAGCAAACTCGGTCTATATTTGTTATCACTGAAGGTGTTGACGGGGTTGTAAAGATTGATAAAAATATTAGCAGTATCATAACGGGCGTGTTTAATAATTGATTAGGTCTGCCAAAGTTTCAATACTGTGTCGCAATCTGTTCAGATTTGCAAGAAAATCCATCCACCGGAGAAGAAAGAGATGGAGATTACCACAGAGAAGAATTGAAATGAGACAGATGGTGGAAGATTTCATTTGAAACAAATTCGTTGGGACCTAAGAAGAAGCTAGAAAGAAACGATCGTCATTTATTGAAAAACAACTGCAAAACCAAAACAGCATGATGATGATAATAAAGATTACAATGAAAATGATAATCCCCATTGCAATAATGATAATAATAATAATAGCAGCATTAATGATGAATGATATAATCATTATTATTATCCAAATTATCCTAATTTCAATGATATCAATAATATATTATCCTAATTATAATAATGATAATGACAGTATCAGTGGTAAAGAAAATACCGCTACTAGAATCTCTCGAGTGAGAAGTTTATTTGTAAAACTTAAATGTTAGAAGAGGTAGCGGCATACTTTAGAAAAGAATTAAAAAATATCTTAGACTCTTCCACAAGCCGAACCAAATAAACAAGGCAGACAAAGAGACCTATGAACTGACAAGAGCAAAAACATTGGAGGAGATACATGTGAACAGGCAGCGGTTTTATTTAGGCCACTATCTGAGAAGGGAAACTCAAACCCTGACAAGGAATTGCTGTAGACGTTTGCTAAGACGGAAAAATTAACACGTTGATAACCTAAAAAGAACTTGTTCGCGGAAATAAGAAGATTGGCTGAGA
Organism: Pseudorhiza aurosa; assembly: GCA_964026355.1. NCBI lineage: Eukaryota > Metazoa > Cnidaria > Scyphozoa > Rhizostomeae > Lychnorhizidae > Pseudorhiza > Pseudorhiza aurosa. The sequence goes on from OZ032126.1 coordinate 5,381,830, forward strand.
GAAGAAATTGGAGGATATAGGAGCTAGATAAAGCTGCGAGAAACAGGAAAAGCCGGAAGACAGTGAAAGAAATACAAGTGAGAAGAATCGAAAGAATCAATCGGAGATACACCATCAGTTAAAGTGCTATTGTCGATTTGAATGTTCTACCTGAGAACGTATACTTTCTAGTGAATTAAGTTAGAGAAAGAAAATACGAGAGACACTACCAACAACCTAGCTTAGGATAGATATCATGCAAAGTTGAAAATCTAGGTGCTAGGATAGCTCAGTGGCGTGATTCTTGCGCATTGATTCGATGGTCAGTGGTTCGAGTCCCCCCTCTGCTAAACTTTCACTTGCAGTGAAGAGAGTCGCCAACTCTCTGTAATTCCAGGCGTATGAGTCACGAGAATGGTCACATCCAGAGGAAGGACCTGGACGCTGTTCTGTTCGATAAGCAAAAAGCTTCTCAGCGGCCAGTGCTTACTTGTGACATCTAGAGTGGATATTATCAGAAAAGTAAGAAAAAGTTGGCTAAATGGAGCTTAAATCTATGTAAGAATTAAGAATAATGATAACAATGATTTATAACTATAAGATAGCACACAATCTACAGTATAGAATCGTTATGCTTTGATTACATAGCGATTTTCGTATTTATAGCGAAGCTATCCCTTTGATCCATGCAAAGCTCCAAAAATACTTTCTGAGAGCATTCAGTTGTGAAGACTCATACTTGATAATGGAGACTGAATTGCAAGTAAGGAAGGGAGAATCTTGTCGCCTATTTATGAGCCTGATTTTTTTCAGTGATGAAATTGGCTTCCACTGCTATGAATTGGAACGCACTGGAACAGGCGATGTCTAAACAGCTTCCATCAAAATGATTATCAAAATTCCCACATTTGCATCCCCGAAAAGTGTTGAGGACATCATCAGTATCCCCTTTGCCGCAAACACACGCTATCTGTTATGACGAGAACCCAGTCCATGGAACATTCTGCTCAAATGGCCTAAGTTCGTTTGTACTCAGACAGATGTACTTACACTTGGCTTTCGTGCTTTATCTGTCGTCATGAATATCATGTCCTTCAAAGGTATATTTATTGCCTGCCGTCGCGCCATACTTCTGTTCCCTAGAGCAAAACGGTCTTGAGTAAGCCAAAACTATGCATTGGTGCCAATGGCTCAAAGACTTAATAACAAATATGGACTCTTTTCCAGTGGTCGAAAATCCCTCACTGAGATGTTAAATGGCTGTATTTTAAATGAAACTTCATAAGCCCATTGATAACATGGAGTCAATTTGCTTAGGAAAACAATTCAGGTATTGCTTACTCTGGGCTTAAGAGTCACAGTAATTTCGCAAATAGACTAAGCACTGTGTTTTTTCAAAGGCCTCTCACTTTGACAGAACGACTCCGAATTTGACCTCTCTCTTATTCTCCACGCAGCATCGAGGTCAATGAACTTGTAGTTTGACCAGAGATCATATTAACTTTTTTTAGCTTTCTACGGAAAGCAGCGCACAAATATTCGGATTAGCATGCTTCTTCCTCTCCGTCAGTGTTGCTATAAATCTGTACATAGCAAAAACTCGACAACGAGAGTATGGTTAGCGAGTCAGGTTCGAGTTGTTGAATGAAACTAATTTGACTTTCAACGGGGACAGGAAAAATAGCACAGCGGAAAGGCTTCACGATCTGGTCGTTAGTGTTTCTGGAGGCCCTTACCTACCAACCCAGCAGTAACTTGGTACCTGGCGAAAACCTGGCTGTTAAGGGAGGCGAGGGTAGGAACTCGTCACCAAACCTCACAGGCACGTGACTCAAAATGGTACCTCTGGTAATGAATCTCAATAAGTGTACCATGTATGGCATTATGAGACGGTGTGGAAGGAGCAAGTTTCCTTGCTTTGCGTAAGCATTCTTCACATGGTGCCCCAAACGTAAGATCTCATTCACGAACCCCAAATCGGAAGCCAAAGGACATTATGGAAAATCAAGCAGCTTAAACTGCTTTGTATACTCGATTTCGAGTGTAGCAGAAACCAGGGACGGGGCTCTGAGCTTTCTACGGAAGTGAACTTCATGAGGTGGTTTCCCGTTGCCATTCTCGTCAATGGCGTTGCTTATTCGATTTCGAGCGTAGCAGAAAGCAGAGACAGGCCTCTGAGTTTTTTCATAGGAAAGTAGACTTTATGAGGTGGTCTCCTGTTGCCTTCCCCACCAGTGTTATTTTGTTCTAACATGTACAGGATTTGAACTCACAACCCCTTTGCTATGATTCCGCACGCCGCACCACTAAACTATAGCACCAGTAAAGCAGCTTCAGAGATGGTAGAATTTTATTTTGCAAGGGACAGAAGAATGGATGGAACTGGTAAGATCCAACCGGTGTATATAGTGAATACTCATTTAGATGGAAGATTGCTTTAAAATGAGATCGGTTGAGATCATACGTTGGAGATACAGAGCCCATTGCCATGACGGAGGAGGCCACCTCCCCTAAGAACAAGCTCAGTTGCTTGATTTCATTGAATCTCTTTCATTCCTTAGAATTTGCAGATTCACATCAACATCAGAAGAAGCTTTCTACAGCTTCAGAAGATTTTCAGCCCACATTAGAAAAAAGCATTTTAGGACATGTTATAAAGCGTCATTTTGAAATGGACCATATGACCGATAAACTGATAGCCATTCAAAAAGGTTAAGTTGGTTTGAGTCCAATACTCGAAACGAGCATCATGGAGTAGCCTGTAAGAGACACCATCCGGTGCCAAGGCGTTATTAGGTGGTGTACCCAATGCGATTTCCTCGCTCGCCGTATTTCACCCCCAGATACCAATCACTCATGGGGGGACAGAGAGAACGGAAGAGGAATGTGCATAATGGCGTCTCGAGCACGCACCTTTCGCACAACAGACATGCACTCGCGCGACTATTCCAGTTGGCTCTCAGCATTCATAGGAGTTCCATATCAGGGCCTGACGTTGGCGGCCAAGGCCCTGCAAGCAGTGTGATTTCCCGCCCGCCGTAACATTTCCACCAAGCGCATCCAGCACCGAACGCCATGTCCTCAGGAAAGGCCAATCTTCTTCTGCCTCGCTGCTTCCTCCCTTCAATCTTCATATCAATCTTCTTCATCGAGTTTTTCCTTCAAACGTGCTTTGAAGAAAAGTGGTTGCAGAATCGGTTACCAGCCGACAAAGATGAGCCGAGATTACATTTGGCGGTCGACATCCAGGGACACCAACGTGGAGGTCTCTGCATTGTCCCCATGATGTCAATGGTATTCATATACGTGGCTGTGGAGCCGTAAGCGATTCTAAATTCAGATATCAATACGGCTTGTCTGCTTGTCTATATTGAAAGAAAATAGACTCACGATGACGATTCATCAATTCTCATTTCTGTCAATTCAAGTTCCCTCTTCATGCAGCTCACACCTTTAGCAAAACCTTAACCAATTCATGTTAGGTTATTGAAAAGGACTCATCGTTCAGCATTCTGCAATGTTATTATCAAAACATGCCCAAATTTTCCGTCTTACCAGAAACTCAGAGCCTTGTAGATTACTCAAAGCACCGTTGAACCATCAGTAAGACAATATTGTTCAGTTCGCTTCTATCTTCAAAAGGTATAAAATCTGAGTCCAGCAAAGCTTCCCTGCAATACTCTAAAAATAGTGGCAAAAGTTTCGCAAAATGCTTAAGCAGACTGGTTATCCTTGTTCCTCTATTTCTTCTTCTTCTTCTCCATTTTTCTCCTTCTCCTTCTTCCACTCCTTCTTTTACCGGCTTTTCCATAAGATCGCATCACCAGCGTGGGCATTTTTCGAGCACATCTTCACAACGCACTTCCTTAGCTTTCTCGATAGTCGGATGGCCGTCTTGGCACCGACATCTTAGTCGCATTTTACGACGTGCACAGGATATATATGCACTGGTCCTGCTCTATTCCGCTGAACAGAGGGTAGCTTTGCAAGCTGCACAAGAGCGCAGCGTTCTCCCTACCTTCTTGAAGTCAGCAGCCGGTCACATCTCAAATCGGTGACTGAAGGAGCTGTATCAAGCGAGCCCGCGGCGAACCTTGCGAAAAAGAAGTCAAGAAAAAGAAGTTGAGCAGCATGACCTTTCTATCTGTTTCAACAGACAATGTAAATTGCTTTTTTGAGCCCTTCGTTAAACTTGTCAAATGGGAAAGGATAAATCTTTGCCTTTTAAACTTGGATAAATGGTTGAGATTTGTTCTGTGATCGTGTTTAAGAGCTCCACCGCAGACGAACGAAGCGAGTCTAAGCTTCCACATTGAGATTTGCCATGCTGTTACAAAGTTACAGATATCGCAGAGAAATTTCCTGCGATCTTTCTCCGTTGTTCTGAAGTCGATGGAAACGTGTCGCTGGGAGGGTCGAAAGCGCTGCTAAGGAGAGAGCATACTGCCACTGATTCGCAGTTACATGGCAACCGTTGACAGCATAAAGAGAATGCCAGTTGCTGGGGAGCTCATATATGGTCTAGGAGAACCTCTACACGAGAATTCAATGAAGATGTTAAAGGACGAGTGGGATACTTGAATGCATAGAAGCAAAATCATTGGTTACCATTCATGTTAAGGCAAATAAGTGTAGCACGGGGTGGAGACTTAAAGTGCGGCCAAGTAAAGTTCAGCTTGGCACACAGAGCGGAATTAAGATTAGCGGGTTGGATGCTGTAGAAACGATATCAACTTGTTGCATACCGCATCTTCGAAAAAAGAAAACATTGAAATCAGCTTCTCTAGAGGACAGTCTCACCTCCAATTAAAGCAGATATGGGGGATTCTAAAGAGTGTCCAATCCTCCGTTGCAGTGTTTTGTCGATGTGACAGTGTCATTATAGTCATTATTCATGCCAATATTGATCTATTTTGTGCTTTTAAGCATACTGCCTGATTTAGAAATAATTCGGATTAGAGTGGGCTGAATTTGCAGCCATCCTTTTGCTTAATGCGAAAAAGAACAAAGCGATTACTCTGTCATGCGATTTCTTTCAAATGCAGTCTTTTCGCATTATCGATGGGTATAGTTTTCCTACGTCGAGATTCTTCGGCTAAGTTCGACTGACACGATTCATAACATATAGGACGTGTTTAAAAAAATAAGCTCAAAAAGCGAATGTTGTTATGCGTTGATGTCAAAAAGGCTATTTCCGAAGCTGGCTACAGGTGGGAATTTAAGTGACTGCATTGGCACTTAATTACAGATTCACATGTGAGCCTGCGCCCGTCATGAATTGAATGTCAAACAGGTGCTTAACGAATAGATAAGCTACACGGTAAGCCTCGATTAGGACAATCGTGAGTGCAGAGCGGAAATAGCTAGACCTAGCTGGTCATGAGCTAGAGAGAAGTACTCAATTCTGACCGAAGAGATTTTCGTGATTCAGCCCTGCATTCTTTCAGCCTTAGCAGCTCATCGAAGAGACTAAGAGTGGAAATCTTCTCGTAAAGCTAGTGAGTGATCCAAGCGACCAAGCATGTCGAGCAAGCTGGAGTAGCCACTTCGTTGTAAAAGCAACTCTTGTAGAACAACTGTCTGATATCGGATCAAGGTAGTACGTGCACATTCTGAAACATTTTCGATCGCTTTTGGAACATACTCCGTGACTTCTTGGTGATAAAAGCTTTCCATGCCGCGACACTGCGTCCAGGAACACGCATTTTTACAGCAACGTTTTCGCGTGTAATTTCTGAATTTATGCCTTGTTCGATTAATGAAACGGGAGTTAGCTTGCAGGTTACTAAATGCTAAAAATACAAACATACGGCTACGTATGGATTGCACTGTGGCACCATTCATGAATAAATGATATTCTGGATGAATAAATGATAATTTTGCGTCACTGGATTGCTTAATCGACGGTTAGCATCGGTCTTAAGCCGTTTGATGTCCTACAAATAATTGGTTTCCAAAGTTTGATAGCTGAAGAAGCCGGAATCTTGCGAAAGAGGTCTGTGTAAAGAAGGATATCTGGAAAAAGCATAAACAATTCTCTCATAAACATCAAACCAACGATAAAACGCTTTGATCTTTAGTGAGGGATTAAAGATTACGTGAGAAGAACCGTCTGATACAGGATCCAGCTATTGAGGAGAACTCACGACAGTAAGGTCACAGGCATAGCAACAGAAAACAAGCCGTGCTAAAGAAACTGGCTGTCTACGAAGGGAAAAAGCTCGCAAGTTCCAAAAGAAAGCAAGTCAAATCTTATTGAAAAAAACAACACCGGAAAAGGCAGTTGGCTATAGACTGGATGACTGCATGCCGTGAAGCCAGATTTTCACCTTGAATTGTAAAAGGATAGAAGGATGCAGTCTTTTCAAAGCTCATTGGTGCATCCTCAAATGCACATGTCTCAAAGGCAACATGGAACGTTGCATGCATATACCCCAGCAATGCCACCACATTATCAGATGATGCCTGACAGTGCTGCGTACGTTGTTTGGGAGATGCCGAGAAACGTATACCCAATGCAAAATGATTGCTTGTTGGGCAATAGCGATACAGATTTCCTTGATGATAAAAAACTAGTCCTGCTTGCCATTGAGTTAGGCGTGACGAAGAGGAAAGACTTGCCCGAGTTGAGTATTATTATAAAGGATCTTGTGTAACAGCGTATAGCAACATCGATCTACTAAGAGTTGAAGCGAGGACACGGAGCCTGGTTAATGTTCTCTTATCACAATTATGGCAGATAATCACTGCAGTCAAGATACGCAAACAAAGGCCAGTTGAAAGCTGCATATCTGCCTTCAGTTTTGTCATCGGGTAGAAGACTTTCTTTGCAGAGGAGAGCCAGTTGAATCACGGGCACTTACTTTGCTTGAACAGCTGAGAGGGATAATTCAAGCGACCTGAATTGCTGCTACGCCATTGAATTGAATTACTTTTATACACGCCTGGCCATTAACAAATTTGCGACATCGCTTTCTGTTTGGGTGGTGTCAGCATTGGTTGAAATCAGTATGACGCATGACCTTCAAAAGGGCCTCCATTCAATTGTAGATCGAAACATGAAAAATTAACAACTGTTAATCGCACATCTTGAAATATTCTCAAATATAGGCTAATACGATTATGTTTCTAATGCAAAACTACCACTTACCAGGGGGTTATATTTTCCATTCAAAAACTCGTGTGCCATTGACATGTTTTGCATTCGCTTCAGCCGAGGAATGGCTAGGTACACACGTTTTGTTCTGTAAGAAACTTGGAATTTGTTGAGTATTGAAAGTTTCTTAATTCTGGTGAGAACTGAGAACTCATTATTTAAAAGAGACTTGTTAAATTTTTGGTGGCAGGGAAGTGAAGAAGTTTGAGAAAGCGACTCCAATTTCATGCCGAGCATAGATGTGTAAAGTTGGCCGACGCAAACCATTTATTAAAAGATGCATAAGAATAGTTATAAATTGTCATAGTCAGGTCAGTGCCGGATTAATGACGAAACCTTTGGCCCCAACATTTACCTTAAAAAATCCTTTTGCTCAAAAAAAAATGATTTGGTTGGGACCTGCTAAATCCCTGCCTGTCACATCATTCAAGGGTGAATTACATGTATTTTATGTTCCACTGATATACAGCTATCTTGTTTTTGTGCAATGCGGTGACCCCCCCCCACAAATAAGGTGTCCCAGGCGCCCCGCAGACTTAATCCGGCCCTGGTCATAGTTTTGGTTGGATGACTTCACCTCTATTAGTTTCAAGTGTTTGTTAATCCTTTGGAGTTCGTGCTGAAAGTTTTATAAGTTCCACCTGCCCAAGCCCAAGGATGGCAAATCTCACGAACGGCCTCGCATAAGATGCTTGTCGTCAGACAATTACGGAGATTTTTCGACGAAAACAACTGAAATCGTCCTTATTAGTAACAAAAAATGAAAACCGTCAGACGCCTGTTTTGTTTGGAAAAAATCACATGAATGTAGCAATATAGTGAGAAAGTCGTCTTGGTGTACGAAGGCTGAAGACCTTTAGCATCTTTGCGGCGAGAGCTTCACTATTGATTTAGTCATGATCATATCAATGAGAATCAACGGTGAATGCCTTTTTTCTTTACTCAAAACTCGCTCAATATCTTTCTGGCGAAGCTAAGATACACGAGACTTGATCAGAAAAAGCTGAGCCCTACGTCAGAATGCTTACAGCATTGAGGTCTGCAGTTACGGTAGCCCACGTGATGATTGCAAGAAAGATGTCTGGTTACTATCGATACAGTTCATTCACCCATTGAACAAGCAATTATAAGAATTTGCCTATCAAAACAAAGTGTTACATGGCCTTGCGGTGATTGGCAAGCACATTGAATGCAGCAAGCTGGTGTTACCCCTTAACGTGGATTTCCGAAGCGCTATCATCGTGTTACGGGGGCATTTGAATGGATGTCTGAAGGAAAACTTCGACGAGTTTTGACATCATGATAATGTTGCCGTGGAAACGAGATGATCTCATTGCATTGATTTTTAACGGGCACGGTGCATAGCAATCGCCATTATCTCAGCCTGAATTATTGCCTACATGAAACATATCCTGGAAACACGCTACAGAGTCCTCTAATCATATGTAGACAAAACATCACACAGCCATGACTGGCCATAAACTGGCGAAACAGGGCGAATCGTATTCAACCAGGTTTCTGATAGCTGCAGAGGAGAATTAGATAGGCCATCTGACTTGAATATTTCATCAATAGCATCCTTGAGTTGTTTTGCTCTTTCATGGTGTCTGACAAGAACCAAAATACCTATGTGTTAAGGAGTGTTTGGCTATAAAATAGAACTTTGCGATATCACTAAAAGCTCTGTGCACGTCAACAACATATATCATATGTACAAAATCGCAAAAATATTCTTTACAAAAGCAGCGTTACAATCAAATTTTAAAGATAACCCTAAGCTAAATCGTTCTATCAAATATTCCCTCAAGGAAGAAAACCAGGCTGGATGTCAATGAAAATTAGGGTGTAAAAAATATCTTCCGCGGCTCATTTTTATCGAATTTCGATCCAACGATTGCAAGAAGATGAATGCATTAGGGCTTGGTGGCATAATTTTGCGTGCCATGTTACTTAGAGACGAACTCTTAGAAGACAAAAATTGCAGAAATTATTGCTTGTAATATCGTGGTTGCTGCATTTACGAAAAGTCACAGAAAATTCACCTCGATGAACAGGGTGAAGGCAGGGACTGATTTCTGGTTAAGCTGATTTTTGCTAAATTATGTTATGTCAAAAAATTATGTCTAACTGCGAAATGCTGATACCAAATGACCTGAACGAAGTTGGCAACCAAGAGTTCTTCTCTCTTCTAAAGGAGTCATTTTAATGTTGCATTCGAATAAGGTTGGAAAAGGAGGATTTCTTCTCATTAATGATTAAAGTAGTATAATCTGCTAATACATAAAACTTTAGATCCCAACGATATCAAGTGGTCTTCTTGGCCAAATCAGAAACCATGGTGTTCAGTTCACTTAGCTGATCCTCTACACGATTGAACTTATCGATTTTTTCAGAAAGTTCCAGAAACTGCTTCTGCAGTGCATTGCTCTTGAACTGCAAGTCTGTTGCTTGCACTTTTAATTGTTCTAGTAGCGGCTAAAGCAGAAAAAATGGCGTCAGAATAGAGGCAGAAATTAGAGGAGGAGGAAGAAGAATGCCAAGAAGTTATTTTCGTGGTTGCTGGGTGAATAGCTCTGTTTCAAAACGGAAGCTCTAGTCAGTATAACGACAAGCTTTCTCTCAAAGACTTTTTAGTCTTGCAGAAGAAAAATTGCTCTTAAGAAGGAGCAATCAAATGAAAGTAAATTGTTTCATCTGAAACTCATGTAAAAAGCAGCTAGAAATATTGATCAAATTAGCACTTAATCAGCCATCCTTCTTTAATGCGACGAATGCAGCTTGATAAATATTTGTCATATGCATCACATACTTTCATCATTTTCCAAGCTTTTTCCCGCAGACCTGTCTAACTAGAAGCTCTAGATCATCTTTGGTCCTTGCCTTTTTAAGTCAAAATTTCTTCTTAATTAGTTGCCAAAAATTGCACTCAAAACAAACATAAGTTGCTGTTTAAGCGTTAAAAGGTTTTCCTTTGTAGACATAGTTAAAAGGCTAAAAATCTCCATTAATGAAATGCCAGCTCACCGTTATATTTTTCTTAAGATTACCCCCGCTGTACGCTGGTGAAACATGCAGATAAATGTTACAAACCTTTTCAGCTTTTAAAGCGGTTTCAAGAGCATTCGTAAAATTTTCACTTTGCTTCAGCTTCGAGAGGAATTTCTTCCTTTGGTTGGGGTATATCACTTGTTTTCTAGCTACAAAACGTCTTCTGAATCTGCCGGGAAGTGACTTCTCTGCATCCAAAATCAAATCAATCTGGGAGAAAGAAGATTCTTCTAGATCAATATGCTGCTGCGACTGATTTGTGTTGACAACGTTCAAAGCATTCAAATCCGGCTCACGCAAACTTGCTGTAACGCAAGCATTACTGATGAATCGATTCGATGATTAAACAGAATACCAATGCTATCGATCAGATAGCGACAGGCAAACGAAAATATGGCTTCTACCCGCACGTGGTGATTAAAAGGGAGCTCCTCCCCAACGGTCTCAGAACGCGGGCAAAGGATGAGCAGCAGTATTCCCGTGAAAATTCGTTCCCAAGAATACATTTAAAAAAAAAGTATGGAAGAGAACGCCTTATTGATTTGCACGATAAATGCTGTTTCATGCATACAACAATTTATCAATATGGTGAAGCTAGCTAGTGTCACGTCTATGAGTGCGGTCTAAATGAAGGTCAGGTGTTGGGGCACGTTAATATTTGTATAAAAAATATCGGTGAGTCTCAGTTGCAGTTCTAGGCAGAAGAGCAATCAGGACATGAGACAGTGAGCTTAGTAGATCCTCGCCTGCATTTTCATCCTGTTGAAAACGGCCATTTTTTGCACACCTTGAATATCGTCAACTGCTAAGCCAACCTGAAACGAAGTCACCCTGTAAATAATCCTCCAATCAGCAAAATTAGATTTACGTTGAATTTCTTTTCGCAGTAGCCCTCCAGGTTTGAGAACCACTTAAATGCAACTCTAAATTCCCCGAAAGACTTCAGCTAAGCCTAGCAGTTTGTTGGCTCCAGTTGCCAATTACCTCCGATGCGAGGATTAGATTCAGTCCAGTAGAAGCGCCACTAGCGGACAAGAAATTCAGATGACCCTTTGGTTAGGGTTAAAAGGTGGTAGCATCAGGGCAAAATGATCAATAAAGGCGTCAGTGGCTTGCTGGCAAATTCTTCAACAGTCTGGTTGGAGAATGGATTGAAGCGAGGTGCAGGAAGTTATCTAATACTTTCGTCTACGAGATAAAGTGTTCAGAGCTCTTTCAAACCCCATTCACACATCTATAAATCGCTTAAGAGGATAACGGTATTGCTTGAGGGATTGCTCAAGTTGATAAACATGTTGTGGAGGTAAAAAACAACAGGTGTAACGGCTCAGTGATTAGGATAATGAAACAGGTGGAAAAACATTCCGCTTCTCAGAGAATCGGTGCTGGGAGGAATTTGACATTTACCGTGCAGCCGAGATCACGAACTTAAAGATTGTGTTGTTCTGTTTTGAAATACTCAAGTTGGACACTGCCTAAGCTTCTTCAAGCCAAAAGCATTGGAAAGAAGTCGGTACTAGAAAACTGCTAAAGAAAATATCCAGCCTTGTATAGAGAATATAGCAACACAGAAATCAAATGCAGCCAACACAGTGGCAGCACGAATAGAATGATCCAAATGTGATAGGTTTGAAATGAAGCAGTGTGTGTGAAAGAGAGAGAGAGAGAGAGAGAGAGAGAGAGAGAGAGAGAGAGAGAGAGACCCTGAGAGAGAGAGAGAGAGAGAGAGAGAGAGAGAGACCCTGAGAGAGAGAGAGAGAGACCCTGAGAGAGAGAGAGAGAGAGAGAGAGAGAGAGAGAGAGAGAGAGAGAGAGAGAGAGAGAGAGAGAGAGAGAGAGAGAGAGAGAGATGTTAGAGAGAGAGAGAGAGAGAGAGAGAGAGAGAGAGAGAGAGAGAGAGAGAGAGAGAGACTCTGAGAGAGAGACTCTGAGAGAGGGAGAGAGAGAGAGAGAGAGAGAGAGAGAGAGAGAGACTCTGAGAGAGAGACTCTGAGAGAGGGAGAGAGAGAGAGAGAGAGAGAGAGACTCTGAGAGAGACCCTGAGAGAGAGAGAGAGAGAGAGACTCTTAGAGAGAGAGAGAGACTCTGAGAGAGAGATGAGAAATAGAGAGAGAGAGAGAGAGAGAGAGAGAGAGAGAGAGAGAGAGAGAGAGAGAGAGAGAGAGAGAGAGAGACCCTGAGAGAGAGAGAGAGAGAGAGAGAGAGAGAGAGAGAGAGAGAGAGAGAGAGAGAGAGAGAGAGAGAGAGAGAGAGAGAGAGAGAGAGAGAGAGAGAGAGAGAGAGAGAGAGAGAGAGAGAGAGAGAGAGAGAGAGGGAGAGAGGGAGAGAGAGAGACTCTGAGAGAGAGACTCTGAGAGAGGGAGAGAGAGAGAGAGAGAGAGAGAGAGAGAGACTCTGAGAGAGAGAGAGAGAGAGAGAGAGAGAGAGAGACTCTTAGAGAGAGAGAGACTCTGAGAGAGAGAGAGACTCTGAGAGAGAGACTCTGAGCGAGAGAGAGTGATTCTAAGAGAGAGAGAGCAACTCTGAGAGAGAGACTCTTGAGAAGGAGACTTTGAGAGAGAGAGACTCTGAGAGGGAAAGAGAGAGATAGGTAGATAGATAGATAGATAGATAGATAGATAGATGGAAGGATAAAGGAGGGATAGATGAAGAGGAAGGGAGGGACACAAAGGGGGATAGAGGGATAGATAAGGATAGACAGGGAGACAGAAGGGAGCAAAATATGTAAACTGGCATTGATGAAACATAAAGACATTAAATTTGCATAAAAAACATTCATACCAGAAGATTCATGAGAACGATCGTCAGGAGCAAAACAAATATCAAGAACAGAGGCCATGTTGCTGGAGGAGGTCTCTGACTTGCATCGAAAATGGAGCTGTAGTCCAATTCACCTGACATCATCACAAGGGTTTTAACCATCGCTTGCCATGGAGTATCGAAAGTGCCAATCTGGACAAAAACGAGGCATTCTCGATGTCAAAAAGGCGTTCGATACCTTGCTTGTAGAAGGCTTAAAACGGAGACTGGTTGAGATTCATATTCTAATCTCTTAGAAAAACTTTGCTCGAAGCAACTGTGGCAAAAATATTTATAGGGAACTTCATTTGGCAATCCAAATGGACTTACAAAGGAAGACTGTAGCCTAAATTGGTTGCAAGTGTACCGATCGAAGGGGAAAGAGTCAGACTTGAGCTGTGTTCAGTTTGCGGGTGAATTTGGAAGTAAAAGTGCGCGTGTAGTTAACATATCAAGCTTTTCATTAACGGAACATTAGATTGATGACTACTTGCAAGGTTTATCAAGCATTAAAGAACAACGAAATACTTACATCTGATGAGTCTGCCAGCAGAATGTAAAAGCCGAGAGCGAATGCTACAATGAGTAGCAAAAAGACAAGAAAAAACTGCAAAAATGTGTTGACAACAAATCCGAACATGACGATGTAAATGCCGAATTTTGGAATCTTCCGTAGAAACAAGACCAGTGTTATCCACGACAGGAAAATGGCATAAGCACCAATTGATTGTTGATACACTGTACACCTAGGGATGGAAATGGCTGCTTCTGTGAAAAGCGATCAATTAAATGGATTTATAAACCAGTCAGGAGCAAATGTGACACATGATCTCTATAGTCATTGTAAGTCAATGATGGATGATGTCAATGATCGATGGTGAAAGAGAATTTAGAGCGTTATATGATAAAAATATGGAGGAGAAATTAAATGACACTGGCAGATTGCGAGTCTGAAGGAGAAGTAAGAAAGCACCATTGGAATACCAGGCTCGAGAAGGAGGAGCAAAATACATTTTGAAAGACACACAATGATATGTACTTACGAAAGTGTAACTGGCAAGCTAACGACATCATCAGAGACATTTATAATTGCCAGTAGGTAGACAAGAATTTCCAATGCATTCTCAAATGAGACATAATCTAATCTTTGTGCCAATAATTGTAGAAACTGCAAATTTAATTCAAACCATAAAAAGTATTTGTTCATATGGGCTATAGACATCCTTCTTTTATTACAATGCAACAAACGGTTAGGCAATGCAAAATTGTATATCGATCTGTAATTTATTTTTTATTTTTTAGTGGGTTATGTTGAGGAAAGGCCATGGTGGCCTATACAAAGCCCCAACAAAGGAAGAAAGAAGAAAGCGAGCAGCTAAGAGGATGGAGAGATAAGATCAAGTAATGGGGAAAATTACCTTTATCACACACGTCATGTCTATGCATCACATGAGATTTTTATACGGGTATTAGCAAGGAGGAAGATGATCGGCACAGGTAGTAACGATTAGCTATGTGCAAGATTGAGTGCCACTCACTCACGCATGGGTATCTTAAGTCACAGCAGGAGGTGCTGTTCATGCAGAACAGACGGGTAGAAAAGAGCCTAGGATTAATTCTTCCATGGCCATTATGAACTGACGGAGGCCAAACAATTGTGAGGAGGAATCAATTCGATATTCTTGCTAAATAATTTTCTAACCGTAACAACAACGCAAAGGAATACTTCTGTTCTAATTGATCGTCCTCGTCATCTATTACCAGTGAGGCTCTCAAATCCTTCTCACACTGGCGGTGAACCTGGCGAGTCCCTGTACAGAGCATGGGTGATACCCCTGTGGTAGTATCCTTATCGCTCCACTGCCTCCTTAAGAAGCAAGATTTCCGCCTTTAAAATTTCCCATCTTGCATACGAAGGTAGATTTTCGGACACTGAGAAGCCATACCTATAGTACCATGTTCTGATGTTTCTCAAAATGAGACGTCATGCCATGATTCCTGATTCATAGGGTAGGGTACTGTGAAGCTTTGCCAATGGAGCAATGACCCGGTCCTTACTTGTTCTGCAATGTCATATCAGGATCTCCTTGATATATGATTCATAGGGTAGATTTTAGGGCACTGTGAAGCAATGCTTATCGAGCGGTGCTTTATCCTTCCATTAAGATTCCGAAGATGGATGACTAATAGGTAAATTGTAGGGCACTGGGGGAATTCACCACTGGAGCCATTCACACTGGCAAGCCACGCCACGTAAGCACCAAGCGGGAAAATTCTTTCACAAATCTCCTGCCATGCTTGACGCGTTAGACATTTCAGAGATATCAGATTGATGAAGCCTATCAATCACATTTTAGAAAGATACGATAGCTATGCCTGTTACCAATCAATCTCATCAAATTTTCAAGCCTTCGCCGCAGTCACGGGTGGAAAACGACCGAAATATGCAAATAAGTACCCGTAAGAAAATCGTTTGGCTAAGTCTTAAGAGTCTCCACAAACCTCGAAAATTAGATGGAGAACTGCTAAACCGAAAACGACAATTCTTCCCATCTTGACGAAGAAAATGTTGGCAAACGAATCATTAAGCTTGGCATCGTTTAATTGGCAGTGCTCATTCCTGAAAGGCTGTCTCATCGGCGCTGTGTAAAGTATATAACCAGATAGGAAGAGGAGGAATATGCAGTATAGAAGCAGCTTGAAGTAATACAAATATCCACCGAACACGTCCCACTTCCATGAAAGCAAGCTGGTCACCAGCGGATGGCTTAATAACGATTCGCGTTTGTGCTCAACCTGCAATAAACGATTCAAAACTTCTTACATATAGGAATCGCACGGTACCAGAAGAAGGAACAAAGCCAATTTTGACAAAAATGGTGCATTTTCCTTTAAATCTTACGATTGCACTCAGATTGTGATAAAAGATTTCAAATTTCTTACATATAGGAATTGCACGGTACCATAAGAAATAACAGAGCCAATTTTGGCAAAATTCATGAATTTTCTTTTAATGCTACAGGGATATTTTAATGTGTTCACGAAAAGGTTCTGACCTTAAGCATATGTGTGCTTATATAGAGTATGGAAATGCATAGCAACCCAATGGCAAAGAGAATCATGGTAGAATGATTTTAGGGAAGAGCTTCAAATGCTTGAATACGAATGTTGGCAACTGATCTTTCAAGGCAAAAAGATTTTAGCATTAGCAACGTGGTAAATATATTTTTGCCATATACAAATCGAAAAACATGCAATTTGGCAAAACATATTTACAAGAACGATGTCATCGGGAACATGATAGGTATGGCTACTCTAATGGTCTTGAAAAATATATATAAATATTTAAAGGTATGCCGAGGATTATCGTTCTTTCTTAGGGATGAAACAGCGTAAATCGCAGAAAATAACACTGCTGTTGAGTCGAAAAGAAACCTGACAGAATTCGGTATAGTCATTGCTAACATAGAGGCATCCAAGCGATAGGTATCAGCCAAGTTTTGCTGGAAAAGAATCGCTCAGACCCTTCCTTTTAAGTTCTATATGAATTCTAGATTTCTTTTCGTAATAATGCATTTTGCATAGACAATAACAGACTTGCTTACCATCACTGTTAGAGTGTGGTTACACTTTTTCTTCAACTGATGTTTAACTTCCCTCGTTGACATGAGATCTCCGCGACCTTTTCCCTCGACGCTGTCCAGTCGCACGGCATCTAGCACCCAGTCATTGTAAACATCGTCCAGGAACTCGTATTCGAGCGCAATATAATAATCAGGATGGTCTTGTGAGAGGGTGTCACTTCTTTGCAGACACCTATTCAGTGCAACGGAGCATACGTCTAAAGGGAGAGAGTAAGAGCTCAGTTTGGATCGATGCGTAATCAAACCAAAGATGAATTTTGCAGTGGAAAACAAATGGCTTTTCGGGCAGAAGGAAGGCAACAAAAACAGCTTTACATAATTTCATAAGAAGGATGGCGAGGTGGATGAAACAGGATGCTCTTTTCCAGAGTCATGACGCTTAGCGAAGCGGATAAAATTCTTGCGTCCCTCTCTGAGGAAGCAGATAACAGGATATCGGAAATGCTGGGCCATGTTTTGCTGCACGAGTCAGAAGGAAGCAGATAGAACAACTAAAGAGCTTGAAGAGGTTTAGGAAGACTCCCGTACTCCTTCAAACACGCTCTGCTCAACGATCTAAGAAATTAGGCCTCACCAAATAAGACGCGGAATTCTTCAACCTATATGTTCGAAGAGACTATAGGAGTGATGATGGCGACTCCTTGTTATGGCTATATCTATCACCGAATACCAGTCAAAATAGAAGCTAAATACACGGCATTTTATATTGCAGAAATATTGTGATTTAAACGCAATGAGGTTCCATGACCCACCTGGAATTTTCTTTATCATTTTTCTCATGGGTGTGGTAATCATGCCATCTTCAATCGTCTTGTTTCTCATTGCCATCCGCCAGTCTCTGTGGCTAAGTATCGCAATTGCGGCATCTCTACAATGCAAGTTTGCAACCAAAATTGAATATTGCAGCAAACCCCAACTCAAAATATAGAAGTTATGTAATGTTTCATTCCAAATTTTTGAAAATGATGTTTTTTGGTATGCATGATTCTACATAGATGTCAAAGGCAGATATTTTGGACACTTTTTGGAACATTTTGGAAGTCTTTTGCTTATCGAGCAATGCCCAGGTCCATATTCTCGATGTGACCACACCTCCTGATTCCTACGCCTGGAATTCCAGAGAGCTGGCGACTCTCCTCCTGTAAGTGAAAGTTTAGTTGAGGGTGGACTTGAACCACTGACCATCAGATCAATGCGCAAGAATCTTACCACTGAGTTATACTGGCACCTGAAATATTTGATGTTTGCAAGAAAGAAAATAGTCTAGATAATCAAGGTATCTAGGAGACACTTCCAAAATCAGCGCTACAATCACGCGAAGGCGACCACGACATGCTGGCTACATCTATCGGCACGAACAGCCAGCAAAATCGTTACTTCTATGGAAACCATCTCACGGAAAACGAAAATCAGCACGACCAAATCTCGACTTCGTCACGCTGCTAATGGATGACACCGGCTGACGAGACGAGAACTGGGAGAGGCGATGGCCGACTGGAGCCCGTGGCGCAGAGTGCTTGCTGATTCGGTCCCGCCCGCCCGATGATAATTACAGTGATGATGATGATGATGATAGTGATGATGATGATGATAGTGATGATGATGATGATGGTGATGATGATGATGATGATGATAGTGATGATGATGATGATTATAGTGATGGTGATGATGATGGTGATGATGATGATGATGACGATAGTGATGATGATGATGATAGTGATGATGATGATGATGGTGATGATGATGATGATGATGATAGTGATGATGATGATGATTATAGTGATGGTGATGATGATGATGATGATGATGATGATGATGATGATGATGATGATGATGATGATGATGATGTTTGAAATAGCCTTTAAAGGTAGTTGGAGCTGAACCACTTAAGAATCAGCTTCAACACATCATAAATATGAATAGCAAATGCTCACTTTTGATCATTGTCAATAGCGAGATCCAAGCAATTCCTTCCACTTGAATCAGTTAGCGAAATGTCGCAAAACTGAAGCAGCATTTCGACCATTTTCCCATGACCGTGGGCACACGCGTGTAGCAATGGCGTCATGCAGTGCTTCTGCATTGGTTCTACGGACGCTTTGCTGCCCAGGAGCAGTTTCGCAGCAGCCACCTGACCTGCCCTGGCAGAGCAGTCCAGTGGAGTCAAAAGCGCTGTGTTTCTGTCGTTGATAGACGCACCAGCGTGCAAAAGAACCTTGCAAAAAAAGTCAATTAACAGCACACGAAATTCAGTGAACATTAGTCTCAATGTGCAATCAGTAATTCAAAGAGTAAAAAAAATGCTGCATTTAGTGACAAAATCTCTAGTGTTACGTAGTTACTAGCAAAACTTGTCAAAAACTAGCTGAATTCTTTAGATTAAATAAAGTCAGTATGGTCTTCCATTAATTCAGATCATTAGAATTATATTGGATTGAAAGAAACTGGTATGCACTACATGATGAGATTGAAAAAGTCGTAATTAGTAACTTTTCAATGAAAAATCATTGAAGTTAAAATGAAGAGACATAAGGGAGAATGCCCGCATTGCGCTCTCATCGACCCCCGTCGGCAATGTCATGATGGCAACGTTTTCACGGCAACGTTATCATGGCGACTGTGAACGCAGTAAGCAGCTGGCAAAATGCGCCTGAGCCATGGTCAACGACTCTCGTTTCAGAGCAACAAACTCGAAACGAAGTAGCAATTATGATGGTGGTGTTGAACGCAGAGCAACGCAAGTAGAAGCAAGGTTGCCTCGTCGTTAAGGTCCATTATCAAGTGCCGCTGATGTAGGGGAAGCACCGTGGTATAATCCCTTTGGCGTTGGTCGCTCAGTTGGGAGAATGTTTAGGTAGAAATCTTATCTCAGAATTCCTGGCTCCAAACCAGTCCTTGATGTTTCAGTATATGAATATCACAGCTCGCTTTTACTGCATGGTGTGATGATAAGTGCAGTGATCTGCCATAGCAAAATAATTCTCCACGTCTCGCGCAATCAATAGTGGATGGACCCACCCCCCGGATGTTAGGCCAATTCTTAATTTAGGCCATTACGATCTTCCTCACCTTGATGGTATCCGTATGTCCTCGCTCTGCAGCCAAGTGTAATGCAGCATTCCCTCGCTTGTCAATGTCATTTATTGTTGATGCATCCTTCTGCAAAAGTGCTTCTACAACACTAAAACAGGAAAATATAAATCTTAGCAGAGGCTCGCAATCACAATATTTGGGCCTGATTTTATCTGTATTTTCTTCCTATACCACCAGTGCAAACGTAACACATGAATCTTCAATTCTTTTCAATAAGTCGAATATCAAGTCAAATCCACGAATTCTTTTTTCATTTCCCAAACTGATGGCTTTCTCTAGCTAGTTCCTTTAATGCTTTTGCGTACTATGAGTTTTCACTCAATTTAATAGATATACAAATTTCTCGAATGCTAGCCGATTTGCATTTAGCTGGCCTAGTTGCAAACGTTTTGAAGAAAATCTTCACGATGGAACAGTTGCAAGACGGTGAAAGTAAACAATATAATTGGAGCTCAAAGAGGCAATGGTAGATGATAATGAATAAGCTAGAAGTCTTGGGTTTGTTACCCATGCATAAAGGTGATGTGATGTACGAGTGATGATATTTGCTAGCTTCGTATTCGTGCGATCTAGATTCCTTTAATCGACAGCTAGATAATTGGACATCAGCATTAATGATTCGCAAGACTATCAAAAGACTCCAAGGGAGCGGATGAACAAGTTAGCAAATCTATCATGACGATATCTAGAGCTTAAGTCAACCAAGACGCTGCAGTACTTTGGGAACGTTCACCTGGCGTTATTACCAATACTTCTTTCAAATTCAGTGCCAAGTTATGCAGTGCATGCTTATTATCAGGAAGATGGGCATATCAAGACACAGCGTATCACCAGGGATGACAGAAGAGGAAAAATATTCCAAGAGGTCCACAGAAAAACTCCATTTTTCATCAAGCTTCCCAATGATAACACTACGGCGGTTAGCACTGAGATTTTCATCGAATTGAGATGGCTCCCCTTTACACTTATTTGTCAGGCTCCAAAAACACGGATGATAAACAGTGTGTGAATGCAGAAGGCGGAGTCACTCAGACGTCTAGGAGAGATTTGACAGATGCTGAATGCTCAAGTGATCTCCATCGAGTCTTTCCTTCAAGTGTGCTTTGAGGGAAAATGGTTGCAGAATCGGCTACGAACCGACAAAAATGAGTCGAGATCACTTTTTGCGGTCGAAATCCAGGGACACCAACGTGCAGGTTTCTGCATTGTCTCTCACGCAAGTGATGAAAACAACAAAATGAAAAAAACACAAGCCAGAAATTCAGCATACTCAGATCTTCCAAAAAGGGCGGCAAGATGAGACGGAGTCTGCTCTAAATTGTTTCTAGGGGTTACTTCGGCATTAGCGTCAAGAAGGAGTCTCGTAATTTCGTCAAAGCCTCGTACGCATGAAATGTGGAGTGCAGTGTTCCCGTCTTTGTCTTTTTCGTTAAGAATGGACGAGACTCGCTCGTCTGCTAGGAGTACCTGAAAAAACAAAACGATAGTCTTACAAATTTTCTAGATTAGAAAAATAACAAGGTTGGTTGTCCGGGCATCACAGTCGGCTGAAAAGCCGAGGCGAAATGCAGTGGTCCGGCAATATAGCTTTCCTTTGGCACCCACTATCTATGGGATGTCATATTGATCAAAATTTTAAGGTATTGTCAGCAAATAGCTACGTAACGTAAATTTCTTACAATGAAAGCAAAAGCAAGAAGTGTGTAGCATCAAAGACGTACTTTCAATGCTTCAATGGAATTTCCAGCTGCTGCCAAGTGAAGTGCAGTTCTTCCTTCGAAATCCTTTCCCGCAATGTTTGCGTTGTTTTTTAAGAGAAGGGACACAATTGCAGGAAAATGGGAGCTTGCAGCTAAGATCAGAGCAGTCACCTTGAACCTGCCCTGAAGATTTATACTCGCCCCCCTGAAAGGAAAAATATCAATGTAAGGAAGAAACCGGTTGAGAGAATACTGCAAGATAACTACCTCACATTGCGCAAAAGAAGCTATGCAGTTTGACTTCCCATGCCATTAAATATTTAGGCAATCCATGGGCCTACACTTTGACATAGCACTCTAAGCATTATCTTCTCATCCATACATTTATGAAACACACAGTGCTACCAGATATCCAACCCACAACCGCAGCATTCACTTTGCTTTTAAAGCTGTTTGGCCCAAAGGCTGATGAAACGCAGACGGGCGCCACCATCTTTGCTAAAAATAGTGAGGGAAAGAACTTTGCCTTGGCCATTTTTGATACATATATTGACGAGGCAAATAGATTCCGTCGTAATAATCTTCCTGAGTGACAGCAGATGATGATGAACTAACTTCAGAAGGACTAAAGCAGAGTAAAATGTTTTTGACTATGTCGAGGATACCTGCCTTTCAATCAACAACTTGACGACTTCTAATTTTCCGAAGGCTGCCGCTTTGTGTAGGGATGTCCTGCCATCGTCATTCTTGGCATCTATGATTGCATCATGAGACAGCAGCAACTTTGTGACACCTATATGGCCTGTAACTGCTGCTATGTGCAAGGACGTTTCACCTTCTGCCATAATTTGGTTCACATTCGCCCCCCTCTCAAGCAGGATTTTTATGACATGGTACTGACTTGCAAGAACAGCGACGTGAAGGGGCGTTTGCCCTTCCCGATTTTGGGAAGCAATCATTTTTGAGAGAGTACTGTAGCCATACAGCCTTTCAGTTTGATCAAAGATCTCCACCACAACCTGAGAAAGCCAAACATAGACCTTTAAAAATCCATGAACAACAACTTAACTCAAACATAATATCAACATAAACAAAAATCAAGATCTACTAGAAATAAAATAGATATATGCTAAAGGTTAGGCTAAAAGATTGATCGATTGAAACATTGAATCAATGTATCGGATCAAAAAAAGACTTTAAAAGTAACAAGTAGTGGGCAAAATGGATTTTCACTTAGAGGAGTGAAAGCTTGGAACGGCCTACCAGCTGCTGCAAAAAAGGCGCCATCTTAAAATCTTTTAAAGTTGCTATCTAAATATTTTTGTTTCAGTTCTGTTTTGCTGCTTTACCTTGCTTTGGATTTCTACTAGTAATGAACACTTGTATTTCAATTCTTATATATCGCCATTTTGTGCGATGGACGGTCCCTTGTAAACCAGCAATACTGAATGGGTTATCGTCCTAAGGTAATTGAAATTATCAGTATCATAATGAATAAAAGAGTACTGCTGACTTTGTAAAATAGATTTTAGACGATACCTTCATATCACCATTTATTTATTTTTCTTATCAACTTTAGATACAGATTCTATTTTAACTTCAAGTTTATATACACATCTATTTTACTTAGGCTAGCCATTTGTGCGGTGGTAGCCATTTGAAAACTGCCTAATTATAGAGAGGTTTACATTGGCATGTTTAATATCTTCCAAAATCAGAACTTTAAATCAATGAAAAGTAAATAATTATTTAGAACATAATTTCTGTTCTAGAGACGATTCCTTAGAATAAGCAGTGTCATTGGTAGAGGGAGTAAGACTCACATCCTCATGTCCGCCGGATGATGCAAGATGCAAAGGGCTATTGTGTGCTTCATTCATGACATCAACACGTGCTCCACTCTTGAGTAACCTTTTGACAATGGCGATTGAGCCAACAGAGCAAGCAGATTGCAATGGGGTCGACATCCATTGGTCTTTGGCCTAGGAAATCGAATTGTATTCTTCAATTAGACACGCAATGCAGAGAAAGACAAGAGAAGGAAATGAAGGCTAGAGGAAGATGCATCTTACAGATGATGAAACAAATATGAATGGAAGCATCGGCTCAGATAATGGCTGAATGTGTTTGGTAAATACAGTCAAATTTGTCCAATTCCAACTCGTGTGGTTTGAACTTTAGCTAACTCGAACGATATTTTCAGGTCCTTTGAAAGCCTCCTTACAAAATCCTCTATAATTCGAATTTCTCCGATACGAAATTTTTGCAATTCGAACATTTTTACGATCCCGTAGACAGTTCGAATCAGATAGGGTTGACTGTTTGTTCGAAACGTTGGACTCATTCATCTAGTAAAATTCCTGTAAGACACTGTGAGCAGATGAAATAGCATGTCGTCTTGTAACTGGTTAACGTGTTTCAAAATTTGGGACTGATTCATGTAAGATATTGCAGGACCCTGAAAGATATCAGAAAGCAGTTCTTCCCATTTCTTAACAAGATCTATCAATTTTTCACCATTAAATCGAATACGTGGCACTGAAATGTGGAAAATAAAGAACTGATAGAATTTTTGCAAGATTACAAAGTGAAAAGATTCCATGCAGCATTAATTATGGTGAGAAGTTTGAATAATTTTGATGCTGCTTTGTTGTATACGTCACAGTTGTAGTCCCAGTGCAAATTGGAACGTGCATATACTCTGCATGTTACAAGAGAAGACGATATTTACCGAATCCAAATCAGCATGAATTTGTGGACCCTAAGTAGCCATGGCTCTTGATAACTTCAGTGCCTTGGCACTTGCAAATCCACCTTGGTGGCCTAATTATGTGGATGAGAATTCATAGTTTTGTTGCTAGGGCCTAGTAAGAGTTTCGCTTTCTGCTTAAAGAATTGATAAAAGGAATAATCCAACTTGCTTTACATGAAATGAAAGCTGCTTTCATAGCTAGCTGCTAGCAAAGTAAGGACATCTTAAAAAACCCTTGTGTTGGGGCTTTGTATAGGCCACCATAGCCTTTCCTCAACATAACCCACTAAAAAAAAAAGAAAAAAAAATCTTAAAAAACCAAGCACCAAAGAAACAACTTGGTTCTAAGAATACCTCTAAGTTGATTTTCTGGGCAATGAGCAGCTTCCTGACAGCTTTGTAATTACTCTTTAGACATGCATAATGCAGAGGTGTGGCGCCATCATCGTCGGCTGCATTGACATTGACATTCTTGGCAGCAAGCAGCAGTTCCAGTATCTCTTCACCTGCAGCATGAGTAGAGGCAGTTAGCAGAGTAGGTATTGAAATACAAATGTAGGCAAAAGTGGGAATAGTGGTAAAGGTAGAAAAGTTGAATGAGGGTGAGAAAGCTGAAGTCAATTTGCAAGTTCACACATGTAGACAAAGCACAGTCAGTACAAGACCGCATCTTCCACAAAGACGGGCTTCTCTCCCCCCCCTCCCCTACCTGTATGCCAAGCAGTTAGTGGAAAGCTGGCAAAAAGTTAGAAGAAAATTATGACGAGGAAAGGAACTAGCCACTTTACCTCAAAATGCCATGGCTCAGGATGACAAGGCACCCCCGATGCTCATTTCGACTGCGGGGGCAACTCACTCTGAGCAATGCATCAGAAGCAATACAAACCAGTGAATAAGTAAGTCCAAGAAAGCAACGCAGCGTGAGAAAGGGAGGTGATGTAATTATTTCTTCAAGGATCTGTTGATTTACGTTTAACTCAAAGTTTTTGAGAGCCGTTTTGTCAGAAATGACTTTGATTTTCAAATTTGTTCATTCAAGAAGATGCATTGAAAAATAGTGAAGATAATAAGATGAAAGATGAAAATAAATGTAAGCATTGAAAAAGATTTAGATGCTAAGAAGTGTAAAATAATTCCACCTGCTTTGGAATTTTCTGTATCAAAGTATCGAGCAGCAAAATGAAGGCATGTTGTGCCATTTTCTCCTCTTACGTTGACATCTACAAGCAAAGAAGCCTTAATATCATGACATATGCTACCATCTTATCATCGATGCTAATGAAAATAAGATAGGATTCAAGAATTTCGCATTTTCATAACCATGTTTGCTGACCTATGTATGAAGCTTTGCTAATATATTTAAATTTTTAGATTCATTATCATTTGCTCGCCGAAGGCTACCATTTCATCATTTTTCCAGTTTCCCTTATTTTCTTTGAATGTTTTTCATGTCAGATTCTATGATTTGAGAGCAGTTTACTTTTACGTAGAAACTGCAGCTTTTCATTGTTGATATTGAATATCGTTGTTGTTATTTAAAGCAGCTCGATCGAATCATCATTAATAAGAAGCAGGAATAGGAGCGGACGTGGCCCCCTTCATAAGCCACCTCCAGTTCTTCCGATCCTTAGCAAGCCTCATTATTTCAACCAGAGTCCATCTACTTTTTCAATGTGGTCTATGTTCCTTAAGTCCTGAGTACCATGCCAAAGAATATGCAAATTATGGAGCGTCTTGCCTTCTGCTTGCTTTCCTGGATTCTTAAACCTGCCGTCTTTCAAATCTAAGATCATTAAACTTGATGTGATCCCCCCCTAGCCTTTCACTTTCTTCTTCTTCCATTCTCGGGGCTTTGTATAGGCCACCATGGCCTTTCCCCAACATAACTCACAAAAAAGAAACATTTTCGGGGCTGTAATGTCTCAGCGTAAGGCCCATTAAAGATAGCTGGCAAGCAAAAGCATAGCTTCGTCTACTTTACAAAAAGATGCAAATTTAGATGGCCTACCTGCTCCGTTTTTCAAGATGAATAGGACTATATCGACATGTTGATATTTGACTGCGTAATGCAATGGCGTCAAATGAAATGCATCTGTTAAGCCAAGAGCTTGTACGATATCAGATTCTGAGGCACCATTCTCTTTCAGTTCCTCGATCTCCTCCTTCAGCTCTGCCAATTCTCCCTCTTTTGCTGACTAGATAGGGGACGAAGCAAGGCTTTATATTCTCATGAAAGGATTTAGAATTAGGACTATGCAACTTAGGGGAGTAAACTTCTTGGGTATTTGTCGTACGCTAGGATACTAATGTAGGGAAAAAAGTTAAGGAGAGGATATCAAATGAGGCTATCGCATTGATGTAGTAAAATTTCATGATGTTATCAAATTTGAATGTAGACGATAACATTCAAACTTCCTACCTACTGAGTATATTTTTGCTTTTATAACAAAATCGACCTGATCTGAATATATTTCACGATTGCAAACGAAAATGTGTGAGTCGGTGCACCATTCAGCAACTAGATATATAAACGATAGATATATAGATAGATAGATAGATAGATAGATAGATAGATAGATAGATAGATAGATAGATAGATAGATAGATCGATAGATAGATAGATAGATAGATATATAAAAGACAGATGGATATATAGATAGATAGATAGATAGATAGATAGATAGATAGATAGATAGATAGATAGATAGATAGATAGATAGATAGATAGATATATAAAAGATAGATAAATAGATAGATGGATATATAGATAGATAGATGGATTGGTTGATAGATAGATAGATAGATAGATAGATCGATAGATAAAACGATTATCGTTCAATTCTTTATCGCCTCCGTAACATTCGAAGTTAGCAGTTCAACCATTCCGCCCATACTCTCCAACTGTCGAAATCTTCTGCGATGCGTTGAATTTCCTTTCAGTAACTAGGCATAGCTAATGCAAAAATCTACAAATGTACACTCAATTTGCATTCCTTTTCTTGCAAAAAAGACTTTTAAAAGTTACGATATCGGACAGCGCAGTGGCCACATAACAGCCATTGAAATGATGTAGAACAATGGGGGCTAACGAACAATGCGTTCGAGGAATTAGTCCCTTGCAAATAAACTTAAACCATTTTTTGATGGCAGAGCAGGAAATATTTCGGTTTCTTTTTGGTCTGCTGCAACGGAAAGAGGCCGTAGCGGCCTACAGCACAGCCCCGACGAAGGAAGGAATAGAGCGAAAGATGAGAGAAGAGGGAGGAAAGATTAATTTGCTGATTTTGCACTTGAAAGAAGAAAAATTGAAAGAATCTGGAAAAGGGGACGACGAGAAGATGCTCAAATCGATTTCAAGTTCATTGAAAAATGGGCATTATTTGGATACAGCTCGTGGATTGGATTTTAAGACAGAACAGGGGGAGCAGGGTGTGAACAGCTTCATGTCCCGACACGCCTCAGGGGAGCCTGCATGACATCCCAAAGAAAGATACGGCCTTCTTGTTGGGAAAATTGGCTCCCCTGTCGGGAAAATCCTGGCGAAACTCTTGTTTAAGTGGAAAACAGCTTGGAACTCTCCTTGATCTAGGCAAAAGTCAAGCTGAAGATTGGCTCGAATCACTGAGTACAGGATACCTGAGTCCTACCATTAATCCATCCTTGATAGGATACACTCGGAAGTTTAAACTTTTACCTATCTGTTTGTTATTGGTCATTATTATACAGTCGCTGTCGTTTACTGGCCACTGGGGTTTTCACAATGGATGTCCCTTTCAATACCTAACACTAACGCATTTACTTCTACCAGAACATGCGCCCATTGTTTGTGAAATGACCTCAGCTTTCTCACCCAATGCCACTATTGCCACGTCTGTCTACCTACGCAATCCTGCGCTTTCATTCTGACGGCATTTCCTGCGAAATTTCACGCCGGCACTTCAACAATGCACCTACCTTCGTCACCTTTGCTAGCCTTTCCTGCCCTTTCTATTTAGTGACGAATTGGAGTAAATTTAGCTGATTCTTATGACCTTATATAAACACGCAGCTATTATCAAGATTATCCGTCAGACTACACCGCAACTTATCGTCTCTCTGGCTCTCTGTTCTCTGTATGTTGCATTAAATCAGAAGACAAGAACTGCCCAAGGAGGTTGAAGCGAGTCACCGTATCTTAGGACGAAACAACTCTGCCGACCTGTGCCACACAGTTATTTAGCCAAGCAGAACATCGAACGAAATTGTCCATCATCATGCCAACCAAGCTTAAAATGCATGGCTTTCGCTTGGCATTAGATCAAAAGAACGTTTCTCAGTTCTTTTCCTGATCTGTCCTGTCATATTTCAATAGCGCTGTTTGCTTCGGCAATTATATTTCGCTATTTTGCAAGCTAGTTTTCCAAGAGGAACAGATCAGCACTGGATTACATTCGACGCTCTTAAAAACAAATAAGGAAAATGTCTCAGTATGCTAGACCTTAGATGATGAAAATATTAGATGTGCAATTTGCCGTTATCATTAACTGTAAAGATTGAGCGCCTTCTTCGGATCATATAAAGATGGAATGAAAATTGCGTTGGTCGAAGGAAAAGGAACGGGTTTGTGTATTTGAGGAGCCCCTTAGGACCGATAAATAGAAATAAATTCAAAATCCTTCTTGTTTCAATTAGAATCTGAATAATGGGAATACTTCAAAGAGTGTAACAAACAAATCCCATTGGGAATTAGAATGATTCCCACAATTACTACGTTAAAGGGGACTGAAAGAATTTCTCCAAAAACATAAGCATCCTTCCCAAAACACAATTCCTAGGAGACCAAAACATTTGCACGTTTATTGACTTTGTTAAATATAATAGGTCTTATTCGCATTGTGTTTAAACATGATCAATTAATGAAGGAAATAGGTGATTAGGTATCGTGTGTCTTTTTAAAAAGGCCCCTTTCTCGAGAGTGGACTTACTTTGTGCATAACCATGATGTGATCAGTCTTTATGTCAAGCCTGGAAAAGAAAATTCCTTCATGAAATAAGCTGTCTGCTAAATGCCTTGATAACTGAGTATCACCTTAGAGAAAGGAGGATTTTGAGTAAATCTCAGCTGTAATGTAATAAATGGTACAAAGAATATTTGACAACTGCCTATCACATCATCTCTTAGGGAAATGGGGATTTTAAGTACATCTCAGCTTGCTTATTCCCAGGCATCTCCAAATGCAGGCAGTTCTCAGTGGCAAAAATCTTACTTTAAATCGATAAAAATTTTTACGATGCAAGATAAAGAAATGACGGATAACCAAGACAGGGAATCATGTCATCGACATAGTTAATTTTCGCTCTCAAGAATGTTCTTGACCAATTTTAATTCGACTCTAAATGAAAGCAGCGAGAAAGAGTCAGCTTTAGGACCATAGAGACTGATATTCTAGTGCACATCAGTCACATGGCTGACACCAACTTCCCTCTTAGTGCCCAGCCGTCACCCGAAGAGCGATTCATACTGCTTCAACTCAATCGAAGGTCAAAAGCTTTAAGAATTGCTTTAGCGTATTTAAATAACGTTTTGCGACTAAATATGAAGAACTGTTAATGAATCGACTGTTCAACTTGCATAAAACATGAGCTGCAATAAATATCCCGAGAATCCTCAACGACTTCCATGTCTCAAATCGCTACAGTTTCTTTGCTTCACAAAGGCCCATTGACAGGCCACCAGATTTAAGAAATAAGTACCGTGCCAGAATCAAAAAAATGTTTCAGATGATTGACAAGAAGTTTTGTATCTTAATCAAAAAGGTAAAAATAGCCATACCGGAAATTTTTGTTTTCAATTGCTCATGCTGACTTCGCTTTGAAATGCGCCAGAGATATCAGCAGTGTAAAAGCAAAAAAGTCTCCATGACACGAAAACTTCTAATTTGAATAGTACTTGCCAATTCCGCAACAGATAGAAAGATTGCTATCACAATCAGTATTTTCCAAAGTTTTTCTTTCAATGAATTTAGGATTTAAGTGTATCTGCAAATTTCAATGATCCATTCCACGGAGTCAGTGAATGCGTAAACATGCTTATAAATACCTGTAAGACATTCAATCACATGTGTTCGCTTACCCGATATTCCTTTGACACGGACAAGCGCTGAATGCAACAGCTATGTCGAAAACAAAGTGTTCTGATTTGTAAACTTTGATGTAACTTTGCTGAATAGAGGTGCACTTTTAAAGCTAGATGCGAATGGTATTTGCTGGTAGAAGATTGACTTCTGCATAAGCAGCTTCGAGTCTGGAGAAGGGCATGCTAGCTGAGTCAAATGAAACTCGAATCAGCTGGAGTGGTAATGCCGGTTTGACGTAACTGGCGTGGTAACCAAACAAGATCTGGAAGACTTGGAATCGAGGGCCGGTAACTGTCTTCGTCATGCTCAAGATGTGAATAAAGTTGTTCATTATTCCGACCAAGAAAGTGGGAACTAAGAAAGAAAGACCGTTATGGGCAATGTCACATGCCATTTAGAAAGAGTTTACGGATGGGAAAAGATTCGGTTTAGCACCAGCAGAGATCGGAGCTCCTGATAAAATCATTGCAATTTTACACCACCATATGCATAGAAAAATCCCGATTTCTTTTCAGATGAACTCCAACAAGACACCAAGGAAACTAAGCAGTTGCTTAAAATCAGCGATCCCTCTGATTTCCTCAACTCGATTCCATCATCAAAAATTGCACGCTTCTGAACAATTTCCGCTTAAGCTATAAATGCATCTGCAGAAGTTTCAAGGTCGAAATCCACTTCTGTTTTCAGGTTGCTTTAAGATAAAAAATTTGCCATCATCTCTTTGAATCAGGCTAGATGAGAAGAGCCATTTTTTTAAGAATCGTCTCCCTTAATGATTTTTTAAGGAAGGTTGAAAACTACAAAATTTCAAGACGAAAGCCAATTGATTTCTATTCATCTGAGACACATCTGAGTCGTTTGAAAGCTAAGAGTGATTTTATAAAGGTTATGATGCCGTTATCGTGTTGAGTTCAATTTTGAAGCATAAGACTATGTACAGACTCCCGTTAAGAAAAACACCGCATCTCGCAACTGCTCAGATATATATCTAAATATATATATATATATATATACATATATATATATATGAATAAATTACAGCTAGGAATGATATAGAATGGTAAACGGTCAACAAAGTCTAGTACGTGAATGTTGATAATCAGAGCCGACAATGCATTACCGTAGACAAAGTCAGATGTAAGTCATTTACGATAAGGTGGTATATGAATGAACATTTGAAATCATTCCGATTTGGGAATGGCAAGGGTTTTTGACACTCGCAATAACTCAAAGCGCCATGACATGTGAGCACGGCTAACATGTTGTCAATGGCTGCATACTGTTGCATATATGATAAGGATTCCAAAAGAAACAAGTAAGTCGTTCACGAGTGAAGCAAACATTCACCTCAACTGAATATATCCTATTGGTAATCGAAGCGACAAAATTGGACGATCATTTGTGCTAGCGTTCGATAGAGGAAACCGGGTGAGATGAAAATTCTTGAATCAGCGTATCATCATCGCATCCGCACCTAGTCGCGTTGCCAAACTCAGGTGTCGCCTGGTGAACTACTTCACGCTTCATTGACTTCCGTTCAAGGCCCACAAAGTACCAGAAAAATCACGCCTGATAAGCCAAAAAAATTCAGCGGGTCAAATTCACCAACACTTTATATCTATCATTGGAATTCTTACTAGCATCGGACGTGGGACTGCCAGCAATCAATAGCCGGACGAAGGGATGATCACACTGTATCGAAACATAGCGAAATGCATTGAGTTTTGCCATGCTCATCTGCAATCATCTAACGTTGTATCGACTTCTTAACTTGCTAACTGCCGCGTTAATCCTCTTCTGTACCGATGATCATCCACGTATTTCCTGCTTCCTCTGTTTCCGTTGACAACTTGCGTCCTTCATCCGAATCACGCAGACGATACAGACAAGCGCAGCAAAGAATATCTTCCGATTTAAAAGTTCTCGCCCATATAGAAAGAGCCTTCTCGTTTTTTTATCACATTTCCTGCTGTGCTATTCAATGCTTTCCTACTACCAAGTCATACGCCGGCTACTGGCCTACGACTAGAGATTACATTTTGAAGGTGATGCGAAAGCACGGGGTCTTCCTACAAGCAATGGCGATATTCTCCATCATCGTTCCTACAGAAGATTCAAAGCTGCTTCATAGGCTATAGTCTGATCCATAACAAAATATGTTACAGGTTCTTAAATCAAATATCTCATCTTTAATTACTTCGACAAGGACTGTGTAATTTTTCTGGAAATAAATCTACATATGATCGAAAAACAAGTCAATAAATACAACTTTCAAATTCATTACCAGGGTTTCTTGAGAACACGTGTCTACACAGAGATAATTCACTCCTTTCAACATCCTTTACATTTCAACTGTATGCCATGCTTACGTATACATCAAGACAGACGGAGGCCTCGTTGCACTGGCATTTCATCTACAAAAGATACTACAATATGCTACTGTATACATTAGCTGCGTGGTTGATGCGTGATGCTTCTGTCTCTACTAAATGGCTAAGTCACCTGTTATCCTCCTGATTGGGACATCTCCGTTATGAGTCTCTATCAGATTAGGGCAATATCTGCTGCAATGTGGCAAAAAGCAATTATCGGTAGATTGGCAATATGTTGATGCGCTATTGAAATACCAGCAGTGGAGTGCGTCTGCAAGGGACGTTGAACTCACTCTCGCTTTCAACCACTGTCTGCAAAAAAAAAGCATACAAAACTTGAAATGCATATTCCTGGTTACTTTAGACTTTAGGTGCTGTTCCCAGGGGTGCCGGAGTGGGGGGCACGAGGGGGGCAACGCCTCTCTTGCCTTTCACTGGGAGGGGCAGAGGGGGGAAATATGCCTTCTCAAGAAGATAGTTATCTTAAATGCAGTCATTTTTTATCTAAAGAGGAAAGAAGGCTTTGAATATTGGAGTATTGGAATACGCTAGTATGCGCTGAGCCTCTGAAGATGCCTTTTCTAACTTGTCCTTTATTGTCCCCGGCGTTCCTGGCTGTTCCAGTAGAACAGACAGCTATAAAAAAGCCTAGGATGCATTCTTCCGTGGTAATTGTAGACTGACGGAGGCCAACAATGATTTCTGGTGAAGTAGACTAATCCACATCCTGCAATGGTAGAATGCTCGCTTTGACGCGGTAGGCAACTGTTCGATACCCTGTCGAGTCATGTCGAAAACTGGAGAAATGGTACATGTTACCTTCCTGCTTAGCATTCAGCACTTTGGGAAAGAGCATGGGAGTTAAACACACAGTGTTACCAGATGGCTTATCCCGGCTGTAGTATTCACTGAATTTGCAGAGCTGTGTGGTCCAAAGCGCTAAGGAAATGGAAAAAGGCCCGCTCTATTTGCTTTAAGTGTTGAGGGAAGGAACTTCGGCGTTGAGGCTGATTACTGAAGACCCAAAAACAGGATGTAGAGTATTTGACGTTTCAATCTAACAAGCTTGAGAAACTATCGATTCAAGAATGAATGAGCCAAATTTATGTTCTCTCAACCATTCCGCCTTTCTTTCGCGGGTAGGTTACTTCACATACGTTCATTGGACAGTCGAGTCCTTCCACTGCAAAGCAAACTTGTGCAAATGCAAATCATCTTTCCTTCTAAATTTCTTTTCATTAAATTTTCTTCATCCTTCTCTCCATCTTCTTTTCTTTCTTCATTCTTCTTTTCATCTTTCTTTCTTTCTTTCTTTCTTTCTTTCTTTCCTTCTTGCTCTCTTTCTTCCTTCGTTCTTATTGACCCATTGAAGTATTCTTCTATCCAATTTCTTTCCTGTTTCAGTGCGATTCAAGCACGTAATATCTTTCCTTCTCAACAAAGTCGTGAAGGATTACTCTGCAGAGGTGGCTCTACTTTATCTCATTGAAAGAACACTAGTGCATTCGGTGAAGCAAAGAAACATGAATTCACAGATGAGAATGTTTACTTACTCTCGTGTTAGTATGGTATGTCCTAGGCAGGATGGAGCAAAGAATGATCTATGGAGTGACGAAAAATTGAATGAGACAGGCAACCAATGACAGAGGCACTAACTTCTCGATGCAAAATTAGATGAACAAACATTGTTGCAGCTGACATTAATTTAAATCATTTATGATCGATGGATACTTGTTTGAAGATATTGCATGCCACTCGTTATGTCAAAAAATGTGACAAGCTATACATTGCTTGATGTTTTAGTGGAAGTTTACAGTGTAAACAGCGCTTCTCATACTTCCATTTCTCTTCACTTAACTTCCATCATGCAATCTATAATGTCCCGTAGGGCCAAACTGACATTTACACGCAGTGGTACTGTCACTGGTATATCCCATTTTTAGCACATTTCTTGGTTTACGTATTGGGATACACAAAGGGTATTCCTTTGGAGTGAGTGGCCGAATGGCTTATGAAGTTTCGGTCTGGTAAGTGAAGTTGAGATGGGGATCGAATGAGGTTGAGCTTCGAATGGTAGACTTCGTAGAGGCGTGGACACGTAGCTCACATTACCACCCTTCGAAAAACACGTCAAACTAAGTTTCACATGTCTGGACGTAGCGTGTATGTAACAGAGTAGCTGTGAATAGCTAGAGACCCAGCCAGCTCACTTTGAATTAACTGATGAAAAGTCTGCCGACGGGAGCTGGTAGCAAGGCAAATAGAAATTGATCTTAGGTAGCAGAAGTGAAGACAATCGAAGAGGACGAGAATGACGTAGATCCTAATCATACCTGACTGGCTTCAACGACAGTCTTACTCTCTGTCCCAAGTAAGCCATGTATTGAAAATATCTCCGTTTACCAAGCAGCATTGGGTTCCTTTCTAGCTCTGGATTATCTCCACGTATCTGCGCTAAGTCGTATATCCACTGTATGATAAAAACAGGACCTGAAATAGCATTATGAAAAAACCTGTCAACTCTTTGTAAACTCGTGGGTTAATCATTGCAAGCCTTTCTCGATTTACTAGAGTACTGGCAAGGGAGCATTTGAAATCATTGTTAACAGAGATGATAATACCATGCAAGATAGAGATGCAAGTAATGCATGCCTCTATCCATAGATGACCTAGAAATATGAAAGATTTTTGCTCAAATTACAATTCCAAACCCCTCTGATACATAGGTAGTTTGAAATTGGATAGCTTGGCTTAGAGTTTACAAGAAAATCTAATACGATGGCAAATAACACAATAAATACGAATGTATATGAAGATGATTGATCTATATAATGGGCAGGTCTAACAGGGAAGAAGGTATGGAATTGTTTAAGATGATAATTGTGTCAATGATAACGACACATCCAATGCAAAAGCCAAAATTCTTCTCAAAAAGTTCTTCGTATCTCTTAAAAAGCTTCGTTTTTTATAATTCCGATGACAAGATCACGACACAGCTCTGCGCCATGAGACACGGGGGCTTCCCGGCACACTGTGTCTTGACATCTGGATGTCCTTATGAAAGGACCACCTCTCTCTATGCTTGCATGACCTAATTTTTTTTTTTTTTTTTAGTGGGTTATGTTGAGGAAAGCCCATGGTGACCTATAAAAAGCCCCAACAAAGGAAGAAAGAAGAAAGCGAGCAGCTAAGAGGATAATTTTAGACCAAAACTTACTTTTTATATATGGGTACAACTCATCACCAAAAAAGCACAGATGTTGCTTGTCAGGAGTTTTATTTCTGATGCAATCAATTGGTAAGTCGGCATGCCAATAGTGCATCGCTGTCTTTATGACGTCACTTGGAGTACAGCGGCCATGCGGTAGGCCACAGTTCCTGGATTTGATTGACTCGTTGTCAAGGAACCAACCAGAATCAACAATGCCTTTAACGTGTATGTCGGCGCCTTTTGCTCGCAGATTCTCAGCAACCCTGTCAATGTTCAGCATGACCCCCGTTCCGCCAGCACTAATGAGACAAAAATGATTCAATTCACAAAACATTGCTTGGTGCAGAGCAATTTCGATTCCAACAAATGATGAACGTGACATAATTCCTGGCTGTTACTCTGTCACTCTTTGCAAAGTAACTCTGACCCATAATGGCACATCATCACAAGAATCAGAAAAATTAATACCGAGTTGAACACTAACAACTAGCCTCGGGGAGCACCTAATTCAGGTGTAATACCAGAGGGGGGGGGGGCAAGAGGCTACAGCCCCCTGTCGGGGAGAGACGATGAAATAGAGGAGGGAAGTGATCGAGCAGAGAATCATGTTGAGATGAGGTTGCCGAGAAAAATGCTTGCTTTGACCTAGAAATGCGAGAAGTTCTATGCATATTGCTTTTGACGTGTCATTGTATTACGAATAAATCAAAGTGATATCTAGTGAGGACGCAAACACATTGATTCGTGAGGTAAATGAATAAGGCTATAGTTTACCTGCTACCTGCCAAGGTGAGATTCTCAGCTCTATTTAGTCCTCTTTTCTGCCATAAATCTTCTATGACTTGATCAATAATACGCGCTCCAAGGAAGGAAAATCCACCTAACGGTTGTAAGTGAGAGTGTGAAAAAGGATCCTTCTTTGTTTCGCTTTCCAAACAACTCGACCTCATCACATTTGAGTTTAAAAGGGTACTTCAACGTCAACAGCTATCACCATTTAAAGGTAAAAATTCTGAGCAAATCTGCGCTACCCTACCAAGCTTCTGCCACCTAGGCTACTTCGGACGCCACCCGTTTACCTTGTCCTGTGCCTCCCCATGGGTTATTTTTCGTGAATCGTACCCATTCACGAGCATGTCGCACAAGTTTGCTTCCTCATTACACGTCAGGGACAGTGGCAAGAATTACCAGCCTAGTTAGTAAGAAAACTTCCTCACTCCAACTGAAATTTCAGCTTAGACTGGATTGAAACCATGGACCATAAGATGAATGGGCAAGAATCACACTGCTGAGAAAGCTTGAAATCTACTTCACTTGAAAAATTTTATCACGGAATGGAACATACGAAGCAAAAAAGTCCGTCAATGAGGCAAACCATATCAGACAACCATATTTGCTAGTTGAATTCTACTTGATCATCATGCGTCTGGTTTGATGTAGCTTCTCTCGACGCGACCATTTCCCAACTGCCTCGTTTGTACGTAAGACAAATGTTAACAAAAGCGATAACTGATCACGCGAGAAGATTTGCAATGACTCAAATCGATTTTTGCCTAACACTCATCCCCCTTTACGAAAACTTTTTAACATGTCCTGCACGTGTTAAACACAATGCGAGAGTTTCTCACGGGATAATCTGAACAGTATGCTGAAGAAGACACAGACAATATTTGGAAAAGATGCTCTTGAGTGGAGGTGTTCCTGATGATGTACACATACACAGCAGGGAAAAAACTCACTCACTCACTCACTCACTCACTCCCTCCCTCCCTCCCTCCCTCTCCATATCCCTCCCACCCTCCTGCTCTACTTCTCTCTCCCTCCCTCCCTCCCTCCTGCCCTACTTCTCTCCCTCCCTCCCTCCCAACTCTCTTAGCTTGCCTTAAATGTTAGACATGTCGAGAGAGAGAGACACGATTCTAACGTCTTCAGTAGCGAAGAAGGCCTACCTTTTCTTGACGCACTTTTGTTGCCACTCCATATATCACTGGAACAATACGGTATGTACCTTCAGGACGGTGGAAAATAGGAACGTCAGATGTAAATAAGTGACATGAATCAAAAAGGGTTGCGCTGATCGAAGAGATGCAGTCATGGTGAAAGGTGGAAAAATAAGAGACGTCAAGGAAGAGATGGCTGAGATAACCCTTCCACCGTTGAACAAAGAGCAAGACGAATAACTGACAAAGTTGATCGAATAAGCGCTTTGACAAGCAACTGAGCGACGAGCGAGTAATCTTAACGCAGAAGGAGAACAACTTACACATGATTAGAATTCCACCAGATGGGATTAGTCTTCCTTTGAGTTGAAAGGATCCCTGTTACTGCAAGACAGACGTGGATGCGGTAATCAGCAACGCGTCACACAATCAAGCGAGATAATCAACGATTCAAGACTGCACGCGTCGCTACTCAACGTCGGCGGCACGATTTCAGTCGGAATTCTTCTAATCAGTCCAAAGTGACCGATGTCACGCTGGCTGTCCACAAATCCATCGAAAAAGATGGCTGACAACTGAGAAAGCAATCATTCGAAAAATGGAAAACCGTTCTCGTGAGACATGATGAGCTTACCGAATTTCTTCTTGGAAGAGCCATGAATGGATACAAGAGAGTACTTCCTTGATTTTGACATTAACAATCTCTCAGTACAGGTTTTCTTATTGAAGCAGTATCCTCCTCCTATGGATCAAAAGCAATAAACATCTCTCGTAGGGCCTTTGCTTAGAATGGTCAATGATTTATGGCCGCATAAGTGATAACATTTCGCTAGAATTATAGAAGGCTTTTCCAGCATTCCAGAAATATCCTTTCACCAAAATATACTCCAATTTGAGCTCTCTGAGAAGTCGTAAAAATGTCCGAATCACAAAATTTTATGAATTTCAGAGATTCGAGGCGTAGAGGTCCTCTGTTCGGAGATTTTCAAAGGACCTGAGAATTTTGTTCGAATTAACAAAAGTTCAAATTACTCAAGTCAGTGTCGACCGTATATAAATCAACCTAAGTATTACCTTCAAGATAGATGAGCCAGTTCGGGTTGTCACTTCGTCTTCTAAAATAATATCTAGAAAGAATAATTCAAGAGTCTAAAATCCGCTGTCTTTGTAGTCAGTTGGCTCTTTACCCGAATTGTTCCGGTAGTAAGAAACCAGACTGTTTTCCCTTTTGAATGTTGACAATATCTTTTCTTTAAGTGGGACTCATATTTCAGAGAAAAATTATGAGATGAGGCGATATGTACAGCTTTTCAAGGGACATTGCTGCTTGTTCGCTGCCAGTGACGTAACATCGTAAAAAGCAATATTTACATCTCCCAAAATAATGATAATAATGATCAAAGGCATAGACTTCATCCACGCGGCTTAAAAACGCAAATATGGGGAGGGGGCAGGGAAGTACATCGGAGGACACATTAGGGAAGATTAAACCTTCCTAGCACGTCCCATCCTGGTCACCAATGCAGAATTCGTAACAT
This sequence comes from Pseudorhiza aurosa, assembly GCA_964026355.1. Taxonomy (NCBI): domain Eukaryota; kingdom Metazoa; phylum Cnidaria; class Scyphozoa; order Rhizostomeae; family Lychnorhizidae; genus Pseudorhiza; species Pseudorhiza aurosa. Next base: position 5,421,178 of record OZ032126.1, read on the forward strand.
ATCGAGATGCAATTTCGAAGCGAGCATAAAAAATCACGCTATGAAAAACATGCAATCATACAAATGATAGAGCGAAGGTCTTGGACTAGGCTTATACTACCATACCCCCCTCACATACAAGACTGCTTGCTGCTGCCGTGGGATTTGCGAACGATTTGATTGGCATGATGATAAAGAGTGATCATGGCAGTGGAAGCTTACCCTGCTGGAGAACCATCATTGCAAACAACGTTTTTGAGGTAGTGGAGCAGCATCGGCTTCAAAGGAGTGCAGTTCCTTTTGAGTCGTTGCGATTCTGGCAAACTCTCGCTGCACGGTGAATACATTTGATCGTAATGGCTGTCAACAAATCCAGTGATTTCTGGTAACCATGCAAACATGATTAAAAACACCAACTAAAATGGAAGACAAAATAAATAGTATCATACGGTTTTGTCTTGTTTTGTTTTGCTAACGGAAGTTGGGTATATGTGCAGCTATCTAGGTGATGAGGGCCTGCGACATTACTGCTTGTACCTTTAAAGCTGCAAGTCCACTCATGTTTATATGCTCGGTTGTCTCTTTCAACACCGATCTCTTCTCATTCTCAACACAAGACACTGGAAATGTTTGAAATGACGTAATGAGACTTGAATTCAGCTTTTTGCGAGCATCTTGTCCGTAGCATGGCCTCAACGTTTACCAAATGTCTCTTAATTGCATTCTAGTAAAACTTTACGATCAGTAGGATATTGAATACGCGTTCGAAGAGGAATTCCTTCTTGAATATAAGCCATTCAAAATTAGTTGTCCCTCTTTGAAGCAAATGTTGTTAGACCTCCCTCTTTCCATATAAAGGACCCTGCATAGCACAGTCCCTCCTTTAGTGTCATTTATTGCGGCGACAGTGCTCATTCTTCCTTTTACTCCCGCTGTTCATTGGGAAGACAAATGTCCATTCAAAACGTGCATCCCATTAACGGTCGGTGGAGTCAAACCCAAGATAAACGAGCGTGCACCACAACTGAATGTACGTGATTTCCTTTTCTCATCGCGCTTTAGAAAAAGGAAGTTATTCAGTTAAGCCGTTAAATACTTAGACTGCAGAAACATTGGTCGGGCTAATGGAATCATGATTGTTCAGTGGTCCTGGCTTTGAAGCTGTGATTCATTCAAAAGGTTTATCACTGACGCCACAAGCATGCTGTCCCGAGGTTCTCAAAAGGTTCTTTCTACTACCTTGCTCTTCTGAAATCCACTGGGGTGGCTTCTGCTATTCGTTTTTAAAAGGGTAGACTAGAAGAATCTTCGATGGTTGGAAACGTAAATGATGACTATTTGTTGCCGCGATCGGCGCGTTTTCGAATTGCATGTTTGAGGATGGTAGAGTTCTCGTCCAATTATACTATTGTCCTCGACTGGAATCCACCTTCAGGTGTTAGATGCTGAGACCAGAAAATAGCTACCATTTCACTTAGAGTTAGGAGAGTCTCTGTGATTCCAGCCAGGATGGGGAACCACGGACACTGCTCGATAAGCAGAAAGCTCGTCAGAGTTTAAAAATCTACCGTCGCAATAGTGACATTAATTGGCGAGGAAGGCAACGGGAAACCCACCTCATGAATTCCACTTCCCTAGAAAAAACTCAGAGCCCTGTATCTGGTTTCTGCTACGCTCAACATCAAGTGTGCAACGCAATGGGGCCGTGGTGCAATGATTAAGCGTGCGGACTCATAAAACAGGGGTTGTAAGTTTGAATGACTAAGATACAAAGGTAAAATTACAGAAATTACGTAAAAATCTCGTCAGCGTTTAAAAATCTACCGTCGCAATAGTGACTAGAAATTATATAGAAAAACTGCCAGCACATACTTTCAATAGCAACCATAAATTATATAGAAAAACTGCCAGCAAATACTTTCCCAAGAGAAGAAAGCGAAGCAGCAAATGCCAAAGAAGTACTGTCTCATTTATAAAAAGTCTTCCATTCTATTGTCAATAGTATATCTACAAGATAACGGTCACACCAGCCTCTATGTGGCGTGAGTCTCTCGCTATCTGTGTTGAGTCACGACGTAGAATAAACGGACATATTGGCTTCATATTGCCATAATCATAGTAACAGTGTAGTTGCTAAGCGTGCAGCCTCAAAAGACGGCTTGTGAGTTCGAATCCTGCACGTGTCACAATAAAGCATCATTGGTGAGGAAGGCAACGGGAAACCACTTCATGATTTCCACTTCCCTAGAAAGAACTCAGAGCCCTGTCTCTGGTTTCTGCTAAGCTCGAAATATAGTTTGGAACGGCATTGGCGAGGAAGGCAACGGGAAAGCACGTCATAGAATCCACTTCCCTAGAAAGAACTCAGAGCCCTGTCTCTGGTTTCTGCTACGCTAGAAATCGGTTATGTGACGCAGGACCGATAGAGGACAACCGGATACGCGAGTGGGCTTGCAGCAAGCTCGCGATCTTCAGCAAAGCAGACAAATGTTAGTTACTATATTAGAGAGAAATTTAGCTTACTGCGAACTACTATAACCGAATGAGGATGCATGACCCGGCCCAGATGTAGTGTCTCTGTGCACGCAATCTCTAGTGTACTGGGCCTGAGGTTCTAATAATATACGCCATAATCCTCGAATTCAGTTATGTTTATTAGCATCACACCAGAAACAAAGCTACTATAAAATCACGTGACCACCAAAGGCGGTGTGTGGCAGGGGGTTTAATACACATGCGATTCAGCAACTGCCCCATTGGCTGCTCGATTGACTTGTCAAGTGTCACTGAGCGACAAGCTGAATCAGCGTGAAACTTCCTAATTTGTAAGAACCCATCAAACATCATGAATAGTTTGCAGCAAAACAGATACGAGACGATTTCCTCACCACAAATGAATAGCCAAATTAGCGGGATCCATTGAGATGCCATTGAGATGCCATTGTCAATCGCTTCGTTGACAGATGTCAAAAACACTTAGCCATTCTTACTATCATTGATACTTTTGTATTGATTGCTAAATCAAACTCAAATCGCTTTCGATCGCCAATATCTCATACATTTGTCCCTTGCTTCTTTAGCTCAAAACATTGGAAGAAGCTATAAACAATCCATCATGAATTGCGTGACATTTGCATAAAAGACGCAAAAAATACGCCAAGAAGCTTTGCAAGCAACCTCTTCATGCCTTTAGATACTTTTTTTGAAGACCTGCTAGATTCTAGATGGTGAATTTCAACATCCGTGCATTTACTTTACATCACAGCAAATCATTGCAAGGAATACGTCGTAAAGAAGCTATTCCTTCAACAATACGAGCTTCTTCAAATCGCTATTCGCTGAAGTTGCAGCAAGTGTATCCTGACAGTTTCTTATTGGCAAGGAGTATCGTCTTTGGAACTTGGCAAACGGCAAGACCTCGAGAACGGACGTCAGGTCAAAAAGAGCGAAAGACGGTGATATCAAATTCATCAAGTATCTACCTTGGAATGAAGATTTTTTGCCAAGGGGAAGTAGCAGCTAATTCTGTCGAACGAAAGAAGGCTAATTTTGCACAGTGAACACGAGCGTACTCAAGTTGAAACGAAATCTTCTACATACGACAGAATCGGTGGTTTTATGGGTGTAATTCACTCGTCTTTAGATTGATCTGCTAAATCCAATAAACCTTCTGTGGCGTTTGTGTTAAAATGGAGATTAAGATATTTGCATTAAGACAGTGTGAAACTCTATCGAATAAAGAAAGCTCTACGCCCATGCCTAAGTCGTATGGGAAATTCAGGGCAGGGCTGTTGCGTGCAAACATGCTTCGTGGAGTTATCAGCGGTGGAACACAAATTGGGTGCGAAATGTAGATCGTTGCTAGTAGCGAAGTAAACAAGTGAGATGTCGAAAAGATCGCAGCACCGACCGTATGGCGTCTCTTTGCCAATGAAACAAGGCAAAACGGTTAGAACCTGTATTGCATAACGTCTCCATAGAACAACTCGAATGTTTTTCTACATTACTAGTGCTAAGGAGGGAAAAATCAGAGACTTTTTAGTAACGAGGACGCAAAATGCTTTTGGGAAAAACCTGTTTTCCATTCCGTTCTAAAAAGCTACCAAGGCGAACGAAGCCTGCTCAAAATTATGCAGCTGACACATTTATGGTTTATCTCTCAGGTTGCCTTTACTGAATCAAACAACGGAGCTAAGTGGTTAGAGATTATGATGGGGCGATTGGAAACGTTTTGCATACTTCTGTTTTAGCAAACATTCTTAAGGCAAATCACTGTGCAAAGCCTCATGAATGACGACAGAAATCTGTGGTGCGAGGGAAAGCGATTTTGTTCGTTGCAGGAATCGACTGCCGAAGGTTTGATCTGAAGATGGCGACATCGGAAAGGAGAATCTTATGATTAGGTGATAAATGTCAGCTGCAACCTTTCACCTGGAGAAGAATGGCAAGTAACATTGAAGGGAAATCTCCTGCTTTTAAACGAACCCAAGAGGCTATAAACGTTTACGTCTGAAACGTGGTCAAAATCGTTTGATTCATAAAACTCATTCCCGAGAATTGGCAGGGTCCCTTTGAAAGTTTGCAAACAAATCAAGAACGAGCGGACATTCATCGTACTATGCAGAATGGTTCCAAGAATGCACCAAGATGAAGATAGAAAAGAATTCGAGTTGAGGAAACCAAGTAGGCTATTTCACATCTGTTGGAAGTCAAAACGCAGAGCTTCCACCACTGGAAAATACTGTCAGCGCATACATACTAGTGACTCCTATTTCTTAACGAAATGCTTCCCTTCTCTCTTGCCTTCACTTTTCATGATCTTACAGAGCTTCGCCTTTCTTCAATGCGTTTCAGACAAGCGGACAATTTTTCTCCTACCTTGCCCAAGCTCGAGTTGAACCAAGCAGACTGAGGTATAAAGATTAACTCGATTAATTAACGCTGCCATTCTAAAGAGCAACTGATTCACGTAACGCAGTAGAAACGTGCTCCATTCATCCTTCGTTGAGTTCATTGGAAAAGGAATCGGTGGCAGCCCTTTCCATTGCTCTGCTCTTGAAACGTACGATTCGTTTAACGAGGGAAAAATACTCTGGCAGGAAAGACGGAATAGTGACCGAAGCTCCGAATCTACTTCATGAACTAAAAAAAGTCACTCGAGTTTGAAAGGCATTACGATAAGAGAAGTGGAATCCATACGTCGAATAAAGAGATATGTAGTAGCATAAGCCATACCTGTTCTTTAGCAAAAGCCATCTCTTGATGCAACTGGATATCGTAACCCTGAAGCAAGTTCTTTCTCTATCTTTCTCTCTCTTTCTTTGTGGGAACTTTTGCACGGCAGCAGTGGGATGGATGATCAACCCTCTTGCTTTGCTAGTTTGCACATCTATTCATACGGTGGCGGAACTTTTATTTGTCATGCACAATACTCAATCGGAAATGATGAAAGAACAAGAATAGCAGTTGCTTCTCAACGAAATCTCTTTGTCAACAAACGTATTTACGATACAATCGATTAGGCGTACCCCCGTCCTCACCCAGCTAGGCACTTGACGACTCTGTGCAACCCAACCAGTTCGGTTTATACTACTGATTTCGAATTTGGTTTGCTCGCTAAATCAACTCAAACGGATTCTCCTCATCATCATTGTCGCCAGTTTCAAAGTTGGCGGCTCGCTGTAAAAAAATAAAGATGCCATCTTCTAAGCTCGTGTTAGGATCAATAATCGTTGAATTATTGCGTCTATATGCGAAGAGCCAAGAGGATTTTGAGCTGGCGAGTGCGTGCTATCAACTGGAGTCGGTGCCTCCTTTGAACTAAGGTGTCGGGCAATCACAAAGAGCTTTCTTGTGATGTTATCTCAGTGCGGTTTCATTCGTAATTGATACAGTCAGGCGAGGTTGATCAAACTTATTAAAAGCCGGACGAATTTTCGACAACGGAGGAATCGTCTAAGTGCCAAGGAAAGTAAATCTCAGTCCCGTATTCGAAACGAGCGTCGGGGGTAGCCTTGATCGATAGGTATCATCCTGAGTCAGGCCATCGTGAGGTATTCGATTGTGTTCCTTTCATCACCGCAGCTCCCCGTCGGCTTTGCGCCCGGTACCCATTGACGAGTGGGTGGGCATGGACAGGTAGAGGGCCGAATGAAACGTGCACAAGCGTGTATCAAGCCAGAGACCTCGTTTTCCTTTCTCGAGTCTTCCGAACTGAAGGCATGTACTATTACCACTTTGAAAACACCTTCTAAAACACGGAAAACTTGTACTCGTCTAAAAGGGGGCTCTGATTTCCATTGGGGGGGGGGATGGCCAATCCTTCCAGGGGTCCAGCTTTACTTTCCAAGTGAGCTGAAGTTGGTGCCATTCAATCTTGTTCACGAAGCCTCGGAGAGAGCGTATCATATGCTCTATATATGAGATGGGTCAAAATCTCCTGTAGAGATATTCGTACAAAATGATAATAGCAACTATCCTTATCATCATTTTTATTAACAATTCCTACTTGTAAGTGAAGTTATTGAAACACAGAAACAAAGCCAAAAGCATTGGAAAAGGATCGAGTCAGGCCAAATCATTCTTAGCATGAAATGCTGATTTTTCTGAGATCTGAAAAGTCAAAGATCATTTGCATCCTTCCACGCCCACCGTCCTTTCAATTTCATTGAGCTACCTTGTAAAAATACTTATGACAGCCACTTAAACTGTCGACAAATTCTTCAAACCCTGTTCAAGTCTCCCTGCCAAATCCACGAACTCTACCCCACAAATCGTCATTCATTCAAAGAAGATGCAATTTATGGAGCGTCTTGCCTTCTTCTTCCATTTCTCAATCCTACAACTTGCCATCTTTCAAATCTAATATCAATAAACTTGATCCCTCTCATCTTAGCCCTCTGATTTCTTTCTTGTTTGGGGCTTTGTATAGATCGAAATGGCCTTTCCTCAACACAACTGACTAAAATAAAATTCCAAGGCACATTGGCACATTAGTCGAAGCTTCTTAAAGCAGTGTCGTCTTGACGTATGCAGAACTTCGACCGTTCCGCGTTTTAACATGGCGCCCACTCAAACAGTTGCTTAAAAAACTGACTGGTAAGAGGGAAATCGCATATTGAAAATAAACATTTTCAAACTGGTCGATTAAGGATAACGCATTACCGAACTGTGCAATCACGGTAGGAATTTTTCTGGAAAGGTCACATTCCAAGCAATAGAAGCTCATACTACGGAGGTCGAGCTCATATAATTTAGCCTTTCTGCTAGGTAGACGCTAGCATGGCTCGATGTAAAAAACTGCCTTTAAAACATTTGCAACAGATCAGGTTTGCCACAGCGATGATGGCATGCTTTAATTAGAGGCAAGCTCAAGTTGGCGATGTGTGGTCTTTTGTCAAACGAAGATATTGCTCCGCCATGATCTTTCTCCTCTGGGACTATCTTGCGCGTCTCCGTGTTTGCAGTTTACTGTAGGATTCATCCATTAAACCTGCAAAGGTTGGTGCAAGATCACGGCCTGTGCACAAACAACCCACTAACTAGAATCGACATCAGTGTGAATAAATTAGACTTAATTCTAATGAAGCTTTAAACGTCTCCATCTTAGTTAAGGAAGGAGCATGGCAAGCTTATCATAATCAGATTCAACAAGGCATAACAAGACGACTAAGAACAGCTCTACTTGTTCTCATGGCTGGCTATGATTGCCCTTAGTTTCCATAAGAAATTGTTTTAATGAAAGTTCCAGTCATTAAAAACAGTGGTTTTTTCAGCCAACTTGCACTGACCTACGATTTGAGGTCGAAGCCCTGTCAGACTGATTTTTTTCTACCTTACCAAACCAAAGAGCAGAATTGAGAGTGACATGTAATTTTTCATGCGAAAGTCCAATTTAGGGGCCCTCAAGATTGTGTGAAGTGAACGAGTGTTACAATTGCATGTTCCTTGACTTGGCTGAAACTTAGGTTGTTATTACAAAAGTTTTGCATTCATTAAGTGGGGAGCCTGTGCGTTGCAGACGAATGCGCTCAAACACTTTTGGTGCGATTCTTGTCTTCAAAAAAGCACCGTGATTGTTAAAGCTTCAGTTCTTAGGTGGTAATATGCGAAAAGCTGAAGTTTCTTCGGGCAGAAAAATCGACGCCACCATGACTTCTACATGCTTCCTCGTCAGTAAGTGAACATGCAGCTTTCAATGATTTGAGCTGCTGTTGTCGTTGTCTTTTAGTGAATTTTGGCGATGAAAGGCGATGGCGGCCTATTCAAAGCCCCAACAGAGGAAGAAATATGGGGAAGGTTAAGAGAAGAGGGAAGTAAGATCAAGTTTATTGACGTTAGATTTAAAAGATGGTAAGTTGTAGAGTTCAGAAAAGGAAGAGGATGGCAACGTGCTCCATAAACTGCACGTTATTGGGATGAATGATTATTCTTCATAGGATAGCTTTAGTGGATTGGGTAGCGAAACTTAGAGAGGTTGTGAGTGGGTGGAGCTTTAAGACCCATTGCTAGGCTTGAAATCTTTTGCTCAATCATTCGCCTTTGATTATTTGCCATTTTGCACCCAATTCTTCCATTTTCTCTTCGGTTACATCAACAGCAGTTCTATCGCAAATTGGATTTAATTTTGGTGCCGTCCTAGTGCTCCATCCATTTGGGTTTTTGCAATCATTGGTATTTCGAAGCACGAGACTTGTATCCTTCTTAAGTGTGAAAAATGAGAAAAAAATGTATTCATTGCGCTGATAGCAAAGTGGAAGGCATGTTAGCAATATTTAGGTTTGCAGCCGGGGGCAGTTTTGCAATCGTATTTGAGTGCAAATTGATTTTCAGAAAGTATCAATACAATTGAAGATATGCAATATGCAGCTCTCCAGAGAGAACGCTCTTGTGTGAGTCTTTTGACGTCTTGAAATCATCGGCTGCTTGTGAAAGCTGTCGTTCCAATTGTTGGAGGCTAAAACAGGCACAAGAGAACTGTGATGGAGAGGGACCGCGTGAATATTCCTTTCTAAGACGGAAATCTTGATTCGTGAAGACATTTGGTGGAATTTTGAATGAAGCATTTCGCAGAGAGACAGTTCCTGTTTATGAATAAATGAATAAACAAGTAGGCAAGTGGAGAAACTGCACCTTCTGAAAACGTATTTACGTATTTGTCCATCTTTTAATTAGAGGGGAAATCAGTGAAGACAACTACAGTATTCTGTGGCGAATATTCTTATAAGGCAAAATATTCTCGAAATATTCAATAATCTATCTTGGAACATCTGGCATGCTAGTATGCAAATAAAAGTATAACTGTTCTCTATTCATAGCACAAGATAGCAGTTTCGGCTTGAGAAGTTTCTTTTTGTTTTTTGTTTCACTATTGCATTCAACGCAGCATATTTAGCCCTTAGTAAATTGTGCCATGATAGAAGCCGGTCCATTTGAAGCTCCATTTTACAATTACCTCATCATCTAGGATTACCCATTTGGTTGCTTGAGGCTGAATCTGTGAAATTTCTGGCCGTTTGCACCACGATTTTCGAGATTGCAAATCCCATGACCTATTCCTTGGCTTCGTTGAACAACAGCGTAGCAACATCAGCTCCATTCTCGAGGCGAGCACACAAGAGTACTTCATGATAGAGACACATCTCCTCTTTAGCAGCAGTACCCATGTCCTGCTTAGGGGACAGGTAGAGAGTGACGAGAGGCAGGCCTGAGCCTCTGACTAAACCCAATATATTCAGCAGAGAGGGTATGTCTGGTGACCACTGTACCAGCGACCCTATTCGCGACGGATGCAAGGAGAGTAAGCTTTAGCTTGAATCAGGATGTGTCTTATTGGAAACTTCATCCATCAGTGTTTGTCATGTCATACATTATCTGAGTAGCTTGTTCAGTACGCTTGGGCAATATAGCAACTGCTCCGAATTGAAGATGTAGTATTACCATCATCCTTATTGATTTACTCACTGCCTTTTCTTACGCAACCAGAGTCCTTGTTCAAAGCTTATGCAGACGGTTTGCTGCTATTGCTTTGGTGGCGATTAAGTTATTCTAGTGTGGATGTCACTGATAAAAGAGACAGTTTGAGTAATTGATTAATGCACCCTTGCTAAACAGAAAAGGCCAGCTTCCGTACACACTCATGCACATTTCTCTCACCTCTCTTTCCCCCCAGTAACAAATGAGAACATGGCGTAAAAATGGGGTGAAGTACAGCGAGGGTAGCAACCGGTCACCCTTTTTTTAGTGGGTTATGTTGAGGAAAGGCTGTGGTGGCCTATACAAAGCCCCAACAAAGGAAGAAAGAAGAAAGTGAAAGGCTAAGAGGAGAGAGAGATCAGATCAAGTTTATTGATCTTAAATTTGAAAGATGGCAAGTTGTAGGATTCAGGAAAGAAAGAACGAGGCAGATGCAGATAGTGGTACGTTCTGTACCAATGTGTTCCTTGCTATTTGTCTGGAGTACGTGACACACCTTTGCTTTCATGTACCACTGAGGAAGATTGGCAATAGCATCACCCCTCCATGGTCTGAAGCAATTTTATCCTCGCACTTATCCCCTTTCCGTGTCTTAACAATAGTTTGTTCCCCATTCGCATATCATGTTCTGCTTTATTTTCCAAGCCGTCTATGCAACCGAACTTCCGAGTCGAAATGGAATTGCAGGCGTTACCCTCTTGAATCATTTCATCTCCACCGCATGTTAATCTTCAAAGATTCTAGCTGACACCCCGATAAAAAAGACTTCCCCGTTAAATCATGCTATCAAACTAATGGCGAACTTTAATCTGTATTACGTAGCCTCGTTGGAATGATAAAAGCCCTTGACTTCTCTGTCGGCGTTCTTAGTGAAAATTCAAGGTATGTTTTTTATGGATTACAATATAAATGAACTTATTCCCTTCCAAAATGGCACTTCCATATTCTCAAGAACTATTTTTCATCTGAAATAATAGTGTATAGTCGTTTTGCATCTACAGATGTAGTTCTGTTGCACCCTGGATTAAGCCTACAGTATTCATTGCTATAAAACATTCTATAGACGTCAATAGACACCAGAGTGGCTTTACTTCATTCAAGGTAGACAACTCAATCTTGATGCTTGGATCGAACGGGTGCTCCCTTATGACATGAAAACAAATGTCGACCTCAAACTGCAGACGCTGAACGTTCACACTAAGCTACGGTGAACTAGCAATGGCGACCCAAATGCAAGCCATTAGGTGGTTGATTGCAAAGACACCTGTGTGCTTCAGAGACAAAGTGACAGAGTGCACACATGGAAGAACTCTTAGCTCAACCAATGCATTTCATTTAAGACTTCCCCCAATTAGAAAGCAAAACATTAAGGGCTCCAGAATTCGGAAATGTCCTGGCAATCTAATGGAACAAGCTTCTATTAGCCATTCGTAAGAATGATGATACTGACGGCATTAAAACTGCGATGCATGCTAGATTTCGAGCGTGGCAGAAACCAGAGACAAAGCTCTGAGTTTTTTCTAGGGAAGTGAGTTTTATGAGCTGATTTCCCATTGCCTTCCTCACCAATGGCGTTTTAATCGTGACACGTGCAGGACTCGAACTCACAACCCCTGCGTTATGAGGCCGCACGCTTAACCACTACACCACGACACAACTGACGGCATTAAAACACCCTCAGGTACTTATTCATTAAGATTAGAACATGATATTTCACAAGAGTTTTAACTAAGTTTTGGAACGGAATTAAATTTGCAATATGTCAAGTGCATAGAAGATAGCATTATATATGTATTGAAGGGACTTTAATCACACACACAACACACACACACACACACACGCACACACACACACACACACACACACACACACACACACACACACACACACACACACACACACACACACACACACACACACACACACACACACACGCACACATACACACACACACACACACACACACACACACACACACACACACACACACACACACACACACACACACACACACACACACGAACGAATATTTATATATATCATACATACATACATACATATCATATAAATGTATCATATATCAAATGACCTGATGTGTGAAGAATGAATGATTCAGCACATTTCACCCCAACTGAAAGCCATGAGATGAAAGCAAACATTGAGACAGAGGGATCTTCTTGACCTGAACCCGGTTTCTAGGCACCCTTCATTCCTGCTCAACGAAACCTCTTTGATAAAAGCAACCGTTATGTGTGGTTTTCACAAAATGACATTATAGAGTAATTCATTTTGAAGAAAGTCTCGCTATGTTAGCCTCTAAAAACTTATCTGCTTTAGAGCGTTTTACGGTGATCAGTAGTTCAGATTTAATTGTAAAGTGTTTTTATCTTAAAGTGCTCTATCTTAATTCGAAGTAGATAATAATTTGAAAAATAAAACTAATGTACAATGGAAACAATGTGACGTATCTGTTCAATGATGATAGAGCCCTGTTGTTTGGAATGGATTCCTCTTACAGAACAAACTTTTAGCAGTTCATTCTTTCGTTCTTTCGTTCTTTTGTTTTCTTCGTTCATTCATTTTTTTGGTAGTTCGTTTGTTCGTTCTATTGTACATTCATTCATTCGTTTCTTCTTTCCTTCTTCAATTTTTTAATTTTTTTCGTGTTTCATTCGCTTGTTTGTTCGTTCTATTATTCGCTCGTTCGTTCTATTATTTATTCGTTCGTTCGTCCTTTCATTCTTTCATTTGTTCATTCGTTCGTTCTTTCTTCGTTTCCAATCAAGGATTTAGTGGTAATATTATGGCACTTTGTCCATCTGGAGCCGCCTTGAACTGCTCTAAGCACTTTCTTGATGAGCATATTTCTATCCAGTCGGGTCCATAAAGCTGTGCATGTGTTTTTACGCTTACTGTAGATGGCCATCTGTCACTAAAATATTCCTTTTGGTATTTTTCGACGTTTTAATCTCTTCTTTTTAATTTTTCCTTGCTTGATTTCTCAAGTCTCAGCTACAGTACATTGGCCTAGGTATGCAAAGAGGACGAATTTCCAGTGGCGCCCATGTCCATGGCATTGGCGTACGGACGCAGGGATTCAGATAAAAAATCCTGCACAATTTACAATGAAAATTATCGGTTAGGTAGTCAATGGGAAACCATCACGAAAAATCCCCTTCCATAGAAAAAACTCAGAGCCCTGAGTCTAAATTCTGCTAAGCTGGGAATCGATTATGCTATGCAGTTTCTCTCAGTTTGCTTTTGGTTCAAAAAAAGCAAATTTCCAAAGAGGAACTAGAGATACGCAGATTAGTTGCGCAATAGATTGCTTGGATGATTACGTCATATTTGTTTTGCAGGTAAGCTGTATTCAATTCTGAATGCAACGGCGAAGTGGCAGTTGTAGCCTGAACATTTGAAAGCATCGAGCGAGGGGCACGAGTATGCAGTTGAAAGCAATAGTGCTAAGCCGAGTTGGTGTATTTCAACTGTACGTGTGTGTACGCTCATCCACGAGTGAGTTTGAAGGGAGACCGCTTGATAGCGTTTGAGCAAACATGAAATTGAGGAAGAATGGATCAGGCTAATCATAGGTCATTGGTTTTCTTAACGCGGTTTAGTATCATATGCGGAGTCTTTGGTAATACAAGCAATGCAAGTTTAACACATCGCTGTTAAGTCGTTGGAATCAATAAGGTAATTTGAGGCTGAACCAAAAACACGGAAATGAACCTCGCATATGCCTCGCTATCACTCAAGAGCAGCATCATTACAGAACGATGATGAGGAGTTCAGCAACACTTGAATGTCCAGAATGATTTGCAATGAGGTAAACGGGAAAAAATAGTTTAAGACGACACGTACGCATAACACATTTAAAGGAGGCATTAGGCAGGCATATGAAGTGAGGGTTAGCCGTGGCGTGGTGGTTAAGCATGCGGGCTCACAACAAAGGGGTTGTCTGTTCGATTCCTCTATGTGTCACTTTTAAAACGCTATTGGCGAGGAAAGCAACGGGAAACCACCTCATGAATTTCACTTCCCTAGGAAAATCTCAGAGCCCTGTCTCTGGTTTCTGCTACGCTCGAAATCAAGTATGCAACGCAGTCTTTTTTATACACATAAGAATATACGATCTATGAATACATCAGAATATACTATACATATAAGAGTATATAATATATTTATAATGATATAAATAGTATTCTATACGTATAATTATCTGTTAAATATATTAGAATATACCCTACATATCAGAATGAACGGGGACAATGCAGAAACCTCCACGCTGATGTCCCTGGAAATCGACCGCCAAAAGTGATCTCGACTCATTTTTGTCGGCTCCTAACCGATTCTGCAACCACTTTCCCTCACAGCAAATTTGAGGGACAGACTCGATGAATTGTAATCAGAATGAACTACATATACATGAATATATTATAACTATAATAATTTAATGTACATATAAGAAAGTGCCATACATATATGAATATTCTTTGGTGCTTTGCGACTCGTTTCAAGAATACAGACGCAATCTTCTCACTGACGTCAATGTCATACTTCAAAATAATGGGCATTTGGTCTGGAACAACAACGTCTTGCGATTTATTTTGTACGGTGATGAGAGTCTGTCTTATGGGGTAAATAGATCAATTCTAACTTTGACTATTACGTATATCCTCAAGACAGAACTGCTTGATTAAAGACTTCTCATATTATCCAAGTGTTTAATAATGATAGGACCCCTAATGCCATTCGATCGAGCCTCTTATTTAAAAATATATAAAATAACTATAAACCCAATCTGCGCTAACAACGATGCAATTGAGGATACCAAACATTTTTTGTTGTTCTGCCCTTCTTTTGAAGTACCACGTTTTTCCTGATAGCCTCAACAAAGCAATATTCCTCTTAACGTTCCGCAATACAATAACAACCATACAACAATCATACAACAATCATACAACAGTCATACAACAGTCATACAACTACCAAGTCCCCTTTAAGTCAACGTTCTTTCTTTTTCTTGTTTTTGTAATAGTTACGTGCATTTTTATATTCTTTTCTATTTTCACTTAATGGCCACGGAGTAGGCATAGTTATTGCTCCTCGTGGCCCTGTTCTACCAGTAGTTGAAAAGTAGCTTGCAAGTAGTGTAAGTTAGTAATTTGTTTAGTAAAATCTTTTTATGGAATGCATAAAAACAGGAATATACTCTACATATAAGAATATACTATGCATATAAGAATATGCCATACATAAAAGAATATGCGTTGCATACAATAATAAACTATACCGATAAGGAGATACTATGCTTATAAGAATATACTACGTGTATATGTATGCAGTGTACCATAGACACTTAAGCATGTATTTGGCAGCTTGCAATGTGGTTAGAGCACATGTGTACTGTTTTTAAGACCGGCTTCAAGACAAGCTTGCTGACGTTTCTTTCTATATGCAAGCTACTTGTCCCACAACCGCATATCTGTGTCTGGCCTAAAGCTGAAGATGAATTGACCAGGAACGGAGCTAGATATCCGAGCTCACAATGATGTGAGGCCCATTCTCACGCAGTTTCCTGCTATTCTTCACACAAGCGCTTTACCCACACTACTGGCCAAAATTCTGCAGCCACCTAAGCAAAAATGGGAAAAACAGACTTATTTTCTTCTTTAAGCACTTTTGTTGCATTACAAGCAATGAAAAATCAATCTCTAACTAGAGCAAATTTCCTTATTAAACAATGCATAGACTGCCATGCTTGTATACAAAAATATGACACAAGTTGATTGGTACAGTGATTGCTTTATTCCAGAACTGTTTTAATGGAAACATTTTTGAGAGCCGAGGCGAATGAAAATTTTTTGTTTTTGTTTTTTTGTCATCGCAACTTAATTTTGGCCAGCAGTGTATATCAATCTCTGTTGGCCGCCTTAGGGATCACCAGGGACGGCGTGACGTTACTATCAACTATCTTTCTAATAAGATGCTTCCAGAAATTCGCTCTGATTACTAAAATCAGCTTTTCTCGATACACGCACATAAATAGCATACACTTTGAACGTATACTAAAATTTTATGAAAATGCAATACAGATATGGATAATGGAATCACACGATTCAAATTAGCTAAGAGTGGGCAAGCTTGATTTTTTTGAATTCTTAGGCCTTCAATGGACCTTTTTACCTAATGTACGGAGCACAGTTAACATTCATCTATAATATCTTTGAATTGCAAGTTTCATTGTTTCAAATCTTTTTCCCTGCTTAAATCTATGGACCTCCTATGAATGTATGAGGCCGGCAGTTTCTCTGGCGCAATAGCTTTCGTATCGCACTTTTTTCTCAAAGGTCAAGAGCGGGTCGTGAAATATGATCTAGAGATCTTAGAATCAATTTGCTCAGATGTTGCTGTAGCAACTACTGGAGAAGTTTCTTTGCATTCCAGCCGAATTGAAGCCCTTATTCAAAGCTTAGAAGGTTAGTTGGCAAAGTGATTGGGGTAAATGCCTGCTTTGCCGAAGGCTCTGGTTTCGAGACACACACATGTCTGTTTCTGGGAGCTCCCTACCTGTTCACCCACCCGTTAATTGATGCCTGGCGTAAAATGTGTTATGGTGTGCGGTGAGAAGAGCAATTGGCTACCTCACTTTCTTCTTTTTTCCTTTAGATGGACATAAGATATTGTAAGTAGATTTTTAGATTGGGAAATAGGCTTGATTTTTAGATTCTGGAGTTTTTACATTAATCATTTTTGTAATTTAGTTTAGTTTTAATTTGTGGGAGGGGCCCTTGAAAATCAGCGCTTCTGCTGAAGGGATACCCTCCCCGTTAGATGGATAAATAAATCAAATCAAATCAAATCAAACCTCACATTGCTGAGAGTCAGAATGGTACCTATTTGAAAAATCTAAGGTTAGGTTAAGGCCAGGTTTAGGGTTCGTATCAGGGTTAGGGTTAGTGTTAGGGTTAGAGATATATGATACATGCTTCTTGACACCAATTTCTCACATTTTTGTTCAGTTTGAAAACGTTCACCAATCTGTAGTACAAACCACGCTCATTTCTATCTGGAATTCTCTTTGCTTTTTAATGCCAATCCTTCCTAGCTAATGCAGAGAAAAAGTTCACACTTCTTCTGGTGTCTTAAGTTGTCAGTATGCAAAGCTGCTTGTCGCCAGATACAGATTGATGTCGTTAGTGGAATAGCACAGATTTCAAATTAACTTATCATACTAAACTTACTGTGTGCCAAAAGAAGCGAGAACAAACGCTTTGACATGTGGCATTGTATCAGCGTATACAATCGTGTCTCTCTCGACAAGTCTAACATTCAAAGAATGGTGAAGGAGATATTTTCGCTGCTCGGTGTGCATGTACTCACAGTATTCGCTAGTTGGAATACCTCCATTCTTGATCATAGATGAAAGTGTAAGGACATCTCAGTTATTTGTATCATCAAGTCTCTCAAAATTTCCTACTTGTGTAGCACTGTAAAGGGCGACGAAGGAGCTAGTTTTCCTGCTCGGGGTACAGGGTGTGCCACCTGGAAGAACTCCATTCATAAATCCTATTTCCCCCCAGTAACTGAGTTTACGCTACACCCACAAACCAATCTGGACGCCTGTGGTTTATGAGTATTATGTTGAAACAAGCGAGCGATACCTAGAAACATTAGACAAGGCTTCTAAAACTGATTTGCAATGATGTGAAGAATGTGTGTTAAGCTATGGTCAGAAGTGCTTAATCAAAATGCTATTTCTGATCACTACTTAGCATCGATTAGAGTTATCTATGGAAAGATGAACAGGAAAGAACCCCGCGTAAAGCATTTGGCATCGGTCAGACGTGATCATCTTACAATCCAGTTTAGATGTAGTTTGAATAGAAATCATTAGGTAGTTAGGGTCCATTCATTATTTATGCCTCAGGATGGGCCTGAAGAGAAATGTTTACTTGCGTAGATTGTCAGTTACCTTACCTTATGGACTACACAAATAATAGTTACCCAACCAATATAGAGCTATTAAAATTTGCTACCCAACCCTTGAAAGATAAACAATGTTTACCCAGCCTGAAGTCTGCCTGAAAAACCACTTACTCCACCCATTCCAATTCGTCCCCAACCCGAGGCATGAATAATGAGCGGTCCCTTAGCTTGAGTTTCAGTCCAAATTAAAGGAGATTTGCATTGTATTTGCAGACTTAAGCCATGAGGTCTGAGTTCAAACTGCATCAGCCTTTTCAAACGCGCATAATCCGAATTCACTGGGATTTTAAGGCAAGGAGCAAATCGAGTGTGCTCACAAAAAAGCAACAGAAGGACGCTTGGTTGAATTCAAAATGGCAACTGGAGATCTGAATTGACAGTAGGAGAAGTCTCTCTGTTTCTTACCATCACAGTAAGCACCATTTAAACCATCACAGCATGTTGGAAAGAGTCATCAAGACATTCTCCGTTGAATTGTTTCTTCAGAAGACAAGGAATGGAATCCCAATCGTATCTGCAAACAACCAAACAATTTTCAGCAGCAAAAAGAATAATGATAATAATGCTATATTTATGCCCTTCTTCTTGCTTTGCTGAATCTTTCAAATATAAGGTCAATAAACTTGATCTGATCTCTCTCTCCTTTTAGCCTTTCACTTTCTTCTTTCTTTCTTTGTCGGAGCTTTGTAGAGGCCACCATTGCTTTTTCTCAACGTAACTCACTAAAAAGAAGGAATACAGGCCACCTGATTCAGCTTGATAAAGGTGCTATCTGTCTGGGGCCCAAAGCAATGATGATGATCATCATCAATCGGGCGCATCCGAATCCACATAATTCCTCCACAACTCTCTATCTGACATGGCTGTGCGGAGTTCTTCGTAAGTAAGGCTGGTTTCTTGCGTGAGGAGAGGGACATAGTCAAGTTCAAGTCTACCGGGTCTCCTGTAACCATGTTTCAGTTTCCATAGTACTAGGTTTGCTACAGTTTCGTCACTTCGATAGCAGTGGCCGGCTGGACGTAATCGTCGTTGCTGTATAACGGAGGAGATCTTAGGAAGATCACCATATAAGTCTACATTTGTTTTGTGAAAAATCCACATGAAAGCAATGATAGCCGCGATAAAACTCTTCAGAGGCTGTATTCGTCGGAAGAACTCATAGATCAAGTATAGCTACATTTTCGACATTTCTTCACACAGCATTTCTCATTAGTAGAATTTCGAAGATGACTAGTAAAGCCAATCTTAGCAAACGATTCTATCCCATAGACTGCACATGGCATTGCAAGTTTTCATGGGTCCATTAGCTTCAGTTTCCTTATCTGTCGTGAGACTTCGTCAGATTCGATTCTTTGTCTTTAGAAGCTCTGGTTTCGTCATGGATATGGTTACACCAATTTGCCGTGCATTTGGCTTCATGTTCCGAGGTAAGAAGCCTTTGGCAGACGGATAGTTAAAGTTGCAGTGTAGTTTTGCAATGTGCTTCTTCTATAAGATCAATAGGGGGAACTATCACAAGTGGCAAGATCCATAGGCTGAACTCAAGATTTCGAGACGCTAATTTTGACCTGGACAAGCAAGTACAGCTCCGTCACCAAGCTTATTAGTCATCTTCTTTCGTTTTAACAAAGATAAAGTGCTTCCCCATTTATCTTCTGGTCAGTGTTTCAGATCCAGCTTAAATTTCACTTATAGTAAGAAGATCCATTAGCTCTATGCTATTCTGGGCACATTATCATAATGTGTGGGCCACTTGTGAAGAACAACAGGGATACTGCCACTCAAATGATAAGCATGGCTTTTCAATGTCCTTAAATCCACTTTCGGGTGTTCGGTAAAATGTGCGAGATTTGCAAGGAAAAAATCTGTGAACTAGATTGGGGGGAAATTTTTTCAGAGTTAGCTCGATTTTAGAAGGAAATCAATAACTCTTTAAACCGAGAACACTAATTTCAGTAAAGTGAGAATAAATGGAGCAGTCGTGCCGCAATGTAAGCTGCATTTGTCTTTCCTTCTACTTTGCAGTAAAGTGATTAAGCAAGCGACTCTTCCTAATGTGTTTTTATCGGAAGAGAACTGGAAAACAACTTACTTGGAAAGGAGCTTTGATCTTCTATTCATTATTGCATTAAGAGTTTCATTTGAGGTCGGAAGACGAGATGAATCTTTTGCTTTCGAGGTCTGCGAGTCCATACTTTTAGATTATCCTCGCAATTGGTGTTCTTGAAGCTTGTTTAAAAAATAGAATAATTCTTAACAGTAATCTCAAAGCAACAATAATGCCGAATTAATAATGAAATAGTGACAGAATAAACATGTGGTCAGACACGAAAAGGCGTGGGGCCTAGTATGAAAACTACAACGGCCATCCTGCATGAATTCCACGCCAAGTGGAGAAGACAAAGTGTGCGCATCGGAGCTGTGTCATAGTGGCCTAAACGTGCGAACTCATTCAACCTGGTTTAGGATTGAATCATTTACAGCAGGCCATCAAAACAGTTTTGGAGAGGACGCTGGAAGAAGGGCAATGATAGAAACTCAATTGCTTTGAAGAAAGTAAAAGGCTATCGCCGGAAAGGGAGAATGCTCTACTGGAAGCCAGTTGTAATCAGAGAAGCACGAGCAAGATGTCAAACGAGGGCTTAAAGGTAATTTAAAGGTATAAAACTAAGATTTATATAACTGATTCAACTTTATGATGCCAAGGGCTCATGTTTATGCTGGAAGGGAGGTATTGATACGACGAGGATTTTGCTGTCGAGTGGTTGTGCTTTTCTTAATAGGACGGTCATAGAAGCCTGGGTAGTTGTATCGCATTTTATAAAGACTTTGAGAGGTTCAAAGATCTGCTGTCTGCATGGGTGTCGCCAGGATTTTCCTGACAGGGGAGTCACGTTCACTGACAGGGGGCTAAGTTCCCAACAAGGGGGATCAATCATTAAGTCACAGAAGTTTGCGCTTTGTAAAGATTGGTCCCACACTTGGATTTTTCCCGACGTGGGCTGTAGCCCTTCTGTCGCCTTCTTTTTAGCAACAGTTGTGATTGGCTAGTGACCTATTTCCAAGCAAAAAGACACACCCTGCAAATAACAAGGGCTTCGAGTTTACAGCCTGTCCCCCCCCCCTGAGATATGGTTCTGCTCGAATTTCCATACCCCAGCTGATATATACAGCTATACGTGTCTGTGTTAGATGCTCTATGCAACGTCTTATAGAGAACAGGGAGAGAATGCAACAGTGACTAACAATGCTAAAGGATCATATGATGATGCAGCAAGATTCAGAGCAAGGGTTAATCCTTCCGTTGTTCAACTATAAAGCTAGGCGCAAGAATCCATCCTGCTTGGAAGTGAATTTCCAAGCGGTGCTAAAGTGATGATTTAGGCTGAGTATAAAAGGTTACTGCCATGGGCATTGATCTCTTTGTTGCAAATAGGATTCTGGCAAACGTTCACTAACTGATACATTTTTCCTCTTTCCTGGGGGAGGCTGCCGTGTCAAATATCTCTGTTAGATTTGAACCGACCATCGTGCAAACACAAATCAGAAATGACGTAGCCAAAAATGGATGCAATACCTTTTCGCTTAGCTCCCATTGATGCACAACAATAGTCAGAAGCCTCTTTCAATACTTTCATAAAGGTTTCTGGATTCCTACATTGTTCGTTTAAAGATTTCCTTTTAGCTGGACAGAGTGATCAGATCCTAGCGCAAAGATGCTAATACAAATTTCAAACAAAGATTTCAGTTTCCAACATAAACCAAGCCACATTACGAAAATTGAGGCATGATGGAACAATATAGTCTTTCTCATGAAATTGAGACCAGCATTGATAGGATGGCTTGTATCTGATGCCATCTGTCGATGTTTATAATGAGAAAGGCTTTTATTTGAAACGAAATTGGATTGATTGATAGATGCGGAAAATTTTCACTTGGCTCCTTCATATTGAGTAAAGTGCTTCTCAATTTTTAGGCCTAGCTGCTATCCTACAGACATTAAGCCAGACTGAATTTATGCAAGGTAGCTATGAATCGTTATTATGTTGCTTTTTGACCGTTCATTCATTCATTCATTCATTCCATCCTTAATTCATTCATGCTTAGCGTTCGGTCTTGTAAATGAGAGCCGTTTGCTAGATTACGTCTCTCTCAAGCAAGTTTATTAGCCCCAGCCTCTTCAAAATTGATTTAAAAAGTCCCTCTCTGGCATCAGAGTACCAAGCTAGCATCACTTGTTCGGGTGTGTATGGTGATGAAAGGTAGACCACTGCACGGAAAAAACATGAGTTGAGAAACCAGAATGCCGTGTTACTGCCTTGCTGCTTCATCTGCTCAGCATGTTGGATTACAAGCTTGGCAGAAACCACAGACAAGGCTCCGCGTATTTCAAGGGGAAGTGGATTTCTCAAAATGAACGGCAAGAGACGTTCTCGCTTCGGAGCTTATGGGAAACCGGAATTAGGTGCTTTGAGTCTATTTTCTGGGGAGGCTGCTTATTTTGAGGTTGCCTTCCAATTGCCTTCCCACCAATGGTGTTTTCGTTATGAACCGTACAGAATTCCAACTCACAACCCCTGCGTTTTAAGTCCACAGCCTGAGCCATTACCCCACGGCACTTAACTAAAATTAAAAGTGGAGATATTCGGTATCACATCTGCTCGTTTTCTACATAATGTATTGTGTATCATAGAAGACAAAACGTAGAAGTGTAACTGGTAAGTTTATGATTTCATTTAAAGCGAGGAGAATCATCAGTTCCAAGGCTTCCTTCTTCTTAACATCTCCACGCAAAATGTTTTTTTAACCTAAGAAAGCATAGCAGCAAGTGATCGTTTATTTATTAATGAGTATACTGACGTCATAAATGCTTTCATATGTGAATATAAACTGACTGGTTAGGACCTGTTCTCTTGACTCAGGAACAAAAACACGCGAGTCGATCAGAATCAGTCGAGTAAATACGGGAATGTGATTCAATCTATTGTCGAACAGGGCATGTCCCAGTCAAAAAACAAACAAAACGAAACGGTGAAGCATGCAGTATTCGTAAAAGCAGAGCGCATTAAAACAAGTATGCAACATTTCAAAATTCAACCGCCGTTTTTTTACCACCAAGGCAAGGTGATGTAGTAGTGTTCAAGTATAGTGAATTCAAATGCCACTTGTATTCGGTAGCAAAATCATCATCTGAGCTGTGTGATGCTTCTACTTGCAGCTGCTTTAATGTCTGAATGGCTGCTTTTTGCAGCTGAGAATCATCAAAGCATGAAACGCATTAGACCAGCTTCATTACATATTCGATTTCGATCATAGCAGATACCAGAGACAGGGCTCTGAGTTTTTTCAGGGAAATGGGTCTTATGAGTTGGTTTCTCGTTGCCTTCCTCGCGAATGGTGTTTTTATTGTGACACCTGCAGGCAGGGCTCGAACTGACAATCCCTGCGTTGTGAAGCTGCACGCTTAACCACTACATCACCACATCAATAGACTATAGCATCATTAATAGAGTAATGGGTTTGTACTTTGCAATAAACAAAACTATCATTAATGAGGTGACTGGCTTATCATCAGCACTTTATTTTCATTTACATAGCTCCTACTCGAAGACTATGCAAACTCTCAACTGATGACATCTATCTTCACGCTAGCTATATATCATTTTCGCTTGTTGCAATCGTTCATATGTTACAAGTAAGACTGTAGCATTGATCAGATTCTTCCTTAATTTCAAACAGTAATATGTGTTTAGTGAATAGATGGGTTTCGTTTGAAGCGAGATACAGTGTTGCATACTCGATTTCGAGCGTAGCAGAGACCAGAGACAGGGCTCTGAGTCTTTTCTAGGAAGTGGAATTCATGAGGTGGTTTCCCGTTGCCTTCCTCACCAATAGCGTTTTAAAAGTGACACATGGAGGATTCTAACTAACAACCACTGTATTATGAGTCTGCATGCTTAACGACTACACCACGGCACCAATAATCTGGGAGAAAGGACTTGTAATGTTTTTTGATGCCGAGAGCAACATATAGCTGAAATCATTCAATCTAATGGCTATTGAGCTTCGTAGATCTGAGATCTGCCCACAAGACTAGGAAGTTATCTGCAATATTCACCATTTGACGTAAGATTAAAAATGATTTCATGATCCCCATTTGAATAGCTGAATCTGATGGAGCAAGAATTCTTCATGTTTGTAAAAGCTATTGATTGTTGCTATATGGGCGGACCAGCTGAAGCTTAGTTAAGCGCCCTTTGACTGTGGGAAATTTTTAAAGAAAAGTTACTTGCCTTGAAAAGTAAACGTTTTGACAAGATTTCCCAATCCACATAGGATTCTCTGTCCTTGAGTATTGATTGGGAACAAAGTCGCTTTTTGTTGCTCTCTTGACAGTCAAATTGAGCTCTGGGATGTAGGTTTACGCAGTTAGAAGATTTCAGCGTATCGAGAATGGGAAAGCTTGCAGTGAGATACACAAAATCTATTTTTTCTTAGTAAATGAAATGTCTTCACATTTTTCATCTTTGAATAGGATAAACTGGGGAGATTATTTTTGGGACAAGTGAAGTTTGCGACACTGTCTGAAATTAGCAAATTGTGTCATAATCTACAGAACTGATCTCCTGTGCTTATACCTTTGTATTATCAATCGGTTATTGGATTGTTTTGTGTGAGAAATGACGCATTTTAGAAGGACATGCCAACATTAAACTTTGAATCGCCTAAGTGGTACTATTTTGAGAAATGCTACTGTTTAAAAAAACGAGATGAAGTTTTGCTACGCATCTTTGAAAGGGCTTTAAGCAAGAATACCTTGAGAGCTTAATGAAAGAGGAATGCAGTCCGACATTTTCCTGATTGCTACCTAAATCCACGTCGCAATGTCAAAATGCGATAGCCAATTGCTGCCTTTTTCTTTTTCTTCTTTCGGCTTATCCCGTTAAGGGTCGCCACAGCAAGTCTTCTTCTATGCTCGAAATCGAGTGTGCGACACGTTAAACCTATTGCTATACTTTAACTATACACAGCCTCATGTCAAAATATATTGGGGATGAAAGCTCAGAGTCCTGTCTCTGGTTTTTTGCTACGCTGGAAATCGAGTATGCGACGCAAAATATCACGTTAGGCCACAAAGGAAGCAGCTACCGTAGTCAACAGAGCAAGTGTCTACTGTACGAAATGTCCTGGGATCGAGGCACGATAGTTTACGCTTCTTTTCACTCTCGATCTGTCTACCAAGCAGTGAATGGGTACCTGGGTGCAACGTCGGCGGTAAAATTTTGTGAGGAAACAGTGCATCATGCAAGGATATTTCACTGGTGGGGCATAAAAGAAAAGGGTACTTTAGGTAAATTACAGAATCCACAGCTAACAGGCTGTCAGCAGTCGTCTTTACATACTGCTATAGCCGTAGAGCGACAATGCTGACTACTAGTTTATGATAAAAAGCGTCCATCTCCTCTCAAAAGTTTCTTAAAAAATTGACGTCTGCTGTAAATGTCGAAGTGTGGTTCTCAGTCTCCTGGTTCCTTCGCAGTGAGAAAATTTGCAACAGCATCTCTTGAAGACGGCAGTTCAAATGAGGCAAAAAGTGAAGCAAAATTCACCGAAGGAAAAGGGCCTTTAACTTATGGGGCAAAAATCTTCTACTGGTGGGGCAATGGAAGCGGCTGGTGGGGATTTTCCCCACCACTTTGTGCGTCAGAAAATGCCATGAGAGGAGAGAAACTGACCATTGTCTCAGACAATGGCGCCGTGGCTTAGCATGATACATCGCTGACAACCTGCTCCCGAACCGTTTGTTTTGGGTATGGGACTAAACTTCTTTACACTCATTTTAGACAATAGTCAACGTGGAAACTGGATCCGAACTTTATGTAAACAAACTGGCCTCAAACTACCGTTTTCATTTCCTTTATGTGCGTGTAATTGTTCTGAGATAAACTATCGCAAACAATCTTTGTAATCATTGTATTTACCCACCAGGTAGTCGTTGGACAAGGCGTTTAACTGCCCAAGTAGGTTTCTTTCGATGCAAGCTCGATTATGGAAGGCTATTTCAAACGCGATGCTCATGGATATTGATAAATCGGAGTTCGTCAATAACTAAGCAAAATTGATCAGAAAGCTGATCGTGATTTGATCGAATCAATCGGCACAGTGCCATGCAATTAAATGGAGCGGTTTCTCATTCCAAGGTTTATCTGTATTATATTTTGTATATTTTATTGTCTCATAATAAAGACTTTTAAGTCTAATATATTATATATCATTTGATATTTCATCCCATTGTAACATGTAAGAAGGACAGCCCTCCAACAGCAGCTGTTTTTCAAAGGGCCTTCCACTTCAATACATAGCATGATCAGACAAAAAAAGAAAAAGGAATTTGAAACAAAAAGAAAAATAAAATATCTAAGAGCCTAATTACAATCTATACCTACGAGTAAAAAAGAGTTTGATAGAATATTTAAAGTAACTTATTAAGAATGCAATGGTACAGAACGGCTATAGAAAATTTATTTCAATTGTTGAAAATTCCACTTGCACTTGTTTGAATAACTGTTCTTGAAAAGTGATCGATGAAGGAGGCATGTCACATCTCAGGAAGTTAGATTAATAAAATATGGCGCTATTAAAGATGTAACAAAAGCATCTTAACAGTGAATTTCATGTGATTCTATAGACATGGATGAATTGATGCCTTTACAACGGCTTGTTCAGGAACCTAGCAAATTCCACTGTGTTTGGGCCTCAGCTGATGCCTGAATTGACTTGAGCTATAAATTATTGATTAAAAAAGTCGAGATTGACACGAGAGAAGAGAGAAGGAAAGGCATCGAGCTGCACCTAACTTGCCAGAACATTGTGGTACCCTGGTCAATGGTCAAGCTTGTGGACTCATAACGCAGGGGCTGCGAGTTCAAATCCTGCACGTGTCGAAATAAAAATGTCATTGATGAAGAGCGCGACGGGAAACTACCTCATAACGTCCAGTTACTTTGAAAAGCTCAGAGCCCTGTCTCTGGTTTCTGCTACGCTCGAAGTTGAGTATGCGATGTAGTTTGCCAGAGCATACACGATGTGGGTATAGATGAACATCTCACAACACCGGTGATAATGCTTCAGTAGAATGGAAACCAGCAGAAGAAAAAGCAGAAGAAAAAGCAGAAGAAAAGAATGTGAATAATCGTATCTTTGCTTCATCATACCCCCCTTAATGATTGAGTTTTTCGATTGAAGAGGTCTGCAGGGAAGTTGTCAGTATTATGTTAGAAGAAGTGGATGAGAAATATCTAGTTTACTAATACTTCACTGTTAATTAGAATTAGCGTTAATTAGGGTCTCATATTTGCTTTGTAGACATCATGAATGCACCGCTTGCACTTTCATTACTGGCGAAGAAGAGGTTTTGATGTCTACACAAGGTCTGAGAAAAAAAGGATCACTTTGGAAATGACAACAACAGAAGTGACAGTGACACAAATTCCCGAAAGGAATTTCGTAGCATGGGAAGTCGCAGTTCAAGTCACTGTCCTGACACTCATTCTAGTTGGTACGATCATTGGAAACACTTTGGTCTGTCTCTGTGTGTACGTCAAGCAAGAAATGAAGACGATAACTGCAATGTTCTTAGTCAATCTGGCCATTGCCGACCTTGGCACCGGTCTCTTCTGCGTACCCATGGCAATAGCCGCCATTCTTGACCTTAGCATCCTTCGAAGCGAGTTCACGTGCAACTTGAATGCGTTCTGCCTCGTCTTCTTTTTCATGACCTCGATAAACACGATGGCTGCCACAGGCGTCTACAAGTACTGGACGGTGGCATTTCCCATGAGATCGAAGATAACAAGTCGCCATGCTTTCGTTATGATACTGCTGATTTGGCTGACCGCGGGCATACTCGCGGCTGGGCCTATCTTCGGATGGAACCACTACTTTTTGTTGACGGATCGATACCAATGCTCTCCAGGTTCTCCTCAGACAATGGACGAGTACTCTCATCTTCTGGCGATTCTGATATTCGGTTTCGCCTTGCCCGTCCCGTTAATGGCATTCTGCTACGCAAGAGTCTACGTAATTTCAAAGAACCATTTCAAACGGATGAAACGAAACACGCTGTCCGATATGCGTCTCCTTCAATCCGAGGCTCATCTGATCGCCACTCTTTGGATTGTTCTCGTTGCATTTGTGCTGTGCTGGCTGCCGTTTTTCGCCTACCTAATCGCCGGTATTATGAACAAGAAAATTCCGTTCTACCTGCCGATTCTAGCGTTCAACTTCGGCTATAGCAATTCTACGCTGAACCCAGTTGTCTATGCCTTGCGGCTGCAATCGTTTCGGAAAGGCTTCCATGAAATCGTCGTCGGCTGTTGCAAAAGGAATACCCAGCCTGCAGCATATTTGACTTATGATCACGAGGAAGTGGAAAACGCCTTGGATGCCACGGCAAACGCACTGCATACAGCATTGCCGAAAAATGCCATGAAGAAAGTCAGTGTGGTGTATGTCTTACCTGGGTCTAACAATAAGGGGTTTCTGATTGAAGAAGGGGTGAAGACGAACAGAAAAGTCTCTGCGTATAAGATCTCGGCGAATAATTCATATCCTCTGCTAGAAAAGGAGAGCGCGACTGTGAGAAACAGTTCGAGTTTTGACACTGAAGGTGGTCCGAGGGATGGGAGGAGTAGCAGCCGAAGCCAAGGCGCAGTTGCGATCCTCGACGCGTCACGGAAGAAGTCCATTGCTCAATACAGGGGTGTATCAACGGCGACAACTGGTTCTTCCAACTTCTGTCGGGGAGATTCATTTGAAGGAGCAAACGACAACAGTAGCACTACCACTGGACTTAATGAGCACCGTCTCGGCAGTCTGTACCCGAACATAAGCGTTGTTCTGGAAAACGGAGGAGACAAGTGCGAGACAGAGCTGGACGAAGGCAACTTCGGACCGGGACAAAGCGAACGAGAGCTTGAAGCGAATTCAGACAGGCAAGTTGACGTCATATCTCTTACCGAAACTCGATATGAAAATTTTTGCAAAATTGTTAGACTTTGCAAGGCCGCAGAGAGTATGTCTCCTCAGGGGGAATATCAGGTCACTCGAAGTATAGACTCGCAGTACGACATACATTTAATTTTGAACCCTTCAGTCAATGAAATCAGCACATTTGGTTCGCCGTGTATATATAGGGTGCTTAGAACGTTAACGTGGGAAGATGTTTATTACGATTCATTAGGCAATGCTGTCATGAGACTCAAACACGAGATCTCAAGAAACGAAGAAGTCGAAATTCAGGAGCTGCCATTGTATATGCGGGAACATGTTCGATTGGAGAGACAGCAGTTTTTGGTCTAATGTTGTTTCCGACGATCTTTGACTGTTGCACCGACATGCAAACTCTGGCCGTATGCATGGCCATGCTGGTTATAAGATCGGAACATCTACTTTGCAAATTGATTAGATAGGAGACTGAATCAAACTACATCACTATGCCATTACCAAGGGTGACTAGTGGTGACTGGAGGATAAGAGTTTTATGGAAGACAACGAGACCATATCTACCACAGCAAATTATTGGTCATAGCAGAGAGTTCGAATTAAATTGAATCAGAATCTGACATTGCAGTATAGTTGAGTGGCGTTTCTTAACACCACTGAATGGCCATTATTGAAGGGCTCCCGAAAAAGTTGATAGAATTATCCATGGCCGATTTAAATGTTTCGGTAGTTCCAGTTCATTCTGGGAATGATTGAGTTTTTCTTGCCCAAAGGAGCCCAAAGCACATATCTCAGGGAAGTGAAATTATATTTGATTTTGAAGTTGAGGATGTGAGTCAGGTCTTGAGACAAGTTGGGAAAGTGACATAAGTAAAAAAGCAAAAATGACACAGGTCTACATCCAATTTGGACAAGGGACGTGGGTGACAAGGGCAAAAGTGACACAGATCTTTTGTCACTTTGGAAAAATGGACATGATTGCTAAGAGCGATAGATGCTGTTATCATATAAGCAATATAATTTTGATACAAGAGCTTGCATTCGTAATTACTGTTCACCTAAATCTCACAGATTGACTATTGAGAAACATCGAAGCATGATGCAGTTACCAGTTTGTCATGAATATATTTTAGTGCAATAATATTTTATGCTCCTTTATGTCTCAGCAGAGGCAAGTCTTCTTCGTGAGTAGTCTGAGATTACGTCAGAAAGTCTTCGACGTTTAGATAAATTCGATTTGATGCAAGCAGTTCCTTTAAAACCCACAACATTTCCAGATAGCAACTAGTTGCCAAGGACTATCTTTCGCCACCTTTTTATGGATTCCATCTCCGGATACTGATGAAGAAAAATAACTGATGCAATTTCTCTTACTGAGTGAAAGAAATTATAAACAAAAAGCAAAAATCACGTTATATTCGAATTGCAAGGACAGTTATCAACCTTAATGCTCGGTTATGCAGAATTTATCATTTTGCATTGACAAGATAGTCGATCCAATGCAGCACAATATTAATCTAGGTCACATGTTTACTGTATGGAAGGTTCTATGATCCATTGAAACTCGTTTAGGATTCTTTTCGCTCTTCATCTGCTCACTTCATAGTACGTATTAGCCTATTGCAAGGCTGGGGCCTAAGGGTGGCGAGGAGATGACTTTACCTCATACCTCACATTGCCACGCCCAAGGATTTTCCCAAACACTTCCATCAATTATGAAACTGAAATCTTCTTTTTTGCGTAGCATTTTATAAAGTACAGTATGTCAGAATTGGGAAAACTTGATTCTTTACCAGTTGACACTTCGCGGTGCGAATATATATATATATATATATATATATATATATATATATATATATATATATATATATATAGCAGAAATGCAGAAAAGGAAGAGACCGATTCTCTGTTACTCTGAGTTTCGTGCGAAGGCACTCGTCAGACAGACTATAACTAAGGGTTATAGTCTGTCTGACGAGTGCCTTCGCACAAAACTCAGAGTAACAGAGAATCGGTCTCTTCCTTTTCTGCATTTCTGCTATCAACGCTCTGTACTTTGTACATAGAGCACCATTTGGTGGTGAAGACAGCACCCTCTACGTGATATATATATATATATATATATATATATATTTGTGTCTCTTTCTACTGCTTTGCTCTGTAAATTGCAAACACATGTCTTCAGCTACGCAGATACCCCCACGCAGCATTTCAGCAATCTTGAAGAC
Organism: Pseudorhiza aurosa; assembly: GCA_964026355.1. NCBI lineage: Eukaryota > Metazoa > Cnidaria > Scyphozoa > Rhizostomeae > Lychnorhizidae > Pseudorhiza > Pseudorhiza aurosa. Next base: position 5,452,356 of record OZ032126.1, read on the forward strand.
GATGATAAGCAGTGCCTTCAAGAAACAGGCCTTAGGGGACTAATAATAAGGACTTACAAACAGTAACCAAAAGAGATTGAATACTTTTGTATAAACTTATTTCCAAGTAGCATGCAAATTCCTAGGATGAGATGATCTTGAAAGACACACAGCTGAAATTTGGTGACGCAAAGCATTGGGTAATGGCAGACTAGAATATTTGCATACCTCCCCAACGCGTGCCACTTTCACTCTCCCACTGATAAGCAGACCGAGGAGCCTTGCCAATCAATATATCAGGCAATTGCACAGCGCGACCAATCATTGGCTCCTTCATTGCTGATGTCCACTGCTGCTCAGATATCACGGACCAGTGCTCATTACTGCTTCGCTTGGCAAGAATGGACAGCTGACGATCCATCCCATAGACGATGTCATTTACGAAATCTACACCAAGAAGTCTGGCTACTGATGCATCCAATGCTAGAAGTGAAATCATACACCGATTGATCACTTTTTTATTTTGAAAATGAAAAATGAAACGAGTTAATAAAAGCGAGATATCAGAATTGTTACGCTAACAAACGGGTGCACCCATTATCTTAAACTTCTAGGTCTTCTTTCGCATACGAGCATCTGTGTTGTGACAGCTTAATCAACGCAAGCAGCACCGATACTTTTCTTCTCTATCGAGAACATATTTATATCTCCCTATCAAAGCTCTTTATGCCTTTCTTTCTGTTATTTGGACGGACCCTGTAAATCAGCATTGCTGAATTGATCGCTGTCCTTAAAATCGAAATTATTATCATTATTATTATTTGTTCTTTGCTTGTAATGTTGTGCAGTTATTTTCACTGGGCCAAAGTCAGTCCATGACCCTAAAGCATTAGCGGTGAACACTTGACGGACGCCGCTCTCTTCTCAGGATTTGGGCGCTTCCGAGAAGAGAAATTTTCTGCAATTATTCTATCCTTAGTGACCAGGAATATTCTTTCATTTTTTCTTATTATTGTTGTATTATTAAGTTTTCAGCATTGTCCCAATGCCTGTAAGAACGTAGAACAGGCACAGTGAAACATATAAGCATTATTTGATAGGTTGCAGTGAATATGAACAATTAATACCCGTCGAAGGGTCGGTGTTGTTAAGTAATGTAAAACTGAACCCCTTCATTGAATCCAGCGTCGGAAGCACCTACCAGGGAGAGAAATCTTCTGCAATTCTTCAATCTGTATGTGGCCAGAAATTTGACCTACGTACTTCTCAAGACGTTTCTTTACAATTCCGAGTGCTCCCACTACAATTGGAGCTGTTGATGTCTTCTCTTCCCACAGTTTTGTTACTTCAACTTCAAGATCTTGGCACTTGGACAGCTTCTATAATTCTTCGTTATTTATTTGATGAGCACCGTCTCATGATGGGAATGTCACGCTTAACATCGGAGTTCTACCCGAGCCCTGAGATGCCAAGCACGTTTCTCAAGATTGAAGCTGTGCCTAGCAATGCAGCCTTCTGCAAGCATGGAACTACAACAGGTATGTCTTTTCGATGCAGATATTTTCCAGCTCTTTGGAAACTCTTCCCAGTGCACCTACTGCGATCGGTACAATAACTGCCTTGACATCCCATAATTTTTCAAATCTTTTTATTGCTATCATTTTTATTGTTCTTACTATCATGATGCTTTGTTGATTTCAGAAGGTAAATGAAGCCGTGCTTATAAAGCATGGACAGCTTTATGAATTTAGTAACTCTCACTTGAATCTTGTTTCCAAATCTCAGTTATATTTTTTGCACCGTTTTCGTTGTGACATTTTTTTTACAAGCCAATGGCCGAATATGGAATTAAAGTGTGAGCATATTCAATTTTGCCAACATTGAAATCCAGTTTTATGTCAAGAGACATTGCTACACATATAAGCTAAATCCATTTCTGTAAATGAACACTTTGCAGGATTAGTACCATAGAGGAGACATCATAGACACTAACGTAGGAACTATTAAGTCCATAAGAGTCCAAGATCATTGCTGAATCAGACGAAAGACAAGAGAAAGAAGGACTTCCTTCTTACTTAAAAGCTCGAGCAGTATAATTGACTAAATAGAAACCACTCAATGTATGAAAGAAAGGCACGTGAAAGTTAACCTCGAGCTTTTGAGAAGAATCGGCGAAGTGTGTACGAGAATTGCTAATAAATAGACCTTGTTCTTTATTGCTTGAGTTAAGTTAATTAGCATGGCGTACAATTATAGACTTCTTGAATCAGACTAACCTCCACGGACGAAGACAGTAGTATTTTATCACTAGGAATAATTAGCAAGGTAATCAACGAGACAAGATAAAGAATTAATGGAGAAAGCAGTTTAGCAGTCAATTGGACTTAAGATGCCGCTTGATTGAGCGAATTTCTGTTCCTGTCAATACAAAGAAAATTGGACGAGACGGCCAAGATTCTAAATCGGGAGAATGTTCAAATCGCATTTCACTCTTCAAGAGTAGCATTAAAATTGTCAATCAGACGTATCTCAAGCAAAATCAGTGGCGTATGCGATGACCGCCATGTCTCCATCGCAATAGCAGAAAAAACGGACCACACGACATGTATCAAGTCATAGATCTTTCATTGACATTTTTTAAAGGGATTTTCACCACGGGGGCAAAATGGCAAAGAAGCACCAATTTCAGAAGAGGTCACACAAAAAATTTATTTCGGGTACAGCACGATAGTTCTTTCGGGAAACCAATTTCAAATAGATAATAATTGAAACTGGCTAAACAGTTCACTTTCCTCATCCCCTTCCTCCAGTACTTCGACATTTTGCAGATCAAAAACGTAAGATGGGCCCTCGACTACGGGAGCATTTCCATCTCACTACGGGGGAAAGCATTCAGCCTGCAGGGTAAATTCCACCGTGATTAAAACGTTAAAATATGCTCTGGCTCTATTTTACATTTTGAGTTAGCAAAAGGCGTCAAGGATAAACCTTTCAGGGAATGTCGTATATGACGAAGTGTTGCTTAGTATGTAATGCATCAAGGCAAAGATAAATTTCTGACCCTGGAAAGAGCAGCAGAGCAGCTCATGATTCTTCCCGAATCAAAAACATTTAATTTTTCGGAAATATTAGCTCATGATGTCATATGACAAGGCGGTTGCTCGAAACCTCCTCCTAATGCCGCTTTTAACCGGCGCAACTACAGGTAAGGTGAAAGCTTGTCTAAGAGGCCTAGAACGATCAATGGATCCCTTTAAACTGGATTAGATAGCACAAAAGAAGATAACATGAAGCAATATACATGTATCGTATTGCCAAGTGACTTAAAGTGTGGCAGCTGGTTTATCAAAGGCCAATACACCTATTAACGGGTGAAAAGCATCATATTCTTAGAATCTGCTGATATTTATCAAATTTTTTTCTTCTCATGGAAACTTACTCTTCCACATTTTTCCTGCTTTGTTGACAACACAGCTTGGTCTAACTCTAGAAATAAGAAAAGTTACACTTGAAAAATCTTGAATACTTCTTTCAGCTTGATTTATGAATCAAGGCTCTGATTTGGTGCAGATTAATAATGCATAATAGTTATAAGAAAAAACAGTCTAGGGAAGTGACAGAAATCATATTCAGAGCATTTGTTGATACTCATTTCCAAGGTTGCAAGGGTAAAGATGTAGCAATAGTGATCTTCCTAAAAATTGATGCTCAGCTGCCAAAACGATGATCAGTCTTCAACAATAATCGCTCAAATTCACCGAACAATCTTTACTTTGACGTAACAGGGGGCAATTTTCTTTAACAATCTGTTAAGATTTTCTTTTTAGAATATTGGCAGAACTTCTTAGGTGGAAGAAATTCGTTCCATGTTGTACTTGCATTCTACAAGAAACTTGACTTAATAAAGAAGATTTCTTATTTAACCTCAGTGAAGCTTTGACTTTGCTTTTCCTTTGCCGCTTATTTGCTAATTTGAATCCATCGTAGACCCCTAACTGGTAGATTGCGCTTCATTATGAGATGATGACCAAAACTCGACTTACTCATTGACTTGGCGAAAACAAGCATAAAAGATGTCGCGGACGGGATCCAGGATCACAGATCTTTTTCTCAAATTCAAGTCTCGATCTATAAGAAATTGTTAAATCAAAATGACAATCATTGAACTAGGGTGAGCTGGGAATGGGAGAATCAAGATGAATGGGGAAAATTTACGACAAACGACGCGAAGAAGATCAGATCTATCAAATCTCTGGAATCTGTCTTCCCGAATATCTTTTCATACACTCTATCCCCTTCATGTTTCTAGACAGCAAGGCGCCAGGATATAATTTAAACGTGTAATACTAAGTAGGAATGGCCAAATCACATCCAGTTTAGAGTCTCCTAGGGGACAGACGGTGTAAATGCAGACCTCCAGCCTATAAACCATTTGGCTTAAAAATAATACTTAAATAAAAATTCTCTTTGAAGCGTTAAAATTTGACCATGCTTTTCAATATTCACTTTCCAATGATAAACAGCTTCTGTTTTTAAAAAATTTTCAATCGAGCTGTCTCTTTGAATAAATAAGTATCTGGTAGCTCAAAAATTCTCTCGTGTGTCAACTATCTCTTGGAAGAGGCGCTTTAGATGCTTGCAAATATTCTCATAATTCATAGCAAGCATCCGAAGATAAACTTTGGGACACTGAGAAGGTTTTCTCCTTATCGAGTAGTGTCTACGTCCTTCATCTCAATGTGACCACACCTCATGATTCCTACGCCTGGAATCACAAAGAGCTGGCGACTCTCCTAACTCTAAGTTCAAGTTAAGCTGAGTGTGGATTCGAGCCATTGATTAATGTGCAAGAACCTTACCATTGGTAACAAATCGATAGTTATGCATGCCATTCGGAATATCTTACACACCAGCAGTCTCATCTCTAAAGATTTGATGGAATCATTAAATGGAGTAAATACATTTTGCAGTGAAGACCAGTTAATCTTATACCAGTCTACAGATATGGTCAGCGACTTTAACGTGGCGGCAATTCTGTAAGTGAAAAGCCATAACCAAGCCAGTCGCACTTCGTTTAATAGCCTTCTGTTGGCATACACTCTATCATTAGCGCATATAAAGAGTTTCTCAATTGCTGATGAATATACAAATATTCACAAATAAATAGCTAATTCACGGTTAAGAAAAACCTTGGCCGATGCTTCTTCTTTTGTGTGTTTCCTCTTCGTTTGAGACGCATCCAAACAGCTCTAAACGCAGCACTTTGCTTGAAATGAAGTCAACGGGAATGATTCTCACGTATCGACCGTATACTGGCTTTGTCAGAATCACTGCGGTGGCTTCTTTAGCATCCATCGATGTTTTCGGTCCATTAAATGCCATTTCGTGGTCACCATTGAAAATCTTCATCCAATCGATTCCGTTGTTGCTGTATCTGATTTTGTATGTTTTCACGTAGAACAGATGATGAAAGGAATTGCCAGAGCCTTGCAGTGTCACCTTCGTTATCTAAAACAACAACGTCATTTTGAATGTGCAAAGAAATGTCCAGGTGTCAGAATAGCTCAGTGGTAAGATTCTTGTGCATTGATCCTATGATCAGATGTTCGAACCCACCCTAAGCTAAATTTCCACTTAGAGTGGGGAGAGTCGCCAGCTCTCTGTAATTCCAGGCGTAGGCATCACGAAGTGTGGTCACATCGAGAGGAATAACTTAGACACTGCTTGATAAGCAAAAGCATCTAAGTGTCCAAATGTCTACCTTTGACATCTGGGTAGAATTATAGACAAGAGAAAAATTTCCCATAACATTGGCCTCTTCAAGAACTATGTGATTCAGTTTAATTTTACAGCTTGCAATATCGGTGAGTTGACTTACCTAGGATATTCGTTTATTTCATGCAGTATCATTATCCACATTTCGAGATTTCATGCTAATTCATGTAATCTTCGTAATCCAACATACGGAAGATTGCAGATTAAGTTATATACGCACACGCAGAGAGTGTGGACATATGTGATCTTTGGTTGGGCACAATAGTCTAGTCTTTTTGTCACCTCTATCATAGTGATTAATCAAGAATACTACACATTGGAATATTATAATCATCGTGGCTGTAATCTGAAACGTAGCTTGCAAGCCTCTTTCCAGGATAGGGGAAAATTTTCTGTCATTTTGTGACCATAAGAAACAACCAATAACTTCATGACATGATGAACGATGACCATCGTAAAGATATCGGTTGTTAAAGCTTTTCCCACATAAAAATTCTTTGAATTGTACTCATCTCATGGCTTGGAAGAATATGCTGTACGTCTGAGACCCCACATTCTCCTGCACCACACGACGTTGAGCTGTGTTGAGCACAACTGCCCTTGCATTATGAGCTGTGGCTCTGAACCGAATGCCAAATAGCATATCTAGGTGCTTAGACACCGAAACTAACCTTGAATGTGGAGCCAAGATCAATCTGCAACCAGTCCTCCTTATCATGTCGTGCCATCCAACCAAACGGGTACTCTGTCACTAATTTGTTCAACCTTGCATTCGCAGGTTTTATCATCACATTACCTTCCAACGGGGCATCGATGCTATCAGTGAATGCCTCATCGGGAACGTCACCATTTTCGATGCCAATTGGGTCTATGCAGTTGTCTAAAATAAACCCAGTATGAAGTAAGGACAGCATTTATTACTGCTACCAGCAAAAGGGTAAATTATACAACCAAACTTTTATAGTGACTTTAGTTTACTCATGATTCCGAACACAAGTTTCTGTATATTTTTCTATTTCCTTTCGTTAATTAGCAACTTCTTCCTAAATCATATTGAAGTTGAAACAAAATTCACAATAATTTTTTCTCAAATGATTCATTCACTGCATATTTAAAGTAAAAAATAAACTTTTCTGATAACTTTAGCCATTTTGAGTCCATCCTGACATTGGCTGAAGATAATTGATCTGCTGTTGTTAGGGCAACAAAGACTAAATTTTGACCCTTTGGGGGGGGGGGAGGTGGAGGAAGATAGAGAATTCAGCTTTAGCATATCAGTCCCCAAGAAATGCACAAATCTTTAAATGTTATTTAAAAAACTTCAGTAGCTCAAAAACATCTTTACATTTATATAAATTTTAATGAGGACCACGAAAGTTCAGTCATTCCTACAAATTCACTCTATTCTTCTATAAAACGAACGCTATCAAATATTTTCCTCACAATTAGCCAAACGAGTTTCTTAAAGGCCGACCCAACAATTCATGAGGGAAATGTTGCCCTAAAATAATCGTACCGACACCGTCATGTATGCAAATGTATAGATTCTCCCCACCCCCAAAAAAGAGCTAGCCAAAGGCTTGGAGGATTTGGACAGGTGGACACTTTTATAAAACTATTACCTTGATGGCAGTTGTCACCAAATTACAACATCAACAGGCGAGAAATTGCAATTTTTTTGTTCTACTGAAGGATGCGATAGAATCCCTCTGCCTTCTCCACATATTGCACGGAATCCTCAAATCAATATTCAGAAATAATACAGACAACCTGAGGACTCTCCGACATTCTAGGACTATCTAAGCGAAAATTGCAGAGCAAGATATATCAGAAAGAGCCTGCATACCCAAAGTTCCGACAATACATCCAAAGACTTCAAATCTGATGCAGATTCTTTTATTCCAGTCAATTGGAATGATCCTCAGAAAGTTTGTCGTCATTGGAAATAAAAGGTCCACCATTGCAGGGCCTTTGGTACCATGAAAAGCCTGTGACAAAAATAATGGTCAAAGATTCATTGGAAAAGGCTCTAATCCTATCCGGTCACCTTTCAAATATCTAATTTTCAAATACGCAGAGCAGTTGACATAAAAGATTAGAATGCATGGCTAATGTGAAGACGGCCTGGGCTCTATGCGACCATCTTGTGCGCTTATTTGGTCAATTGGTAGCTGGTTACCTGGCGTAAAGCTAGGGGAGGGGGCGACAGTGCAATGAGGAAGGGACTACCCACACTACCCAACAATGCAATCGCTCAGGATGGAAATACTGTTCTCAGATGCTCCATAACATAACAAATCAACTCTTTTTCATGATGTCTGAAAATTAGACGATTTCCAATTGCCTTAGAAATTCATTTGAATTCTGGAGAATGAAATTTAAGAGACTCATTGAAGACATGGGGAAAGTGAATAATTTGATAGAGCTACAATGTTTGTTTATCAGTGCATTGAGGGAATAGAGTAATTGCTTTGAATGCAAGCATTGGCAAAAATTGGTCGATAAGGCATTTTGCATCTATCAAGAACGGTTCAAGAATGGAGGTCTTCTCACTACGAAACCCTTGAGTACCTGCTCAGAGCATGGAAACTGACTCTCTGACTACTCTCTCAACGTGCTATGCATATTAGACTTGTTGAGACATGATCATGCATTCATATCAATTAATGCGTTTCTTATAAGCAAACTACGATTCACAGAAAAGACAGGAATGGGAATCTTTTCCGTGTTATAAGAGGTGGCTAGAAAAGTTTTTCGGCCGGCAGGAAGCTCACTGTAAAAGACCCAAGCCGAACGACCGTAAAGATGTGGACCCAAAGTGACCAAGAATTACTACAGTAACTGGAGCATGCGAAGAAGAGAAAGAAAGGAGATATTGACAAGACACAAAGAAGATAAAAGGTCAATGAACAGAAGAGGAGAAAGATGATTGCAGGAAAACTATTTGATAACAATAAATCTTTAACCTTTGCGAATCCATTTTCTTTGTAGGAATGCCAATGAGAGCCATCCATGCTGTAATTTAGATTATATTTTTTCACCCACTGATCTTTGTTTCGCCTGCCCAACGTCACCAGTCGTGTAACTTGTGTTAGTTTGCTGAATGCTACCTGCAATAAAGGGCGCAAAAAGCTACGATGCATTTGCGGCATTTGCTTTTCTGAAGATATGTGAATGGTAATCGCAATTTTTTGGTTTTTGGACGCATTTATCAAAAGACTAAATCGAAATTTAACAGCCTATCTGGAGTACATTTGCACTGAAATTCAAAATAATAGCCGTTAAAGAAATAATAATTTTACTCAAACTTCATCTATTCATTATATACAGTATCTTAATTGATACACGCACAAATCTTGCTAAAATGCACTTTTTATTTGACTAGTTTATAGTTGCTAACAATATGAAATATGTAGAAAAAAAGAAGTTTGTAGTTTAAGCAAGAGTTGCTTCTGAGAGAGACGATGCAATAAGTGCTGCGAATAATGATGGAGGCGATTTTGGCTATGATGCAAATTAGAAGGTGTTAGACCATGTCTATCTATCTATGCGTTGTCAAGAGGTACTATGAAAGCATAACGGCATGACTCTCCGTTTTTTTTAGTAAGTTATGCTCGGGAAAAGCCTTGGCGACCTATACAAAGCCCCAACAGAGGAAGAAGGAAGAAAGGGAAAGGCTAAGAGGAGAGAGAGAGATCAGATCAAGTTTATTAATCGAAGAAGAAGAGGAAGGCAAGACGTTCCATAAGTTGCATGTTCTAGGGATGAATGATGATTTGCGGGATAGCGTTCGTGGATTAGGCAGTGAAACTTGGAAAGGGTGTGAATGAGTTGAGCTTCTGGTGGTTCTGACAATCCTCAGAGGAACAGGAATAATCTCCCTGATCTCCTGAGAGCATTACCCGTGAAATTATCTATAAAAGATGGAAAGATCTCCGACTAAGTCGACTTGCACTGAAATTCAAAATGGTGAGTGTCATTGTAGCATTTATAAATTTGAATAATTGCCACACAACAATATACAAATCAAAATCAAGACTTTTGCAAACTTGTCCAAGATCTCATAGAAAAGTTTGCTACACTTCAGCTCTTTATTATAGGCACCTGAATGAAATTTCCGAAAGTGCCATCTCTCGCGCACCATGCTTCTTCATTCGGTCTGGCTTTCGTCGGAGTAAGCTCAATATCAGATTCTCCTGCATCTAAGTAATGATCTTTGATTCGTCCATCAGACATGCCGAGAGGCTCCAGACAACCTGTATCGAGAGTAAAATACTCAACTAGAATCAAAGGGAGTTGATTTGGCATGACGAAATATAAGGATTCCACATGAAAAGTAACATTCATCCTAAAGTAGGTGAGATTGCAGAATTACTGACTTTTCAGGAAATGCAGTGTAATCAGTGGTGTCCTTCGAAAATCTTAGGAAAGAGGGGTTCTTCGTGAAAATTTTTCAACCACGCCCTTAATGATTGCAGCTATTTCTGACCACACCCTTTTGATAGTTGCCAGAGCTATAGGTGAATATCACTGTTACTGGCTCTGTATACACCACCGAATGTGGTTGTCGGTCAATCCATTGCCTGTTATTATTTGGTGTCCACAAACCTTGCACAGAGACTCCCACTGTGTATGGCATCAAAGGCAAATGATGCATGCGCACTGCTGGGGACTGCTCTGCCAGGTCATTCTCATACCAAAGCAGCTGAACAGGCACTACCATTTCATGGTACCATTCGCCAAAAGAGGTATCAGGATCATATTCGACCAGTAAGGAGCCAGAAGCTGACTCTCCCAAAGCAATTTCAGGTACCTGTGGAATTTTTTGTGAAAGAAAAACAATGTGTACATTTTATCATTTAGCTTTCTTTGGTGAATCTTGTGATCAATAATGGAAATGGAGAAAAATGTAGTGTCTCAATTTCAAAGGTCTTACTCAAACTACGAAGATAAATCATTCCTCAAGTTAGTATCACAGTACTTCTTTGGTGGAATAGATAACGGAAGCTCTCTCTCACAAACTTGGGACAAATAAGCTTTACCTGATTTTAAAAAGACTATCAACAAGTCGAATAATGTTGTGGATAAATTTATCCAGACAAGAGGGATTGAAACGCCGTAAAGGTATCGTATCTTCCTTCAAAATGTTTGGTACCTGTGTCTCCAATTATTTTAATCGCATATTTTAATGATGATGATGATGTGACTTTAATTAGCTTGTAAGAAAAATATTTTGACACATTAAGAAAGAGTTTGATTAATTGATTGATTGATTGATCTGGAATACTAGCGATTATGCTTTCACTTTCATTCACTGTAAGCCCAATGAGCCGTCACCATTAGTATAATTATCATTAGCTGCTTGCATTGCTACATACTTTAGTTTTGAAATTTCCTGTGCCATTAATCTTTTCAACATTGAATTGCCTCGATCTGTTTTGAATCCCCTTGAAAACGAAAACACCTGGCAGAAACCAAATCACGCAGATGTTTTGTGCAGTTGAATGGCTCTGGGTCGCATGACTGATGTTGAAGTTCAGTGGAAACACATCCCTTGAAGGGAAAGAAATAGCTGAGTAAAAGGAGTGAAGAATAATGAATCAAAGCCTGTATCCTATCAATTTTCCTTGGATGTGAAGCCACTAAGATGCATAACCACATAAGTTTAGCTCTCAGCTGTAAAATTTCGCTCAAGACATTATGGCCATATGAATTGCCATGATTCTCTTTACATTTCGTCATTTCGTCCAATTTTTCAATCATGATTCTCTTTACATTTCGTCATTTCGTCCAATTTTTCAATCATGATTCTCTTTACCTTTCGTCATTTCGTCCAATTTTTCAATCACCAAGCTTATCTAGCTTCTAGAACTACCATGACTAGAAATCTTCTTCCTCATGTCATCATATTGCGTCACAGTAACATAATTCCACATTAAAAATCCTCAGGCCTATGAAAAGAGGTAACTTAGCATGGCTAAGGAGGACCATTAGAAGTTTCAGATAGTTCATTTGCCTATGAACGCTTTTAGTGAGTTACATTGGGGAAAGGTCATGGCGGCCTATACAAAGCCCCAACAAAGGAAGAAAGAAGAAAGTAAAAGGCTAAGAGGAGAGGAAGATAAGATCAAGTTTATTTATCTTGGACTTGTAAGAGGGCAAGTTGTAGGATTTGGGAAAGGAAGAAGAAGACAAGGCGTTCCATAAATTGCACATTCTTGGGATGAATGATGATTGGCGGGATAGAGTTCGTGGATTCGGTAGTGAAACTTGGAAAGGGTCTGAGTGAGTCAGATTAAAAGGTCAACGAGAAGGTGCTTTCACACCAATCCTATGGTCGGTGGTTTGAATCAACCTTCAGCTACAATTTCACTTTGAGTGAGGGGAGTCATTGCGTTGCGGTAACTCCAGGCGTAGGAAGCTTGAGAAATGGTCACATTGAGAGGAAGGACATGGACACTGATTGACAAGTAAACGCTTCTTGGTGTCCGAAAATCTACTTAAGATGTCGAGTAGAAAGAACAAAAGCGTGATAACAGCCACTTAGAAGATTCCAGTCATTGGTTTTTACCCATTGACAATAATGTATTCAATTCATTTATATTTTGCACGTAAAACTTAAGCTTGACTCATGTACAATGTGGATTCTTGTTGACTGAATTGAATGATCAGCCATCCTAGGTCTAATCTGCCATTGTACAACAAATTTACAACCATCTAATTTGAAATTCGATCTTGAATTCAATCTCTAATTGTACTTAAATACGAATTTATCACCATCTTTAGTTCTAAAAATTAGCATCTGAAAAACTTACCCTTTTTTCACGAATTCTTGAAGATTGTGACTTACATTGAGTTGCAAAGATGGGGCCAACTGGAACAAACATTGGTTATCTCTCATTACAGGGATAAGACTTTCTTGGAAATGTGTCATACGCAGTAACAAGAGTTGAAGCGTATTTCGATAGCTCAGTGTGGTAAGGCAATTTCTAAAAGGGGATGACATGGAATCGCTTTTTGCATTGATATCAGACAGAGATTAAAGAGGGAGCTTAGCTGTCCTTTACAGGGAGGAGATTTGCTATCTCCTTGGAATCCCTGGCGCAGGAATCACGAGGCGAGTTCAAATCGAGGGAAGGACCAATACGCTGCTTGATATGTATCGCCTCATTGTTAAGATTACAAATTCCAGAACGACCAAGTTGATAAGACGTGTATTAAGTCAAAAAGCAGCATTATATTGTAACACTTGAATCGAACGAACGGAATAGATAAAACAACAGCAGAACTTCAACGGCAACGCTTCTTAAAAGCGTAAAATTCATCAGATCAAGTGCCATGAAAAGTCATGCGACTGGCTCGAGTGTACCAGCGGTAAAAGCATTACGTAATAGCCGGTGATAAAGTTGCGAATCAATCAGTATTTTTTACACTCCCAGCGCCCATTTGTCAACCTTTAGAAGTTAGTTAAGAGGGATGCATATAACAAAAGCGTGGTAAGGAATCAAGAATGATGGCTACAATTCAACCCATTCTTGGCTATGTCTCGTCGTTAAATGCATCGATTGAACTCTGTGATAGAACGGCATCTTTCGAAAACTTGATGAGAACTTTGATGAGAACTTTGATGAGAACTTTGATGAGAACTTTGATGAGAACTTTGATGAGAACTTTGATGAGAACTTTGATGAGAACTTTGATGAGAACTTTGATGAGAACTTTGATGAGAACTTTGATGAACAAAAATTGGCGTGCATTTAATCAAAACATTGTAATTGCCTCGTTTAACTACACAGAGAACCTCTTTGTCGATCCGTATCGAAAGTACGCTGTATGCAACCGTTTAAGTGATACCGTATTCATTTCATACCGTATTCGTAAGCGTCTTGGCTTTATGCCGGATTGGCAAGCGTCTCCGTGTAAACGAAAGGCCAATCCGATATCATTTCATACCGTATTCAAACGAATACGGTATCGTGCAAATGTAGCCTTAGTTTCTTAAGTGATGCGGCGTTAAGTTTTAGTTGCTATCTTCAACATGCTTATCAAACCATTGCTAACTCTGTTGCATTTGGTAAAAATCTTTCTTCAATTTGGAGCTTCACTGCAAGAAAACCTTTAAGAATACTTGATGGATAAAATGAAACGCTGTTCAAAGTTTTATTGCAATGCGTAATTCTTGAAAATAATAATGCTTTACTTACGCTCTCACATGCTCCCATCCCATAACTGCAAATAAGACCTAAAAAGGGCGTTGAAAGAAACTTCAGTCACAATACAATACGTAAGGGTTCGATAGTCGTGTTTTAGTGGTAGAGGACTGTCGTTAACATGATTTTGCAATAATTACAGAATCACCGCATTAGCAAAAGAGTTGAGGAAAGACGTCCAAAAGATTCTCCTAGAAATCTCAGTGAAATGGAGACATTGGAAGGTTTACAGTTTTTCGGCACAGCTTGCATTTTGCCTTCAAATAGCATGATCTGTGCTTGCCGTTCCAATTCAAACATTTGCAAAAGATGCCTGATAATTTGGTCACTTAAACTGGGTCAAGAAAGAAGAGTTCTCGCCGAGGCCCTGTTACGCAGCTTTGTGATTCACTAGAAATGAAGAAAACTAATTCTTTCAATACGCGAAACATCACTTCCACGCCAAGGATTCCCAGAACGCTTCATCGGTGATGACAATCCTTTCAGCCAACATCGAGGGGTTATCTGCTGCAAATTCGTCCACAGCTGAAGCAGCAATGCACAATGGATGACTTACTTTGCATGTACCTCAACAACAGCAAAGCATATGTGATGATGTGGAAGAATACTGTCTAGGTACACGATAGAAAAAGAAGTCACTTAAACGCTGCACCGAACTTCCCAGAACATGTCAAAAATTTTTGTAGAAGTTGTATTATACATCGATATGCAGTGAGTTATCTTCGCTACATAAGTAGAGAAATAATGAGATAAACTGGAAATTTGATATTTGGATTATAAGCAGTAAACGTGCAGTACTATTCAAAGTGTGTTTTAATGAGGAAAGCTAACATATCTGTGATTTCTTGTCGCACATGTGATGCAATGAATAAGCACCAAATGTTTTCTAAAAGGATCAGAAATAGACATTCAGCAATATATGAGGAATAAAAACGAATTTTCAAATGGAAGAAGATAATACCAATTAAAGGAACGATCGAAGCTTTCATGACTCTTTCAAAAAATGTTCCTTTCTTTAGTCGTGATAAACTCCATATAACAGCCTCATAATGACCTTGATTGATAAACGAACGTGAGAACATATTGTATGCATAGAGTCTGTGCTCATTGTGGAAGGAAACCGAATGGAACTATTCACAAAATTTTGTTATGAGCAGAAAGAACAGTTGTCTAAATTTTCTGAAAACTCATTTCCAGAGCTATCTGTTGGCATTGTTCTACACTAATTCCTTCAATTTCCAAATTGATAAATGATTTGCTTCCAAGACATGAGATCTAAATCATAAAACAGTGCTTTTTAAAGGAAAAGCAAAACAGTCTTTCTCGATGAGTCTTAACTTGGCTGCTTTACCGTGAAATGAAGCAAATCCTTTTCGCTTAAAACCTCAGCAAAGAAAAAAATGGTTTTTCGCTCTAATATGGCATAAAAAATTCATTAATTTGACTTTGGAATTATGAATTGAATGCCATTTATTGAAATATTTTCTAACATATCAAGACCAAGTTTCTTTCAAACTTGTTCCATTGCCACATAATTTAATGCAATAGACGTCATTGGATATCCGCCATGAATGAAGTTCTTTGAATCTGTTCTGCTCGAAGCAGCATCCATCAGGTCATGGATTGGCCCCACAGATGCATACGGCTCTTCAACGCCCCCATCCCCAATGCAGCTTCCATTGCTTTCGATTATAACTAACAGCAGATGATTAATCGATTTCCAGTTTCTTTCCTTTCGTTCATTATTGTGTGAAATGGACCAAATGACCATTTGATTGGGACTGTAGGTCGCTGGACCTTGTTCTAGATTGTTACAACGAGCTGGTCTGTATACGGTTCAACCTTTTTGCTGGTAAAAGCTGGCTGGGCCTTTTATGAATTCATGCCCAAGTCGTGCAAAGGTATTATTGGTTGATGCTTGAGCAATATGAAATTAAACCAGGGATTATTACTACAATGCTATATCGGCACTCTTCCAAAGCTGAATGACAAATGTGAGGCATCCGTCGAAACGAGACACATGGTCAGCAAGAACGAGACTCGTCGATTGAAGTCTGCAAGACTCAAATATGGCATCACGACATTTGCAGGGCACTGTTTTCAGCAGAGTGAAATCTCTACTTTCAACTGGCGCCTTGAAAGAGAAGCCGATTTGGTGAGTGTTTCATTTGATCACACCTGTATGGGTTTTGTTAGCTGAAAGCAAATTCTTTCAAGGAAAGGCCTGTGTTCGTACTGTATTATTGTTTAGTATAATACAATATGTAGTATAGTGTAGTATAGTGTAGTGTAGTGTAGTATAGTGTAGTATAGTGTAGTATAGTGTAGTATTGTATAGTTCTGTATAGTACACCATAGTGTTGTGCTGTAACATTGAATGTAACCCAGATCTAACATCGAATAAGAGGATCTTCATCTGGCCTAATTCCCATCCATTGGGGTCAACCTAGTTCAGTTATTTTAAATGAAATAACTGAACGGAACTGCACAACCATGCGAATCAGTCCTTTACACTTTGTTCTGTCCCTTGCATCCTCTGCACTCGTTCCCACAGGCTCTGAGTCCTCTCTAATGCAATCAGCCTATCTTCCCTTCGGTCATCCCCTCTTTCTCGGGGTCCACCATCCTTCTCCAATCCAAACCTGTTGGCCAACATGCTCTTCTTCTTTCTGTACCACATGCCACATCCGCCTCAACCTAGTTTTACACAGCTTCTATGATAGTCTCTCTTTTGGGTGAGGGGTAGAGTCTCACTATGATTTCTTCTGTTTGGGAAATGCCAACCTCATATTCGTTATAGGCATATGAAAGTGAATTATTTTATTTATAGCAAGCTCTTACCCGAGTTTCATTTCAAGAATAAAGATCAGAATTTCGTAACTGCCTTTCTCCAATTTTAAATCTCTACTTCCTAGTCTTTCATTAATTCAATTGATTGGTTTCAAATTTTTCAAAATAACTTAAAAGAGGTTTGGATGTTTTTCTGTGAAGACTTTAGTTTTCATCAGCAGAAAGTGATGGCCTTATGTCCCTCCATTTTTTCACTATATCCTTGGCACCATCGTGGTTTGAAGGGCACTTGCTCTGGACAGGCTCAGATCTTTGATGTACAGCCAATATTTGGAGGAAGTGAACTCTCTGCTGCAAATTAAATTTGCGAAGCAAAAAGAAATTGTATTGGAATAAGAATTTTCTTCTGTCGGTACATGACAGTTAGGTGGCAATCTAAGTTACAGAGGATTTGCTAGAGTTCTAGATTGAAATGGAGGGATTGTGTGGCAAGGGTATTATCCCTAAAAACTGTGGATGGAGAGCAGCATTGGCGTACAGATTGGTGATTACCCACCTCAAAGGGCCGTGCTGGCAGTGCTTTGTGTCAAATAACTTATGTAAGCTACTTGCAGGTCGTTCTGTTTCTCTTTTTTAACCTTAAGCATGAGCCTAGGTAATTGAAAATTCTAGTAAGATGAGTTATAGACAGTTCCACTACAACCAAGAATCTTCTTTTCTACATTTATACAAACAGCCTCTTTTAGTTCCTTAGCGTAGTGTGTAGTTTAGTGAAATAAAGTGTATTGTCTTAAACTGTTTCCCAATAATTGCATGTTTGATCTGCTAAGGCTATGTTTGACAGTTTGTTTGGAAGATGGTTGCAGAGTGCACCAAAATGTAAAACAAGTTGCGTTTATGCTGTTCATTTTGGTTTGTGCAGATGTGGGTGGAAATTTTTCTCATCTGCTCCAAATTTCATAGATTGCCAATTAACATTACATGTAGGTATGATGTAATGGCTGCATTTCCACCAGTTGTTCAGGCGAAAATCACTGATGTGCCTGAAAGAGGCAGACCTCCCGTTCTGCAGTACAAGGAAGATGACATCCGAGACGCTTTCCTCGAAAGATTTCCTATTTTGTATAAGCTTGCGACAAACCTCTCAAGCGCAGTTGATACAAAAAAGACGAAAGCTGCTGGTTTTCCGTCATTGGACACCCTTGTTGAGAAGTACAAGGATTACAACAAAGTACATCAGGACTCAGAAGTAGCCATGGAAAGAACTGCTGCATGGGTGCTGAGTGAGATGCAGGATGCAAAAATTAAAAAGACTTGGGTGAAACAAGTAAGAAATTTGAAGAAACAGGAAAATGACAGTGACAGTGAAAGAAAGTTGAACACTGATGAAAGTATAGACATATCTCAGCTATTTAAGTTATCCAAGCCTGGAAAGAGTAATGTTTGATCCTGGATAGAGTAATGTTTCATAGGTGCCCTAGATGAAAACAATCCATTTAATCAGATCTTACCAGTCTCAATGCAAAAAATGTGGCAAAAGGCATTATATGCTATGGTATTTTTAGTTTGAAATATTTTTCTTTCACATACTGTAGGCTGCTGTGCTGCATACTCGATTTCAAGCGTAGCTGAAACTAGAGACAGGGCTAGGAAATTTCTCTAGGAAAGTGGATTTTATGAGGTGGTTTTTTAATGGTGACACGTATATGATTTGAACTCACAACGCCTGTTTTGAGTTCTCACGTTGAACCAACACACCAAAGCAGCCCCCTGTAGGCTATCCTGTCCGAACGCAAAATTTATGAAAGAGAACTATTCTCTTTTTCAAACTTAAGAATAGCACCGAATTCCAGAAAAACACAAAAAGCTACCTAAACTTCACATGCAGTCGAAATGTTCATTGCTTTAGCAGCGTCATACTGTTAGAGCACTTTCTTCTTTTGCCATGCCGTAGGGGAATCTTGCTATGTCTTTAACTCTTCCATTTGTCTCTGTTTCAAGTAAGTGTTTACCAAGCGTTTTCAGTAGGGAAGCATTTTCCAATGAATATAAAATAGTTTTTTCCAATGACTGATTCTCCAGCATCGTACTGTACTTTGCTCAAGACTTTGCTACTATGTACTGTAATAAGAGAAGGATTTGAGGCTTGAAATTAATTCATTAGGAATGTGTATGTTTTATAATAGAGCATTGAGAGAATCAGACAAGCTGAAATTTCAGCGAATCTTCCTTTTAACTCATCTCATGCTCCCAGTCATTGTACCATGATATGTTGTCTCTACACCAGCTTCATCTCTTCCTGCCGCTCACCACAATTGCTGCTTCTTCAAATATCATGGTCCTATTCAACAAATCATTCCTTGTTCCTTCAAACATCCTATCCTTTGGTCTTCCCTGCTTTCTTCTGGTGGATGCTTGAACTTTCATTGATGCTGTCAACTCCACTCTTCTAAGAATGTGACCAAGATAAGCCTACTGTTGTTCTTGTATGAAGCTCATACTTCTTTTGCTTTTGTAACCTGGTTAAGATTTTTGTTCTTCACGGTTTACTCTCCAGGCTTCAAATTTGGCTATGTATGGATGCTTCCTTTATTTAAGACTACATTGCAGGAGAGCCATTGAAATTTGGTGGTTTTGCAAGGGAAATTTTAGGTTGGATGAATTAGAAAGATTTTTTAGCAAATCCAAACAGGGTGAAATGGCCAGCAACGAACTTGTATTTTGCAGGACTTGTATTGGTACTTATTTTGCTGAACTTTTATTGATATGCAAACTTGTATTGGTACAGGTTAGGTAAAGAAATAGTTAAAGCAAAAGAGCAACTTTTGGGTGTAATATGAACTTTTTCTTTGTCATCAGCACACTAAGCAACAATAAAATGCGTTGGGTCTATGCAAATATTATAAATAACCTAAGATGTTTCTTTCCTTCAAAGCTCATCCTTTGAGGTTGGAGTCTTGGCTTTACCCTTTCCTTGACTCTCCTTTTCCCGACCAGTTTTTCCTGAACATAAAATGAGAACACTTCAGTTGATCGCTATAGCTAAGTAGCTCATTCAGAGATTCTCATTCTCACAATCAAAGAAAAAATAAGGGAGAAAAGTAGGACCAAAATGTAAAATAAATAATTTGTCATCAAAGCTTTTATAAATGTGAATAAACAAGCATCTCTGGAAAACTGTCCTTTATCAAGTACTTGGGAAAACTGAATTACTTGGTCCACAAAATATGCACCAACTTTGCAAACAAGTTTCATTTATCACATGAAAGGTGTATGGGACAAAATTTTGGGTGACAATCAAATATCACCTCATTAAGAAATTTGGATATCCTCGGGAGATCCGTTCCATCAACTAAGAATTTAGACCTGGAATTGCTGAGCTGAGCATAACAAATCCTTCCTGAACACGTGGAATGGTACAATAAAAAATGATGTCAAGTAAAGTACCCACCATTATCTTTGCTATCAAGCCACTCAAAATAGCGGTCAAGAAGATTGGTTACTTTGTCAAATTCTTTCACCGATTCCTGAAATCAAGAACCGGCCATTTATACACTGAGAGATTGAAATGGACCAAAACATTAAGAAACATAATTTTCCCAGCATAGTGTAAGGATATTATCAGCTGCTATAGCATTGGAAATATTAGAAAAGTATCAGTAGATTCATGCCAAGAGCCTTGTAAAGGTGGAAAGGATAAAACACCAGTTACATTTTGAAGAGACAGAAAAGCAAGAGTCGCACAGTCATAAAGAGTTTTGGGGAGCACACAGTCACAAAGACATCATCCTGAGCCATGTCATTATGAAGCAGGGTGGCTTGTGCCTTCCCTCTCAATACTGAACCCTAGCTTTACCCATTCAGTGATAAGTGGTCATAGAAGGCATCTATAGGCGCAAACAAGCACAACTGGTAATGAATAATAATAATAAAGAGGAATCTTTATACTGGATGAAGCACTTCAGCTTTAGATTAGATGTTGTCAATGTGTGTCCAGTGTGTGCCCTCACAGTTTCTTCTGAGTACTCATTTACCGACCGCGAAAGGATGGACAAGGATGGACAGCTGAGTAAACTGTTAGCTTGTGGTTAGTGGCTCTGACGACAGGATCCGAACCCATTTGAGTAGACTCACAAGATTCGAAACACAGCGCCTTAACCACTCGGCCACATCACCATGTGCCATGTTGCAATATGTAATTATTTTGTTTTTAACCATGCCATTACTTGAGTTCAAAACAAGGCCCTTATTGATATCAGTGCCTCTTTGCACTGGAAAGGTTTACCTGCATATTATTTATGTTACATTGTTAGTATATTATTATGAAAAATGTTTACATCAGTATTACTATGCATCAAGCCCTGGATCTTAAGCAAAGAAGCCTTAGGAGGATCCTATTGAAAAGCACTTCTACTGAAATGAAGCCCATCTTTAAATATCTGTGTCATTATTTCTACCATTAATAGCCATGAAACTTTAACCACTACACAAAGTATGAGATATGCAGCTGGTTTTAATCAGCTTCCAGCACAGCTGTCTCAGCATGCTTCTGCCAAATTAAAAAAAGAATAGAAAGGTCAATCCCGTAGATTTTAAAATTTGATTTTAAACTGCTATGCCAGCTACCCCTGCAGGATTGTACACTATCAAAACTGGATCATAAAACATACCGCCCTTCTTGGATTATCTTCATCATTTTCTTCGGAGTTGAAATCATTGAAATTAAGAACACCGTCTTTATTGAAATCTAATGCTTCATAAAACTGCAAAAAAGATACAGAGAATTAGATGCCGCAAAACAGACCCTGGCAAATCAACTTATGCGATGCAAGGTGGATACGCTCAGCCAGCAATTTGCCATGAGAAACCAATGGTAAATTTGAGTTCACGTTTAAGGAACGTCAATTACTTTCGGACATATGGTACCAAGCCACACCAGCTTGTAATATTTCTAGCTTTATTTCTGTAGATATGACAAGCATAAAAGAGTAGCAGAACAGCCAGGTTTAAAATATCAACTACCTAACCTCCATTCCAAAAAGTTATACAGAAGGTAAACATGAAATTGGTTAAAACCGATTCTTCACTTCTAAGATATAAATCAAACTTAACTATGTATTCGTACAGCTCGGAATATTGCTGTCTTTGAAAATTCACTAGATTCTTATAACTGAAAATGAACTTCTAGGTAGAAACAGGTCAATCAATGGAAGATTGGAAAAGATCAACTAAAAAGTGCAAATGCTTTGCCTATGATGTTGAAATTTCCCACAATATTGTGAGCACGGCTCAAAAGAAAGAATTAGACAATTCATATAGCACTGTGTCTTCTATAAAGCTATAACATAGGCAACATGTAGCAGGGCTTCTCTTGATAGCAGCTATATTTATAGCTGATTGAATTACCCTGTAAAATATAGCATTATTATTATTACTATTATTAAGTTGGTTCTCATTCTGTGAAATGAACAGGCACTCGCAAATAAAACTGTCATTTGATGCTACCATAACTGGCATTTATGGCACGTAAAACAAAGTTTGAAATGAGTACACAATATACCAAGCCAATCCAACTATTCAGAAGCCATTCTTTGATGGGGACGTATCTTTCTCAGTTCAATCATTCTGAATCTACAAAGCAACAGATTCAAGAAAAAGCTCTTTGCTTACCAATTTGGCGAACTTCTCTCGCCTTTTTTTATTAGGAATTTCATAGATCCCCAAGTCAGCTAATTCACCATCAGACTAAAAAAAATTGAGAAATTGTATATTTTCTGACATGGATTGCAAAGCATAGGAGTCATGGTGGCATGTGCTGCTTGCTGCATGAGACAAATTGATTGTACTGTCACCAGCATATCTACTGAAAATATTGCACCATTTTCCTTTTATTTGATAATAACAATAATCTATATTCAATACATGCATTACAGATGGCTTATTGCTGTTAAAGTTACATTAGATGTGCTGCCTTAAGTTTACAGCTTAGATAATCACGAATACTAATACAAACCTCTTGAATGTCTTTGAGGAAGACATCATAGGGGATTTCACCAACATTCTTAACCTTGAAATAATCTTGGAAAATGGTCCTAGAGTGATAAATAGAAGGTCAAAATATCTAACAGGCATGTTTTTTAACTGTAGGCTACAGTTTAATTCTGGAATCATCCTGATGATCATACCATGTGATTGTAACAAAATTGTCAGAGAGTCAAAAGGAAAGACTAACTTCAATTTTATTTGCCAACCAGATTCTTATGCTTAAAGAATTCCTGCAAAAATTTGACTCTGCTTTACATCAGACAACATTTGATATATGTTTAACTACTCTGGCCAAACATTGATTGGTTATGTCTAACAAATTATATACTGTATATTTATCCTGTTTCCTACTGATCTCATATGTTTCTTGCAAATATATTATGCAGCCTTTATACTTGATAGTTTCTTTGCTTCTTTGATTATGCCGTTTCCAGGAAAAGGACTTTTTATAGATTAGGTAAGGTATTCACTTACTCGTATGGTTTCTCTGCATTTTCCTCGCCTTCTTCAGAGGATGGCCCATCATACTTTTCATTCTGGTCTTGAAATTTGAATTTATCCAGTGTTGCTTCCTCTGGCGTCAAAGTGCAGTCTTTTGGATGAAATGTGTTATTATTGTACCACCAGACATTTAGAGCCATGTTTGTCATGTTCTCATTTGCATATGACGTCACTTGATGGAACCTGCAGCAGATTTTTTATGGCATTCATTTCTGATAGGAACACACTGTACAGTGCTCAATTTCACTAGAAAATGATCTGGAATATAAATTTCGTCCAGTCCTATTCAATAATCACATGATATTTGACTCCACACATGCCACTGTCTGCCATTCAGGCATATAATGGACACCAATGTGAGACCTACTGAGGTATCATTTCTTTGCAACTTGTGAGGTCTACTCTTGTGGGTTTGAATCCTTTTGTTGGGTCCATTAACCACAAGTCAACACCAAACTCAGCTGTCCACCCTTCAAGGTTGGTAAATGAGCACTCAGAGGTAATTCTGCAGGCCCACATCAGCTAGATAGCCGTCCCTATACCCAGCCTACGTTACCAAATTAAAACAAACCAAAACCAAACCACCCATCTAAGTTCTAAGAGCTCACAAATCCGCCAATTTCAAGTGAAAGTCGAACTTGGTGTACTGAACACTTCTGACCATAGAGTCTGAGTACTTGCACTGAGCCACCCCAAATTCTATTTCCTACCAATCATTGTCAAAATAATCATCATTATCATCATAATCACCTTTACCATGGCCGTCATCATCACTATCACCTTATCAGAATCACAATCATCATCATCACAATCATCATCTTCACCATCACTATCATCATCATGATTATCAGCATCATCATCATCATCATCATCATCATCATCATTATCATCATCATCATCATCATCACCATCATCATCATCATCATCATTATTATCATCACCATCATCATCAATCATCATCATCAATCATCATCACCATCATCATCATCATCACCATCATCATCACCATCATCAACACAATAATAATAAAATAAAAAAAAGGATTAGGACTTCTGAATTTCTTGGATCTACTATTAAGATGAAATAGTTGACTTAATGTTGACACTTGAAAGGATTTGCAAATCATCAATTAACTGAGCAAGCAGTTTCTTTACCATTGATATGGGATGTACAAACAGTCTCCTTCTTCCATGACCGCTTCATAATAATCTACTTTTGCCAGGCCAGGATACTTGAGGAAATCCACCCTAGATGAACAATAAAAATCAACTATAGAATGATCAGCAAAAGATAGTCTTTAGAGGTGTGGGCTACGTTTTAATACAATATTAATGAAACTTATGATCTATGGTTAACCGGCTCATTTGGGGTGTGTCTCAAGTGCATTGCGGGTGCTGGTCCCAAGTTTGGATAAATTTTGAAGGATGATTGCTCGAAGGGCATCTAGCTGTAAAAGAAACTAAACTTGATCTTATGTTCCTCTCCTTTTAGCCTTTCACTCTCTTCTTTCTTCCATTGTTAGAGCTTTGTATAGGCCATCATGGCCTTTCCCAACATAACTCACTAAAACAACTAAGTGCTACTTTGGACAACCTTTGCTTACTGTAGAAGACATTTGCAGTGATTTGGAAAGAAACGCAAGAGTTTTACTCAGGTACAAGAGATTGTTAGTGGCACAAAAAATATCAAGAATAAACAACATAGCGTGAATAGCAGGTTAACATGACTTGCAATGAAACAAGTTAGGTAGGTAATGGTGAACAGGGCATAAATGACTGATTTGCTAAGTTATGGATTGACGCTTAGCTTGGTCTTCTAGTTATATATATTCATATTGGCAAGCAATCTACATAAGGTTTAAAAAGCAAGCAACATAACTGAGTCACAAAAATAAAAAAAATGTTGACAAGTCACTGCCTTCTTTTTGGATTGAGCCATCTGGTTTCAAGATTTTCACCGCCGTTTCTCAGTGCGCTTCTCCATGCTAGTTTGTCTTCAGGGGGTTCTTCCCTCTTGCTGGTGTCAATGTCAAAGGCCTTCTATTTAATGACATGATAATCAAGGGAATCTATTATGTCCATCAGATAGAATCTTCCGTCAGCAAGTCAACAAAAGATTAAACTTATACAAAGCTAATGCTTACTGGTCTATGTCAACAGCACTGTAACCATTAGGTCTATCAATCACAACCTATGGAAAAAGAACTGTGTCAATATATGGTCTGTAAAAGCTTTCAGCTAAGTCCCAACTGTTGGCAAAGAACTAGACGATGGACGTGTAACAAACACCAAAGATATCAACTGGTGCAAAAGAGAAAGAAAGTTTAAGGATTTGCACACAACTCCATAGATCTAACCTCTTTCTTATACTTTGGATATTCTGCTAGCAAGAGTCTCTTCTTTCCTCTGTACAGACAATTTATATTTTCAAATGAATCTTGGTGAAGGACGGATTTAGTACCACCAGAACTGAACCACATTAGCTGAAAGGGAAGCAAGTGGCAAGTATGATATTAGAATGTTCAGAAACATGAAAGTGCACAATATGGTAACATGACTTGCATCAATTGTTTTACTGTTATGAATTCATGTACACACACAGAAAAATACAAGCATGATGCTATCTGGGAAGGGAAAGAGCTTTTCTGATTATTGAATATGAGATTGGAAAAACTTTCTAAAAATTATTGCGACTAAAATCTTCAACTAGGTCTTTAGGATTGCAATATAACAATTTAACATTGGCAAACTCCATTCTTAACAGAATATGTCTTGTGCGAATGGTATCTCAAAATGGGTCAGTTGCAGTAGGCAGTATAAAAATAGGTAACAAATTTGATCGAAGAAATATTTCATGAATTTATATTACCATCATTGAAAGTTTGCCCTTGATATTGTTGCATCGTAGCACTGGTGGCAATAGGAACTGATTCCTGTTGAAAGGTAAGTTTGTTTCAGAGCAATCTATATTGAAATTGCCACGAGATACAGAGTATTATCATCATTGACTTTATACAAACATGAACCAACTGTTTTGCAAAGCATATTCCTGTAACTACTGGAGTATTCTACTAAAATTCTACTAAGACATCATTTGAAAGAAAGGTGTCAGGATAGCTCAATGGTAAGATTCTTGCGAATTGATCCTATGGTCAATGGTTCGAGCCCTGCCTCAGCTAAACTTTCACTTAGAGCAAGGAGAGCCCCCAGCTCTCTGTAATCCCTGGCATAGGAATCACGAGGTGTGGTCACATCGACAGGAATGACCTAGACACTGCTCGATAAGCAAAAAGCTTCTCAGTGTCCAAATTTGTACCTTTGACATCTAGGTAGAATCATGTGTATAAAAAAATTTGAAAGAAAGGGCATTTTGCGTAAAAATACTAATTGTCTTATAAACAGAGTTCAAGAATACTTGTTGGTCGTCATAGGAATCTTTACAACATGCATCCAATAAGTTCAACAAAACAGGGATGTTCTGGATTTTTCCAGTAAAGTTATGACTACAGTGTCAGACTTCAGAAGTATAGACTCTCAAAAATCCATTTTTTGATTCTATCAAGTCCCTGACAAAGCTACTGCATTCAATCTATCCTCATTGCAAGCTGGAAAAATGCATCACATATCTATCCATCCATTCATTAATCTATCCATCTATCTATCTATCTATCCATCTATCTATCTATCTATCTATCTATCTATCTATCTATCCATCTATCTATCTATCTACCTTCCTATCTATCTATCTATCTATCTATCTATCTATCTATCTATCTATCTACCTATCTATCTATGTATCTATCTATCTATCTATCTATCTATCTATCCATATATCTATCTATCTACCTATCTATCTATCTATTTATCTATCTATCTATCTATCTATCCATCTATCCATCTATCCATCTATCCATCTATCCATCTACCTATCTATCTAATAATGATGTAAACTGACCTATAAATAGCATTACGAAAACTACATTTGAAACAAACCATACTAAGTCAAGCAACAGCAAATAATCCTCTTTTCCCCTTTTTCATATTTCAAAACTGCAGTCGTGGGAAATGTAAGATAAAATAAATTCAAAACTTTGCTGGGAAACCAAAAAACACCACCAGTAAGATCTTACTTAAGCTGGTCAGGTACATCAGTGACTGCATAAATATCATCTTTATGGTAGTTTTCAATGAAATCTTTCAGTGTTCTCCGTTCCATTTTCCCTTGTCTAGTCTCTTTCTTCCCGACCTCCACATCAAGTTCCATTTTTTCTGAATCAGGGTGATTTCTCAAATACTCATCACTCCAGAGGTGAAATGCTGATGACAACTTTGCTCCTCCCTTGAAGATAACTGCCTTCTTCGAATCCTTGTCGACATAATTTTTAAAGAAAACTGAAAATGAACAAGGAACAGTTGGTTTGGTTAAATACGTAAAAAGTGCTCCGGTGAATACAATTGATATGTTTACTAAGATTGATAGAAAAAGTTATTGCTACAAAAAAGTCAACTCGACCCCTGCAAATTAGACTTCTTCACCCCTGCTGTTTTGGGAATAAAATTGTACGTACCTATGTTTAACAATTACGTCATTGCCAGCCATGTTGATTATATGGATACAACGGGAGTTGAATACTTCCTCTTGATGAATCTCATTTTGAATTTTCGATTCTAGCACCAGTGATAAAATCCTGGATATCTTTACTCTTAATTTACTGATCAGATCGTAATTTAATGATCAGAGGTCTTGATCTGTCCTGCACAACAGCTTTCGAGGTCCTTCCATGAATGTGGGGGGAAACAGAAACTCACGATCGTCAGTGCAGATAAGACTGTTCCATGTTTGCACAGTTCAGTCACTCACTTCAAAACTAAGGTTGGAGCTTCATTCCTTCAGCATACATGCAAAATACTTACGCATTCTCGACTGTAAAAAAATTATGCTTGGCAAACTGAGAGACGGTAGGCCACTTACCGTCTGGTTCTGGGAATCCCTCGACTTCAGCAACCTTGTTCATCGGCCTACCAGTTCCTAACGGCTTCAAATGTCCTGGCCAGGAGGATGGATCATCATTTAATGAGATCTCACCTAATGCATGACCCACTAACAAAACTGATAGAAGGATAAACCGTTCAAGTACAGGTGCCATCATTCCTTTACGGGGTGGTCTTATTTGCGGAAATAGACATAAATTGCCATATGGCAAGCGGAAGTTTTTCCGATTCCACAGGGAAACAACGCATGCTAAAAAAAGATGCACCTCCGCAGTCATCGCAGTGTTCCGAAAATTCATCGGTCAGTGTGGAGACAATCCAGAAACCTCCGCGTTGGTGTCCCTGGATATCTACCGCCAAAAGTGATCTCGACTCATTTTTGTCGGCTCTTAACCGATTCTGCAATTAATTTCCCTCAAAGCACATTTGAGGGAAATAATCGATGAATTAAACCGGTTAATGCATGTTTCTCCGTACGTCGTCAAGTCATAAAAGATCACATCAAATAATCCTCTACTTAACTAGAAATATAAAACCTCTTTAGCTCGACTATGATGATTTGAATGAGAATTGTATTTCTTATTTGAATACAGGATTTTAGTGATAACACTGCTTGCAGACACTTTCACGGGCATTGTTCTCAGGAGATCAGGGAAACTATTCCAGTTCCTCTGAGGCGTGTCAGGACGACCAGAAGCTCAATTCATTCACATCCTTTCCAAGTTTCACTGTCTAATCCACGAAATTTGTCTCGCAAATCATCATTCATCCCAAGAACGTGCAATTTATGGAACGTCTTGCCTTCTTCTTGCTTTCTTGAATCTTACAACCTGCCATCTTGCAAATCTAAGATCAATGAACTTGATCTGATCTCTCTCCCCTTAGCCGTTCGCTTTCTTCCTTCTTCCTTTGTTGGGGCTTTGTATAGGCCACCATGGCCCTTCATTAACATACATTGTAAAAAAAACAAAAAAGTGCAATTTTGCGATTATAGAATATCCTGTATAAAATTTATTGTTTCGATTACTATCATCTATCAATCTTCTCCTTAAAAGTGTAGATATGTCATGATATGGTGGTGCTGTGGTGTAGTGGTTAAACATGCGGACTCACAACACAAGGGTTCTCAGTTCGATTCCTCCACGTGTCCCTCTAAAAATGCCATTGGTGAGGAAGGCAACGGGAAACCACCTCATAAATTCCACTTCCCTAGAAAAAAAACTCAGAGCCTCTGTCTCTGGTTCCTGCTACACTCGAAGCCAAGTATGCGACGCAGTTTTATATCATAATGACTGCTATTATTATCGTTGTTACTGTGATTTTTATCATCTTTTCCTTATTATTATTATCATTACTGTTGTTGACTTGAATGTGAAGCACGCTTACTCGCCTTGAGTGGAAGCCAAAGGAAAAGTTAATTTTGTAGATCATTGGTAAAATTTAAGTAAATCAATACTAAGCCCTTCAGTATTGTGCCTCGATTATTTCATGAGAAAAAAACTTTTTAATCAAGGTGATCATGCTGCTATTGATCTCAGATTTGAAAGAAGACAAATTGCAGCATTCGAAAATCGAAGAAGAAGGCAGAATGTTCCATCAACTTCATGTTCATGGGATGAATCACGATTTTTGGGGTGGAGTTCGTGGATTAGGCAGTAAAACTAGGACAGGATGTGAATTGGTAAGGCTTCTGGTGTTCCTGAGATATGTGGCTGTGGACCAACCTCACAATTATCTGCTCCATTGAAGATCTTTTATGGCTGAAGAGTGGGTGATAGAGTTGCTGGGTCGAGTTTGGTGACAGAAGCGATGACGATGACGATGATGACAATAATGGCAATGTAATGACGATGATGATGTTGGTGATGATGATGATAATGATGATGATGATGATGATGATGACGCTGGTGACGACGATGATGATGATGATGATGTTGGTGATGATGATGATGATGATGATGATGATATATTTACAAATGCTGATTGAATTGGATACTTCCTTTGTATAGGGCAGAGGCCATGGAGGCAAAGGTCACGAGAATGGATTCACATGCCATGGATCCGAAACCATGGGGTCTGTTGTACAGTTGATGATGACACTGGTGATTGATGATACCTGTTAGGATATAATTATTCTCTCCTCACTGTCTAAAGCTCCATGCTTCCGAGGATGTCGTTCACAAAAGTATTCGCCGTGATATGGGAGACTTTTCAAGTAGAATGGAGGACAAAAGGACCAACTGGGGATCTTTTCGCTGACTTCTATCGTGATATAGGCAAATATCTTCAATTGAAAATGCAAGACTTGCTGAACATATTGCTCATTGCTTCATTATTGACAATATTGCGTGGGACAGTAACACGGCAAGTTCTGCAGGTAAAGTATGCTATGCCTAGGCAGATGGTATCCATCAAGTGATCGACCCACTCGAAGGCCTACTATATCCTACCATCGGTGGTAGCAAGAGGTTCTTTTAAGTGCTCTTAGTCCTGCGAAGTAGAAGAACACATTCGCGTTGCTACAGAGCAATTCGCATCTAGTGCCTCGAAACTGCCTCACTGTTGGTTCTCCTTAGCATAAATTTCCTCGCAAAAGGCCCCAAGAGCCCTGTCGCCCCTCCCAAATATCTGTACCAGTTCAGATCTTCAGCATGCTTAAGCACCGGTATTTGTGTTTCTGCAGGTCTGTTCCTATCCAAAAAGTTTTAGCTATCACACGAAGATGTGAAATCAAGAACGGAGCCTTACTTGTAGGCTCGCGTGGAATTTTGTTGTTGTTTGCCGTAACGGATGCGATTTAAGCTTTCAATTGTTTGCAGGATTATATTTCTGTAATACAAAAGGTCATGATCTGAATCCGTTATTATTGATAATTCGGATTATTGTTTGCGCAGTGAGTCCATTTCCCCTTATTTGTTGATCAACGTGACTAAAAGTGGGTGCTTACCATGGCAAAGGTTTCATCGATTAGGAAGTGCCTGCCAGATAAATATTTACACCGTACTTTTTTGTATGCATGCGTGGATATCGTTGTCTCTAGGCACAATAATATCAATGTCCTTGTCATGGAATTTCGACTTTTCTTATCTCCTTTACTGAATCTGACCTTCATCTCTTTTACCCTCCTTTGCTTTTTCAGCCTTTAGCTCAAAAGCTGCAATTCAGAAAGAAAGATTTGTCAGTTTTCCCAGAAAGTGCTTTCAAATGCTTCATGTATTTGGTATTCTTTGCTATAGAGTGTGTGCTTCTATTTTCATTTTATCCAGAGTTTCTAACTGACCCAGCATCACCATGGAGAGGTACACAGAAAAGTTTTTTTTCATAACATTCTTCTATTTCTATGGATCTTGCTCCTTGACCAACAATACGTTTTCTGGCAAGTTTAAATTTTGCAAAAGCCATGCTGAAAGGTGATCTAAATAAGAGCCTTCTCTTCCTGCTTTATACCACTTAGCTAGGGTTGCTGTTGTGGATAGGTGTCCACCTATACTGCATCATGTGTGGTCTGGCATGACCTGGTACATGAAAAGCTGGATGACCTTCCTAGTGCTGCTGGATCTACGCAGCAACCCTTCCCCCTTGCCTGATTGGCACTGAAAATGCCAAATTATGAGCTAAATTGTTTCAATGATTCAAGGTTCTCTCGTATACTACCATTCCTTATTTAATGCCAATGTTACATTTTATCTATTACTGTACTTGGAAAAGAGGTTTCATTTCATCTGATATCAGTTTTGATACAAATATAAGGAGACCATTTATCTTATTGAAAAGGTTATTGTTGATCACACTTTGGTCAGATAATAGCAATATCATAACCTAAAAGCTTTTGTAACAGGATATGTTTTCAGGTTGTCCCATTTTTGATTGAAGTCTGCTGTACCTTTCTGAAATTTCTGTGGCTTTGCTCCCAGAACTTGATGCTGAGTTTATGATTTAAAATGCGAGACCTTACTATTCAGGATGGCATACTGGATGGAAAGTCTCTCCAGATATCTATTGGTTGTATATGAATGAAGCTGCATTTTATGTTCATGGGATTTATGGAATATTCTTCATGGACATGTGGAGGGATGATTCCATAATGATGGTACTTCATCATACTCTCACAATATCTCTCATCGTCTTTTCAGTAGGAGTAAGGTGAGATTTCAACCAAGAAAAAGTTCTTAAATATATTCCAATGATTAATTTCATCAATCAGGTCAGAGTTAAGGTCTCCCATAGCCCCTGCCGTTGGGATACATGGACACAGTTTCCATTCTCCTCTGCCATCTCTCCCTGTCCATCGCCTCAACCATAGCTTTGGTCAGCTGCAGTCCTGTCCAGAAACTAATGTCGTTCCAGCCAGGGGGACTTGGGCCATCCTCTCCCCCATTTTTTCTTCTAATGAGCTGTGCATGGCTGTGTGGGCCAGTGGATCCCCTCTCCTAGTGGTTGTGTAGTGTGGCCAAACCATTGCAGTTTCCCCCACCATGCTGTCACTAGAAGTGGTTCAAACTGGCCAAGGTGCTTACTCATTCTAGTGATTACATCATCATTTCTCACTTTATCCCTCCATATGATTCCCAAGAGTCTCTGAAAGCATCTCTGCTCAAAGGCTTCCTGCCACTTCTCAATGCTTTTGCTGCACATACATACTTCACATCCATACAGAGCAATTGATGTTAGCGGCAACCTCAAGAGCTTGGCTTTTTCTTCCATTTTAACATTGCAAGCCTTCAAAATTTTGCCACACTTTGCAAGCTGCACTGTTACAATGGCCAGCCTTTTCTTGATCTCATTTCATCAGTAGCAAAATGAAATAGATTGGTCCTGAAAAAAAATAATATTGAAATTATCAAGAAGCTAGGTCGAAATGAATCCACCAAACTGACCAATTCATTCAACTCACTATCTGTTAGTTTTTTAGCACAATGATTGATGCTTTGCAGGAGTTTAATGTTGTAGTAAAAACTTCAATTTCTCACAGATGTTCATTTTCTGCAACAAGCAGCCAGAGCTAGTCCCGTGATTACATGAGATTTAGTATTGCTTGTTAGCTGTTCTGCAGGAAAGCAATGATTTGGGCAGTACCATTTAATGCTCCTAGTTGATTCCAGTCGCAAAGCTGGAATGTTATCAATGAGGGATATCTTGGAGTCACAAAATTTTTTAAGGGGTGGCAGAGCTTTCGTTAAACACATTATAAAACGCTCTAATTTTTTAGTATTGGCAAGGACAGCAGGGGGCAGAATACAAGGAAGGAGCATTCTAGGGGGCTGCTGCGCCCTAGCCCCTTTGCCTTCGTGGCTGGTTGATTCTTCTGCAATTATAAGATTAGCTCTGGCTCTTTGATTGCATTGCACCCCATACATTGCCTGAGATTGAAGGCAATCTTTTTCACCTGGCACCATTTAAGATGTATTTTTTGCTGTTAACCCTTATTTGATTGACCAGAGTCCTTTCATCTCTATCCATTCAAAAATAATGTAGCTTGGTTGATCTGAGTTTCTTTGGAATTCTAGGTACCACAAAATTGGCTTGGTGGTTCTTTTCCTTCATGACATTGCAGATATCTTCTTGGAGTTTGCAAAAATCATGAAGTGTTTTCAAAACCGCATGAATCAGCGAAAAAAAATTTACCGGTATTTTGTCAATGCAGGATTTCTGGCATTTGCATTTTCATGGTAAGGCTGCAAAATTTTTGTCTAGCAAAAAAATTATTTGGATAGTATGCAGTAATTTAGTTAGACTGTCTTAAAGTTTCTTGTAAAGATATCAAAGTACAGGCAAAATTTTCTCAACCATGGAATGTGCACCATAGCAGAACCAAGGCACTATGGTTGACAGCATCTTCTTACCTTTACAACAAGGGTTGATTAGTGATTGTTGGGATCGCTAAGAGTCATAAGGGCTTGCATGAAGCAAATGTGTTGCTATGTGTACATGACAAGTGGTTTTTTGCTTGCTACCACTGTATTTCAAATTATTGTCAACTGCATGTGCTCTGCTAGCAGCACCATATTCCTCAATTGACTTCTACTTTGGGCTCTCATTTCCTGTTGACTTATTTGTTACTGCTGAGTACAGTAAGAGAGCAATGAAACGCAGCCAATACAATACAAGTGCAGAGGAATTGAAGATCCAAGGGAGAAGTGAATTGAGGAATATGATGCTGCAGCAGAGCACATTCAGTTGACACCTATTGCATTCAAAGTTAATCGAGAAATTTATTTCAATTTTCTAGGGTGCTTTGTAGGATCTACCTGTACCCAATTTTGGTTCTTTTCTCGACTGGACATGCCGGAATACAGCTGTATCCCAACGCACCATTCTATCTCTTCTTTAACGTCCTGTTATGGATCTTGTATTGCATGAACATATATTGGCTGTGTTTCATTGTTCTTTTACTGTACCGAGCAGTTACCAATAAGTCAACAGGAATTGAAGATCCAAGGGAGAAGTCAATCGAGGAATATGATGCTGCTAGCAAAGCACATGCAGTTGACGGTAATTTGAAATGCAGTGATAGCAAGCAAAGGGACCTAGATCTTGTTAATGAAAACATTATGCGATCAAGGGTATGCAGGAAGAGCTGATGTTGAAAATAATGCAAGGTAATTGTTGCTAGTTGCACATAAGATTTTTTTGCAATTCCAATGTCTTTGTGTACTATAAGGGATATTATACCAGTTCCTCTGAGGCGTGTCAGGATCACCAGAAGCTCAATTCATTCACACCCTTTCCAAGTTCACTGCCTACTTCACAAACTCTATCTCACAAATCATCATTCATCCCAAGATCATGCAATTTATGGAACGTTTTGCCTTCTTGCTTTCCTGAGTCCTACAACTTGCCATCTTTCAAATATAAGGTCGATAAATTTGATCTTATCTCTCTCTCCTCTTAGCTGTTCGCTTTCTTCCTTCTTTGTTGGGGCTTTGTATAGGCCACCATAGCCTTTCCTCAACATAACCCACTAAAAAAGAAACTTTTCACATTCTTGTAGAGCTGATGAATCTGTCAATTTCGAAGGATCACTGCATAAAATTTGACCATGCCTTTTCAGAAAAATTGATACGGAATTATTTGTAGCCATGTAGGCTTAAATCTTTTTTTGCATGTCAACTTCAATAATTGCAAAGTTTTTATACATGGCTATGTTTCTTTTTAGCCTGAAGGATTGAATGAAACGTCATGTTAGCATTGAATATTCCTTTGAAGCAATCCAAGTCTCCATTAGCGTTTGGAATACCACATTTGATCTGTTATTCTCTTCATTGTTTAGCAATTTATCATGCGTATTTTACCATTTGCAAACTACCAACTGTTTGTTAAACTCCTCCAGACTTTTTTTGACTATAGACAACATCTTGAGCTATATACATCAATAAGATTCTTAGCTTCATGTCGATAATTGATCAGAGACAGTTGCTTTTTTAATTCGCTGTTTGGGGAAACCATGCTTCTTAATAGTCACATAAAATTTAGTTCCTTACTCCCTTTTGGGTTGTTATTTACTATAATGATTTCTTAGTAAATTTTGGTAGTATTTTTTCATGCCTTTATAATATTAACTTCATTTAGGGTCCCTATCCTAAATATGCCTTTGCCACCTACAAAGAGAGATTTGTAGAGCCCAAGTATTTAGCAGTTTCTAAGGTACCCAAACACATTCATTTAGGCTCTCAAAAAGGGTTCTCGATGTAATGCAGCTATTTTTAAATGCATTTTTGAATTGTGAATGAATAGATAGAAATAATATATAAAAGTTGGACTGTTCATATTTCAATGACAGTGTTTCTTTGTGCATCAGAGCCAGGTATTCAATTCACAGTCTTATTTCCTCTTCAACATTTTGAAGTTAATTTATGTTATCCAAATCTTCATTGTTCTTTGAGTCTTCTGGTAGAGTGACAGAGATTCTTTGCCTATACTACATCTATCAAATCGTGAAAAAGTTCTCACCTTGTCATAACATGATAGAGTACTGGTTCATATTCAATGGTTCACAAGTTCATCAGTAGCAGAGCATAGAAATCGTGTTCATCTCCAAGGAAAATTCTCTATAAAACTTATAAATACCAAGTTAAAAAAAATCTCACTTTTAGTATTACTTACATTAGCGATATACTCTAATTCAATTCATTAGTATTTGTCTACGGTTTAATTATAAATAATTTGATTTGAAAACATAAGAAATACAAAAACTGTAGCATGTGTAACAAATCTGTTCAGATTTACAAAATCAAAAAATCACTCTGACAGTGATGTTGTCAGTCCCTGAAGGACAGCAAGTCTAAGTTGAATTGTACAGCAATGCATTGCACTGATCTTGAGTGGCAAAGAAGCAATTTTGGTCCATCTGTCTCTTGAGACATCATAAGTTTCAACTGTGTTGACACACTCGCCATCTTTGCTCATTCCACCAACCACATAAAACTTTGTATCACTCACTGAAATCCCACTCATCGACCTAGGAACACCTAAATATGGGTACGAGTTCCACTCGCCGGTTACAATATTGTACACATCAAACCCCTTGCAAACTCCAAGCGACTCTCCTTGACCTCCAACCAAAAAAATTCTCTTATTCATGTAAGCAGCTGATGCATACGCTCGTGGGGAAAGGAGACTGGTAGGCAGGCTCCATGCATTTCTTTCCTTGTCATAAACTTCCATACTGTCCAAGTATCTCCAGCATGTATCCATTTCGTTCCCAGTTTTGTGTATTCCTCCCATCACATATATGTAATGCTCATCTGCGACAACGGAAGCACCTCCTCTTGGCATGTTCATTGATGGTACTTTTTGCCATGTGTCCTTCCTGGCACTGTATTTGAACACGAGGTTGACAGAACCAATACCAGACATGCCCCCAATAGCATACATTTGGCCATCAAATGACACAGCTCCCAAAGCAGCTAAGGGGTACGGAAGTGTTGACACATATGACCATTTGTTTGCTGAGGTGTCAAACCTGAGTACAGAGGACAATAGCTTTGTTGATTCATCACGGCCTCCAATAACATAAATGAACCCATCACATGCTACAACTGCATGGTTGTACCTTGGTGTGTAGATTGGAGAAAGTGGGTGCCATTTGTTGCTTGAGGGGATAAATGCGTAAACGTCTTTTGTGGGAAAGTTTTCTTGCCAACCACCAACAGAGACGATGCCCCATACAACACCCATAAACTTTCTCGGCCGTGTCTTCATACTGTCATATTGTGTTCTGTCAGAAGATGGGAGGTGGTATTTTTTGGCTTCTTGAACTATTTCAAGACAGTCTGGATTTCGTTTTATGATTTCATCTCTCTCAATATTTTCTGTAATATAAAGTGGTGACATCAGTGGCATACGGATGTATTGTAGAATATTAGCTAAATTTCTCTCTCCATCATATGAATTAACTCTGACCCATCGAATAGCTGCCTCATAGACTTCCTCTTCTTTCATTACTTTCAAATCTTCACTTCTTACAAAATCTATCAAGACTTCAATGCTGCACTTTTTGAATCCATCACTTTTTGAGACAATTACAAAGTTTTCTTGAATCATCTTCTCACATGATGAAACTAGATTTGCACAACTATGCTTCTTTGCCAACATCAAGATCTCGACTGAATTTGTTGGATTCAACTTCTTTTCAAGGTAGGCAACTGCCATCTCTTTTAGGCCATCTAGCTTGAGGAAATTCGCAGTTGCAGTGAGTTGCCGTACATTATCGTCATGTATATATGCTTCTCCTGTGTATATGAAGTGCAATATGTCATCCATTACTCGCCCTGATAAGTTCTTCAAAGTTATCTTATTTTGATCTTCTGTTGTTATTCGCGAAAAGATGTCATAGAAGAAGGAGCTAGTCGCCGAGAGAACGCTTTTATGAACGGGGAGCTCTTCGTCATCTACGATAATCCATGCATCACAAAGTGCATTTTGTTTCCTGAGGGTCTCCATTTGTTTCATTAGTTGAGCGCAGTACCCTTCTTGTACTTCGATAGCAATAACATCGTCCCAGTTCTCTTCGTCGTCCTCGCCCCTATGTCCTTGGGACGCCCCTATTGGTTTTACGAAGTCCTTCTCTGGCTCTGCACATAAGATATC
Organism: Pseudorhiza aurosa; assembly: GCA_964026355.1. Taxonomy (NCBI): domain Eukaryota; kingdom Metazoa; phylum Cnidaria; class Scyphozoa; order Rhizostomeae; family Lychnorhizidae; genus Pseudorhiza; species Pseudorhiza aurosa. The sequence continues at coordinate 5,490,736 of OZ032126.1, forward strand.
GTCCCATTCATCATAATCAATGTCTTCTGCTTCGGACATGACTGAAGCTGAAAGATTCTCTAGTGGCAATACAACTTTGATATTGTCAAAGAAAGTCTGTAACGCCTACCAAAAGATAATTTTCCAACCTTCTGCTCCACGGGAGCCTCATTTGGATATAGAGACTTAAAGAACATGTCTGCCCGTCCACAAGGGGAACAATCTGTCGTGAGTGACGGAGTTAATTGAACCCAAGGTGCATTATACCAACACGGATAATGTCAGTATTGATTGAAACGACGCTCGGAGATATTGTCGTTGATTTGTACACCAATGAAAGAAGAAGAAGTAAGTAGGTACTGGAAAAAGTTGTGATATGGCGGGCCAGTTCTTACTGACTCTATGATTACAGAGTATGATTCATGCATGGAGCTTGACATCTGTAGAAAAAGGCTCCTAATTTGATATCTGTACTAATGTATATTAAAAGAATAGTCTTCATAAAAAAGGCACAAGGTGAAAATCATCTCAAGATGCCCCAGTAAGCCAAGTACGATACTCTCGTTGCAGTGCGTGCCATTTTGCAATGGTCTTTTGTGAATCGCTCATTAATAGAATTTAGGTGGTGATTATATTGAAGCAAGCCAAACTTCTTCTAGATATTTTTACTGTATATCTGTATAACATCTTCCTTCAATATACACCTAGACTAATGAACGCAAGGCCTGGAACGTATTGCCTTCTTGCTTTCTTGAATCTTACAACCTCCATCTTTCAAATCTAAGATCAATAAACTGGATCTGACCTCCCTCTCCTCTTAGCCTTCTGCTTTCTTCTTTATTCCTTTGTTGGGGCTTTGTATAGGCCACCATGGCCTTTCCTCAACATAGCATAACTCATTATAAACAGCGCATAGATATCTATAGATATGTGCAATCTACACCATGTTTAAAGCAAGCTTTAAGACGTCTTCTTGGCATGTTACTTATCAGTTATCATTCTTATAGTTATACTAATCATAATCATAAAAAACTCCTAAAAGTTTCACCAATCATGAAGGCTTCACTTGGTTACTTCTTTAGAAAGTTAGTTGGAAAGTTTGCAAGAATCAATTTCTCCCCTCTCTGTATGGCTCCTCTCACCCTTTCTTTCCGTTTCAATTCTAGGCTGTCTAAACTTTTTGAAATTATGCAAAATCAAGTATTACAATTATTGCTTCTTCTATTCGGTGCAGGTAAGTTATTTACACCGTTTGTTGGTTTTTGTTTATTACCTTGGCAAGCCCTACCCCCTCTGAATCATTTCCTAGAAATTATTGATATATTATGTTTTGCGAGATTCCTGAAGCAGAGGGATTGGCCTACTATTTTAATAAAGTGCTACTTGATCACGGTCCTCTAAATTTTAACAAGAAAGGTCAGAAAAAGAATTTGAAGTTTCTTACAGATCATGTGTCCTTGTTTTTTTTGTCAATTCGTATCTGTATGTCTTTGTTGATTCATGAAAAATTTAGTCTTAAGAGATGGTACTAGAGTGGACTAGTTAATGCATCACTTGATGATAGGTCCTGGTTCGTAGTTCAATTTGAATTTCAAGCTTAAGTGACGCAAAGTTGGCACCAGAGTTGCTAGCTTCATATAATCTTAAGACATGCAAATAACAAGATGGGGTCTCATTGAGCAGAAAAATCAAGACACTACATAAATCATCTACCTTTGGATGCTGGTTAGAACACAGGAATGTTTCAAAAGCCTGTGGCACTAGTTCTGTGAATCTTTATTCAAACTTCTTTCTGCCCACCCTCTTCAAAGATGTAAGTTTGCCTATTGAAGAAAGGTCTATTGATTTGTTAATAAGCATGTGCTTGCATGTCAGACTCTGCCATCTGCTACAGGTTATATGTAAGTCAGCAATTGACATTCAATATTATTTTTATGAAGTCTTGTGTCAAAGCCTTTTGGAAAGCTGTCATTTCCATAAGAGATCAATTGTGATTCTGGATACATTTTCTCTTGTAGCGCAATTATGTGGCACAAACAGGAGACCCAACTGGAACTGGCAGAGGCGGAGAATCAGTCTTTCAGTAAGAATTTTTTGAAGTTTGAATAAATTGAATACCTGGATTTTTGTAAATGCACTATACTGGAATGTCATTCAAATTTTTTTAAAAAGTGACAGAGAATAGATGCTTCACAACATCAAGAAATTGCAAGTAACATAAATGCTAGAATCAATCTTATGATAAAACGTGTTCACAGCATGCAGCGAAGGAAGTAAGATTTATGTCAATCATATGATTTGAAATACGAGTCAACATGATAATGATATTCAATTAATTCTTTACAAAGCTTGCATGTAAATGGCAGTGGTAAAGAATCACTTTTATAGTAAGAATTTTTTAGATTTGAAGAATTTGAATACTTAAAGTTGTGTAAAGGCACTATATTGGAAGTTCATTCAAATGTTGCGTGTTATCTTGACAGGAAAATTTATGGTGATCAAGCAAGATACTTTGACATGGAGGTGAAGCCAAAAATTAGACACAACAAGAAGGGACTCATTTCTTTTGCTAATAATGGCAATAATCAACATGGATCACAGGTGAGCATGTGCAAATTATGCAGCAGGCAATGTGTAATGTGGTTGTTAAGTCATTTGCAAATCTATGCTAATCAACATATTCCATACCACATCATGGAATGAGTGCTATTTTGTGGTTTGCCATCCACTGGATTTGCAACAGAGTCATGCATTTACTTGGTAAATGTGCAGTGACATGATGCAACTTGTTGAATCCTGTAGTCTGTGATGCAAGGAGTCATGATTTTTTATCTTGCTCAACTTACAAGTATTGGATGGGAATGCAGTTGAGAGTTACCGTATTTATTTGAGTGTAACTCGCACCATTTTCTACCTAAAAAGAACTCAAATTAAGGGTTGCATGTTATAAATGAGGTTAGAATGGAAACAACTCTTTGGTTCATCTGGGGACGAATCTGACTTTGAAGAGTTTTAAATAATATTGAAAATTTCATTTTGGTACTGTGTTTTTAGTTTGCGCTGTCAATATATGACTTTTCTTATGGCCGCGCATTTTCAACAATGTTGGTCAATTACAATCCTTGTTCTGAGGAAGGAAAAGTGGAAAAATGTTTACCAGTTTTTATTTGAAAATTAAGGGTGCACGTTATACATGTGTAGGCATTATACTCAAGTAAATGCGGCACTCTACAACAGCCACAGATTTAAGGGTTCTGCCTGTTCTTGCAGCATTTTACAATGTATGTCATTTGTTTTAAAGGTAAATGGACTTGAGTGATAGCATCTCCTTCGATGCAACCTGACTAAGCTTACATATATGAATATTGATTGTTGATATTACATTTCTTTGATAAATGACCTGATGAAATGGGCTATTGTCACATCTGAAATCAGAGTTGTTGAATGAGTACAGTCAAAGACATGGGATGGTGTGAATATCGTCTTCATGCCGTTGGAAAATTATAGCAACCCTAAAGCAATAAATCACCCAAATTAAAGCTTGTCATGGGATCACACTGCCAAAATACTTATTTATCTTGTTTATTTTTCATTGTATTCTATACCACTGGCATACTAAACATTGAAGGTAGTGCATCCTAATTGATGCTGATTTTTGTTTCTTACCAAAGTTATGTTGACTCTGTTGACAAATTATGTTAATTATTTGTAAAATTCTTGCTTATTGGTGTTTGACAGTTCTTTCTGACCATGGCAAGTAACTTGGACTATCTGGATGGGAAACACACAGTTTTTGGTGAGGTATCAGAGGGATTTGATGTACTCGACAAGATAAACGAATCCATTTGCGATGATAATGATAGGCCTTATCAGGACATCAGGTTTGTTGGATATTAATTTCCAAGTTAAATGTTACAGTGGCTAGCAGCATGAATGTCAAACAGATTACATCAGTATAAAATCTTCGCTCGACTTAGAAAAGATGTAGTAGTGTGTTATGGTTTGGCTTTTGCAGATGTTAAGTACTACGCAAGACGTCTTCTAGAATACAGTCATGACATAGTACGAAGTGTTTGTTCTAAAGGGTGATCATAGTTCTTGACTTGACCTAAGACTTGCGCAGCCTTAACCTAAGGTGTCTTGGTCAACGAAAGATGAGTAATTTAACGGTTCCCGGTGTCGTTTCAACAGAGAGAGAGTCCAAAAATAGGCCTTCCTCAATCGATAGAATAGTATCTCCAAAAACTCTAGATACTTCAGCGTTCGTGATTATATAACCGCATGACTCACATGACACACCATGCTAGCTCACATGAAATGACATGCGAGGTCATAGGACAACAATCACATGATGTGACATGTGAGATCAGGGGACGACAATTATAGTAACAATCATTACAGTAAGATTTTCAAGAATGAAATCGGAAAGCATTTTAAAAAGCTTTTACATCACATTGAAGTGAACTAGGAAATATAAAAGGTTTTGAAACTTTAGTTTGATGTAGATATTGGTAGGCCAAGTATTACTGTTGGAGCCTATATTTCTCTATGGGCATAACTTCATAGCCTAGGTCTGCATCTCACCTACTCACCTATCTTGGTAGTGCGTTGTCATTGAGTTTCAATCGATGTTTTTAAATCGATGTTAAATGCTACATTGCTTTGACGGAGGATCTGTGGAGTTTGAACCAAGTCCTTTCTACTTTCGTATATCAAGATGCCATAGATGTGGCATTTTTTCATCTATCGGTTCCCAGTCCAACATAGCAGATCGATTGGCACACTTCCAGAATTTCCACATACAGATCAGTCCTTCTTGGGACCATTTCCAGCATGTCCATGTTATGATACTCGCTCTTTCGCAAGTCTTGTTTTTAATCCCATAACAGCTCTCCCTTACCCTTCTCACAAGGCGGAAGCCAAAATGGGAGCTGCTCTTGTCATCAAAGACCTGAGCATGGGACAGCTAAAACTTGTTTATATGGTACAAGTTCGCGGCAGCGAACCAGCTGATTTTCACTACAGGGTAATTCAGCATGCTTGGAGGTTGGCATTAATGCGAAGTGTGCGTGTCTTAGTAACTTACTGTGTTTTCTTTGCCTTGTAGAATCAGTCATACGATCATACTTGATGATCCATTCGATGACCCGGCTGGCATCGAAATACCTGATAAATCACCGGAGCCAACTGAGAAGCAGCTTCAGGTAACATGCCAACGTTTGAGTTATAGCTTTGTTTTGTGTCACTTCCTGAGGCTGTAGATCGAATTAATGACATCAGTGAATCTCACAAAGCTGAGTAAGCCACATCAAGTTCGTGAAGCTGGGGGTAAAGGGCGGTGAGAGTAAAGCTGAATGTCCCACATCACAGTGCCGTGGGTCACAATGGTACCTCTCTAACGAAGCGACACCCAACGCTCGTGTCGAGTTCGGGGCTCAATTTCATTCTTGGCTATTTGATTTTTTGCCAATTATCTAACACCAGTCATTTCCAAAACGTTAAACGTACCTCAGTCAACTCATTTTTATGTCACGATTAAGATGGTCTTTTGCTTTGGCAATGTGACATGAGATGGTGTGATATAGTGGAAAATTACCTCCAATACTGGCTTGGATATACAATAGCACGAGGCCGCTATTTCATTAGTAGTTTACACATGCGTCATAACGTTACGAGAGCGTTCCAAGTGCAAACCCATCCCTTCTATGAAAAGAAGTTTTGTTATCAATCACTCCACATTATTTATCCATGGACCGATAGAAAATTCCTCAAAGCGAGCTAGTTGGGTTATTTCCAGTTTCTTGATGAAGTCGTTACAGAGCATTTGATAACTCGTCTGCCTTTGCTTGTAGTCAGATCGAATTGGAGCTGGTGAAAAGATCGACGATTTCGAGGGCAAAAACGTTAATGAAATACAAGAGATAATCGAAGAAAAGGAATTGAAGATCGGCACTCAGATTCTTGAGACTGTAAGTATTCTTAAAGTTAAGAATGTTACCATGTTTTTATCATTTACACAAAGCATTTAATTATCGATTCGAAGTAGTGTTAATGTATGACTCAGAGAAGGCATTGTGGAAGGAGAAACGGCTGATTAGTGGGAGGGATTGTTTTATGGTGCTAGATATTTGCTATAGTCGATTGAAGATTCTGGAAGGACAAAGATTCTAGATTCGAGAATTCCAGGCTGTATTTAGCAGCATCACATCTAGTCGTAAGTGTTCCTTTTATCGCTACACCAAGAATTTTCGACAATGTCTTGTATCATTAAGCAAAGCTTCAAATATTGACTCTTTGCCTGTTTTTATCTTGTATCTCAGCTTGATTTTTCAAAATCTTCTTTCTATTCCTACTCTTCTACAGACGTCTCCCATTTTAAATGGGGTCACCGATGTGGTCCATTAAGCATAATGATCACATCTTTATGACAGTTGTGCCTAGGTTTTTGTGGTCATGCCCAGCTCCTGCCACCCACTTATTTAGCTACCCTTAGCAACACACAGATAATGCGCTTGTGTTATTCTCCTCCGGGGCCCATACTTTAATTTTTCAAATTGTCTAATAGAACTTGAGTACTTTATCATATCCCACTCCTGCCACCAACTTCTTTTAGTTACCCTTAACAACAAGCATCTGATGGACTTGTGTTTTTCTTTTACGGGGATCATACTTCGATTTCTCAAATCACCCAAGAGAAATTGAATACTGTATCATATTCCATTCCTGCCACCAACTTCTTTTAGTTACCCTTAACAACAAGCATATGATGGCCTTGTGTTTTTCTTTTACGGGGATCATACTTCGATTTCTCAAATTACCCAAGGGAAATTGAATACTGTATCATATTTGGGAACATATGTTTATAAAAACCAATCAAATCAGGTTTTTGCATCAACCTGCTTGTGAGTTGTCAAAAATGATTTCCACATAGACGGTCATTCATATATCAATTTTGATATGAAAGAACTCGAATTTTTCCATGGTTCTAGATTGGCGACATTCCGGATGCAGAGCTTAGGCCACCAGAGAATGTTCTGTTCATTTGCAAGCTGAATCCTGTTACTACAGCAGATGATTTGGAGATCATTTTTTCAAGATTTGGTCAGGTTTTGAGGTATGGAAGCTTTTTGTAAAATTCTACACCCCCATCTTCCCCGCTTTGCTATAGGGGAAGTTTTGCTAATTTTCAAAGGTAGAATCGCAATAGAAGCCAAATGATTCCACAATCGGTATCGAAAGCGATGCCATGGTTGGTCTTCGATGAAACCGGTCTGTAGTGAACACTAACCCAAATTTCCTATCTTCCTCCCAGCACAAGCACCTATTGTTCTCAACATCTTTAAAATCTATTGTGCATACACATAATTATCTATCGCTTTTCTTTTCCTTTTTGTTATCAATTAAATTAACACGTTTAACGACTTTTAAATAGATAGAGTTTAAGCGAGAAGACGAACGGACGCACAAAACGTGGTTTTTTTTTCTTATGCCTATCTTTTCTAATCTATGCTTTGGCGATACAAGAAATGTTCAGCCGAAATTATATTAGTAAAACATAACCATACATTTTACTGAAGGTCTATATGACTAGATCAGACGCAGAAAGCTATCCAGTTTGTACGATGCTTGATGCACAAGAGCCGATCCGTTATAGGCGCTGATCCGATGTATCAAGAATCCATTCATCAAGGTTAGGCTGTCAGCCTTGTAGTTTAAGCACATTCCTACTGCTCGGACGATCTCAGGGTAGAGGCATGCTCCCTTACGATTTCCGATGCCCTATATCTGTCCATTCAGCAATTAAGTGGTACCTGGCTTGAAGCCGGGGGCAAAGCACTTCAGGCGAAGGAATTTACCACCCGAACTCACAATGCCGTCTCTAGGGATGGTACCTTTTTCCACTAAGGTGCTCCCGATTCTTGCTCCGAGTATGGAATTCAAGTTTGTTTTTTTCCATGAAGGATTTCGAAGCATCAATCATGACTTTCGAGCCGGAGAAAGTTTTCCAAAATTGTCAGCATAGATGGATATCGTGAGCTTTTAATCAGCGAGATTTCACGTCATTTACTTCGGTACAGTAGGTGATAAAGAGGGCGAAATAGCCACTGTCTTCTATATCAAAGCTCTAAAAGAAATTTATGAAAGCTCTCATAGTTCTGTTAGGTAAGTCTCAACTGGTGATTGCTAAAACTCATCTGGTGTAAGATCTGGTCCAATCTGAATGTGAAACTTCTTTGAATAGAGATTAAGGAGTTTACCCCCGAGAGACAAAAGAGGTACTGTCAATGTGAAAGCAGCCAGGACCATGACGGCGGATCCAATTGTCTTGCCCAGCGTTGTGTTGGGTATCATATCGCCATACCCGATTGTCAATAGTGTTTGAACAGCCCACCACATCGAATCAGGAATGCTCTCGAAGTCGGTGTTCGTCTCAGCCGCCTCTGCGTAGAAGACGACACTTGCCCAGAACACACTCGCCAGTAGAATGTACATGCACATGGTCAAAATGTCGAGCAAGCAGTTGTGCAGAATGTTCACGACCGTTGCCATGGTGCTGTTCCTTATAGCCATCCTGATGATCCTCGCTATTCTTACTACACGTGCAATCTTCAGTGACGTCATTTCGTGCAATCTCGTAGAATCCGTCGCAAGTATAACGAAAAATGGCAGAAATGCGACCAAATCAATAAGGTTTAAAAATTCTACCAGAAACTCCAACTTTCTGGGCGATATGAGAAATCTGAGGGTATATTCAATGCAGAATATAACGTTGAGCACGAGTTCTATGTAGAAGTACGGGTCATGGCAAAGCCTTGCCCTTCTTGATGCCTTCACTGAGGCCATTGTTACCACGCAAGCGAGTGTGATGGATATTAATACCATAATCGAACTTGTAGTTGCATACAACATGGATGCAAGTCCAGAGGTATTCTCCATCATGTTGTATAGCACCTCTTGCGCTTTGTATTTGAATTGTAGATCCGATTTGTTTCCTCCCAGCCGTAGACCCTCTTGCTCTTTCACCTTGTTGATGACCGACTCGTCCAGCTCAAAATGGTAGCATTCACGAACGAATTCATTTGGCGATAAAAGGCAGGGTCGCGACAGAATGCCATTCGATTGGTAGTAAAACAAAATCGCGTCGAAAAGGTCCGTTCGACAGTGCAAAAATATTCTGTGCCTTTCTGTACTTTTCGCCGGCATTTGGTTCGCTTTCCGTGCTAGCAGTGTGTCGGGGTACCGATCTAGTGTTGATTTTGTAGTTTCATACGATACCCCTCGTACGCTAATAAGCACTCGATCCGAGGCCATCTGATGCATTTCTGGTACACCGCTGTACCCAATTGTCCTCTCTTTCCCCTGTGACGCTCTAGCAAATCCTTTGCAGTGATTTCTTCCGTGAAAGCTGACTGCCTGTTGTTTAGTCTTGAGTGATCAGCCGTCAACCATTCATTGTAATTCTGCACCCTTAGTCTCGTTTCTGCATCGTCCCATCTCAAATTCGTTTGGATGTCGTTATTTGTTTTCCCGTATGTAAATTGCACCCATGGCTATTTTCGTAGTAATAGGCTACTTACGAAGCTAATGCCCCTTCTCTGGTTTCATCTCCTTCGCTAGCGAATGCTTTTATCGAAAATCTCCTGTAAATGCACTTCTTGGTGTTGATCTTCGTAAGTGGATCATTTGAAATGCTTCTAGTGAATTTCACATTCAAAGCCGTTTGTTCATCTCAATTATTAATTGATTGAGCCTTCCCATATCATATGTAACCCAATAAGTTCTATTGCAGTGGTAGTCTTACTTTGAATTTAAGCTCCGCAGGTAGCATGTCGCGCGCAGATCTATTTTTCCTGAATATTTCTTTTGGAGGTAGCGCTCTTCGCTTTGCCAGTCCTTCCCGTTAACGAGATCACCTGATCTTAGGGCCTTTGTTTAATTTCCTTCAGCTACAAGCAAACAAAATATAAAATCTCCAAGTTGAACAGAACTATCGAATATATTTAAATAAAACGCAATACCGGATTTATATCCAAAGTCAGCACGACTCATCTTTTTCCCTTTTTATTTGTCAACATTTTTAGATATTTTATTAATCTATTTTGGCTTGATATCAAGCCAATGCCGAAGTGAGTTGTTCAAAGCAATGTAGGACACCTGCATTTTTTGTAGCAACACTCAAATAGTGCCGTTATTTTCACTATCAGGTACTAGCATTTTCGCTGACCAGCCTCTTTAGTTCGAGGTCGACATATAATATCTTGAAAATAGATCTCAAAGTTTTTTGCATTCGTAAGAAGCGGTCAAATTTGAATGTCCAGAAGTGAAGAAAATTTGCCCGTTTCTAGTTTGTTGCAGACGGTAAATTCGCCATAGGTTGCTTTTTTACGATCAAGACTCCGCGTGTGCTCTGATTGATAACGTAATTTTGCATGTTTGAAAACAACTTTGCGTCTCGTGCAGTGAAACACAATTATAGCACATCTGATTTGGAAAAGGCTGTTCGAATGGAGGACGCAGAACAGTCGATTTAGATGAAACGTCATAGTGCGTCTACAGCTAGCCGCATACGACTGTGTCCAAAGTCTCTTTTATGGCAATTTTGATAGGTCATATGTCTGAACCTTTTCAATGTTATTAAGAACTACCCGAACAGGTCTTTGAAACTTCTTAATACCGATTCAAGCTACCATCATTGTCAGGTGGACAGATGGAGCACCACAATTTCGATTTCTCGCTCAGTCATAGCGTCAAGTATCGCTCAAATTTCTTGCCTTCCTTTTTTAATCGTATAGAATTCAAGAGAATGTTACAGTAAACTCTATTTCATTCGAACATGCGTAATTCGAACTCTTGCTAATTCGAACAAAATTGTCAGGTCCCTCGAAAATCTCCTAGCAAGAAGTCTCTATAATTCGAATCTCTGTGATTCGAACTTTTCATGGTTCGAGCATTCTTACGATCCCCCAGAATTCGGATTAGACTGTATTTCGCTAGATTATTTGGCAACGCGACACGATTTTGACACGTCGCGCCGTAGTGGCAGTCATGTTTTTGTCCAACGCCAGGCTTAACCACGGCTATCTTTTTTGATTTTATTTCTGAATCTGTCGAGTGATACCGTTTGTCCGGTCATTGATAAGCAGAGAGTTTGACGTCTTCCTTCGAATGCATTTGACCGTTTAGCTAGCTCCTGGTTATTAAGATTTCAATGACAGGATAAATTAGTGTAGCTCTACAAATTTTATAATAGCTTGTTACTTTATAACCAATGCAGAAATCTATACCCAAGATATTAAAGTAGGCCTAAATGAACGTTTTGAGACAAAAGCGTCTTTCTGTGATTATGACTTTTGTAATCGTCATGGCATTGGTTACAAAGTTCATCATTAAGCTGCATTTTCCATCTCATGTCTCCAGTTTGATACATTTTATCATTTCATTTAACAAATTGTCACAAAAGTCAATTGCTAAACTGCTGTTGTTTAAACAACGACAAATTTAATTTGTCTGTAAGAGATATTCACTCACCTTGAAGTACTTTGAAACCAAATAGTGTTTCAAAAAGCCTTGCCATCTAGTCTTCTGCTTGCATTGCATGTGGGGACAATGCAGAAACCTCCACGTTGGTGTCCCTGGATGTCGACCGCCAAAAGGGATCTCGACTCTTTTTTGTCGGCTGGTAACCGATTCTGCAACCACTTTCCCTCAAAGCACATTTAAGGGAAAGACTCGATAAAGAAATTGCATATCGTAAATTTCGTATCCATGGTTGTTCAGTTGTTTCTATTTGAGAGTTTGTTTTTAAGGACTTTTCTTTTTCTTTTTTCCATTCGTATTTAAAAACAGGATTTAATTTTACCGGTACTCTTTGTTTAATGGATTTCTGTAGCCTTTCACAATATTTGAATTTCTGGAAGGACTGAAGCGCCGAAGTCCTCTCATTTTCTATGTTTTTATGTACTTTGATGCTGTGATATCAACGTTCTTTGCCAAACTACTCTTCCTTCGCAGCAGCTACACGTAACAACTAGGCATTTGGTCAGTACGTCTGGGTCGGCCGGATCAGTCGTACCAACCGGGTGGGGGTCTAAAAATTAGCTCTGCTATAAGATCCCTTCCCAACCATTTAGTTTATAACATTTGATGTAATCACTTTCTCTCGTTCAATTTTGGCATTCAGTTGTTGTTGTCGTTGTTTTTTTCCATTCAATAGTTTCATTCTAGTTTAAGTCGGTTTTCATTAATCGTACGTATTATGATTACAATTCCTTGTAATTCTTCTTTTGGTTGAAAATGGAAATTCTTATGTTCTTATGTTCTCTTATGTTCTTACTTGATCGAAAGAAGGACTGGGTTGTATTATTGCTGCTCATTTTGATGGTGAAACTTTGATCAGTGGTGGTGCCGTAGTAAACCCATTCAATATTTCAATGTAAGGTCGTCAATATTTTGAGATCAACGATCACACCATGAGTGTCCCTATGGCATAGTTTCTGCACCATGAACTTCATTAACTTTGTACGTCCTCGCACTCTTCTTTTCTTTTGCCTAAATTTCCAAAACATTATCTGTCACCGTTTGCAGGGATCCAGAATTTGTGTTTTATGACAGTTTCGATGCCAAAATGTCAGTTTATAGTTTCAGTTCATCATCAGCATGTGAACTCGTACGCACGGACTATGATTTCGAATCCTACACGTTTTGCAATTAAATACGCCATCGGTGAGGGAGGCCGCTGGAAACCACAGCATAAGAATGTACTTCCCAGAGAAAATCAGAGCCTTGAATGCTGTGCAGTTTTTGACATTAATCAAAGCTAGATTCAACTGATCGTAAAAATTTCCAATTTCTTTGCATGCTTTCTTTGTATTCTTCCAGTTCCTCTGAGGCGTGTCAGGACCACCAGAAGCTCAACTCATTCACACCCTTTCCAAGTTGCACTGCCTAATCCACGAATTCTATCTCACAAATCATCATTCATCCCAAGAACATGCAACTTATGGAACGTCTTGCCTTCTTCTTGCTTTCCTGAGTCCTACAACTTTCCATCTTTCAAATCTAAGATAAATAAACTTGATCTTATCTCTCTATCCTCTTAGCTGCTCGCTTTCTTCTTTCTTCCTTTGTTGGGGCTTTGTATAGGCCACCATGGCCTTTCCTCAACATAACCCAGTAAAAAAAAATGCTAATTGATAATTTGTGGCAATGTATCCACTTGGATCCTCTCGCAACTAAGGAGAATGCATGGGTGCACAGAGACGGCAAAGTTCTTAAATCCCATCAAAATCCTTCCTGATCAGTTGTCAGTGTTTTCTACGAGCGTTGAATATTCCTCCATCGTTCATTCATTTTTTGTCGGTTTGAATTCTAGGGATCGCCAGCCACCGCGTAAGTACTTAGCAGTTAAAACGAATTTCGTGCCTATCTGTATCATTTGGTTTTTGGAATTATCTTATTCTAGCCAGGTGATGTTTTACTCAAGATAAACTAATTTACTCCATTAATTAACTACTCCCCTTACAACGGTTTGTATAGTCAGCAAACCAGCTTCCCCTGTCCATTATTTTGGTAAGGACAGATTCGAACGAAATCTTTTCCGCTTCCATAGCAGTAGCAACCTTGTGCATCTACTGTTTTCCATCACACTGCCGCTTTTTTTACTTTGAAATTTTCTTAAACTTTGCTACGTAATCCTTTTGCTCAGATTGTGAATTATTGATGGATGTCTAAATTAGTAGTGGCCATCAAATATTCATGTCCGCTTCAAAATGCGCGCGGTTATTTAAGGGGAGCTAGCCGAACGAGTTTCATGCCATTGAAGTTTGCTGGCATCGCTCAAGGGAACTTCCATTGAAACAAGTGAACGCATTCGACGTCACCATCAGTATTGCTCGTTTTCTTTCTTATGTGTACATTTTGAAGTTGAACCTCTTGAGAAGGCTTTACCGGCTAGGCCATGCTTACTTTTAAATGGTGTATTCGTTTTTATTATCGGATGGCGTAGTGGTTAAGCATGCGGACTCACAACACAGGAGACGTCAGTTCGATTCCTCCATGTGTCACAGATAAATTGCCATTGGTGAGGAAGGCAATGGGAAGCCACCTCATGAATTCCACTTTCCTTTAAAACTCAGAGCCATGTCTTTGGTTTAAATGGCGTAATGATTTTTAGAAGCGGCCATCACAGTAAAAATGACCAGCAGTTTTTTCAGTTTCATATCAGTTTCATCTTTTTTAAATTCACCATATACAATTTATGATCCTAACAATGAAAAAAAATAACTAGACTACAAAGATTGAAAATAATGCTACAGAAAATCAATACAATGATACAGAGAATTGATACAGCGGTACAGAGAATTAATACAGCGGTGCAGAAAATTAATGCAGTGATACAGAGAATTAATACAGTGATACAGAGAATTAATACAATGATACAGAAAATTAATGCAGTGATACAGAAAATTAATACAGTGATACAGAAAATTGTCACAGTGATACAGAGAATTAATACAGTGATGCAGAGAATTAATATTGTGAAGTGCAGAGAGAGAGGCAACGATTCGTGCGATGTTACGGAACGTGTATTACGAATGCTAACTGAAAACGAAGTGAGTAATAAATACATAGGGGCTAGGTTGAACACTTAGTGTGTTCCGGTTACGTTAGGGCCCAGACTCCATTACTTGACATACGGGGAGTCGGCGAAAAAACTAATCCTGTGAAGAAGCGATTAGTTGGGCTTTAATCATGTCCCCAGCCGCGCGTGCGGTGCTACGAGTAAAGCAAGAGTCTGTAGCGTACTATTCTGTGGCTTGAGCAGCGTCTTCTGGCGGTTGTTGGTCGATGGAAAGATCCAGCGGATAGAGCTTGATGACAGAACGCGTGGTTTGTCCGTTAGCGGTACGTAAACATGCGGCGCGACAGTGATTGTCAGATCCGCGTAGTAACTTTGTTACAAGACCAAGGGGCCAACGATGTCTAGGCGTATCCGTGTCTTCAATCAAAACAATGTCGCCATCTCTGATTCTATTCGTGGACGACTGATTTCCACTGCTTTTGTACACGTAGAAGCGATAGATATTCGGCTTTAAAACGTTTGCGAAAATGGTCATATAAGGCGGCACGTCGATGCTGTGCGCGCGTAATATCCTTGTGATCACCGAAGCTCGTGTCGTATTCGACGGAATCGAGGCGAGGATGTGGTAACGACGTAACGTTGAATCCTAATAGAAGATGATTGGGCGTTAGAGGCTGAAGATCGTTTATATCGGAATTGATTAATTTCGACAGAGCAAGAATACGTGTTACAATAATCCAATCCTGGTCACGGCACCAAAATGTGAAGTGCAGAGAGAGAGGCAATGATTCGTGCGATGTTACGGAACGTGTATTGCGAATACGAACTGAAAACGAAGTGAGTAATAAATACATAGGGGTTAGGTTGAACACTTTGTGTGTTCCGGTTACGTTAGGGCCCAGACTCCAGTACTTGACAAATATAGCGATACAGAAAATTAATACAGTGATACAGAAAGCTAATACAGTGATACAGATAGTTAATACAGCGGTGCAGAAAAATTAATACAGTGATACAGATAATGAATACAATGGTACATAAAATTAATACAGTGATACAGAAAGTTATTACCGTGATGCAGAAGTACATTTGCTGTGGTTTTTCATAATGAAACAAAAAAGCGCGTTGGAAAGTTTCATTCCCTCATTGGCAAGGCAAGCCTTCTTTGTAACTCTTAGCACAAAGCAACTGGTACGTAAACAACGTACAGCATTCTGTTTGATGGAAAGCTGTTGCAGTGAAGAATATGCCGTCAAATTTCTCAATACATCGTAGCACAAAACAGGCGGTTGGAGAAATCTTTCACGAAGTCTCGTCAAGCTGTGACTCGCACAATGAAACGATCGCCGTAGGATGCCACATTGTCCGCACGGATATGTGCTGACCTGGTCAGGTAATAGAAATGACATGACGTTTTCATTCTATGACCTGTCACTGTTCTGAAATGACATAACAGTTCTTTTGTGCCTGATTCCAACGCGCGACCAGAGCTGATGGCAGCCGTACGCAAACCAAAGTAGAATTCTTTGCGCTTCCTGGATGGACGTAAGACTCGATTGTGTTCACAAAGAATTCACACAAGACATCCATGCTACCACATTGATTTGCTAACAGCAGAATATTCAAAGCTATGTTGAGTTTAATCGATCACATTTTGTGTTGCACAACGGCTCTCCCCAAAGCCGGGAACAGATGTTGTCATCATATGTTTTGCTCGGTTGCCGAAACACAAAAACGTGTTGATTTGAATTCCCTTCTTTTTAAACTGAAAGGTTGCCGTAAGCTTTCTTGACTCTGGACATTTTCCATTTGCTGCTGTTGTACGTCAGTTGAACATGCGATGCACTTAGCGATGTCGTCACTATCATTACCTATGGTCACGAAGAAGTCGTCTTCTTTAATTCTGCTGATTTGGAAGATTCTTCTGCTTAAACTGTAACCAAGCCCAGTTAACGTGTTAAAATAAATCACCTACGCGTTTCGACAAATTGCCAGCTGAAGGAGCTGTTTTTTCCATCAGTACGCCACTGTGAGAGCTAAAGAGAAGATTTCATTTTTTGTGTCAATCGAGCAGATTCGCGTCAAAGATCGTACACGAGATTAACAAGATAAATTCAAGAGAACACTGCTGTGGATTGTCACCATTTTGCTGCGGTGGGTTTGTTTCTTTGCGCCCATGTGGAATTCATTTGAGAAGATTCGTTTTTATCATCGTCATGACGTATTCAGATCACCATTATGTGTGCATACAAATGCGAAGAGAGTGAAGTATTCACCTGCTATCAACAGTGGTTTAAGTGATAGTTTTAAGAGCATTTGATTGTGAAACTTTGACTTATCAAGCTATCGTAATGAAACAGAAGATTATGTAACTGTTGCCATATAGATATATTGCCGTGGAGACGTTTTCTCTGTTGAAGCCACCTGATCAATAATATTGCTCTGCTGTTTTGTCAGTGTTAAACATTTAGCCATAAACCACGTCAGATCGCCTAGAAATTAATTCGTGCCACTTGATAAAATCGATGAATACCGAACGGCATCATTTACCTATCACCACCATGGCATTGTGACAAGATGGCCTTGTGTGACTACGGTATCCTGAACTCGAGCAAGCCTTGTTGTTAAGTCATTCGAAGCGGTCGCCTTGCTGCGTTGCAGTGCATTAGTGCTTAACTGATTCCGTGCAAGGAGTTTACAAGAATGAACAACAAGCGTGTGCAGTTCGCTGTCTGCGGCGTTTATTACGAAACTCGCGAGTCGACTTTGCAACGTTTTCCAGACACTCTGCTAGGATCCCGGAGCAAGAGGCGATCCCTGCCGAAGACGAGCGCCAACCTGATCATGCTGCATTGCAGCGTCCCTTCCTTCGATGCCATTCTCTTCTACTACCAGTCAAATGGGATCCTGATAAAGCCGCCGACGCTTCCCACAACCGACTTCGAGGTGGTATGTCGCAATTTCGACATCCCCGAAAGCGACATTCGCAAGATGATGCAGCGAGACGGCTTGGTCCTAGGAGACAGGAAAGTCGTCGCTGAGTTCCGGTCCAGAGCTCAAGAATCGATTTGGCATTTCATAGAAAACCCGCAGTCGTCGAAGGCCGCCAGCACTTACGCCTGTATCATGTATGCTGTCATATTCGTGTCAGTGCTAATCGGATGTTTCCAGACGTTGCCACAGCTTCGAAAGTTACCAAACGTGAAGAGGGAATTATTCATGGTGGACTTCGTTCTCAATCTGTTTTTCCTGCTTGAGTTGCTTGTGCGCTTCTGCGTGGCTCCGCAAAAACTCCATTTCTTCCTGTCTGGTGTGAACGTCGTCGATTTGATCTCCATCGCTCCCTATCTAATCATGCACCTTCTCGACGCATCCAAGTACTCGTCCGTCGCCTTTCTGCATGCCATTCGCACCCTTCGTGTGCTACGACTGTTCCGCGTCCGGCGCCAGTCGAAACGGTTGCAGGTCGTCTTCCACATTCTCTCCGACTGCCTAGTCGATGTTGTGACGATGCTGCTAGCGGTTGCCGTATCATCTCTCGCCTACGCAAGCATAGTTTTCTATGCAGAACAGACTGAGTCGGTGGACACCCAGTTCACCAGCATCCCCAACTCGCTGTGGTGGGCCATACAGACGATCATCCCCCTTGGCTACGGGGACATCGTTCCTCGCTCCATTTCCGGCAAGTTCGCTGCAGGAATGGTTTGCGTGTTGGCTGCGTTTAGTTTCACTGTTCCTGTCCTGTTCCTAGGAGGGAAGTTTCTACTGCTGTACTCTAGGAGTTTTGGTATGACGTTGGGAAACGATTTCAGGACGATTGAAACTGAACGAAAATGAGTGTCGGACGAAGTTCACTATTTTAATTTCAAAGGCACGATTTTTTCTGTCGCACAGTTTCCCAATTCGGCTGGCTGTTTGTGACTTTTAAACTGGAAGTCCTTTTCTGTTTTTCCGTTTTTTTTGACGCAATTCGCAAAGTGAGTTTATTTGTCATGATGGTGCGATTTTCTCAATCTCCTTGGAAAAATTTTTCCTTGCGTATCGAAATAAGTTTGCCTGTAAACAGAAAAAATTTCCTCATGCATTTGAAGAAATGATTGAAGGTTGACATTGCAGAACTGCTATTTCGTCACCGAGTCCCTCATGAAATAGACTCGCTATATTCCTATGCCCGCTGATGTCTGGGTGCGAAGAAACAGTTGATGGGGACTGCTCATATGCTTCTCGTCTTGATACGCCCCTCCCCCCAGCAATCATCATAATGTTTTTCCATTCCATCTTTATCAGGGATCTCAAACTCAATTTACCTGGGGGTCGCTGGAGGCAGAGTCTGGGTGAGGCTGGGCCGCATCAGGGTTTCCGCAAGAAATGCTCTGATAGAAACATCACAATGCTGTTAAATATCCTCATTTTTATTCTAAAGCGCGGGCCAAAAGTTGCGGGCCGCAGTTGGCTCGCGGGCTGCGAGTTTGAGACCCCCGATAAAGATGGGCGACGCCCATCGCGCCAGTCTCGGAAAAACGCAGAGAGCTCTGCCCTACAGAGATCTGAATTCTCAGAGAATATTATCAATCAGATTGTAATGAAATTGCTGGTTGTAGGAAATTAAGCCGTAAGGTGAGCGTTCAGTTGTACAATAATAATAATGATAAATGATATTTTGACAGGTTGACTTGTTCAGACGTAAAACTATCTGCTATCATTCAAGGACCTGCAATCCTACCTATTGACAATAGCTGTGGTTAAAATCAAGGTAAAAGCTGGATAAAATGAATGTTATATCAAAATGAAATTATATACAATTAAAGAATAAGAATTTTATTAGGTCAAAAACGTTTTTTCCTGGGCATCTACAGGACTTCGATAGTTTTAGTTTCTCTTTAAATTAACGATGGATATTTCGTCACGGGTTGCTTTTTTTTTCCAGTTTCAGTTTCAGATATTCATTCAACGATTAACGCTATAGCATTAAGCTTTGATATCTCATAATTATTTATATGATTATTATTATTTGTATTGTAGTTTAAAGGTGACATGCTGATAGAAGCACAGCAGTCGAAGTTAACGTCCTGTATAAGGATTTTTAAATCACATCAAATACGTTGTTACTATGTGGACTGAAATACGAGGCCAAAAGGATTTTAATACCGATGTTAATAGCACATCAAAGCTCAATACTGAGATAGTTCTTCATTATATCCTTAAACTGGTGTAGTGGTTGGGCATGCAGGCTTATAACATAGAGGTTGTAAGTTCGAATACTACACATGTCACAATCAGAACTCCATTGGTGAGTAAGGTGATGGGGAACAATCTCATAAAGTCCACTTCCCTAGAAAAAACTCAGAGTCCTGCCTCTGGTTTCTGCTACGCTCGAAATCAAGTATGCGACACAGTAGTACATCTTTAAAAACAGTCGAATTGTCGAATTGTCGAATTTTTTATTGGTCCTCTTAATTGAGAGAAGCACGCATTCGCAGGGTAGTGATATTCTCGATGTTTTGTTAACCTCCGCTGTATCCAAATTAGCTATAAACGTGATGGTTTCAGGGAGACGGAAGGTGGAAGGGGCTTGGAAGGAGGTGAGTCGACTGCGCGTGGGAGGACGCGAAACGATCTGAGCCAAGAGGGGAGACACCCTGGTAGGATCGATTTGGAGGAAGTTGATCGACCTGGCAGAGACCCCGTCAACCATGATGGGAAAGGATGAAAGGAGAAGTTGTTGAACAAAGCTAGCAGGGATGCCAGTTCGCTTGATCTTATACAAATCAGGCTAGTACGCTTAACGTTTGTTTTTAGAATTGCCGTCCTGGGTGCAACTTTGATCGATGCCGCTTGACGGTCGAATTTTCTCGTGTAATTCGAATAGTTCGCCCTTCTGCAACGGCTTTTGGGTTCACACAGCTGTACAATCTCAGGATACATATCTTTTGAAAGCTGGAGATAGGTGGTATTGCCACTTTTAGAAAAAGAATCGTGGTTACCTTTTGAATAATTAATGCACAGAGTTTCGCCTCCATCATTTTTCTTCCATTTTGATATCAATGATGGACGAGTGTTTCAATTGAACTCCACGCTTCCACGAAAATACTCAATAATGATAATTTCTGTTGCAGTTGTGAAATAATACGCGATCATAGAACAGGGGATTCGCTTTGCTATGGATTTATCGAGTTCGCCAAGGTCTGTTTATCCATAATTAGCCTTTCCCTCTGAGTGTCTCCCCCCTTTGATTACAGTGTAAAATGACCTTCATTTTATGAATTTATTCCTTGCTTCATATGATTAATTCGTTCACTCGATCAGTTGTCCATTAATTAATTAATGCATTCATTAGTTTTTACATTCTTCCTTTCAATCCTGCATTATTTGATTTTTTCATTCATTTATTTGTTCATCAATTCATTCATTCATTCATTCGTACATTTATTATTTCCTATATTCTTCTTTTATTTCTAAATTTGTTCACTTTTCATTCAGTCATTCGTTTTTTTATTGTACGTTGCATTGATTTATTTATCTTTCATTTTTCCGAAATCTATTTTTCTTTAGAGTACTGCTCCAACATCTGGGGTGGCACTCCAAAATCCACCGTCTGTCTTCTCCACAAAGTCCTGTCCAAAGCCATTCGTATCATCAACAATCCTAACCTCACCAAATCTATCCAACCTCTTTTCCATCATCGTTTAGCTCTTTTCATCTTTTATAGATACTTTCACAGGCATTGCTCTCTGGAGATCAGGGAAATTATTCCAGTTCCTCTGAGGCGTGTCAGAACCACCAGAAGCTCAACTCATTCACACCCTTTCCAAGTTTCACTGTCTAATCCACGAACTCTATCCCACAAATCATCATTCATCCCTAGAACAGGCAATTTATGGAACGTCTTTTCTTGGTTTATTGGTTATGCTTTCTTCTGCACTAATACATTTCCTTCTTTAGTTATTAACATTTCACTTCTCAACCAATTAAGTAATGTCTATTGTGCTCTTACCAAGTTTTTCTTTTTCTGAACATATCTTTTCCACTTAATACTTTTTCGATCCATTGTAGTCCCAAATTCCTTAATTGCAGGTTGACGAATGCGAGAAAGCGTACTTGAAGATGGAGAATGTCCTCATTGATGACCGCAGAATTCACGTCGACTTTTGCCAGTCGATTACGAAGCAGAAGTGGGCGAAATCAAGTACGGCTACTCTTCCTTTGCTCTAAACCAAATCAATAGTATATTTTTCATCTTATGCTGCAAGGTGTAAGAATGGCTGTCGTAGAGGGGACGGACATTAAAACTTTCCGACGGCTGTACAACATGGAAAGCGCTGCCCAGCAGCTTTTGCTCGAGTATAGTTGGCTTCCCGTGCATCCCTCTCTGCTACACCATACCTTATTCAGCATTACAGGATTTCATATGCTAAAGAATGATGTTATGTTTTATTGTATTACATTATATTAAATTGTATCATATCATAATATAAGATCAAGTTTAATTATATTATATCATATTAGAATATTTCATTATATAATATAATAAAATATAATATAATATAATATAATATAATGACTTGACACAGGTAATTTCAGAGCCGACACGCGTTCCTGATCGTGCAGGAGACAAAGCAAATACTCTCGATCTTTTCCTCACATCCAATCCTAGCATTTACTCTCCTCCCGCCGTTAGCTCTCCTCTTGGTAACTCTGATCATTGTCTCATAACCTTACCGCATGACTTCCTCCCTCAACTCGATAGACCTTTTGCTCCGCAAAGAGTCTTCCACTACAGCAAGGCTGACTGGGACGCCCTTCGCACTTTTCACTCTTCTTACCCTTGGTCTTCAGGCTTTTCAAATGATCCTTCCTCTCTTGCTTCTTTCATCACCGACGCAATACTTCTTGGCATGGATCTTTTTATTCCTTCTTCTTACAAGCCTGGTAAAAAAAATTCCCCTAAATGGTTCAATTCACAGTGCGCCAAAGCTGTGAATAACAAAAACCACTACTTCAAGGAATGGAAGCGACTTCAAACCCAACACTCAAGAACTTCTTTCATCCAGTCACGCAACACTTGCTCCATAGCCATAAAAAATGCCAAATCATCTTGTCCAACGCATCAACAACAAAATCGCTTCCTGCCAGGCTGGCTCTCGCTCCTTTTGGTCTATGGCCAAAATTGTCTCCCAAAACTTTTGCCAATCATCTCTCCCTCCACTAAGAAACAACTCTGACTCTTCTTCTACCACTCCTTCATCCATCCAAAGGCTAATCGTTTTGCGTCAGTCTTTGCCTCCAACTCCAACCTGGACGACCAAGGGGTCCAACCTCATCACTTCCCCCCTTCAAAATTCACTATGTCACCCATTAAGTTCTCCACACGAAAAGTCCGCCAAACCCTTCTCCAGCTTGACACGTCCAAATCTAAAGGCCCTGATGGTATTCCAGCAATGGTTCTCAAAATCTGTGCTCCTGAACTTGCCCCTATTCTTAACAAACTATTTCAGCTTTCCTACACTCTTGGCACATTTCCCACTTCATGGAAACAAGCCCACGTCTTTCCTATCCCAAAAAAGGCGACAAGTCTAATCAACTCAACTATCGTCCCATTGCAATCACTTCACTCATCTCTAAAACTATAGATACCATCATCACTAAGCAACTTCTTACCTTCCTTGAAACAAACAATCTTCTCTCTGATCACCAGTATGGCTTTCGAAAAGCCAGGTCTACTGGTGATCTTCTTGCTTATGCTGTCCATGTCTGGTCCTCTGCTCTAGAATCCAGTGGTGAGAGCAGAGTGATCTCTCTCGATATCTCCAATGCCTTTGATCGCGTTTGGCACAAGGGTCTTCTCGCTAAACTGCCGATGTTTGGTCTCCATCACAATCTCATTAATTGGATTGGTAGTTTCCTCTCTGATAGGTCAATTGCCGTCAGAGTGGACGGCTTCCTCTCCAATCTGCACTCTATCAATGCTGGTGTACCCCAGGTCTCTGTCATCTCCCCTGTACTCTTCATCTTCTTCATCAATGACCTGCTCACCGCCACGTCTTCTAGCATTCACTCCTTTGCTGATGATACCTTCCTAAGTTCCTCATTTTCATTCAATCCAAATGACCATGCTTCCACCGATATCCAACTCCACAGAAACATTTCAGCCTCGCTTCTCTCCAATGATCTGACAGTTATTGAGAAGTGGGGTAAAGACGACCTAGTTTCGTTCAACCAAAGCAAGGCGAAACAGGCTGTCATTTCACGCAAACGTGATCAAAACTTTCCAGCTGTCTTCATGAATGGTGATGAACTGGACACTTCAGCTTCTTTCACACAACTTGGTCTTTCTCTTTCATATAATCTCACTTGGAAAACTCACATCCATTCCCTTGCTAAACATACATCTCAAAAGCTCGGTTTCCTCGCCAGAGCTCGTGGGTTTTTCTCATCTTCTCACCTTCTATCTATATACAAGTCCCAAATCAGTCCTTCTTTAGAGTACTGCTCCCACGTCTGGGGTGGTGCTCCAAAATCTACTCTCTGTCTTCTCGACAAAGTCCAGTCCAAAGCCATTCGTCTCATCAATAATCCTAACCTCACCAAATCGCTCCAACCTCTTTCCCATCGTCGTTTATTTGAAGATGTTTCCATCTTTTGCAGATACTTTAACGGACATTGTTCTCAGGAGATCAGGGATATTATTCCAGTTCCTCTGAGGCGTGTCAGGACCACCAGAAGCTCAACTCATTCACACCCTTTCCAAGTTTCACTGCCTAATCCACGAACTCTATCTCACAAATCATCATTCATCCCAAGAACATGCAACTTATGGAACGTCTTGCCTTCTTCTTGCTTTCCTGAGTCCTACAACTTTCCATCTTTCAAATCTAAGATAAATGAACTTGATCTTATCTCTTTGTCCTTTTAGCTGCTCGCTTTCTTCTTTCTTCCCTTGTTGGGGCTTTGTATAGGTCACCATGGCCTTCCTCAAAATAACCCACTAAAAAAAAAAAAAAAGTTATAATGTAATATAATATAGTATATTATAATGTAATATAATATAATGTGATATAATATGATATAATGTGGTATTAAACTACTCTATATTAAATTAAGTTATGCTATGTTTTATTATTATATGATATGACATCATTTCAATTCATGTTCTATTTCATAACCCTCTGCCCTACCCTAGAGCAACCGCTGATTAGGTAAGCCAGTAAGATAAAATTTGTCTTGCTGCTTCATTTCTTGAATCAAAATTGAACATTTTTTCCTAGCATTCACTATAGTGCAAGCCGTAGCCATTTATGGCGATTCATCAAAATCTAACAATAAAATTCACCGTGAATCCTTTTTCGTTTCAATTTGCTTCAGACTTAAAAGGGAAGTACGCATTTGGCAGCAAGAGCAATGAGGAAGGACCGAAGATTGCGCCTGCACGGAAAAGGCTGGAAATCAAAGAGAAGAATCTTAGAGGAAGAGAGTATCTTTTCAGCTTGATTTTTACCGTTGTAGTCAAGTTGTGAGCCTCTATTTGTATGATCAAAGGGAATGATTGTACTAGCACGTCAACGAATAAATGTATTAATGGATTAGTTTATGAACAGATGAATTTATCAGCCGAAGAATGAATGAATGATGAAATTGTTGTATTCTTGTTTATTCGAACCGAGGTGTGTTGACATTTAACAACATGTTGTCCACCATCTTGCATTTCAAGGTGTAAATCACTCCAGAAATGAATGAAAGACTAGAGGAACTCGTTAAAATAGAATTCTCAAGTGTACCTTTGTAACGATTCTTTGCGTTCTCGATGCTTCAAATGTTGTTTCTTCTTAAATCTTTGCTATATATTCTATGGTACTTGAGGAGACAGGAAGGCATCATGATAAAAGCAGGAAGCACGAGCGAAAAAGGCATGAAAAAAGAAATTATTCAGATTCCTCTGCAGAAGATGTCCCGCGAAAGGTGACGCGTTTTCACTGCCTTGATTCAGCTCACGTTATTCGTTGCAAATGCAACAGCAAATTTGATTAAAAACCATGTTTCAATCATTAGTATTATCTTTGCCTCCAACTGGAAAACTTTGAACGACAGCTAGAGTCATTTGCTTTCACAGTCTTCTTTGTTTTAATGCCTGGTTTGTTATGTCTCTTGATTTAGCACTGCATGTACTAAACTCTAGTGGGGCCGTGGCATAGTGGTTAAGCATGCGGACTCACAACACAGGGGTTTTCAGTTCGATTCCTCCATGTGTCACTTTCAAAGCACTGTTGGCGAGGAAGGCAACGGGAAACCACCTCATGAATTCCACTTCCCCTAGAAAAAACTCAAGATTCCTGTCCTCTGCTTTCTCTACACTCGAAAATCGAGTATGCAGCGCAGCAGTACTAAACTTACTAGAATACTTATTAAACTGAGAACTGTGACTTGAATTTGATTATGGCCTTGTGATGATCGAAGTTCTGTGGGACATTTTGTAGGGCAGAGAGAAAGACGAATTCCATTCAAAGAAAAAGCGAAGAAAACATGACAAGCGCGTGTCGTCACCGGAATCAAGCGAGAATGATCGCAGGTGCAAAGATGGCAAAAAGAAGCGCTTGAAGAGGGTGAAGAGCGAAAAAAGAAAGCATCACTCACGTTATTCAGATAGAAGCGAAGATGACGAGTACAGAAGGAAGTGAAAGGAACGTGATCAGGCAGAGTTAGCAAGCAATCCAGAATTTCGTGAATTCGACGGAGTGGACGTCAAGAGAGATAAAATGCCCCGCGCGAACATTACGATGCACGAAAAGCAGCAGGAATCGACAATGATACTGTTTTGTGTTGTCAAGCATTGAAGTCCCGCTGGGGCTTTTAGTTCCATCTGGAAGAGGCTAACGTATCCATGACGAATGCTTTTTAAGGGTACTTGCAATTGGATTAAAGAGGATTTTTCTCTATGTACATGTTATGCATTATTTGATAGTATTACTAGCTTAGCGCTCAAAACCCATTTTATGTCGTTTTTCATAACCCACTGTGTTGATAAATTTTGATTTTCGGTACGAATTCTAGTCAGAAATACCCAAGCATCTCCCTGTCATTGCTACGAAGATTTATTAGGTAAAAATTTTAGCGCTAAAATCTGGACTTGTCAGTATTATTATTACTGTAATTATTATTGGTGTCATTATTCTCTGGTCTTATTTTCTTTACAGGACATATTGACAGCAGCATATTGTTGAGCTGTATGTCTTGTATAAAGATATTTTAGAGTAAATATTACTTTTTCTTTTTATTATTATTTTGATTATTGTTATTCTTTGTTCTATTGCACCTTTTTTCACCCTCTGCCGTAAACACAAACCTTCGTCTATTCAGTATTCGACTTCGTTTTAATTGTTTGAAACATTACTTTCTCTTTTCTATCTTTGTCTGATTTTTTCATTCCTAGGCAAGTCAATTTACACTCTCTTGGAATTAAGAGGTTGAAATTTTATTTCAAACTGAGCACCAAATTACATGAAATTTGAAAAATAAATTATTCTTCCTTCTTGCTGGCTTGTCCGCTTCAAGGGTTTTCATTTTCACATGTCCGCATATTTTTTATTAACTTACTATCTGTCGGCATTTATCTACTATTGCAAATTATTTCTTGCCGAAGTCAAGCAATTGTTGTGCTAATTTGCATTGCCCGATTGAATGGATATTGAAGGTACTAGAAAGCGACCCCAAACCGCTGCATTTGTGGCATCAAAGGTCAACCAAGATCTCTATAGATGATGTGTTAAAGGTGGTAAATTGAAGGTGATAAGTTAAAGGTGGAATTTTAAAGGTGGTAAGGTAAAGGTGGTAAGTTAAAGGCGGAATGTTAATGATGGAGTGTTAAAGGTGGAGTGTTAAAGGTGGTAAGTCAAAGGTGGGATGTTACAGGTGGTAAGTTAAAGGTTGGCGTTTAAGGTGGTAAGTTAAATTTAAGGTCACATTTTAAAGCTGGTAAGTTTTTTTGTTAATTATCTAAAGCCATGTTTTCCCTGCTGCATTGTGACATTTTTCACTGGTTATACCTAAGGTGCTGTAAGTTTTGCATTTAATGTTGATCATTGCAAGTAGTAAAAAGACAGTCCAATATTATTGATTTATGAAGAAGACATTTTCTACACTCCCGCTATTCTTTTTGTAACTTTTAACCTCCTGTTCGAATAGAAAGTCAGCAAAATACAAAATCAGATTGATCTTCCTCGCCTTAAGTTATCATGCGACAGAGTGAAGTTGGTATTCTGAGGTCAGTATTCAATCGTGTAGCACATCAAAGAAATAATTGCTGGTATCATGACTGAATGTCTGCGTAATCTGTAACTATAGCCTTTCAAGCACACTTCTTTAAATTTGCTTTCTTTTCATGGCTACTGTACATATGTACGGTTTCACTTTGGGCCTTGCTATGGCGTAGTTTCCACCTGATGGAACCTTCGCTAGAAGGAAACCGGTGTTTCCATAGCAACTACAAAAAGCAGCCTACCACAGCCAAACAGCCATGGCATAACTAACATGGCGGACTTAAGGATTTACAGAATATGCTATTTTACATGTGAAATTGAAACGCTGCTTTTTACAGAGCTATCTCATAACGATTAATTTTACTTTGGTTTTGAGGGATTCAATCAGCTTATATTCTCTCTGGCAAGTTTATCTTGAGAAGACGTTGTAGCTCGTCCATACGTTGGCCTAATAGCCTGCATATTGATGTTCCAGGATTTGCAGGGTTCATATTGAAGCTGTTTGTAAGACAATGGAGAGTAAAATTGACATTGATGGAGTTCGCATAAGCCCATCAAGTTTAGAATTCCGTGACATTGTTGCAGGATGTATCTACCAAACTCACATAAACGTTCACAATTCTGGGAGGTCGTCCAAACGCATTCGATTCCATGTTCCAACCACGGAGGTATGACTGCTGCTTTGGTAATAGAAATAAACAATAAAGATGAATTCGATTGCGAAAGGAAACCTTGTTATAAAATAGAGAATTGCTTTTTATTATTTTACTAGAAAAATTTTCAAGTGCATTTTTAACAAAAATGGAAAAATAATGTAGTATCCATCCAGTAAACCCTCCATTGAAATGAAATTACCCTACATACTCACAAAGACTGATGAAATTAGTAAGAATTGTCAAATCTATTGTCAAAATGGCACAATCTTAGAATCGGTGTATTCTTTATTCCTGCAGAAAAAAAAATAGGATGTGCAAATATGAATTTTGATAACTCATTTTATTAGATATTTGCTTCCATTCCTAAGAATCTTTGATTTATTCACGCGCTACTTCATTCAGTAAATATGTATCAATCAAACTGGTTCATCTTTGGTAGGGCAGCAATATTGTTATCAGAAATACTCTTGTTAAAAGCCAAGAAAATTATAGGTGCAGACAACTGACCATAGCTAAAAATGTACCCTTCTCTATTTTCTGCTCTTTTTTTCAAACGAACAACACCATTTTATTTCTGTGAATATTTTTAAGAATGGAATAATTTTGTTCATCAAATCTTTTAGAAATTCCAACTCTTGTGCAAAAGTCCTGACAAAGTCCTTGCTCCTGGACTTCAGGTTTCAGCTATGATTGAATTCCGCTGTGAGAATGAAGAAAATTATCATTCAAAATTGCTTGTAGTAGTTGAGGATGAGCCAATTGAAATACCTCTGGCAGCGTAAGTATGCATCCGTTTGAAGATAGTCCTGCTCAGGTAGTTCAGTTAGTAGTGTGTCTGCCTAGAAGCTTCAAAGCTCTAAGTTCAATACCAGTTACACCCAACTCAGCATATGAGTAGCACCTTGGAGATGATGGTACATTTTGGAAACCACGTCACTAAGGACTTTCATGGTATGAAACAAAAGGAAGAGAGATGGACTCCTTCACTGTTTAGGTGTCAGGATAGCTCAATGGTAAGATTCTTGCACTCAGTCGCTATGGTCAGTGGTTTGAGTCCCATCTCAGCTAAACTTTCACTTAGAGTGAGGAGAGTCACCAGCTCTCTGTAATCCCTGGCGTAGGAATCACGAGGTGTGGTCACATCGACAGGAATGACCTAGACACTGCTCAATAAGCAAAAAGCTTCTCAGTGTCCAAATTTCTACCTTTGACATCTAGGTAGAATCATAGGTATAAAAAAACTGTTTAACTTGCAGTGGTGGCCAGAAGTATCGAGAAAGTATGATAAAAATCTGTTTTTAAGATAATTGCTTATTAGAGCTTATTGTGTAACTTACATAAAAGCAAAGTATAAGAAAAATTTATTCATGTACTTTGGTTAGTTGTAATTGTATCTGATGAAATATTCCATCATACTTTGCTAAATATGTAAGTATCACAATCAACACACGTAAGTTCAAACTGTAAATTGATGATAAGCTCCTCTTCAGACCATGCTATTTCGTATACAGAAATATGTTTTTAGCATCTTCGTGAAGTATTTGTTTTGACTGACAGTATGACAGCTGAGCCAGCAATGGAAATTACAAGCAATGTAGAATTTGGTACCGTCATTGCTGATGGAAAGGTCCAACGGCAAGAGATTGCAATTTTGAACCGTGGATCCAAAAATGGAGCATTCAAGCTGGTTTATAAAGGAAGTGAGCCAATTTCTATTGTGCCCATGCAAGGTGTTGTTAAAGCTGGGTATTCACAGCCAATTCGTGTATGTTTCAATTTCCTTCATTCTATTTTTGACCAGTTCCAGTCACTAAATGATACACAGAAAAGTAATATGTATCAAACATAAGTTGTTTAATCAATTCTGTTCATAGAATACTGAAAGACAGCTCCTGGCACTAGGGCATTTACTATCAAATGCCTTAAATTTATGCACCATTGAGCCATTTGCTAGTTAAAATGGCATCGTATATTTCTCTTCAATTGTTGAGATTTAAGATAGAATTTAGCATGAACCTTTCCAGTTGCCGTAAAGAGTTTTTTCCATTAGGCAAAACATAAATTGAAGCTTGTGAGTGGACAAAACAATATTAGATTTCTTGAAACTTGTGTTAACGAGTCATGGGGATATGTTTGAATCCATACTAATTAAGATACATTGCTATGTGCTGCAAAGCAGTTTGAATTTTGATTCTAATGGGGGCCATTTGAGATCTCAGGGTAGCAAGTAGTTAATCACATCCACTGTGGCTGCTAAACCCTATTTAAGAGAGATCATGATTATCACTACACTATGCAAAGAAGTCAGGTTTAGCCAACAGAAATTTCAGTTGACCTTTCGAGATTAACTTGTTCCAAGTCGCTATAGAGGGGAATCACTAGGATGAATTTAAGTTGTAACTGCTCATTCTTTTTTAATGCTTGTTTTTTCAAAGCCGTTTTCTTGTTCAATTAAGAGAGTTTGATATTCCTATGATTACACAATTATATTCATGTTAAGCAAAAGCTCTGCTTCAATTTTGCACATTCTAGCTCCTTCGTTCAATTTGTCTGGCTTTGAGCACTTTTTCAATGCACAGAAATGCTTGATTGTTGAAGACTTTTTTCATTTTTCTATAAATCTTTTACAGTTTGAATTCAACAGCAAGAAACCTGGCAACTTGCATGAGATAGTCAAGTAAGTAAGAAGCTCTAGTAAACTGAATCCTTGGATAACGTAGATCCTTAAAAGCTTGTATTTGTCAGTGATATATATGGTAAGGCAAATTGATAACAACTCAACTGTTTTAATACTCCATAACTTATGTTTACTTTCGTATAGTGCATTCAGGTGTTTTGCAGTCATTTTTAAAGGACTTGGTTGCCTCATTTTTCAATCCAAATGTTTGATTTTCTCTTTGCTATGCTTGACTGTGTTGCCATATTCAACTGCTTATCTGTTACTTTTGCTGTGAACTGAAACAGCCTGCAGAATATTCTTGATCATTCTTCTTTCCTTCTGGTCTCTTTAATTGGGTTCCTCAGTTTTAAAATGCATTCTGTCGATTCATAACGCTGATGCCGGGGATTTCTGGGTCAGATGCCCTTCCTTTCACAAATATTCTTCATCTATCACAGCTTAAAAAACGGCTTCAGATGTCCCTTGTACCTTCCAGAGGTTGGGTGGATATTTTCTTGCTCATTGTTGGATGGCAATTTTGAAAACCCACACTACTTATGAGTAAAGAAAGGCGCAATTTTGCTAGGCTGGCAATCGTTTTTGGGTACTTGTAAGAATGGGATTTTGTCATTTTCTATCTTCTTCTATCATAGTGTCAGTATGGAAGGCCAGTCAGCTACAGAAATCCACGTTTTTGCTGAAATGGCATCAAGGTCACTGCAGCTACTCTCAATGGAAGAGGAAAAGCCTATAAATCATATAAATTTTGGACCAACATTTTATGGGACTGATGTATTGCAATCCTACATCCTTTACAACAAGAGTCCAGAGACAGTGAGCTTTGTTGTCATCTTAGAAGAAGATGGAGAAGGGCAAGAAATTGTAGGTGCCTCATATTGTTCCCTTAGAGTGAATATGTCATCATGTCTTGCTCAATAAATCCGATATTTATTGCATAGTGAAAGATTTGCAAAGGTTTAGTTTCTCTGCTCAATGTGGAGGTACTCAAGGGGTCTGCCACCTGAAAGGCCTCTGTTTGTGAAATCCTCTCTTACAATAAAACCTAGATTGT
This sequence comes from Pseudorhiza aurosa, assembly GCA_964026355.1. Classification (NCBI taxonomy): domain Eukaryota; kingdom Metazoa; phylum Cnidaria; class Scyphozoa; order Rhizostomeae; family Lychnorhizidae; genus Pseudorhiza; species Pseudorhiza aurosa. The sequence goes on from OZ032126.1 coordinate 5,522,933, forward strand.
TGACAATGGAAATAATTGGATTGTTAAAATCACTTTTCCTGCATTTTGGATTGACCTCATTCTGTTTTCATCAACATCACATTCCGCCCATGCCAGTTTTAGATATTGCCTGCCCCAGGACCGCACCAACCACAGGACACACAGGGCACATGCCCAGTACCCCACAAGTCATCAGGGGCCCCATTTTTCTGGCAAATTTAAAACACGGTTTTGAAAATAAATGCTCAGATAACGAACGCTTGCGTTCAATAAGAAGCTAAACAAACATTGAGTCCATAGCCAGTATCACAGATGACCCATTAACACGTGGGCCACAAACCTGGTCAATTAAATTCTTGCTTTTTCTTGGCATAATGTCAGTTCACATCAAAATGATACAAGTTCATATGTACACGGGGGGCCATGACACCATTGAGCCTAGGGACCCTAAACTCGTTCGTGCGGCCCTGGTCTCACCGTTATTCTTGTTGATGTCCTTTGGCATCCTGCTTAGGTTGCTTGCAAACCACATTGTATTTAATTTGGATATTTTAAGGATCCCAGCAGAAGGAAGTTTTTAGATTGCAACGTTAACTTCAGACTTGATGATGCATCACGACTTGCAACGATTGCAGTTGTTCGTAATGCAAAGGAACGGCTAAATATGTAAGTGCGCTGGTGGCTGATTGAAAGCAAGCCCCGTTTCGCACAGATAAGTTTGAGCATGTGCCTAGTTTGCTGTTGAGAACTTGCCTTGAGAACAGAGATGCTTTTTGCGTAAGGCGTGCATTTTTGATGCTTTGATTCATAGGGTGTAGACCTGAGTCTCGTCAAGAGCACGGCTTTGGTGGAGAATGGATCCAGTCTTTTAAAGCATGACGAAGATGACCTCACTTCACTTGTGACAGCATTTCCATCACAAGGGACAATCAGACCCTTTGAAAAACGACCTCTGTATTTCAAATTCAGTCCTCGATTCTCTAAACCACATCAAGGCTGGGCTTCGACAGAAAGTCCGGAGCCTCGTAAAGACTACGCCTTATTTCTCCATATTGATATTGTTGGCAACATGTCAGTACCCAACGGGAGAGATGATTCTTCAAACGGTGAGTTTTTCTGCAGTGCTGTTCAGTCTATTTGAAGTTTTTCCTAAAAAGTTAAGATAAATTTCAAATTTTCAAATTTCATAGCGTTTATCAAACTATTTTACATGCAAGTCAATTTGCTACATTAAAGACTACAAATTATAACTAAATGAAACCACAATACTGCATTTACAATAGGAAGACGATTTTAGTTAGTTTTTTTGCCATTCTAATGGTGTCTTACCTGTTTCTTAAAATTATTTTTCAAGTAAAAGGGATGCTTCCTTCATAATAATGATTATAATGGTGATTTTTTAAACTTCATTTTGATATATAAAGTAAACATACAAATACAAGTCTCTCTAATAATAGGTAATTTGTATTCGGCTGACCTAATTACAGGTATTTTTAGTATAAAAAACGAATCAATAAGTGAATGACGAAACGAAAATGAATAAAAAGACTAAAAATGATAAAAAGAAAAAAAAATTATTTTAATAAGAAGAATTAAAGGTTGAAAGAAGACTAGAATAGGATAGAAGGTCTGGGTTAGCCCAGGGTTTGTTGCGCATGCAGAATATGTAGAAAGTTGTGCGAATGATTATAGTTGATAATTTAGTAATGATGTAGTTAGTATGTGCCTTGTCAATGGTTAGATCGCTACACATGATGATAGTAAAGATAATGGATAATTTCAATAGAATAATTCTAATTATATATTCCAATCCTCTAAAAAGGGAATTATGAATCATGCATTGATACATTGCTGGAATTATTGCTGTACAATCCAGCCCAACTTTTTTAACTTCACAGTTGATTGAGGATGTATTTTTTCAAATTTCAAAACTGGCTTGAGACATAGGAGTGAATTGGTACTTTTTTATGCTTCCTTGGATTGCGCACATGTGTATGTATCTTGTGATGATGCTCTCAAATTCAGTACCCTATATTCTTAATCGTCTCTCTTCCCCAGACTCAAGAGTCGAGGTTGCTCTCACTGGAACGGCCTTGCCTGTTTTGCTATCAGTTCTACCCAGCTCCATGATTACATTTGAGAACTGTGCAGTCGGTAGCAGCTTGGACTGTACAGTGACCGTCCAAAACGATTCTCAGGACCTTGCAGTTGAGTTTTCCGTCTCAAAATGCGCTCATTTCGTATCATTTCCGCAGTCGGTTAAGCTAGAACCCAATGGATTCACAGACCTTTTGATATCGTTTCGACCGAACCAAATCGGACATTTTACGCCCAAGATGGATATTCTGGTTCAAGGAAGCATTGTCGAGTATAACGATGAATCAAGTGGCCTACCCAAAGTCAAACAAGTCTGTCTGTGTAAGTACCCGCTACTGATAGATGGGGAAAGTTTGCCTGTCGTAGGGCTGAAAACTTCAAAGTCATTGACTGCCCAGGGCAAGCTTTTTCCAGAGGAGCCAGATATACAAGGAATGGAGGTTGTGAAGGCAGATTTCGGGATGACATCTCTAAAAGTTTTCAAACCAGAAGACAAAGATTGTCTCACCAACGGTTCTAGATCTCTTGAAGTCGCAAACACGAGAGACTGTAAGCTGGCAAATAATGCGGTTAGTAAGACAGCGAAACCAGATGATCTGGCAATGAGCGTAAGGCCGAGCAATAAGAAAGAAAATATCACGTATGTACAGTAAATTTTGTTGTTAATGCTTCTTCAAATGGGACACCATTTATGAATTCATTGATATCTTTACTGGTTAAAATTCTTATGTAGTTTTGAGTCCTTTGCAGTAATCTAGGTAGGATCATATGAAAAAGGAAAGTCGCAAGCTCTATATAATTCTAGGCGTAGGAATCAAGACTTGTGGTCACATCGAGAGAAAGCAGCTGGAAACAGCTCGATAAGCAAAAGCTCCTCAATGGCCAACAATATATATTTGGATGTTGGGGTGGATATCATAAAAAGTGATTACATTTTGGTTCCCTCTAAATCTAGTTTTTTTTCATCATCCATTGCAATTATTTACAAGAAAGAAAATTAGGAGATTTGAGAACCAAAAATGTTCTTCGAGTAGAACATTGTGGAGTAGTAGAGTTGATGTGATTTATAACAGCAATACAGCCTACAGTTTGGTGCAAAAGCATTTATAATTAGGCTGGAGATAGTTGGCATTGTAAGATTTTTGAATTGTGTTGCTGTAGACAACTTCAAAATTAGGTTGGCATCATTTTTAACTTCTTAGCATTAAATGATAAAATGCACTGCTATCCAACTGAAAATGAAAAATTTACGATCTATCGTCATTAATTTCATTTTTATTAGTATTATGTTACTTTTAAACCTATTTGGTATTATTAGTAGCTTTAAGCAACTTTAAGCCATTCAAATGCAAGTTCCCTCTTAGCGAGACATTTTGTTAAGTTTTTCGCTTCTTCTTTTGTTGTAAAATCTTGTTTGTAATAAACGCGTAGCTAATTTCAGTTGCGTTTCATATTCTTATTCGTGTTCAGTGTCCATGTTAAAAACCAGGAGCTAGTCATAATACTTTGCTCCTTTTTGTATTGTCTCCTTGTAGTGTTGTATAGTAAAGAGTCAGTTTGTAATTTGTAAATGCAAGATTTCTATATTGGATATAAACAATTTTAACATATATAATGAAGCGATGAACTTTAAGAAGAATTATGAAATTAATTATTTGAAGAATTATGAAATTAATTATTTGTTTCATGCTGCAATAACTTAGTTAAGCAGTAGAGAGCTGCTAATTTTTAGATTTTATCTCGATAGGACTCAGTTCACCAAGACGAAACGATATACATATGTTGATCCAGATTATCAGTACACGGCAGATGAAGAAAGGAAAAGACGCCAGCACAATCAGAAGTATGCAGACTTCTTGCAAAAAGGAAAGGATAAAGAGGACATAAAAGGAAAGACATTGTGAGTATGAATCAAACTGCACATCTTATCTTGCGTTGCTTTGACTGATCCGAACATCGCTTTTCAAATTCTCTTATATTGGGTTCGAGATATGAAGAGCACCTACCTAGCTTTGCAGTTGCTACCCTGTACTACATCATACTTAGATTGGGCAGCCGACACTCTTTAATGATCAAAAAGCATTTGAATATTGCTTGTATAAATATATAAACTATGTATTCATATGAATATTAATGTATATATATTTATATGTTATCATGGATTATGAGCGGATTATTTATCTATAGCTATGGAAGCGTGAGTTGGGATTATGTATTTCTTTTCGTTTGGTTTAAACAGGACAGGTAGTTAAAGCAGCAATATTTTCGCTTAAGCTTTTTTTTGGCGTTGGAATATTCCTATCATCACTATTATCATGACATCGAAATACCGACACGTTAAATTTGTAAAATTTTCAATAGGTTCCCTTGGAATCGTGGACAATCTTGCGATTCGTTCATTCAGATGTGTAGCGATCTAACTATTGACAAGGCACATACTAACCAGAGCATTACTAAATTATCAACTATAATCACTCGCACAACTTACTACATATTCTATATGCGTAATAAACCCTGGACTAACCCAGATCTTCTTTCCTACTAACAGTCTCCTTGCAAAATTTCATTCTTCTTATTAAATTTTTTTTTTCTTTTTTTCTATTCGCCATCTTATTATTTTATTCACCCATTCATTTTTTTCCTTTTATTCTAGAAATACCTGTAATTAGGTCAGCCGAATACAAATTACCTATTATTAGAGAGATTTGTATTTGTATGTTTAGTTTATATATCAAAATGAAGTTTTAAAAGAAAAATCATAACTTAGATAATAGGCTGACCAGTGCTCTTTAATGATCTGAAGTTATTTTAATATTCCTTCTATTTACCTGTTATTATGCTACTCGCAAATTATTTCTTTGTGACAATAGCCTTCAATGGGAGCGATTCTGGTCGCCAGGAAATTTTGGTGTATTTTTCATTTTATTTTGCGTTGAAAGTCGTTGTGCCTACCTCTGACTTGTTCTGTGCTGCTTTTTAAAGGGACTCACGTAATCAAAGAAGACCAGCGGATGTCGGGAGGCAGCCGAAAAGGGGGTCACAGTCTACACGACGTGCCTCAAAAGAAGCTGGATACAAAGTTAGGAAAGGTGTGGGCTGATTCATTAGTCAATACACTTTAATCTCACGATACTTCTATCAACGAATTGACAGGTTTTCAACCGATGAGAGATAGAACTAGCGGGGTATGGCAGCGAAATGTTTTCAAAAGACTTGAGAACGCGAGAAGGGAGCAGGGATGGCCGAGGGGAGATAAATGGGAACTGTAAAGATGGATCAAAGCATGAAAGAAATGGCTTTGACGAGTGACGCTCTTAAGATTGCAGAATATTTTGAAGCAGGAAAAATGAAATAGTTTGTTCATCCACGAAGAAGCGGAAGATTGATTTCACTGTGAATGGCCCTCCCTTGTCGTATATCTGTATAAAGATATTTTCCTTTAATTGAATTCCTAGCTATAACACTCTGTGAAAATCACAATATTTTGGTAAAGCAAATGATAATTTTTCTCTATCTTTGCTCTCATTGAAACCACTGATGTTTCTTGCTCATAACAAGGCCCACTCTTTATTGCAGCCTCAGAGCATTTAAGAAAAATTCTGTTTCATACCACAAATATATCTGTTCGTGTGTGAATTAATTCATTGTCGATTTTAACCTTACTAGTGCTTCTGAACTGGTAAAAGAGGCAAGAAATGCTGCCAAAAGACTGTAAAATATAATAACACTAAACCTGAGGAAGATTTTTTAGCCTTGCTATATTTCTCATATGCTTTGCGTAACGAAAAATTCGTAGTTTTTAAAAAGCAGATGTGATCTCTTGTTCACGATACTTGTCTCCTCCTCAGATGTTGCGCCTGAAAATCGACTGATTACCTCGAAAAAGTTGGACGATATCCGCCAATTAGCATCAACTACTGTGGTATGCATTCTGTGATTTCCATTTTTCACCATTTTTTCATGTTTATGTGCCTAGACAGGAATTTCAAATGCTACGACTGTGGATGAAATAGACTCTGTGTTGACTCATGAAACTTGATCAACACTTTTATTGAGATTCGTTTTAGATGAACAAGCTTCAAAACGTCCTCACATCCTTTTGTCATTAGCTTCTCACAAGGCTGTAGTTTTTGCGACATCGAAAAGGCTTAGGTGAAACCTTCTGATGGAAAGCTGATTTTACTTTTGCTCCTATTATGGTATTATTTGAGTGTAGAAGTTAATCAGACAAGCCGTTGATTGACTTATTTCTACTCACTGTAGCCAGATTTCTCTTAAGGCGATTCTTCTGAATCCTTGCCTTGGGCATTAAAGTTTTCCCTTCACTGGAATTATAAAATCTTATCAAATGTGCTTTTTCCGCTTCTATGATTGCTATCTAACATTCCGAATGTGGATTTTTTTGGAGAGAGAGAAGCTCTTCACTTGTCGAGCAATGTCTAGGTCCTTCCTCACGATAGCACTGCAATTCGTGATTCCTACATCTGAATTTACAGAATGCTAGCGGCGACTCTTCTCGCTCGGCATGAAAGTTTAACTGAAGGTTGATCTGAACCATCGACTTTAGCTGAGGGTGGATTCGAACCACTGACCATAGAATCAATGCACAAGAGTCTACCCAGTAAGAGCTATCCTTGCACCTAAATCCTTCAATGCCTAGAACTGAGGTGATCACCATACTTCAATCAAAAACGCATCTATATTATGCATTGGCGTAACCAGGAGCTCAAGGTTAACTGTTTTAAGTTTAAGCAGCTGTGCTCCATTTCTCGTTTCTCGGTTTTCGTTGTGCTTCTTGCAGTGCAGCATTTACGATTTTTAATCTAATTTGAATTTCCCAAATATTGCATAAGAAGGATGAATGTCATCAGCATCTCATTTCAGTTGTTGCGAACTCTACTCTAGCCTTTATATTATGATGATTTTGGAAAATATATGTTTTTCAATAGCATCTTATCTCACTTTTTTTGCAATATTTTATGATTCAATCCTTCATCATTTTCCAAGGTATCCGAAGGGCTAAAAGCATTGCCAACAACAGAGGAGGAAACCCGTGATTGTACAAGGAAGCTCGCACCATTAGAGCTCTACCAAGTGGTCTTGGGTACGCCTCTGTCTCCTTATTTTCTTTCGTTTTGCTGCATGGTAGTCAAACTCATGTTTAAGCTTTATCCACCTGCAGCTGCGGTGAAATAAGTTGAAAGAAAAACTGGAATAGAATTTCAGGAAGGATCGAAAGGAAAGATGCCAGTTCCTTGGAGCGACTTGTCAACTGCGTAAAATCGTAACCGTAATCATATCTACACTTCGTTGTTTATTAAGAGTTAGCAAGAAGTGGATTTGTCTGAGATTTGTCTGAGATTTTTGTAAGGAAGTCGATTTGTTGAGGTGGTTTCCCGTTGCCTTAATCAGCAATGGTCTTTTTATCGTGACACGTGCAGGGCTCGAATTCACAACCCTGTTTTATGAGTCCCCACGTTTAAGCAATACATGTTGCATTATACTTTACTACGCTTTCCTTGTCTACCATTCATTTCAGCCAGGGGTGTCCAAGCTTTTTGAACAGGGGGCCAGATTTTATATGGTAAAATTTCTAGGGGCCAACCTTGGCTGAACAAAGAACAGCAATGTATTCAAACAAAGTTTAACAAGCCATTTTGTGTTTCACATTTGCTTTTTTATTTCAATCTTTTTACTCATATACTCTGTGGCGGAGGCTGTGGGCCGGATGAGATTTCACCAAGGGCTACATTTGGGCCGCGGGCCGCACTTTGGACACCTCTGACTTAAGCAAACCCAGCTTCAAAGTATATTTCCTGAATTCTCCTATCATGGGACCGCTGATGCAATTCAGCCATAAACCGTGTTCCTTCAATTCGTTCCTAAAGCTTCAGCCTAGGACTGCTACGTTCACATGCTCTTCCTGTCTCGAATTCGTCTCATTTTTATCCAAGATTAGGAACACGGATGCCAGAATAGTAAGGGGACCCTTGCAGGCATTCTTTCAAGGGTAGTTCGAAGCATAATGCCAAAAATTATACACTGCGATTTCTTAGAAAATTTGGATAATGAGGTTTTTATCGGTCTGCAAGCAGCTCTTTTCTCAGTATTTCAAATACTTCTTTAGGTTTGTTTCATGGATAAGAGTTAGATTGCATGAGCAAAATTTCGTCCAAATTGATTTTTGGAACCAAACGGGGCATGCCTTGTCCTCTCCAACCCCCTCAGAAATGGCAATAGGGGAAGCTGCTCCATTGCTCCCCCCTCCTCGGTCAGTATTCCTGCTTAGGGACTTCTCACTGCATTAGTTGCTTGGGGTTTTTTCCAGGTCAGATTGCACGCTATCACTTAAGAAGTGAAGCTTGCTACTTTGAATTATTGCAGTATTGACGTGCAGGAGAGTTTTGCAGCACAGGGCATTTGGATCTTGAATCGCCGTACGTTTCAATTTGGTTTTTGCACTTAACCTATTATGTTTTCAACGTCTTCTTCATTTCCATTTCCTTCCAATTCTTTAGAACCAGAAAGTATTGACTTTGGAGAAGTATGTCTCAAATCTTTGGCATCAAAAAAATTGAAAATCGTCAACAGTCTTCAATGCTATGTACATTTCAAAACAGAGGTCTGTACATTGCTATTTGCTGCAAACTATATGTTAAATTTACTTTAATGGTTTTTGAACGATTCACGACAAAGTGCTATCCTTGCTTCATTTTGAAGGCATTGTCTCATATCCTGGTCCTCTTTTTTCATTCTTTGCCATCTTGCATCCGGACTTAGCCCTGCCTGTTGGAACAAATACGAGAGGGATTTATGTTATTGAAGATAATTCCCCCCCCCCCCATACATCACTTACATGGACAAATTCGAAGCTATTTGCTGTATCAATTGAAGGTCTGAGGCTGAATGCTTGGGTTTTCAAAGGCTTGATCCGTCAGCAAGCTCGGTTCCGTCATATTTCAACTGGAAGTGTATAGATCTGGGCATAAGTGAGCTAAGTTGTACCTCGTAGAGGTGGCATACTGTGTTTTGATTCTTTGTATCTCTGCATTTAACGTGTTGGTGTTAGGATAGCTCGGTGGTAAGATTCTTGCGCATCGATCCTATGGTCAATGGTTCGAGTCCCACATCAGCTAAACTTTCAATTAGAGTGAGGAGAGTCGCCAGCTCTTTGTAATTCTAGGCGTAGGAATCACGAGGTGTGGTCACGTTGAGAGGAAGGACCTGGATACTGCTCGATAAGCAAAAATCTTCCCAGTGTCCAAATTTCTACCTTTGACATTTAGGTAGAATCGTGTGCTTTGCATGATTTTACCAGGCATTCTCCTCTATCAATCAAATATACCATTACTTGCATTGTTTTAAAGATCTTTCGACTCACATCAGTACAATACCAATGTTGTTTACCTTTTGTTTACACCAGGTCGATTGTCGGGAGCTCAGACAGACATCACCACTGTCTCAAGTCATTCCACCCGGGAGCGTTGCGGCTTTGGAGTTCATTTTCGAGTCAAATGTCCCTGGATCCTTCGAAAGGTATGTACGTATGGCTATGTATGTATGTATGTATGTATGTATGTATGTATGTATGTATGTATGTATTTATGTATGTATGTATGTATGTATGTATGTATGTATGTATGTATTTATGTATGTATGTATGTATGTATGTATGTATGTATGTATGTATGTATGTATGTATGTATGTATGTATGTGTGGCTATGTATGTATGTTTGTATGTTTTGCTATGTATGTATGGCTATGTATGTATCGCTATGCATTCATGGCTATGCATGTATGGCTATTTACGTATGTATGTACATATGGCTATGTATGTATCGCTATGCATTCATGGCTATGCATGTATGGCTATTTACGTATGTATGTACATATGGCTATGTATGTATCGCTATGCATTCATGGCTATGCATGTATGGCTATTTACGTATGTATGTATATATGGCTATGTATGTATGGCTATTTATGTATGCTTTCATTCTAGGAGTGTTTCTTACACAATAAATGGTCATCATCATTGTCACCTGGTTATCACTGCTGAAGTTGTTAACGTTTCATTGAAATTATCATCGAATTACTTATCGCTGTCACCATCTCCTGGCCTACCTCCTGAATCAGGTAAGATCTTTTCTGCACTTTGTCTTCATTTACTTTGCACAGCATTCGACGAAATATGTAGGGCAGTCAGTATCTATGCTTGTTGAGAATTCCCCTAATCCTTCCTGTCAAGTTGATCAATTTTCGTGGCTCCTACACCTGGATTTATCAAGAGCAAGTGACTCTCTTCATTTCAAATTGAAGCTGCTTCTGGGTTTTCGGCCACTGGCCGTAGGATCTGTGAGCAAGCGAGGGTCTTGCCATGAAGCCATCCTTACTTCTGCGTGCTAACTTTTCTCATGGATTTTCTTACAATCTTCGTAAGGTATTAAAATGATATTTTCATGGTCTATAGGGTCAGACGATTTCTAGAACTCAGCCAAAATATGCCTGCCTATACATAACAAAATATAACCAAAACAACCAAAATGGGTGTTAGGATAGCTCAGTGTAAATATTCTTGTGCATCATTTTCAATGCATGTATATCTGTATGCATTTCCTATTTCAATATTTTCCAGGTATGCGAGAAAGTGTTACCTTGCATAACAAGAACAACGTTCATGCTCATTTTTCGTGGACACCAGTTGTCGGAAAAGACGGAACTGCCTTCTCAGTCAGGCCGGCAAGAGGTTGAGTTCTTTCATAGTCGTGATAAATTGCTTTCTTGCGCTAGAATTCTTTTTGCTCTTCACCAGGAGGAGGAAGTGCAACGCTTCACTGGATTTGGTGACTTTTCTTGCGGTATTTCACACTCTGTGCAAAAAGTAAAATGTCCTCCCGTGTTGTCATAAAAATGATGCCGTGCTGTTGTGGTTGAACGTACGGGCTCATAACACTTCGGTTGTGAGTTCGAATCCTGCACGTGTTACAATAAAGGCACCATTGGTGCGGAAGGCAATGGGAAACCAGCTCACAAAGTCCATTTCCCTAGATAAACTCAGCGCTCTGTCTATGGTTCCTGCTTCTCTCGAAATCGAGTTTGCAACTCAATTTTTTCAGTTGTCATAAAAAAGGTTGAATATCCCATTAGATGTATGAAATATGTTATCTTTTTGTACAGATGTTGTTACGTATTGATGAGTTATTAGTCAGTAGCAACATAAATGAAAGTATTAATACAAGGTTATTGTATAGTGTACAATTTTAGAGGACCCTCATGAAAAGCACTCCCGAGTGATTGAGCACTCCGCTGTAAATGTATTTACTATTATCATTATCATTATCATCAATACGGCCTAATTTTCTCAGCAATGGCTCTTCATTGGTGCATTCACCACGGTTTCTTGCCCCTTTTCTTGTGCAGTGGGCAAGGTGAATTCAGGAAAAGGAGTTCCGAATAACTTTCAAGCTTCAACGAACAGATAGAATCGAAATTGAATCAATTTTAATCGATACGTACGGGTAGAAAGGACAGGTGCAATCTGGGGGTAATTTTATCAGCAGAAGGCTATTCATTTGAAAATGACTGCTCAGAATCTTTGCTTTGAAAATTAAGATTGATCCTCTTGTATATGCTCTTCTTCTGTATTAATCATCACATACTTCATCGTTACTTATTTCAAGCAAAAATGCGATTCTTTTCCATTGATTTATTTCCTTGATTGTTCTTCTGTGAATTTATGTTTTTTCTCAATCCATCAGGAACGGTCAATGCCAATTCCAATCTCGTTTGTGAAGTTGTATTCTACCCGTCGTTCTACGCTCCACTGATTGGCTCCTTCAGTCTGAATGTTGATAACGGCAATAGCATGGATTTGCACGCTGAAGCCATGGTAAAATTTCTATGCAAAATTCCATTAGAAATCACATTCACCTTGACTCTCTTGCTAAATCTTGATCAATTGCACAGGATTCAACAGCTTAGTACATTTATCGTATTTTAAGGCATCGCTCCTTCGCAGTAATGTAAAATGCCATAATGCCCAAGGATTTTTCCTTATCTCAAGCCCATTGACATGTATACACAGTCTGGAAGCGACACCTTGCGAATTTTCCTTCATTGATAACAATAAGATTTTATTACTGAAGGGCAAGCTACTTGAAATATGATGATTATTATTATTATTATTAAATAGATTTTAGACGATACCTTTATATTAGCATCTATTTCTTTTTCTTATTAACTTTTAATCTAGATTTTATTTTAATTTCACTTTTATATACGCATTTATTTTACTCATGCAAGCCATTTATAAACTGCCTAATTCTAGAGAGGTTTACATTTGTCTGTTTAATATTTTCATATATAAGAAGTTTAAAAAAATTAATCACGGATGCACAAAATGGTTGTGTTGACTGATGCAATCATCAAATTTGGATTAGAAATCTTATTGGTTTGCAAAAGCTTGATCAAGTCAAGCCAAACTGAGCTGGAATTCTGCTTAATGTTAACGAGGACGTATTCCCTATTGCATTTATCAATAGCTGGGATTTTTGGAATTTTTGGTGGTTGGAAAGAATGCCTTTGATAAGAAACTCTTCCGTTGTACTGGTTCACATTCATTTTCACAACATTTTTGGTGACCATTCCTTGAGAAAATGAAAATTAAGCTACAAAGAATTTTCTCTTTTTGATACCTATTCCTTGATTTTTAGTGCTGTAAAAAGTTGACTTGAATTAGTTTCTTTCATCTACGGTTGCACAAAATATACTAACGTGGAAGAATGTATGATAATAATGATAATAATAAGCATTCTATTCACCCTTGTTAAGAGTTTGGTGATTTTGGGCATTGCTTCTTTAGACTGTAGTCAGATGAAGTAATCACTGAGTAGTCGATTCAGCTATGTGATGATGTAATCTTTACTTTTCTTAGATCGCCCCTGCATCGTGTTCATTCGTGGAACACCGTGTAATGTTTGGTGCTGTACCTTTGAATTTAGTCACACGAAGGTCTGCGTTTTTGAAGAACACAAGTCAAAACCATGCATATTTCAAGGTATTTATCTGACCATTCCTATTTCAATTGGGTAGAAGGTCGAGTGGAAATTGCTTTTCTCGTATCACTAGCATTTCTACACGAGTTGGCATTGTTGGGAAGTTCTCTTTTGCAAGTATTCGTATTTTCTATTCAATTTGGGCACGTTTTAGTCAGACTTTAGTTTCAGGATAGCTCAGTGGTGCGATTTTCGCCAATTGATCCTATGGTCAGTGGTTCGAATCTACTCTCAGCGAAACTTTTACTCTGAGTAGGGAGATTCGCCAGCTCTCTGTAATTCCAGGCGTAGGAATCACGAGGTGTGGTCGCATCGAGAGGAAGGACCTTGACACTGCTCGATAAGCAAAGCTTCTCAGCGTGCAAAGATCTTCCATCGGATGCTAGGTAGAAATCATGAAAAGAAAGTTGTGCATTTGTGTTTGCAAATGGTGTCTAAAGTGCCAGTCTCTTTCGTGGCACAAAATTCTTGCTAAATTGCATGTGGTTCGCTTGCTTCGCGTGTTATGCTTCAAAGTGACCGGAGATTTCTAAAATGCAATTAGACCTCAACTGGGCTATGAAATCTCAATTAATACCTTTTCTTTCACCCCTTACCTGCTTCGTCTTGAGTCCCGCTTGTAGCGCCTAAGTCGTGTAGCATTCCAGAAAGAAAACTGATGCTCTGATCCTGAATCTTTTATCTAGGTCAATGATGTTTCTCCCATTCCTGGAATGGTAATATCAACGTCTACGGGTACTGTTCCAGTGGGGGGATCAGCAGAACTTCGTGTAAGTAATGCCTGTTTGATCTCGTAATACAGTGTAAGTATGGATGCATGAACTGGATGCGAACTGCTTGTGCAGCCGAGTCTATTGCTATCTAATCCATGGTCTTCAATTCTTAGGTTGTTGTTTGCTTCTGATACTAAAGCTAGCAGACTTCTGATACTTTCTTTTGCTGTTCGTCTCAAGTTCCTTAATACAAATTTGGGAATACAGCAGATCTCTGTTCAATTCGTAGCTAACTGATAGTATAATCATGCCTCTCGCAAAACATCTAGCATATCCATAGCGAGGTAAGAGAGTGGTTGAGGAGTTACTTTCCCTGCTCGGTGGGTGTGCAGGTACTCACAAGGTTTCGCTATGGAAGACCTCCATTCATGAACCCCGTTAGTTTATTGAATCTCCGTTGCATTATCTCAAAAGCATGCAATTAGCATCAAAGCTGCATTCCGTATCTAGGTGAGTGTCGGTGAGCACCTTTTTTGAGAGGTATCACCCTGAACCACAGCACTTTGGCCCTATTTGGCCCGCTGGCCCTACTTTGGACACCCCTGCTTTGGTCCAATGCCAAGCGTGCTACGTGATGATTGATCGTCATTTCATTTCCTATTTTCATTGTCGTTTCGCCTTTTCGTTGCAGATTGATTACAAGCCATTTGCTATTCAAAAGTTTGATACGCAAATAGAAGTCGTGGTGCGAGGATGGAAGTCTGTTTTTTTGCGCATGGGTGGCCATGTAGAAGCTCCGTGTGTCGACATCAGCATTGTAAGCTCATTGATTTCATTCACTCGTTTCGTGCCATATTTGCCTAATAAATCAGGCGTCATTTCACTCTTCTACTTCTGAATGAGTATAGAAATGCGATTTTTCCATTTTTGCAGTCTCGCTGTCTATTTTACATACATTTTAATGGTATGTTTGACCTTCATGCGAATGAAATCTTAATACTCCTTAGTGGCACTCAATGGAGTCGATTTGTAATAATGGGCTGTTGCTATATCTTGTAGTGGTGCCGTGGTATAGTGTTTAAGCATGCGGGCTCATAACACAGGGGTTGTCAGTTCGATTCCTCCATGTGTCACAATAGAAAGGCTGTTGTTGAGGAAGACAAAGGGAAGCCACCTCATTCTAAATTCCACTGCCCTTGAAAAAACGCAGAGCCCTGTTTCTGGTTTCTGCTACGCTCGAACTCGAGTATGAAATGCAGTGCAACTATATCTCGTAAAACGCTTTGACACACCTTCGGACATTGCTGATTCCTTTGATTGATGACGTTCACGGTGTCTCTTGTTGGTGATCTTGAAGTGACGAATGTGCAATGATGCATCATAAGTAATGCAGGGGACTATGTAGTGTTCCCCTTATTTGTGGATTAGAGAAGGTGCTCACTTCAAGTTGCAGGGCTTAGCTGAGGCATCAGGCAGTATTTTCAGAGCGCTTTTAACTTCATTATGAATTATTATGTATCTACGAATCTTTATACTGGATGAAACACTTCAACTTTAGATTAGCTGTTATCAATGTGTGTCCAGTTTTCGTGTCCTCAGAGTTACTTCTGAGTACCTATTTACCGACCTCGGAAGGGTGGACAGCTGAGTTGACTATTGGCTTGTGGTAAAATGGTTCCGACGAAGGGACTCGAACCAAGGACAGAAGACCTCATAAGGTTCGCAACACTGCGTCTTAACCACTCGGCCACTTGTAGAGGGTTTACTTGGTATAATTGTTAGAGCGCACTACTAATGTGTCAGGATAGCTCGGTGGTAAGATTCTTGCTCATTGACTCTATGGTCAGTGGTTCGAGTCCCACCTCAGCTAAACCGTTACTTAGAGAGTGAGGAGAGTCGCCAGCTCTCTGTAATTCCAGGCATAGCAGCACGAGGTGTGGTCACATTGTGAGGAAGGACCTGGAAATTGCTCGATAAGCAAAAGGCTTTTCAGTGTCCAAATGTTTGCATTTGACATCTAGGTAGAATCACATAAATATACATAAAAAGCTAATGTGCTAGAAGTTCAGGGTTCGATAAAAACTCGTTAACATTCCTAAATTACTTTGCTTGTCGATTTAGATGTAGATAGGTGGCTGGCAGAGAGACATAGGTAAATTCTGTTGAGAAAAGGAAACTTGCCACCCTATCACACTATTCCATGGCTCAGGAGGTACCTCCAAGTGCTCTCCAACGCTTTGACCTGGACTTGTATTTATGCTCTTTTTATTACTTTGAAGGATACCTTCCAGTTTGGTGGTGTTTACTGTGGAGCTGAATCAATCATGCCATTCGTCTTGAAGAACATGGTAATGTTTTTTCGCCAAGTATTTTATGCTCATAGGTATTTTCAGCGCCAAAACAATCTGGCAGAGTTTTTTCATGATTTTCCATTCACAAATTCAATCTAGAATCCAAGTCTTATGACTTGCTCGATCTTGGTCAGGATCCGAACAGCAAACTTAAACCCATCCCGATCCTACATCAATTCCACCACGTCTAGCCTGCTGGTGGTGTCATCAAACATTTCCCTTAGCAATTATAGCCAGGACCAACTAGATCAAGAGACGGTCTCTCCGTTTCATGTCCTAGTTTGCGGTTGGATCCAGTACATCGCAATGCCTCAATTAATGGCCTAGAGTTTGCTTTCGCATCTTCTGCACACCGAACGATAAGTAACCTGTGTACTACGTTAGACTATATTAGATTCGATTAGATTAGATTAGATTAGATTCGATTAGATTCGATTAGATTAGACTAGATTCGATTAGATTCGATTCGATTCGGTTAGATTAGACTAGATTCGATTAGATTCGATTCGATTCGGTTAGATTAGACTAGATTAGATTAGATTAGATTAGGTTAGATTATATTAGATCAGATCAGATTCCACATTAGATCAGACCAGACTAAAGAGAATTGCTAGCTCTCTGTAATTCTAGGCGTAGGAATGATGAGATGTGGGCACATTGAGATGATGGACCTGGACACTTACAGAAACAGGATTTTGGACAGAATCTTAGATTGAGTTAGAAATTTTTTGTATAGCACTAAGAAACCAAAGACCTTAACACTCAAATTTCATCATTGTTAAGGTGGAGGCAAAGCATAACTTCGTCGAGTCGTCTCCATGCCCAACATTACAAATTTGTGCCAGTCGAACTGAAGAAATGGTTGCCTACATTCTTTTCCTGCTGTGATCAAAATAGTCGAATGTTGTCTTTCGTGTACAAAAGTGTTCGATGCAAGAAATTCAATGATAAAAAAGAATTCGTTCAGCTTAACAGACTATATAGTTCTTCTTAGTGACCTTTAAATCTCAGTTCGTCATCAGCACCGAATTGTTTTGCATTCCATATATGTTCTAGGCACGATCGCGAGCAAAAGTTCAATTCGATTTAACAGAGCAGAAAGATTTCTCCATCACCTTCGGTGAACGCATGGAGGCCAACCAAGACATTTTTGAATCGGAAGGATGCTATGAAGCAATGCTGGCTGGCCAACAAGAATTGCAGTGTTATTTGAAATTCAACCCTACCGAGGTTGGTTTAATATCTCAATTTCAGTTGCATTAGAGAGAACTGTACAGCATACTCTCCATTCTGAGGCTAGCAAAAGCTAAATTAAGCGTACCAAATCTTTTCCAGAAAGTTGAATTTTGATGACGTGTTTGAGTTTTTTTCTTTCTTTAGTGAGTTATGTTGAGGGAAGACCGTGGTGGCCTATACCAAGCCCCAACAAAGGAAGAAAGAAGAGAGCGAAAAGCTAAGAGGAGAGAGAGAGATAAGATCAAGTTTATTGATCGTAGAAAAGTAGTAGTGCCGTGGCGTAATGGTTAAGAGTGGGGACTCGTAGCACAGGGGTTGTGGGCTCGATTCCTCCTTGTGTCACTATAAAAGCGCCATTGTTGAGGAAGGCAACGGGAAACCGCCTCATAAAACCCACTTCCCTAGAACTAAACTCAGAGCCATGTCTCTGGTTTCTGATACGCTCTAAATCGAGTATGCAATGCGGTGCAGTTTGTGATGTGGTCTCTCGTTGCGTTTTTCGCTAATGATTTTTTATTCGGAAACGTGCAGGATGCGAAACCACGGTCCCTGCTTCATGAGCTTGCACGCTGAGCCACAACACCACGTCACGAAGTAGCTGAACCACATTTTGTCCCAGCTTTCGATTACTGCGAATTAGGCCTGTCCATCGAAGGTCGAATAATCGGCATTCGGTTATCGGATGACTATCCGAGTAGCAGTGAAGTGAAGCGATTATTCGCTGCTGACCGAATACTTCCGTACTAAGTGATCAGTGAATAAATCGAATAGCTTAACTCAGCGAATAATCCGAATACATCTTAGTTGAAGCAGCGAATATTCGGAATAATGCTAATAATGGAAATAGATCAATTGATTGGTCCAGACAGTGGCGGCAATGGTATTTTTCTATTTTTCTATAGTCAATCGCTTGAATGGAAATTAATGGCACCTATTGACTAATGAACTTTTTTATCCGCGTCCTAAGCGCACCCCTATTCACCGAATAACCGAATATTCGGTAAATTTACAACCGAATATTCGAATAGTTGGAATCTTTGATTTGGGCAGCCCTAGTGCGAATCAACTCGAATCTTACAAATATATTTCGTTACTTTCACAGATTGCATCGTACGATTTCGTTATATCGACCATGATAAACCAGACAACAGCTCCATCGCCTCCACCGTCCCCATACCCAGCTTCAGTTGCTTTGTCAAGGTAACTTATCTCAACTTGTAAAAATTATTGATGGGGGTCCACCAGTAGGGCTGGCAAGGGAGAAGGTAGGGGTAATTTCTTAGCTTAATTTGGATGAAAAGATCATGGGGTGTACACTAGTTCTTACCTAACAAATTTTGCAGGTTTTCGTTCTTAAAAAAGGAAGGATTTATATTAATGTTGTTATTTGTTTTTTTCCCTTTTAATTCTTTGCTGACATTAATCACGAAGATTTTCTGTAAATTTTTGAATTGAAGATTTGGGAAACTATGTTAGAGGACACATTTTTCTTGGAAAAGGCTCTTGATCGAGAATACTGGCGAAGAAAACTTGATGTGACCGTCCATCTGTAACCCCATTTCGTTGGAAGGCTTTTATGATCAGTAGTTGCAGTTTTAAAAGAAGTAGTTGTTTATAATATTCTGGGAACGATTTCAACTGTTAAAATTTCTTTTTAGAATAGAGCCACTGACTTGTTAAGTTCTTTTTCATTAGTGCAAAGGGGTGAAGCTTTTCCTTTGGCTCCGATCAAAGCCCAATCTGACGTCGTTTCTTGCCTTTGCAGACCTAGTCAAGGTACGGAAGACGTGAGAAGATACGGGAAGTTTCCGACCCCTAGTCGTCGTGTTCAGGCAACAGCTTTAAGAGCACCATTGCAAATCACGAACACAGAGATCGGCTTCCACTTACCACCTGGCTATTATGATATGGGCATTGAGAACGCTGCAGGAAGGACCGAAGTGAGTTCTGAATGATTTTGAGTCTGTTAGAATTAGTCTTTGTTGCTAGCTTCCAACTCGTTTCGTGGGAGCGTAAGGAAAGCTTCAAACTGAGAAATTGCGCATCAGATTTTCTGTCTTTAGGCAAGTTTTTCTGCTCTTCATCTTTTGGTTGGAGAGCTTGCCGGTTTTCTCAGATACTTTCACAGGCATTGCTCTCAGGAAAATAGGGGATATTATTCCTGCTCCTCTGAGGCGTGTCAGGACCACCAGAAGCTCAACTCATTCACACCCTGTCCAAGTTTCACTGCCTACTTCACGAACTCTATCCCATAAACCATCATTCATTTCAGGAACTTCCAATTTATGGAGCATCTTGCCTTCTTCTTGCTTTCCTGAATCTTATAATCTGCTATCTTTCAAATCTAAGATCAATAAACTTGATCTGATCTCTCTCTCCTCTTAGCTTTTCGCGTTCTTCTTTCCTCCACTGTTAAGGCATTGTGTGGGCTGACACTGCCTTTCTCCAACATAACTCACTAAAAAAAGTGGAGGGCCGATATATCATTTTGAGCTGCTGTAGTTTATCCAGGTTCAAACAAGGAAAGTGGATCCTAAAAGACGTGAAATTTGACGAACTTCTCGCAGTATGAGCTTCGTTCCACCTTCGGCCGCTGCTCGAACTTATGCAAATGGGGACTTACCGAATTTTTGTTCGTGCAATTTCAATTGTATGCTCATTTCTTACTTCTCTAGGGAGTAATGTTTGTAAACAATTCAAATTCACCTCTGACATGGTATTTGGATCTTGATGATGCTGCACAATACATCGAAGATGGGGTTTTCCAGTTGGTGCATCGCTCTGGGTCGCGGCACAAGTTTGTCTACAACGGTGAACACCTCCAATTTCCTGCCAAAACATTGAGCAGTGGAGAGATGTCAAGTCTTGGAATACTATTCACGCCAGGTATGCTGTTCTTTATAAACGGCACTAATAAACAGTGAACAATTATCGCACCCTATGATCAGAGATTTCTGCTAGCTGCGTAATCGTGACTGTATCTGATATCCACCCGTATTGACTCAACAGTAATCAAGCATTGTTCCAGCAAGACTGTTGTAATGTTATACACGTTGCGTTATCTTGTAAACCCTATGCCAGGCTAGCCAATTTCAAACTACCGATGTATTAGAGAGGTTTGTGATTGTAATTGAATTGAACTTGAATAGAAGTTCCACATTATCATAGTTACTGCCTTTTGGCGTAACTTTTGGAGTGCATCTCAACTGCGCTGAGGGTCCCTTTTTTGAGGCACGATTCTTCCCGTTCTCAAAAAAGTCAAAGTTCCTTCCCTCACCATTTTTCGTGAATAGGGCGGCGCCCATCTCCGTTTCATTAGCCCTTTGGGGCACGCAGCTGTGCAAGCATAGTGAATGCTACAGTTGGGGGCTGGCTATCTTGTAGCACTGTGTGTTTCGCTCCCATGCTCTTTCCCAAAGTCCTGAATGCTAAGCAGGGAAATAGCATGTACCATTTTTCAAGTCTTTGATATGAATCGACCGGGTATGGGACTCAACTTAACTCTATGTCTCATTTACTGTAGATCTAATTCACTGTAGGTCTAATTCACTGTACGCCTAATTCATTGATTTCTTTTTTTAACAGCGGAACCAGGTGTATATGAAACGGTCATTCCAGTTATTCTTGGTGACGACACACTTTCGCCATACAGATTAATCCATCTGCGTGGTGAGCTTGCAGCCCCGACGATCCATTTTGAACCGAAAGCTGTCCAATTTCTGCCAACTCCTTTACGAACGATAACTGATGTTGAAGTCAACGTCATTGCACAGGGTTTTCGAAGGTTTGGATGAGTTCAATTACCTTAGAATCGAATTCGAACTTTGAAGCCTTCTGAGATCGAGCAACACATATCATCGAGAGCAATAGGAGAAGTGATATCAAGTCTCCTCTCTCCATTATACCATGCTAGAAAGAGATTACATGCCCAGGAAGTCTTTAAATGCTTTTACGGTTTAGCACCGACAGCATTTGCAATTTATCTTACAAGAATCGGAAATGATATGAGTATCACGAGATTTTGAATTTGCATTTATCAGAAAAGCAAATAGACAGTGGCCTGAAATTTCGCTTTTTTCAAACATAACGAGACTCATTTTGTGGGAAGCGAAGTTCACCAATAAAACATAGAATGACGAAAACGATTGATGAGCTTATGATTTCGAATTTTTATCCGAAATTTCTTCCGACAGTTCCAGCACTAAGACACATTCCAATAGATGTCATGACATGCTATAACAAAGCCACACGTTTCGGAACCATTCTGGGATCCGTCATGAGTGTAAAAGAATAAAATGATAGGAACGAAGATAGAAAAAATTTACGATCGCTGCTACCTCACATTTCTCTGTGAATCTCTAATATCCTCATCACACAGAATATCACTTTCATCCTATCAAGTCGTTTATCCCATTAAGATTTCCGCATGCTTTTGTATCGACATGAGTATTTTCGTGTTTTTTATTATTTTTAATTATTTATCTTAAACCCAGAAATTTGCATTTCCAGTGTCGGACCCAAGCCCGAGTAGATTGATTTCTAAACTTGATCTTATCTGTCTATCCTCTTAGCTGCTCACTTTCTTCTTTCTTCCTATGTTGGGGCTTTGTATAGGCCACCATAGCCTTTCCTCAACACAACCCACTAAAAAAAAAAGAAAAAAAAGATAGGAAGAGGATAGGGTAGACTGTTGCACCAGTGTTAGAAAGGGCACCCAGCTCTCTACACATTGTCAGGACATGTACACGATGGTTTGGTATAGCTGAACAACCCAAAAACCGGTGACCCTACTGAAGTAGGATTCAAACCAGAATAAGACCGTTTGGTCGCCCTCGGCTCAGATCTAACTTCTGTAATATACCCTTGATTTTCCAGAGCCGTTACTCTTCAAACTGAAATTCCTGATGTAGAGTTGGAAAATGGTTGTCAGATGAAAGTTTTCGATGTTGATTTCCCGGATGGAAATGTAATTGAAACGTGCTGCAAAGATCTGGGCAAAAGCGAAAAGTTTGTCCTTCCTTGTCGAATTTCGTTTCAATCGTCAAAGCCAACCTCCGTTAGCACTGCCTTGCGATTTTTCACCGAAAACGTCAGGTAAATTATTCCAAGAATAGATTCCTTTGCTGCCACGAAATTGCTTTGTAAGATGAGCACTAGTTCTCCTTAATGGATTAATCTTTTATAAGTGCTCGCTGCTGCTTCATCGAGTATTTTTCTCCGCTTCGAAGCTTCCTAGCCATCTCATTTGAATTAACTTCCACCCTATTATCCTTAAAACAAGTGTACAGAGAGGCAGAATAATTCTCACTGCACGATGCACTCTGGAGACGAAGCTCAGGCAATGGGTCTGAGGATTTCTCAGTGATAATTTGATTGCCCATTGGTCATTGGTTCGAACCCAGCTTCATGTAAACCTTCACTTAGAGTGACGACAGTTGCTAGACGCTACCTCCTTGGAATTGGAATCGTAGCAAGCGCGAGTTGTGGTCACATCAAGAGGGAGGACCAGAGCACTGCTTGATAAGCAGATCCGTCTCAGGGTGCAAATCCTACCCTCGGATGCTGAGTAGAAGTCTTCAAAGATAAAAGAAGCATCTGTAGTCAATGAAATGTTTCATAGCGGAAGTGTCTTTTTCCAAATGAGAAATCATATCTTTTGCATTTTATTTGATTTCTTACCGTTGTTTCAAATCGCAGCTGTGACTTGCCTGTCATTGCAACTGCGGACAACTGCTTAATGACATCGTACAAGTTTTTGGCCGTTCACCAAGCAGACTTTCACATCGTGTGTGACGGCATCGCAAGCAAGGAGGAGAAGATGGGCAAAGAGAAGAACGGGCAGAAAGTTGCTTCCTTCGTGCCCGCTCTTTCGGCAATAGTATCTCCTACTGAGAAGTCAAACGTAACAACAAGTACCTCATTCGGACTTCATTCTTCAGCGTATGAAGAATCGTCTTTCCCGTCATCAACAGCAAAGTCCCAGTCTACTGAGAACAAAGGTTAGAATCATAATTCATTCATCAAATGATTAATCCCTGAGGGATTCATTTTCGTGAAACAAAGGAATGGAAATCCTAAATGGTTCCCTGTACCAGATGTTAGGATTAAGAGTGTGGCCTTCAATAGTGTTTTGCATGTCAAGTTTGGGTTGAAACTTAGCTAGTTTGCTTTGCTGCTCAAGGATTGCACAATCCTTCTTCGTGAGCATTTTTCTTCTTCTACTTCTTCTTTATGATCTTCTTCTTCTTCTTCTTTATTTTCGTCTTCTTTTACTTCTTCTATATTTTCTGTTTCTACTTCTTCTTCATTCTCTTCCTCTTCTTTATTTTCTTCTACTTCTTCTTTATCTTCGTCTTCATTCTCTTCTTCTTCTTTATTTTCTTCTTCTTCTTCTTAATCTTCTTCTTCCTCCTTCTTCGGGCTTAAATCTAATCTCTGGGGTCGCAGGTGGGAATCAAACTTCTCCATTTCTACTCTACCTGGCACATTAAACAATTCAATCAATGAAATTGTGAGATACAAATTTCACTTTACATGTCAATCCGCGTTCAGCTCCATTCCAGTTCAAGTAAAATGAGAGAGAGGCCGCTTTAAAAAGTAGCCAGGTGCTGCCGTGAATGCAAATGCGGGATCTTCCCATACTGAAAGCATTTCTCATCGCCTTTTCCCAAATAGATGGAGACGATTACGACGAGACGACCATACCGTACGAGTTTTACGGCACTGAAGATACAGCTGATACTGACGAAGAGCGATACATCAAAGATGTAACGAAATCAATTCAGAGGTTAGGAAAACAAGTCCGTCTCAGCTTCTCGTTCAGTCTTATTCAAATCTATGATCTTTTCATTTCATCTTTACTTCTTTACAAACGCGAATAAGAACGGAGATGGGCGCTGCCCTATCTACCAAAAAGCGGTGAGGGAAGGAAATTTGACTTTGACTTTGATATGATAACCCCACAGATCATAGATCTGTTTTAAAAGGGGCCATATTCAAAGCTTATATTATTTGTTACTAAAGTTTACAATAAATACTGAGCTGATAAGTACCAAAAAGATCAACTAAATAGATGACGCAAAGTAAAACATAGGCCAGTTTATCCGGGCTATGCAAGCATGGTCTGCAGCTTCATCTTGAACGATGGAAAAGCAAAAGAAGGAATAGAATATTTTCCCACGGTGTATGGACATTTCCATGCTTAAGTTTTCGTTAATTTGCCTTCTTTGTTTTAATTTTCAAGGGTAAAGATTCCTTGTAATTGGGGTTGATTTTTCAGTGGTAAAGTATCAATGTTTAAAGGATGTCAGCAAATGATGTTATGGTATTTTTGTAGGTGGTTCTCGTCACAGGCCTGGGCAAACGGACCAAGCCCTATGATTGTGCCAAATACTTTGAGGTCGTGTTTCAGTACAGGATTAGATGACTGCGACACAACGAGAGCTGGGATTTGGAGCAGAGAGAAGAAAAAAGATAACAAGACCATTTTTGACATCGTAACGCATTTTTGCGGGAAAGCTATACCAGGAATCCCGATTAATGGCTCCATTCCTAGTGCACCGATTGAGCGAACAAGATATATCTATTGGATGTACACAGTTTTGATTAACTTCTTGAGGTAAGTTGTTGAGCAATCATATTTAGCCGTCAACTACAATTGCCATTTCTTCTGCAATTGCCTCTTCCTTCTGCTATTTTATTGACTTTTCTACTTTTTCCTTCGTGCTTCTGCAATTAATAAGCCTTTTTCCTTCATTTTTGATCCATCTTGGTCTATGTAGACTTCATCTCTATTATACATAATTTGCCCGTTATTCCAATATTTGAGTTTGCTTCAGGCGCCTTACAATATGCCAGGAAGGTATCGGTGAAGGAAAATGTCTTTCTTTAAAGGCATGCATAGCTTGTCACCCCCAAGCTTTCTTGGTGCGTTAGAAAACATGTATGCAGGTGCAGACAGAGACACACACTCATACACATACACACACACTCACACACTCACACACGTACACACGCACACTAGTACACTCGTACACTCGTACACTCGTACACACACTCATACACATACACACACAGACACACACACATATGCACACACACACACTAGTACACTCGTACACTCGTACACTCGTACACACACTCATACACATACACACACAGACACACACACATATGCACACACACACACACACACACACACACGCACACTAGTACACTCGTACACTCGTACACTCGTACACTCGTACAAACACTCATACACATACACACACACACACACACACACACACACACACACACACACACACACATACACACTATTCGCTATCATTCGTCTGTCAGCCCTAATACTGGCTAGCAAATTTCAAGCTGTCTTTTTATAATAGAGGTTTACTCTGGCATTTGAGCATAATTTCAAATGATTGATTTCCTTGTTAGTCGATTTCTGAGACCGCAAGGGTTTCCTTCAAGTACTTCCACTGCCTGTGCACTCCAATTCGGTGGATTACGTATCTTTTGTCGTATTATTTGCGATTCAAGGCGAGGGCAGTCATGCATTTTGTTTAATTTCCTTCAATTCTTAGGTGCCAGGGCGCAATCGTTGCTACACTGCAGCCTGAGTACCTGTTAGATAAAAATGATTTTAGACGATTTGTTTCGATGCGTCAAGAAGATTTGTCGAAAACTGGATACCTCATCTCGTATGACAGTCTGGAAAAAGAGCTCGAAAAATATGAAGCTTTTTCAAAATCCACCTGGACAGACTTGTTGCTTCAAATTATCAAGGTACGAAAGTCAATGGCTGATGTGAATTTTGATAAATGCAATGGAATTAATTGATTGATCTAGCAAATGATTAAACCATTTTTCATACGAATTAGAATAGTTGACACGTTTACACGGTACTGGTACCAAATAGGGCCGGTCTTAGAATTATGTAGACAGGCCTTGCATTTACACCAGAACTAACGGATTCGTTCCAGTCTTGACCTTCCAGTTGCACTGGCTTGGCAGGTCTCGTGTTAACGTACGAGAACAGACCCGAACGGAAATTGCTTGAGAAGGAAGAAAAAAGATGCCGTACCAGTGAGGTGGTTTCAAATTATTGGGCTACTTCATATTACTAATTGTAAACAAGCATTATGGTAATCTTAGATAAGGGCTATCGAACAATATCAGTGCTAGAAATGGTGGATGCATAATTTTTTATGGATGCTGCTGTCAGCATGCGTCATTATCAAAATAGTTTCATAGTTTAGGGGCTCAGCTCATAGTTGCAAGCCTCCTCTCTGTTAATCTTATGCCATATCATCGTTGCCAGTATCTTCCGTTGTAATATCATCCTTACCAACGTCACATTTTGTTGTATCACCATTCGGAATATCAGCATCTGGCTAATCGGCATTGCCACTTTCGTCAAACTAGACTGTTTGGTTGAATTGTTTTAAAATCTACCGAAGAAGGGGTTACGAAATCTCTCCTTCTCTACTTGGCACATCTGCTCTTTGCACGATCCACTTCCGATCTGTCCTAGTTTAAACAGAGCTGTAGACATTTTCGTCCAAGGTAAGGCTACCTGTACTTGCTATGGAGTAGTTCAATAAAGAGCCAGCCTGAGTGCTTTATGCTTTGTTTTGTGATTGTCTTAAGATGCTGTCTGCTCCATCAGACCCTATATTCCTTCGCTAATCTGAAATAAAAATTGCTTTATCTAACATCTCAACCCAAATTTCGTCAATTGCATTTGTTTACATCATTCCTATAATTTCCCGTGCTTCCATCATATACATAGCTTCACTATTGCAAACTATTATCATTAAATGTGATTTCTTGAGCATATGATTCTACTGTTAAAGTCATACTGGTGATATAATGACACGAAATTCCCCCCCCCCCCCCCCCCCCCCCACTTTCATTTATGCGTGCCTGCTTCTGCGGTGCTGAATTATCACTGAAATTAATGGGACTGGAGCACGATTTCCCGGGGGTTGATTACAGTAACGACGACTTTC
Source organism: Pseudorhiza aurosa (assembly GCA_964026355.1). NCBI lineage: Eukaryota > Metazoa > Cnidaria > Scyphozoa > Rhizostomeae > Lychnorhizidae > Pseudorhiza > Pseudorhiza aurosa. The sequence goes on from OZ032126.1 coordinate 5,550,374, forward strand.
CTTGCAGGTGTTCATTCTCAATCGCGTGACTCCGCAGCATTATCGAAAGATTAACCTCCCAGCGAATTACCCTGCTTTGCCGCCACTGAACGTGGATCCATTCAGCAGCAACGTTTTCTCCGTCGGGGAGAGAATAATTCTCTCGTGGTTCAATCATCATTTTCAACAACAAAAGAACAGTTGGTTGTGGAAGACAAGTATTACTGGTAAGTCACAGTCGTAATGGTATGTTTCTTGAGAAACAGACCTTGAAACAGCCAGACCTCAATTTAGAATTTTCAAAGCAAGTGCCAGGGAGACACCTTGTTAGAATGTAATCCTGAGGAGCAGTACAGTGAGATGTGGTGAAAATTTCCTTGCTTCGTCACTCTTCGCTCCTAGCTTTAACTCAGGTACCCATTAACTGGTTGCCCAGGGGAGCCTTAAACAAAGTAGATGTGTCCTCTCTCCACCACGAAAAATACCTCTGTCGTTGGTCGTTGATTAATTATTTTTTCTTCCAATCATATTTTTGTATCGAAAATTTGCCATACTCTACTTCAAAACATGATTTAGGTTCCAATAAATTCAACTCCATGACGCAACTTTTTTCCTCTGCCAAACTCTACTCTATAACATGATAGTTAAACTTCCAATAAATTCAAGTTCATGACGCAAGCTGTCATCTGCAAAACTCTACCCCAAATCATTCTGATTTTGGTTCCAATAAATTCAACTCTATGTTGCAAGTATTTTTCTCTTAACCTCTTCATGCTCATTGCATTTTGAGCGAACGTGTTCTCTGTTCTTTTAGGCGAAGCTCCATCTTCGCGATGGATTGTCAACTTCGACAACGACTTTTTGGATGGATTGGTTTTTGCTTCAGTGCTTGCCGCTTATGCTCCCTTCGTTGTAAGTTCCTTTCGACTACAGTTTGAACCTGACAAATTAATTCAATGTGAAACAATTTCCCTATTTTCAATTCCCAGATGTCATCTTTCTCTCTCATAATTTTTTTGAATGGCTAAATTTGCCCTTCTTTCGTTCATTGTTTGTTTGCCTTTTTTCTCCCAACGTATTTGAGTTTCTCTGCTACTGATAGTCCATACTGATGATGAATCCCAGAATGGGTCTGCAGCTATTAGATATGGACAATGCCCCCGGTTTCTTTAACGTTTTCACACGCACATTTAGTACCGCGTGGGTGGAAACGTTGGCGTAGTTTCTGATGACAGCTCTTAGCTGTTTTGGAGGTAGGCAGGTCATAACAGGGTCTGAAACGTTGTATGCCTAACAGTTTCTAATGGATGTGCTGTTATGCTTTTTGTAGTGAAAGTTCATTGAAGCATTCTGACCTTATTTTTCGTCGCTCTTGTCTTGAGACTCATAAGAAGCTCAACTAGTCGGACTAGCTCAAAAAATGGGATGGATGCAACCTTGTGTTACTCTACGTCACTTTACCCAGCAAGGTTGTTGCACATGCAGCAATAGTCCGAATAGTTGAGCTCATCTTCGCCTAGAGTGAGGAGAGTCGTTATTTTTCTGCTATTCTAAGCATAAGATTCACATGGTTACATCGACAGAAAAAACCTATGCGCTGCTTGATAGGCAGCAATCGTCTCAGTGTCCAAACATCTACCTTCAGATGCTTGGTAGAAATTATGAAAATGGCCTTGAGATGATAGACGTTCGTCTTGCGCGTGCCACTGATCGCCAGCATCTTAAACGTGAGTTTCTTTTTTAAGGTATCACGTTTTCTGTACTCCATGTACACACATCCCACTACAGCAGAACAATGTTTGCACAACGCACTTAAGGTCGTCAACTCCATACGGTACCTGGGCATGGATTACGATGTTTTGGTAAGTCATCCAGTTTTCCACCACCGCATTTGTCGGATCTTTTGCAACCTCATTCTCTCGTTGTCATCATCCACTTGTCTCTCCGCATTCCTAATCATTGCATTTCGATTTCTTTCGTGAAGGCAACAGATGTCACAGAGCCGAATCCAGTCAGCATGTTGCTGTTGTGCTCGTTCCTGTTTCGCCGGCTTCCTCACTACTTGCCAAGGTCAACCATCGAATTCAATGCCTGTCTTCACTCAACTGTCACCAAAAAGGTATCATTCACCTCTTCTCTAATTCTGATGCATTTGTTGCCTTCTTCATAACTGAAACCCGTACTTTTGGTCAAGTTTTTCCCGTGTGGTTGTCAAGGTAGAGTACAGCCAGTAAATCTTAGGCGTGTCGTAAAAGGTGACGAGAGAAGTTGGTGACAGGAGGAGCAGATGCCAATAAATCAGCCAAGCCAAGCTATCTTGAAGGTGTGCGTCACCTGTAATCGATTTAGATACGTGGAGAAGATTTATGATTGGCGAGGAAGAGATAGGAAGCCCGAAGGGGAGCTGGGAAGATTGTATGAAGAGGACTTAAAGAGGAGCCGGTAGTCCTGGATGGAGAAGTCTGGAGGAGGAAAGTCAAGAGTTACTGAGACTTGACAGTCTTCATCGACGGCACAAAACTTTGCAGGAGAAGCCTACAGTTGTTGCACTGGTTTGTTTTTGTTTTAATTGTGGTTGTCGCTTTTTCTCTCGAGCTCCTTTTTATTTGTACAAAAACTATATTCTGAATTTTAGGTCAAGCTTCTTTCGCTCGTTTTTATTCACGGTGCCGTTCTTGATGCGTGATCCAGTAGAATCGCTTGTCGTGCAGCTATAAGTTTCGACAGCCGACAGCCACTGGATATCAACGCCATGGTGTAGGAAATGATTTTCAATATCGATATAAAACTCCTTATCATTTGTACAAAAACTGTGCTTTGAATTTTAGGTCAAGCTTCAAAATCCAAGTTCAAAACCCATTGTTTATCAGATAATAATTTCAGGAGAAAATTCTTCCGATTTTCGTGTACCTGCAGGGAAAGCAATCAAGGTGAGCTGTTAAAATTAGTTGCAGTAGACGGAAGAATCGAGATTCTTTGCTGATTTTTATTCCTGTTCATTAAGCGACAGTCAACTGCTGTCTAATCACGTCAAAGAAGAAGAAAGAGAGAACAGCAATAAATGTATCAAGTTGGTTCATCAAACTTCACTTCTTGAGCTTCATTGCTGTTGGCTAAAGTCTCCAATGTTACCAAATATACAGCATAAATTGTTCAGATACTTTCACGTTCATTGCTCTCTGGAGGTCAGGGATATTATTTCTGTTCCTCTGAGGTGTGAGTGGACTATAGAGGGCGAAGAAAATCGCGGGCAAGCGATATTCAAACGTGAAAAATTTCACATATCATAGACTTGTACTCTAATCACGATCCGACCACCCCTCTAGTTGTCATTTTTTTTAGATAAGATGTCTCTATTTTATGTAATTCTTTGTCTTAGCCTCTCATTAATTACTTACTTTGAATGAACCTGTTTATCTGATTCTTTAGTGGTTAATTTTTTCCATGTCAATCTTTCCGCCCAGATAACTGTTTGATTAAAACTTTGCTCCTGATATTTGAAAGCCTGATATGCAAGCATTTGAGGCATTTTTCAACATAAGACCATGAATCAGAGACACAAGGCCGTCTCGGTGTTATATCATTAACCAGCCGAGCTTTTTATTTGTCGTGTTTTCGATGAAGTGCTTGAGCACATGCTCTGTGCATGCCGCCTTTATCGCCGACTCATCAACGTAGTCACACTGATGCATATTCTGTTCATTTTCATGTAGATTCCTGCTAAATCTCATGTGAATTTCGAGGTTGAATACAAAGGGAGATTTCTGCGTGCGTGCTCCGCTGTGCTGATTCTAGTTGGTAAAAGAGCTGGCTTCCAAGTCGGATCAACAATAGTTTTTAAACTATCAGCCTCTATAGACACTATCATTCCACTCGTAAGTAGTCGTTCCAGAAAGTTTTCATCACTCTCCACCCAATTCTTGTAGCACGTCTTCCTGCTGAAATAAGTTCTTTTGAACCGACCACTAGCCATTTAACAGGTAGCTGTTTTGCTAGAATCATTGAAGCCTTGTTGTCTCGCAAGAGTGAATCAGCATTGAAAGCCTGTTAGGTTTTTTAATCAAATCTTCACTCTGTTTTTCACCCCGATTGTAGACCATATACAAGAAGGAAAGCCCGTGTTATGAGCTGAAGAAGATTCGAGTAGATATTAAGAATCCCTTTGAGAAGGCAGCGACTTTCAAGGTAATTTTGGTTGAAGTGAAGCAGCAAAAGCAAGATCAAGATGGCCAGGTCAAAGAGAAAACCAAGGCAAAGTCCCTGAAGCGCATTGAATCAAAAACAGATCATGGGTACAGTGTTCCCCTTCTCTATATCCTTGGCAATCCTATGTTTTCAGTATGCATAAAACTCTCTTAAACTATCAACTTGGAATATCTAATGATTTTCAAATGTAGAAAACATTCTTATGCATTTGATGCTTTGCTTGGATGGTCTGTCACCCAACTATGAATTCAAATTCGCTTTTTTTGCACTTCTTTGTTTCGAGCATAATCTTTCTTTCATGCCTGCATTTTGTTTTGTGCAAAATTTTGTCAATCACTTCTTGAGAAAACACCAATCTTTGCAGACGACAGCAGAAAGCACAATCAAAAAGCCGAGAACCTGTGATTGAAGCAGGAAATATAACTCCGATTAGCAGCCAAGGTGATTCATCCTGAATATTCATTTGAGCAATTCTCTCTCACTATCACACATTTTGTTACAGAATCCATAAAGATTATTTCTCCTTCAGTCCAGCTCTGAAATGCCTTCGCATTTAAAGTAACCGTAGCTTCTTCTGGTGTTAAGATGGAGCCATCTGTTTTCCATTTGTTATGAGCTCCTGTACATATTCTGTGCACACATGTCTTGTACCTAATGGGCACATACTCAGACAGAAACAAGGAGATAGTAGCAAGCCTCATTGCCACCTCATCTTTTGTTCACGACTACCGTGGGTCTCTGTCGATTGAAAAAGTGTCAAAAAGTTGGAAATTTTCTAACCACGAAGAAAAACTCTAGGCTTGCCATTTCCAATCGTCCATTTTCAAAATTTTCTATCTTACACCCCAATGAAATGGTGTCCAGAAGTGTCCAATTTTCACTATAAGTGAGGCAGCAGGCCTGCTAATTAGACGAGATTCAGTTGAGATTTTTGTCCGCAAAAGCAATGATTTATGTTGGGAGTTATTGATACACATGTACACCAAAGCCGCAGTTGTATCTAAGGATAGTAAAATCCGGGGGAAGATTCTCCTTCAAAACGCGTTGTATTAATGATCGTCCAATCAGTTCTTACTGAGAAGGCAGCACCCAGATTTTCTAATTCATGCATGCGGTTTATGGAAAATTCTTTTCAAGATGATCGAAAAATGTTATTCTCAGATTCTTAGTAGAATAGAAAAAGCCTCAAATGTTAACGTTGCCTCATACAGTTGGGTTTTTTCTTGTAGCTGCGAATGCGGGAGCTAGCGTTAGCGTCTTCTGGTGCTCTACGAAAGAAATATTCGTCGGAACGAATGAAGATGCTAAGCTAGAGATCGACTTTCTGCCTTTCTCGGTTGGAAATTTCCAGTGCTCTATTTTGTTAATCAACGAGGATGTCGGAGATATTGTTTACTCAATCGAGGCAGAAGCCCGTCTGCCATTGCCATCAATCATGCCTTTCCAATCGTCCTCTCATATCGTGAGAGTAAGCAGCTCTGAAGACAGCAGTGAGAAGCAATTCGGTTTCGACCTCAGAACAGTGTACTGGCGATGCAGTATCAACGAGGAAGTTGCGGAGAGCATTTTACTGCCCATGGTCAATGAAGCGAAGGAAAATGCATTAGGTACTTTTCGCAGTTTTCCTTAATCCCGATTGACGTCAACGCGTTTGCAAATTTGGGCGTGTTTGAAAAAGTTCGATTGAAGACGAAGGCGAAATCTTCATATCCTTATAGCACAACTAGACATAAAGCTTATTTCAATTCTCTTGCCATGCCTAGTATGTTGGCCTTTCCCTATTTGGATGTTTTAAGAATTGCACGTTGAAGCAAATATTTGGCAGCAGCTTCTTTAAATGCGTGTATAAAGAAAAGAGAATATTTAAGAAAAATTTTCCTTTTCAGTGCGGAAGACTCTTTAATATGCTTCCATTGGAAGGCCGCACCTTATACAAACTAGGCTTTTCAAACTTTCTAGATAACCACTACAATTAACTTTCTTTCAACATAACTGTAGACGTTAAATAACTTCTTCCGTTTATCTTTTATTTTACTTTACTGGACACACGTTTATGACAGCTTTAAGTAGTTGAAGTGTTATCCAGTTAAAATATTCGAATATTATTATTATTATCACATGGTATCAATCATATGAGTATTAACCAGAGAAACAAGTAGAAAAACAGAAAAAGGAAAAAAATGAAAACGTCAAAATATCATGTGAGTCTCCTTGCAGAGCGATTAATATCGCGTTTATCGATACACACCCATTCTCCATTTCACATTGCTAAAGATTTCATAAGTCCACTTGTTTATTTGTGGTTGAAATATTATGTCGAAATGCTCACGTCTTCTTTACAGTAATTGCCACTCAGCAACGAATGTCAGATAAAGAGCGATGGCGGAGGGAAATCACTGGAAGTTTATCTGCTGCTGCTGTTTCAAATGCAGTAAAGTCGATGGGACTAGTGGAGAAGATGTCGACTTCGCCTCAGAGCTCCAACTCAAAAAGTCACAATATATCTTTCGCAGTTGAAGGAAATTCTAAGTATTTTCAATTGCCGTCTGTGTTTGAAATGAACTTGGTGACCGACAAGAGAACTGGTAAACACAATTTTTGTATCAGTAGTTTTCAAGATATTCCGTGATGGGCTTGAATGTATTTAGTGGTAGTATTTTTGTGCTTTGTTCGTCATGTGATCAGAAGTGAAGGAGGATACGTGGGAAAGAGAGTGAGAAGAATGGTGGTTGGAAGGAGAAAGAGGGGAAGACCGAAAAGGAGATGGGAGGACTGTATCAGGGAGGATATAGAGGCAGCGGGAGTGATGGAAGAGGAGGCACTGGATCGAGCAAAATGGAGGAAGAAGATCCGCATAGGCGACTTCAGTTGAACTGAGAAAACCCCGCATGATTTTTTTACTTTTTCGCTCTTTTCAGTGCAATGCTTCCTATGTGATTATCTTTGTCTTGTTTTTGGTACTCTGTTCTAGCCTGCCTAAGTAACAAAAAGTTTAAGAAGCTTTCTCACCGTGAAGGAATAGCCAATCTAGTTTTTTAGCTGTTGATCTTACATGTACCCATGCACTGCCAAGTTTGTTCATCGATTGATAAGTCAACGTCTTTAACGCAATGTTTAAAATTTGATCTAGAAATCAGCACTGCTCAGCTGCCGGTGACTTTTGTGCCTGACGGACCTGGTCATTACCAGTGTCGCATTGTGTTAACAGCGCCAGCAGATGTTCGTGTGTTCCAAATCGAAGTCACTGTGAACCCCGATGGATCAGATATCGAGCTCGAATTCACGTCACCCACGCATGAATTTGTCACGCAAAATATCCCAGTGGTAAGAAGCGCCAGAATGAGCTTTGATTTTTTCGCAATTCCATTGTAAACTTCAATCAGCTTTCGACCTGTATGCGACATCTCATTAGCAGCATCTTCACATTGCATTGGATGCTTTTAATCTTCCCAGTAGTAAGACACGATGCAAAGATGACGTAGCTTTAACGGATGCTATTCTATTATTTCTTATAGCTGCTGCGCGTTTAGAGGTATTTTGCGTTGTGGTTAAATCACATGTTTACTGTGACTAAGGTCCCGGGCTCGAACCACGCTTTGGCGCTTTTCTGAGCTCTTTCAATCCGTGCACCCTTTCGTAGATGGATACCTAGCAACGTACTTGGTTTTAGGCACGGAGAAAGGAGAAGTCGGCCACCCTATCTTAATGCCTTGGCTCAGGATAGCATCTCTAGCAAGGTGCTTCCTCCAGCAATCCTTCCGATTATGGATCTCGAATCCACTTTTCTCATTGCTCTTACTTGAGGTATTTCAAGGACATTTTTTTCCTACAGGTAAATAGCAGTGAGCATGACTGGATCCTCAAAGCAACAGTGGATGGAGCAGGGTTTTATGGACCTGAGACTCTGTACTGTCCAAGACTCACGAATGCATCATATCAATTGAAGTTTCAGCCTTTGTACGAAGGCTTTGTCAAGGTCAGTATAAATTGACGGTGGTATTTCTTTTGCAAATAGAGCAGATGTTCTGAAGAAATCGGGAGCTCGAAGACTCGCTTTGTGGCCGTTGGTGCACTGAGATCTCTTTCTTCACCTCTCCCTATCCTCTGCCATCCTCACGCAGATCACAGCCGGCTTATTTGCCCATACCCTTACATCCTCCGTCCATTTTTCCTGCGGTCGTTCTCGACGCAGCTGTCCAAAGGATTTCGTTGAAGCTTTTCATTGGCATTGATTAGAATTCCATTGTAATTCCTGCAGTCTTACGCAGTGTCTTGCTGATACAATTCTGCACTCGAAAGACTTCACTTTTTGTACCACTTTTCTCTCTCTCTCTCTCTCTCTCTCTCTCTATGTCTCCCTCTCTCTCTCAGTATATAACTGTATATTTATATATATATACAACGCTTTGTACTTTGTACATAGAGCACCATATGGTGGTGAGGACAGCACCCTCTATGTGATATATATATATATATATATATATATATATATATATATATATATATATATATATATATATATTACATATTTATATATCTTTAGCATCTCTCCCTCTCTGTCTCTCTCTGTCTTCACCTAATCTTTATTGCTGAAATTAGCAGAAATCATAATGAAATGCATTCAATACATTTTTCACCTTTTCTTAAACATAGCCTCATTCTTTTCGTTTTTCTTTAGGGCTGCTTGAAACTGACTAATACCGTAGGTGGAACTGAAACAATTTTCATGTTGAGTGGGGAGGGACGAAAGCCATCGCAGTCCGATCATTTCGACTTAAATTGTCAGGTCAATGAAGAGTAAGTCTTTCAGTATGTTGCCAAACGAATTCTCTTCCTGGCATTTCATCGGTGCATTTCACGACAAACGCACTTCAAATGCTTTGAATCTGGCGTTGGAAGTTAGATTTTATAGTGCTATGCATTTTGAGCAGTGTCTTGGTCTCTTCTCTCGATGTGACCGCATCTCTTGTTTGCTACGCCTGGAACTGCAGTTAGCTCTGAATTGTGCAGTTTTTATTTAACATATACTGAAAAAGACAATCATTGTGATCAGGAACCATGACCAGCATCTCCACTATTTACTTCTTTATCTTGGCGCCAAGGTAATTTTTTAGAAGTATGGTTTCTTGAAAAGAAAATGCGAGAAATCATCAGTTGGATAGTCGTGTTGCGTTATAAGTTTTCGAATTTTGGAGCAAAATTCACATTCGAATTCTCTTGTCATGTTCCGAATCAACGATTTAGTATTCGCTTCCATGAGCAAATATTCCCAATATGTCTGTTCGAATTGCAATTCCATGTGTGAGGCTACCTCAGTGCAAAGCGTTCGAACTCTACAGCCAGTGGTTCAAAACTACCTCCGGCTTAACTTCCATTCATGGAATGGAGGACCGATGTCTCTCTGTAATTCTAGATGCTTGGATTTGATCGCATCGAGAGAAAGAAACAAGACACCGCTCGATATGCATTGCTTCTCAGTGTCCTAAAATCTATCATATGAATCATGAATCATAAGATCTCGAAATGTCATCACATTATGAGAAAGCCCTTTGACACTGCTCGATCCGAATAGCTTCTCAGAGTCCAAATCTACTTTCAGATGCTAGACAAATAGTGCTGAAATTACATTTTGATTTATTTTTGATCATTTAAATACAATTATTTTACATCCTTTTCAGATCTACTTATGAATTCATGATTCCAAATGAGACTAACAGAAGGATGATTTTTCAGGTAACTATGCATGCCGAGTGTCACAAATGACAAGTGTCTTGCGTCGCCATAATATGAGATCCCGAGTTATTTATTAATACTGTTTTGATGAAAATCTTCTTTTGCTACGTAAAATTAATAAAATTTTCGATGATTCAAGTATCATAGCTGCATAACATACTCGATTTTGGTGCAGCAGAAACCCGAGACAAGGTTTCGCACATTCCTGTTCAATCGTGCATCGTAACTTTTGCTTCCATCTTCAATTTTTTGAATCGCAGTGTACCTTGTATTACATTATGTTGTGTAGCCTGTTTTGCGACGGCTTTTTTAATGAAATGGTGCCGTGACGTAGTGGTTAAGCATGCGGAATCACAATACACGGGTTGTCAGTTCGATTCCTCCATGTGTCACTTTCAAACACCATTGGCGGGGAAGGCAAGGGGAAGCCAGCCAAATGCAAATCGCGTAGGCCATTCATTTTTAATCCTGACACAAGGCTCTGAAGTTTTTCTAAGAGTAGTGGATTTTATGAAGCGCGCTTTTCCATTGCGTCCCTCACCCGTAGTGTTTGTTTTGTAACTTGTGCAGAATTCTAGCCCACAACTCTGTGTCTTGAGCTTGCACACTTAAATGGCTATTCTATGAAAGCATTTCAATGCATATATCATCTGTAAGGCAGCCAGAGTCAAGAATCCAATTTTTAATCAACCAACTCAGAAGAAGCAAGAAATAGTTTTTATTTGCAATGATTTCCGCTCATGGTACTTCTTCTTTTTTCTCTCATGCTTTTTCAGCTATGAAGTATATGTCTTCTGCTTCCTTTGCATCCTTTCTCTTCTCTCTCCACATGGTCTGTCTCTTTCCAAGCTCGCACTTCTTCCTTAATTCTTGTATTACTTCATATCCCCATGTTTTCCTCTACCACTACTCTTCACCCTGGTTTATCTTTCTTTGGAGATCTCTTCCTCAGAAGTTGTAGATTTTTGATGCAGTTTTTCTATCGGGGGGGGGGAGCTTCTGCTTATTTCAGCTGTAAGGTGTAGCAGTCAGTTAATTTTTCATGTTTTTCGGCATCGATTTCTTCTTCTTGTTTCCATTTTTCGCCGTTGCATTTATGCTTTTCCATTTTTAGGCATTTTGCAACCTAGACTTTGTCAGCGGTGCAGAGTGTTTGGTTGTCCTTCCAAGGCAAACCGCAACTTTTTCAGTATCAATCACGCCTTGGAAAAGGGGCTTATTCGATGGCAGGATAGCATTTATTACTGATGTCACGGAATCCGCTCCAATGAGAAGGTGAGTAATTCCCTTTGTAGACTGCAGCATGAATTTTTGAAAATAGCTTTCTTATCTGATCCGTCAATTGAGGTGAAGCAAAGTGACTTCGCCCTTTCTTCACTGGGACAATCCACAACTTGATGATTTAAAATTGCAAGCTGATGGTATACTCAACCGAAAGAAGAATTTAACAAAATCGACCGATTCTCATAATCGTTATTCTTCTGTTATGGTGTGATGAGAAAAGCTCTAAATTTTTACCAGCTACGTCAAGTCAAGTAAAAGTCTTTTCCTCCTTATACAGGCCTTTCTCGCTTCCCTTGAGGTAATCAGTGTTGACAGTCAAGCATGAATTCCATCTTTTAATGACGTTCAGGTTTTTGTTTTTATGGTTAGGCGCCCCCTTATCATCACTAACACCTTATAACGAACACTTTACAATAGGCAGATAACATGCTGGTCCTATTCTGCTGCAGGGAACATATGCAGAGTATAAGCTGGTCCTGTTCTGTTCTACAGGGGGGGGGGGTAATTTTATCCCATCTAATAATTTTTCCTAATTTGGTCGCTTTTATATTGATTGATTTGCTCACATTTCTAATCGATTAGCCAGTACTATAACGCTGAAAGAACCACTTTGTTTCAATGATGGAAAAGTCGCTTCAAAATCCTTTGGATTTCATCAGACAATTCTTATTGTTAGACATGTTACCAATCATACATTACATATAATAATACATTCCTTATAATCATCGGGTCAGGTCAGGTCAGGTCAGGTCAGGTCAGGTCAGGTCACTCTCATGGCCTCGCGACCGTTGGGACACTTTGATGAGCTGATCACCATCTCTCTCCATTTGCGACAGTCTCTGGCCAGTTCCACACTTCACAACGCTTCTTTGGGTCCACTCCCTTGCGTCTCCCAACCAAGTGTTGCTCGGCCTTCTGCCTCAGTTTCCTTCCACTGTCCCATGCATTATAAGAAACATACATCACTTGCAATCATACATTACTTATATTCATACATTTGCGACATTTGTAGGATAGCACACTCTAGCAGTGATGGTGGTTATGATAATGGCAATGATGGTGATGATGATAGTGATGATGATGACGATGCTTTACTGCCCTCAAAACTAGACGTCTCTTGTGGGAAATATGATCTACTACCTGACTTTGACCCTAACAAACATGTCTTTGAGAAACCGTTCCGCATTTGGTATTCGATGAGAGTAGCATCTCACCCGTCGCCACCAATAAACACGTTGGAAGTCGAGTGTGCCTGCCATTGTCGCGCTGCCATCGAGTTGCTGATAGAGAACCCAACTGATCGGAAAATCGAATACGACGTCATTGTCGAGGGTCAAGATCTGATTACTGGAGAGGAAGTTCTGTCCGTGCACCCTAAAGCCGCAGGTATATATCAACTGGATTATGCTCCTGCCGTTGTTGGGAAGACCAGAGGAAGGTATGCTCGCATTCTTCAACAATCATTCGCTTTCTCAAATTTTAATGCAATGTTTATCATTGCTTTTGATTTGATAATTTTTCTATCAAATGACTGAAGATTCGAGCCTATGGAGAAGCCTTGGTTTTCGAATCATGCCTAGAGCTTCACTTTCTGTCTTTCTGTGATCCTATCTCGTATTTCTTGTGATCGAGGAATGTTGAGAGCCTTTCTTCTTTCTTTATTCAACATGGCTGCTCTTCTCTCTCGTGACGATCTTCTCTCTTGATCTTTTACCTGGACTGAAACTGCTAGCACTTGTCTAATCGTGTTAGTCTCTGTTCATTTGCCAGTAGAATTGCGAATTGTGATCGGTACTCGTCAGCGTTGCAAGTACCATGAGTAGTTTCCTACTGAGATTAAAACTTCATCTTGATGACCAATACGCCTAATACAACTTAAATGAGGCTTTTCCAGCTCATCTATATTTGCTACCATTTCTATATAATGTTATTTAATTTTGCTCACAGAGGGGCTTCTCTCTCTCGGCTATTTCAGCTGTTTAGAGAGCTCCTTCTTAACCAATCGATTGCATAAATAGTCTTGGTTGTTGAAGTTTATGTCGTAAATTCACTTGTGTATAAAATAGATTGATGACATTTTGAAAATGAATACTGAAAAAATAACTAGGCATGATGCAATCGGCTTTTTGTTAGATAGAAAGGCTAGCGATATTTAAAACTTCTCGAGAGCTATCAGCAAGAGTGATATCCTAACGATGAGCGAAATCAGCACCTTCAGACTGATCCTAAATTGATTGATCCAGGAAAGGCAAAAAATCGACCATAAAGTAACAATAATTTCTTTTGATTCTTATTTGCAAAGGTGATTTTTTGTAAAGGATTTCCGCTGCTGTTTTATATGCCTTTAACAAGTTAAGAGCTTAGAGCATTCATCCCTTTGTCATTACCATCTACAAATGAACTCAAGTATCCACTAGGCAGAACAAACTTACACATAATCGTACTAGAGTGGTTCTGTCATATGCAAGGACTAATTCAGCGTAAGAGAGTGCCTTGATGTTTTTGTTTTTGCTGAATTTTCTAATGCGCATGTGTTTTCTCACAGTGTCATTTTCCAGCATCCTCTCGTTGGTGAAGTGTGGTATGATCTCCTTCTCGTCTCGATACCTCCTCAGCCTAAAGACTTGAAAGTGATGCAATGCGCTTTAGGAAGGTATTCACATCACTTTACCATTTTCGTCGTCTTCTTTCATCCTAGATATAGGGCATTCGTTTTCTCTGCTATTGCAATAGTTAGAGAGGTTTCACACAGTAAGTAAGTCGCTTTGCCTTGAAAGAACTAGAAGCTTACAAAGAATGATGCTATGAAAGCATAACTGGCAAAGCATGCTTGCCGGTGAGCTGCCGAATGGTACTGGTTTCACTGTAGTACAGGCATGGAATGGATTATGGTGCTAACAGAATCCAAATCGGTTCACCTTAGGCGTGACCTAGTCTGAAGGCATGCCACTTTGTGAATCAATATGTCAAGATCAAAGCGTATGTCGAATGCAGGGATCTCCAACTCAATTTGCCTGGGGACCGCTGGAGGCAGAGTCTGGGTGAGGCTGGGCCGCATCAGGTTTTCCGCAAGAAAGGCTCTGATCAAGACATCCCAATGCTCTCAAATACCTTCATCTTTATTCTAAGACGCGAGTCAAAAATGATCATCCTGCGGGCCGCAGTTGGCCCGCAGGCCGCGAGTTGGAGACCATTGCTCTAGTGGTAAGAATACCAGAAGATAGATAGCAAGCGAAAAGCAATCTAAACGGCTTAAAGGGAACTTGGAGTAATTTCACATTTCATGTTTCCGTTCAGGTCTTGTTTATTAAATGCCTGATTGATTTCATCGTAGCAAATGTGTTCAAATGATTCGTGTTGATAACCCGACAGATGCCATCATCACATATTTCGTCTCCTGTTCAAATTCCCGCAACTTCTGGCTTGAGCTGGATGATCAAAAGGTACATTGGATTTGCTTAATTTTCAGCGAGTCAATCATTCGCTATACTTTAATGTCATCTGTTTTAATTGGAAACATTTTTAGAGCCGAGGTGAATGAAAATTTTTTTTGTAACGGGGTGGCAATTTAATGTTGGCCAGCAGTGTATATGCGCTTGAATGTTCCCCCAATATATGTCATTAACTACTTGTTATTCTCTATTTTTCTTACCACACTTGCACTTTTTGCCTCTTTTTCTTGATTCTATTATTATTAACCAAGTCAAGTTTGCCATTTGATCTTACCTTTGTTTTTGACAGATTGATGTGCTACCGCACTCTGGTGCAGAAGTTCCATTGACATTTTCTCCATCTGCTCTTGGTTTGGGATCGCACCAGGCGCAAATCACATTTGCAAGCAAAGAGGTGATTGAAACGTTCATTACCTCATCTCATTCGATAACAGAGGCTGTCGGCACAGACAGATTGGGTGCGCCATTCACATAGCTAATTCAGACCGTGTAAGATTTTGCATGTGATTGATCTTGCTGGTTTTTCACTTCTAGCTCGGGGATTTCATCTTCAACGTTAAAGGCAATGGACAAGCACCGACGCTTTCCGATGATTACGTGGTTAGGTCATCTGTCTCCTGCAGTTCATCAACGATTATCACCTTTGAGAACCCTTTTGAGGAAGATATCGTTGTGAATGTCGACCTTTCCAGCAAACCCACTGGCAGAGCAGGTATCAAAATGTGGAAACATTTCTTTGATTTGTCATTTCAGCTCTGTGGATTGAGGAAGTCTTCAAGATGTGTATGAACGATGATTGGAGTAAATATAGCCGTCTATAATGCTTCGAAGCTTGCCAATCAAGTGACTGATTGTAAATCAAAGTTGCGGTCCTCTGTTACATGGACGTAGACAATGAACTAGAAAAGGGATGGGCCCTCGTCTTGTATGGGCTTCTCCCACGAAATGAGCTTGTTGATGGGGGCTGGGGCTGGGGGCTGTCAAGTATCAATTCCATACGTAAATGACGGTTTAGCTTAGGTTTTTGTGGTCCGAGACCCTTCTCGCCACCGACCTCTTTTGTTTGTCTCTTAAGATAGGTAGAGGGTGCTTAAGTTCCAGTCTTTCCAAGGAACCAGGTGGGCTAAGAAAATGGGTGTTCTGAGAAGACGTTTGGAGTCACCAGAATAATAGGTACATTTTCGATTAGCTGTTTTGATCTTTCATCATTACAGAAGTACAATTTTCATGGTATGATGCTTCGAATTCATTTCCATCTGCACCCTTCTTTTCCAGAATCTACACACTTCATGAATTCAGGCAGTTCCCTTGATCAGTCATTGAACATTCTGCTTCGGAAGACGAAGGAAATTTTGCTAGCGCCAAGATCAAAATTCGCGATTCCTGTCTGCTTTTCACCAGAGACTATGGTTAAATGTGAAGCGATTTGCTACGTTCGTGCCATGAAAAGAGACGGTTCGCCTTTCTTGACCTATGGAGAGAAGGCTGCTTTTCCATACGGAAACGAAATGAGATGGGGTTTTCCTGTTGTTGGTATCCCCGAGTTTAGTCCTCTTGAAGGCAAGAAACCTCCGTGCATTGAATGCAAGGCTCGTAAAAGAGCAGAAGAGATGCTCGAGCTGTCATTCACTGGCGTAAACGTTGGCGCTGCCGGCCCGACTCCTCAGTATGAATATCCTAGATTTCTTTCATCAAAGGTGTTCACGAAAGGGTCCTCCCTGGCCAACCTCGGCCCTGACTACTCATTTCTGCCAGATGATTTCAAATTCGAATTCGAGTATGCCGACTCTGAATCGCACAATGCCATCAGCCGCTCCGTCGGAATCAACCTCGTACAGAAAAAGATTCAAAAAATATCAGGCGTAATCACATTGGTATTCAACGTTGTCTTTTCACCAAGCAAACCTCTTAGGTGAAAATCTTTGCATCTTTTTTGATCTATTATGCATTGTGTTGTGCACATGTGAACAGTTTATTTTTGCTATTCAAATGAGGAGTTGTCTATTCTGCTAGTCAAAAGGTCTAATTTGGCTGAAGAATACAGTTTGATTACACTGTGATGCTTCTGTTATGCTTTGCAGTCTTTAACTCCATCTGATTAAAGTTTATTGCCTCGCCATCCTCTCTAGTGGTGCCGTGTCGTACTGGTTAAGCATGCGGACTCACAACACAGGAGTTCTCAGTTCGATTCCTCCATGTGTCACTTTTAAAACGCCATTGGTGAGGAAGGCAGCGGGAAATCACCTCATAAATTCCACTTTCCTAGAAAAAAAAGCGCATAGCCCTGTCTCTGGTTTCTGCTACGCTCGGAATCGAGTATGCAACGCAGTTTTTTATCCTCTCTAAATCAAAGTCAAAGCTCTTCTTTCGGAGCTTTTGTTGATATAACGGCGGTCATCTATCTCTTTCTTTTCGTATTTTCAACATAAGATGTTACAAATGCAAACTACTTGTTACAAACCGCTTACAGCATACTTCACTACTCTACAAGGACGATACTACGGAGTTCAAGGTATCATGACAAATTCGCAGCCATTAATATAGAGGACACTTTGCTGAAGAAAAACTAACTGCAGAGCTACGAAAACACACTCAGATTCTTTAGCCACGCAACTATGCAAGCGCAGTTAATGCTACAGTTGGTGGCTGGCCATCTGGTAGCACTGTGTGCTTATCTCCCGTTACTCTTTCCCAAAATGCTGAATGTTTAGCAGGGAATTAGCGTGTAGGTATGACTCAACTGAAATCTCGAGCCTTGGCCTACCACATACAAATCGAGCACTGTGGCCACACATGCGATACCTGCATACTGTACGTGAACTTCATACATCAATTGCCGAAAAATCGGCTGATTTTTATTTTACGTATATTTTTCTAGTGCTTTAGACGTTTTTTATTAGTTAAATTTGTCATTTCTTTCGCAGTCACATCGTCCAATTAATTGTAAAATCTCATCATGGTGGTATTTGGCGATTTCCCATAAAATTCGTTGCCAGCAAGCCAGATCCTGATGATGTCATTGAGCTAAAAGCTGCTGGTCTGAATAAAGAGGTTTCAGTTGGATTTCGCTTGACAAGCCAGTCTGAGTGAGTGTGAACGAATGCTTTGATTTAGTAATTTTTTTAATGACTCCTAGGGGCTGTTTTTATTGCTGCAAGCAAGACAGAATAAGGTGCCATCATGTAGGGTTTGATATGATCTTTTTGACCGAGAGAATTCCTCAATATGCTTCAGCTTTAACGAATGAAAGAAGGAAATATTTCTCCAATGAATTATAATAAAATTTATAAACAATAATTCATACACATGCTTTGCATTTTTCTCATGCAGTATTTGTGCTTTCATGCGGACCTTCCAAATTATACCTGTTCACCTGAAGTGTATAAGAACCACTATGAATTCGACCTACTTGTACCCTTTCAAAATTCTATCACTCAATCCATGAACAGTGTCCCACAAGTGAAATTTATTCCAAGAGCTTGCAAATCTATGGAACGTCTCGCCGTCAACCTGATCTTATCTCCCTCTCTTCTTAGCTTTTCTCATTCTTCCTTTGCTGAGAATTCGCTATAGGCCACCATGACCTTGCTCAACGCAACTCAATAAAAGAGTCAATAAAAGGACTCTTTAAAAAGGGAAGCACCATGCTATAAACATTCAAAATTACAAATGGAAAATGAGAACACCTGCATCACATAAACCTATTCTATGTAGCTTAAACTCTCGTTTCCAAATATCAATCATCATTCTACTGTGTTTGCTGATATCATTCATCGCGCTCATTCTTAATATTTAAGTGAGTTTGAATTATGGATGTTTTTATCTCTCAGCTCATCTGTGCCATTTTGGGTGTCAATGGAACCCAACGGCGATCAGATGTTCTCCGTTTTGCCGTCATCTGGTGAACTCCCATCACTTTCCTCGCCAGGACAGCTTTTCAAGGTCACCTATAAACCGAAGTATTACGGCAAGATCCACTCAAGCAAACTCGTCGTCCATGTATGTTCCGTCGTTTGAATTCAATTCCGCTATATACAGATTTTGCCTTCTGTTTTTACGACTTCAATATTTGCATCAAGCAACTTCATCACGGGTTTTCATTCACCTCCTTCCACGTTCCCTCTTAAAATATTGCTTCTAAGCAGTTAATAAATCAGTTCTTTCCCGTTCAAAGACTAGTTGCAGCCCAGCAGTCTTAGCATATCTTTTTACCAAATTGTTTGTCACTGGAAGGAAGGATATCTTGCTTCTAGTTTTTTTAGTGGTTTATGTTGAGGAAAGGCCGTGGTGGCCTATACATTGCCCCAACAATTGAAGAAAGAAGAAAGTGGAAGGCTAAGAGGAGAGAGAGATCAGATCAAGCTTATCGATCTTAGATTTGAAAGATGGCAGGTTGTAAGATTCAGGAAAGCAAGAAGAAGGTAAGACGTTCCACAAATTGCATGTTCTTGGGTTGAATGATGATTTGTGAGATAGAGTTCGTGAAGTAGGCAGTGAAACTTGGAAAGGGTGTGAATGAGTTGAGCTTCTGGTGGCCCTGACACGCCTCATAGGGACTGGAATAATGTCCCTGATCTCCTGAGAACAATGCCCGTGAAGGCATCTGTAAAAGTTGGAAAGATATTTTATTCAATTTCATTCATTTTTGTTCGTTTGAGGCTGAATTAAATCTAGTTAAAACTGCGAAGACGCTAAGCATGATATTACTGAACTTAACTATGAAGTCAAGGGTCCTTTTCCAAGTGAACTGTTTCGTTGCCTTTTTCCTCATACTTCTACACAAATGGTACAGTACTTATTCGCGCCTTTCGAATCTTGTAATATAATAATAATAGTAGTCTATCATATTGATACAGGATAGCCTTTTCAGTAAAGAGGTTACTGCTATCACTAAGAGTCCCCGATTTTAATTCGTAATTATTCCCCGATTTTAATTCGTAATTTGCTCCCGATTTTAATTCGTAATTAGCTCCCGATTTTATTTTGTAATTATTCCCCGATTTTAATTCGTAGTTAGTCCCCGATTTTAATTCGTAATTAGCTCCCGATTTTAATTCGTAATTAGCTCCCGATTTTAATTCGTAATTAGCTCCTGATTTTAATTCGTAATTAGTCCCCGATTTTAATTCGTAATTAGTCTCCCTACATGACAGGTAGTTGGGATTCCCTTGAGCCACTCTTGTTTTCAGGGCACTGTGGTAGCAGTTCTAATGTTGAAACATACATTCTCAGATAGAGTCCAGCATCTGCAATTTGCCTTTAAATGATGTTGTCCTATGTCACATTATGAATGAAAAATCAGTTCTTTGTTGTCCATTCGTACGACTTAAACCTCTTTTCCATTCATTTAGACTTCAGATTTTCAATGGACATATGAACTAAGAGGGCGAATTCCGAAATATCTACCTCCAAGCGGATTCTCATCACAAGAAAGGACAAGAATTAAGACAAGCGAAATCCATGGAAGAATGGATCAAGTCTAGATAGGTCATCCGAAAGGATATCAATCGTCAAGTAGTTTAACGATGTATCAATCATCAGAGTGTGAATACTTCTTTTGGTGAACGTCAGGTTGTTGTTCACTGCTATGTAAATACGCATTTGGAAGCGCGCTTGCATTTTAGATCATGAAATTAGCACTGATATTGTAATATAGGTTTTGCCAAGTTGGGTGATCTCTTGTCTGTTTTGCTTTAATCATAGTTTAGTGTTCATTGATGAGCAAGCACCCAGTCGTGTGTCTCTCTCGCTTTTGGTTCTGTTGGTCTTGAATATAGGCACGGTGCTAGTTTACTTTGATCTTCATGATGAAGTCATCTCGCATCCTGCTTGTTTCTACGTCTTCTAGCATTCACTCCGTTGCTGATTATACCTTCCTAAGCTCTTCATTTTCATTAAACCCAAATGACAATGCTTCCACCGATATCCCACTCCACAGACACATTTCAGCCTTTCTTCTATCCAATTTTCATTCATTCATTCAGTTATAATCATTATTTAAAGTTGGTGTTTACATAGTTTGTGGAATGAAAACTAATTAAAACCAACTATTTACAGTATAATTCACAACTACGTCTAAAGAAAACAATAAATAAACAAGCTACATAACGTGATGGTTTGCTATTTACAAATTTTGCAATTGCATTTTTCACCCATCCATGTTTTGATCTTTGTTTTAAAGCTTGCAACTGTTGGCAGCTCCTTTATTTCATCGTTAAGACTGTTCCACAATAAGCTTCCTCTGAATGAGAGCGACTCCATGCCAACTTTTAGTGTCTTCGTAATCGGTAATTTACATAGATGCTTAGTTCTGAGATCATATTGACTCTCCTTCCTTTCACGAAGGTTCCAGATGTATGATGGATTTAAATGGTTCATTGACTTATAGATTTCTAGCATCAATTTTTGGAGATTTTTTATATGGATCGCTACAGTGTCACTTTTCTTCAAAAGTTTATCAAGGGAAGAGTCGTAATAATTGTGGAGTATTCTTAAGGGACACTTGTGGTGCTGTTTATTTTATGGTTGGCATCTTTGCCACAAAACATCCATACTAATGGGCAATAGTTAAAGCTTGAGATATTTACTGTGTTGCACAGTTTCATTGCTTGTTCTCTTGAGAGATAAATATTTAACGTCCTAAAAGCACTGACTTTTCTGTTTTGTTTTATCGCATAGTGTTTTTATATGCTTCTTGAATCGAAGCTGGTTGTCAATTTCGATTTCAAGAACTTTAACATTTTTAGTGGACGATATTTTAACACCCTCAATATTCAAGCGTAGCTTATGTTTTTCATTTAGTCCCAGGAACATCAATTGAAATTTATCAGGGTTTGCCACCATAACATTAGCATAGAACCAATGGAGGAGTGTACTTAGGTCGTTTTCTAAATTTGTCATAATTTTGCTTATACTAGTGCCGCATGAATACACTGTTATCGTCAGCAAAATTACATATTTCTGAATTCAATTCCATATGAAATAAATCGTTAAGGAAGATGTTGAATAGTAAAGGCCCAAGAACGGAGCCTTGGGGGACACCTATCGTGACTTTGCTCTGGGAACTTTTATAACTAGGTAGCTATTCATCAGTTGCAAGCTTTATTCATGAAAGCCATAGGCCTCAAATTTAGCAATAAGGAGGTCATGAGGTATACAGTCATATGCTTTTGATAGGTCATCTTCTTCTTTCTTCCTTTGTTGGGGCTTTGTATAGGCCACCATGGCCTTTCCTCAACATAACCCACTAAAAAAAATACAAAAGGTCCATGAGGATTGTACCAACTGTACCAGACGAATCTAGGCTCCTTCTCCATGCCTCTATAACTCTTACTAGCTAGTGCTGTGTGCTGTACCCCTCTCTGAAGCCAGAGAGTAGACTTCATAGGATAGGTTTAAAAAACCCGCCCATTTGTCCTTTGAGTATTCTCTCAACAATTTTAGAGGCCGATGGCAAGACACTAATGGGCCTGTAATTCACCTTTGTAGTGGTTACACCTCTCTTAAAAACGGGTGACACATCAGCACCCTCCAGTTCCTTTGGAAATTCAGATTCATAGATGGCAGCGTTGACGCAGTCGGTAATATACGGACAAGCTAAATCCTTTGCTTTCTTGAGTTTACAATTATTGAGAAATGGGATCTAGACAGCCTCGTTTCGTTCAACCAAAGCAAGACGACACAGGCCGTCATCTCACGTAAACGTAATCAAACATTTTCATCTGTCCTCATGAATGGTGATGAACTGGACACTTAAACGTCTTTCACACAACTTGGTCTTTCTCGTTCATCTAATCTCACTTGGAAAATTTGCATCCATTCCCTTGCTAAACATGCATCTCAAAAGCTCGGTTTCCTAGCCAGAGCCCGCGGGTTTTTCTCACTTTCTTACCTTTACACTACATACAAATCCGAAATCCGTCCTTCTTTTAGAGTACTGCTCCCACGTCTGGGGTGGTGCTCCAAATTTACTCTCTGTCTTCTCGACAAATTCCAACTCCTGCAGCCCAGCCTCTCACAGGCCCTTCATGCTAAACTGAAATTCAGCTCGATGGTTCCACGACATTTTAAACTTTCTTACGCATTACCGAGTGCTTTGCGACAATCTACAAACTGAGGTGTTATTAGCCTGCACTCGTTTTTTGCTAGTAACAATCTATAGAAAACTTTGCAGTCATATCTCCAAGACGTGAGAAACTTTTTGGATTTGATTGTTTGGTTTGAAACAATCAAGGAACTTTGCTGTAATGTTGTCAAATATTTGAAATTTAATTTGCTTATTCAAATTGGAACTTCAGTGTCTCTTAAGTCTTTCAAGAAGTACCGATGTACCTTCAGAACCCTAGACATTATTCATAAATTTCCATACATGAAACAGGAAACGGGTTGGGGGATCGGGGTATGGCAAAGCTAGGAAAATCAGGGTTTTATGTGAAAAGGAACTTGCGAAGAATACTGAAACTATACTGAAATTTGGTCAGAAAGTTATGAAAGTCATTTTCGGAAAATTTGCAAAGTTTCTTATGAAGAACTGCATATACATGCTGCAGGTTTTAACTGCATAGACCATAACCAGTGGTAAGGTAACAGCGTGCCTAGTTCAGGATTTGAAGTACTTGGCCTTGGGCCTTTGCGATGCAATTGAGCATGCAACGTGATTGGTTGTAGACGAATTCCCGCTCTGAATGAGGAATGTTGGTTTTGCTCGAGTGACAGGGCAATTCTTCACCGAGTCTTCCCCTCAAATGTGCTGTGAGGGAAAGTGGTTGCAGAATCGGTTACGAGCCGAAAAAAATGAGTCGAGATCACTTTTGGTGGTTGATATCCAGGGACACCAACGTGGGGGTTTCTGCATTGTTCCCACAGGGTAATTCAAATCCCAGGTGAGAAGGCAATTGTGAAATTCCGCCTTTAACGCGCTGCAGTCGACAAACTGAAGCAAAACTCAAACCCAAAAAGCTAATATCCTCTTATTCAATAAATTTTGGCATCTTTTGAGCGAGCAGACACCTACAAATCGTAAATCGCCTTTTGCACGGTATGCCGCCATTAGAGAATTCTCCACCGTTCTTCACCTTATTGCAACCAACCGTTTCGGATGTTCCGATCGACAACGCTGTCGCAACGGTGACCTCGTGAGGTCTAGGTCCAAGCGCGGCCAGCGACAGTTACATACATACCCCCGTGTTCGTGGCATGTTCGAAGAAGGACGAAGTTGGAAAATCAAGGCCGTAGCTACAACAAAAGCTTTTATAAGGTAAGAATTGATGGAATTCAGTTTAATTGTTATTCATTCCGCTTTTTGTTGCTGAGACTTCGTTTCTACTGATACCAGCTTCAGCAAACTCGTTTATCGTATCATTGTTGTTATTTCAGTGTTCTTAGATTACATCGCGATTGACATGAACTGTGACGGAGACGGGTGGATGCAGTTAACTGCGATACGGTTATGAATTTCATAATGGCGGCAATGGTTGAGGCCTAAATTCCTCTTGTGAAGAAAAGATTTGCGATTCGTTGGTGTCTGCTTGCTCAAGAGATGCGAGAGTTAATTAGATAAGAGGATATCAGCTTTTTGGGTTTGAATGTTGCTTCAGTTTGTCGATTGTAGCGCATTGAAGGCAGAATTTCACGATAGCTCTCTCATTCGAAATTTGAATTACCCTGTCATCTGGAGTGCCCTAGCGTTCTGACCAACACCACCTTGGGTTCTTTAAACTGTTCACACGCTGAACGAGACTTGTCTAGAAAGGACGATAGTTGAAAAATGGCCTCGTTAAAGGCAGTATGCATCCTGGTCGGAGAAAAAGTTAAAGGAAACATTACCCTAGAGCAAAATGTATGTTGTGTTAGTTTGCTTAATCGCATGTACGTTCATCCCGTCACTTTTTCTTCGTGTTGAAAGTGCATTTTCTCGCAGCCATCTTCAAAATGAGTATGCATGGCACAGTTGGTGGGAGTTTTCAAGGAAATTGAAGAAGCTTAGATTATTTGCCATGAGTGGCGTCCCAAATAATCATTTATGATATTTGCCTAAAGGAGAGAGTTTATTCGTGTTGATGCTGGATTGTCTACCGCCCCATCTGGGGTCTCCGCGGGTCTAGGAGTTATGTAATTTGGACAACGAGTTGAAATCGCGTACAACGCATAACCATCGATAAACTTTTACTCCCTTTATTCATTTATTTATTTATTTAAAGGATAACCCTTCAGCACAGACACTGGTTTTCAAGGGAACCCCCACAGAAAAACATCATACATATCAACTTTCAAAATACAATCTACATCTTAAGCTGACAACCTACATGTGAGCTTAAAAATCTTATTGCCATCGTTCCTTCAGCAATAAAACGATACAATAAACACCCTTAAAGTATCTCTAAATCCATTATCAGTTTTGAAAGTATTGCTCTTGTATATATGTTGCATTGTTTTCCATCATTGTCTGTTTAAACCAATTTAAGGACTCGTTTTGGGAGGAATAATCCAAATCAATCTTGTTTAGGTCGTAAAAAAAGTGGATTTACATGCTTGAAGCAAGCATTGGAGAGCGCCTTATAGAAAGGTACCATCCTGAGCCACGCCATCGTGAGATAGGGTGGCATCCTTTCCTCACCACCCTTTCCCCTAGCTTTAGGCTAGGTGCCATTTCCTGCTGGAAGGATAGAAGGAGAGAAGGAGAGATGTGAATTAAACTGCAATGCATACTCAATTTCAAGCATGGCAGAAACCAGAGACAGGACCCTGAGGTTTTTCTCGGGAAGTGGATTTGTGGGGCAGTTTCCTGTTGCCATCCTCACCAATGGTGTATTTATTGTGACACAGGGAGGAACCCAACTGATAACCCTTGTGTTACAAGCAAATGTGAATTATCATTTCACAAGCCAAGGATTTTTAGTGCATCTGACATATGCCTAACCGGTTTGCCAACTGCCTCTTGTCTTTTGGGTGTAAGAATTTCTAAATTTGTAGCCTTTCATTTTGGTATATCCTTCACATCTACGAATGAGCACAAGTTTGGATTCATCTTCCTTTCAGTTTAAGGATATTATGTTCAGATTGTGTTCGCTCTTTGAGTTGCCAAATCTTATTTTGTTGAAAAGGAAACCGATGAAAAAGAAAAGTGATTGCATATTCTGCATTTGAATATGCATTCAACTCTGTCTAATTCGAACTTATGTCATTTAAATTTTTACTAATTTGAACAAAATTTTCAGGTCCCTGCTAATAGAAAACCTCAATAATTCGAAGATAGATAGATAGATAGATAGATAGATAGATAGATAGATAGATAGATAGATAGATAGATAGATAGATAGATAGATAGATAGATAGATAGATAGATCGATAGATCGATAGATCGATAGATCGATAGATCGATAAATTTATTACTTACAGTTACATTGCTCTGACAATGAAAGAGTACATTTTTATGATAGTTACGACAAAAAAACTGAACTCAGAAATATCACAGCAATAGCCTCAAAACAAAACAACTGGCACAAAAAATCCATGGGCAGAAGTTAAAATTGGGAAGAAAAAACACGAAGAATGAATGACCTGGAACCTTTAAACTGAAAGAATTCATTTTTCTTATCTCCTACAAAATAGCAGCAAATTTGGTAAAATGCACCTCAGTTTACCTAATTGTCAATGTGACCTTGATTTCATAACAATACTTTTAATCATTAGGCTGATGGACCTGTGGAAATCAAAGGAGAATTGTCTGGGCTAACAAAAGGTGAACATGGCTTCCATATACACGAGTATGGTGATTATACAAACGGATGCACAAGTGCAGGATCACATTTCAATCCTTTTCGCAAAAACCATGGTGCACCAAACGATGAAGAAAGGTAGCTTTACTTTCCCATGTTCTTAAGTATTTATCATATTTTTCTTTGTCCATCCCAGTTAGTTAAAATGAAAAGTGATGAAGCCGAATCTTTATACTGGATGAAACACTTCAACTTTTGATTTGCTGTTACCAGTGTGTGTCCAATGATTGTCCCCTCAGAGTTACTCTTGAGTGCTCATTTACCTACCTCCGAAGGATAGACAGCTGGGTTGACTGTTAGCTTATGGATAGTTGCTCCGACAACGGGATTCAAACTCATGCAAGTAGACCTCACATGATTTAAAACACTGCACCTTAACCACTCAGCCACACCACCACAAACGCAACTATACATTATTAGCCCGTTGAAATATCAAGTTCATTCATAGACACGTTGGAGACCTTGGGAACATTACTGCTGGGGATGATGGAGTAGCGAAAGTCAACTTGACAGATAGCCAAGTCCGATTGAATGGAGAGCAGTCTGTTATTGGAAGGGCATTTGTTGTGAGTATATTAGAATGTAGCCCCTCTATAGTCTCTACCTTCAGGCGGGAAACATAGAACATGGGATTGTCAGATTGTGTATGCCTAATATATTGCAACCATCAATGAGCTGTTGGAGCAGCCACGTCCCTCTTGGAAAGTGGAGTCGACTGGTAGTTCACTACAGCTAAGTAGATTCTGCTTCATCTGTGGCATCTTGCAGTCAGATACCCCTGATTTAGTGAAAGTCCATTTCAGCCTTAGCTCAAACGTATCCTGCTGTTAGCTTTTCCCTCGTGCAATGGTGTGAGAGAATGGGTGGGTTTAGATTCCCCAGATCTAGTGGAATGGCTTATTCACAGGGTTGACTTCCAACAAGGCATTCATCATGAACCTCATTTGTTGTAAGGGATATGAGTCCATGTTTGTTGAATACTTTGGTGAACACACTTTGAATTATTTCTCATACAGGTTTTTCCCTTCTGTGCCAATGTTTTATATCAGTGTTTAACGTGAGCTGAAGTAAAAAATGTTAACCTGCCATTAGAAGTCTTGTCTTCATCTTCCCAATTTTTTTATCCTGTCCTGTTGACATCCCTGTTAACTCCATGCCCCTTATCTGGTCCAATCCTTCTTTCTCTTATTTCATATGACTTCTCCTCCGTGGCAATGAATGCTCTTTCAATTCAAGGTGCATGCTGATGTTGATGATCTGGGGAAAGGAGGCCATGAACTCAGCCTTACAACCGGCAATGCTGGTGGTAGACTGGCGTGTGGTGTAATTGGCATTGCAAAGTGACTTTATTGACTGATAGGTGGAGACCTTTGCCATGATTTGCTATGTTGCTGCTCATTTCGAAACATTATGTTAATGTTGTACCTGCCTTTGAATTGAAAAGGGGGAGCATTGACCAGCTTGTACTGATAAATTTTCAAATTTTTGTCCCTCTAATCTTTGCCTCTGAAGCAAAGAATGCTCTTTTTGGTAGAGATGTGAGGATTAATTCTGTTGGTATACCAGTGATTCATTCATGCTTTTAGATATTAGTAATACTCATTTTATGCATTCTTTGGCCTGTGCTAAATCATCTGGAATCTTAAAATTGTATGACCAAGGTCATCGAATTCTATTCATTTTTTGAGAGCCTAGACCTTATTAGAAAGTGCTTATAGGGATATTTTCCCTTGAACTCGGAGAAATTTTGATTTGATTGCAAAGTTTTTTACAGGCTTGAATAGCCATAGAAGTGACAAAAAGTTTGTAACATAACAAAATATTGTTGGATTTAATTTCTCAACTTCATTTCTATCATCACAGCAGTAATTTGGACTTAGGTTGAGTTGTTGAAACTATTTAGAGTTAGTGACATAGCAACCATTTTTTAAGGTTTGGTAGAGAAATTTCACCAAAATTTGACAGAAATTCAGTCAAGTCAACAGATAGGCGAAGTGTCTTTGTCATTGAAATTTTGCCACAAACCCTGTTCAACACCTTTCTTGAGTTATTAATGCTGGAAATTAGATCCTTCTCCCCGTGCTTGAACATAAAAGATGATTGGCTGCCATCTAATGTGAAATGTGCTGATAATACTACCATTGCTTTGCTTGCAATTGAAGATTAGACAGTGTCTCAGAACTTTAACAAGCTTGTGATAAATGGAGAATAAATTGATTTTTGACAATTTCCGGGTCTTTTCTCCACTGATTAATGAACTAATCAGTGATAAAAGAATTTATGAATCAGTACTGAGCATTTTAGGAATTTTTGCCGGCCTTGGATGTGTAGTACCAGATGAGGAAGCATGAGATACAGAACTATATATGAAATCATTTTGAAGGTTACCAAGAGCAGTATGGTGACACTTAGCATCTCTCTGAAACCAAATATTAGATTATACAATGCATCGTCAATCTGGACTGTGACAAAAAGAAGAAAGATAGAAAAGTTGTTTGCGAAATGCAGTGCCTGAGGCCAATCTTGCGTGTAACCAGATATAACAGAATCTAACAGAATCTGCAATACTGAAGTTAGATGAGGTACCGAAGTAAAGGAAACTATACTAGGTGTCATAAAAGAAAAACAGCTGGAATAATTTTGATATACATAACCATGAAAAGCAACACTGTTTTTACCAGGCATAAAACAGGCTTCTTGAAATTAGAAAGAAAGGGAATACCGCCCCAAAGAGGATCCAATATGATGAATTAGAAAGAAAGGGAATACCACCCCAAAGAGGATCCAATATGATAAGCATGGTATTGTTTAGGCCCTGTTGACAGCAGAATGGAACACAGTAGATCAGAGCAGATGAAGCAGAATGAAAACAAGAATAAAAGGCTGATACACCCGTGGATTCGTCATTTAAGTCAAGGTATACAGTCAACAGTTTTTCTTTTTCAGGCTCTATGACTCGTGTTGAAATTTTGAAGTTTTGTAAGTTTCTTCCAGTCTCCGTCTGCGTCAATCCATTTCCTTAACCCTTGTCATGCACCGTAAATTGTTGAAAGCGTCAAGAGCTAATGCTGTCAACTTGCACTAAGCATTCTACCTTGAATTTCTGTTTTTATTTCTAAATAAGTGCCCTCTTAAAGTTATGGTTTAAACTTGTACACTTAAATAATTGGCATATTTTCCTTTGTTATAGAATACTGTTGGCCGATTGCTCTTCTATTGATGGTTATTTTCTTCACTAACATGATCACAGCAGCTGTCAAAAGTAATTCTTTGGTCTGCAAAAAATATCTCATCAGTCTCAAAATAAGCATGGCTATTTTGCAGCGATTTCTTGCAAAAGACTCAAATTGACAAATGTTCAGATATCACACAGAGTGTGAAGTCTAATTTTTACACTGTTTGAGAGACCGTAGCTAATGTACTTGGTTTCACTATACGTCAGACCTTTGCTTTCAGATGTTATTTAATGCAAATGGACATTATTGTAACCCCCGTAGTAGACCACCACTGAATGAAAGATACATTGTTAACCATAAGAAATATTTAGATTGCATCATATTTTGCATTTTAAAAAATTCATCAATATATTTGATATAGAAGTCAATTCGTTGAATATTTCTTATTTTGTTGCATGTAGATTTTGCCAACAGCACTTTAACCAATTTGCAGGTCCTTTTTGAAATCTGTGAATTTGAAATAATTCACGATGTCTCCAAAGACTCACTCAACAGACACCCTGACTTCCCTCATCGACTGGTTGAATGCTTGTTCAGCTAGAGCAAGTTCCTGTCTGCGGGCAAATGGGCGCTGAAGATATATTCTGTGGGGATAAGCTGGGTCCCCATAGATGCACATTGCTTCCCCTGTTGGAGAAAAGGACATCTGCTCTAATTGAGGCAAAAGGCCCGACATTGCTAACATACCACTGTCGTGCCTTCTTCCCTCAACTGGACCAAAGAGGTTTGCAATGAGCCCATTTGGAGTCACCACAGATTGGAATTTCAGCGCATGCACCCGCTTATGACCATTGTACACCACCCTTTGGTACTCCTGTGGTAGACATATTGGCCTCACTGTGCCATCAATAAAACCCCAGCAGTTGTTCAGTGCAGCAACTTTCTTGTGAATGGCATCTGCATACAGCTGAAGGTGCTGCTGAGATAGCCAGGGCTGTCTGAGATCATGCAATAGTTCTGCATAATTCTCATACAAATAGTTTACCACTAGGTTTGTGATCACGCACAGTTGAGGTACTGGCCTACCGAACTTCGGTACAAGATCGGCATGTCTACATGGATACGTGAAGCGTTTGAGGTGACGCACAGAGCTTCAACAAGATCGACTATCATTCCATTAAAACACTTTAAAGTCTCTGGAAGATGTAAGGCACGAACGAGTCGATGAATGTCAGGCTTTCTAAAACGAAATTCTACCTCACACTCATCTTCCCTCATGGCCGCCAAATCAAAGCGATCGTACTTCCAATATGGAAGTCCTACGTGTAGATTCTACAGCGATTGGCCTCGTATAAAATAAATAACTCATTGTCGTCAATTTCACCATCATCATGCATCAAAAATAGCATTTCGTCCTCCATGTCTACGAAAATCAAATATGGCGCCAACTCTGAGTCGTCTTCAACCGTAATCAAAATTTCACTCGCAAATCAAGACGACCCAGCTAAGCTAGTACCCATGTCTCCGTGAGTCGTCTTCGCTCAGCGCGTCGTGAATCGTAAACTCTATTCTCTGCTGCATCTACAACGTCACATGTTGCTATGGGGGTTGAGGGGGTCATATGGCAAACAAACTGAACTTGGTTGCGGGTGGAATGGGCCTAGGGGTGGTTTTGGTCCACTAATCAAATTTCCTTAAAGATGCCCTAGGTATTTCCTCTAAAAATGCGTCTTAGTAGAAGTGCTCAAGCTAGCAGTTCGCCATAATGTCTTGCTCTGAAATAGCGCTGTTACCAAATTTGATTAACTGTGATTATTAGCCTGCTTGCTTCATAAACAATAGGCCTACCTCTTGTCTCTCAAAATTTTAGGGCTTAAAGCCGTTATTTCTCCCTTGAAAATTAATGGAAAACACTTATTCAACTAGAAACACGGCGTTTCCTTTCAGTAAGAGTTCCCATCTATCTATAAGAGCGAAATCCCATATTACCGGACCGTTGGCTTTGGTCCTCATATGCACTTGGAAGGACAAAGGGTACGCTCGTCTCCTCCTAAACTGACGGCACCTGAATTCACTTTGAAAAATGTAATCGCTCTTTTCCCACTCTGTTCTCTGAACGGTTCATTTAGCACTGTCGCATCAACCTCTCCATTTCTCACACCATCCAGTTACAGCCAAATACCCTTTTTACACATGAAGAATTCTACCACATTCCGTTAGTGCATCTTCTCAATGCCTTTATATTTCAAAATGGACTTATGATTTAGAAAAATTCACAATATCAGCTTTTACAGCGAGAGGAGCAAGCAATGGGCAGGAACTTTCCCTTACTGGTAGTAGTCCTCCACACGCCACATGGGCTGATTAATGATCGTGATTAATGAGAGTGATTAGTGATTTGCATGTGCCACCTTAATACAATGCTTTCATAGTTTCCACCATTCTAGAGCGGAGCGCAACATTCAAAGCTTATTAAAATGGCGTCCAGCAAAGTGTATGTCGGCGGGCTACCGTGGACATGCAACGCAGAAGATTTGAAGCAAGTTTGTTCGAAGTTTGGCTTTGTAGAAGACGGTGCGTTTTTTGTTTCCATGCTAAATTGTGATTTACTCACAGGGGAGATAATGTAGCATACCTGCTAGCCAGTTGTAAAGCTTAGATAGCTGTGTGATGTGTTCCATGGCTTTTAACCTAGTAGAGGTTTGACCGAAAATTCGTTGATATTCTCAATTATGATCAGTTGCAGGGTATTTTTTGTCAACTCTGTTGGACGAACATTTGAATGACTTTGCGCCAAGTGCCTTAATAGAATCGTTGTAACATTCACCAGTTTCAGATTTCACCTACGATAAACAACTAAAACCGTATTTCTCTTTGCCTTTCGCAAGCTCAACTTTGTCTTTCACAAGCTCAACTTTGTGTGACGTTTATCTTACATTTATTTATGAAAAATTGGTTCGACGGTTTATGAGACTAGAGGTTTCCATTGATAAAGCATTAATTACAGATTCCTAGAATTGACTCTTGTGGCATTCCTGCACATGACAAATAAAGGCAAGCATTGACTCTTCAAAGAACTTAGAAATGGAAATACTGCTACTTGAAGCAGTTATTGCTTCATTTCACCAAGACCAAGGCAGCCTATTGCCCATTCTTGTCTAACCTGGTTCCTAGAAATGCAGCATGGCTGGGCATAGTGATTTGCCACCATTGCCACACAGAATATTTTGTTAAGGTAGCTAGCATAGGAGTTGTGTGTTGATATAAACTCAAAATAAACCTTAATTTCTTAAAGAACTGTCTTCAATGCTCGGCGGGAAGGAGCATCAGTCCTTTGCTGATTAACTTGCTTGCCTCTCTTAAGTCCTTGCTACTAATATCAATTTTTAAACTGTTCCAAATTTCAAGATCCATTTAAATTTGAAGGAGCATCAACCCTTTGCTGATTAACTTGCATGCCTCTCTTGAGTCCTTGCTACTAATATCAATTTTTAAACTGTTCCAAATTTCAAGATCCATTTGGATTTGAAAGAGCATCAACCCTTTGCTGATTAACTTGCATGCCTCTCTTGAGTCCTTGCTACTAATATCAATTTTTAAACTGTTCCAAATTTCAAGATCCATTTAAATTTGAAAGAGCATCAACCCTCTGCTGATTAACTTGCTTGCCTCTCTTGAGTCCTTGCTACTAATATCAATTTTTAAACTGTTCCAAATTTCAAGATCCATTTAAATTTGAAAGAGCATCAACCCTCTGCTGATTAACTTGCTTGCCTCTCTTGAGTCCTTGCTACTAATATCAATTTTTAAACTGTTCCAAATTTCAAGATCCATTTAAATTTGAAAGAGCATCAACCCTTTGCTGATTAACTTGCATGCCTCTCTTGAGTCCTTGCTACTAATATCAATTTTTAAACTGTTCCAAATTTCAAGATCCATTTAAATTTGAAAGAGCATCAACCCTTTGCTGATTAACTTGCTTGCCTCTCTTGAGTCCTTGCTACTAATATCAATTTTTAAACTGTTCCAAATTTCAAGATCCATCTAAATTTGGCCGATACCCTTGATGGTATTGTCAGTCCTCCTTTTTCCTACAAAGCAGTCACCACGACACATCTTTCAACTTTACAAACATCATCACAGACTGGTTATTATGCTAAGTATTCACATTTCGGTACGGATAGTAAGGCTCATCTACGATTTTATATATAAATATATGTTGTGCATGTATATATATGTAAATGCATACTGTACATGTAAATATATATAAATGTATACTGTACATGTATATATTCATTTATGTATATATATACATAAATTTATATATATACTATGCATGTATATATATATATATATATATATATGTATATTTATTTTTATATACTGTATACTTATCCACTTGAAATTACAATGTAGATTTATAAGGTATGCTACTTTTCAAAGCTACCACACTACGATACTACAGAACAATACCAGAAGGAGCAAACAAATATGACTACCCCAGGGCCATTTAGACAAAGATTAATGATAAGAGGAAGAATTATGATAAATGTCTTTGATTTTTACTGCTTAGCATTGGATGGTTGGACTCTCTCCTGTTTGTTTTCTTGAAGAAGCAAGGCCATATGCCATCACATTTGTACCTTGTTGACGGGAATGTTATAAGGGGAAAATTCTTCCCATTTTATGCAAAGGAAAATGCAATTTTGATTTAATTCCTCTCCACTTTTATCGCCTGTTGTCATCCATGTTTTTGTGCCTCCTTGTTTTTACTCCTCCCTCTAACTGGATTCAGAAGTACCTCGGCTGTTTTTTGCATTTTTGTTGCATTTCTGCTACTGTTCAGAAAAATTCACCTTCTGTTGCATGTTTCAAATATACTGATAAAAGAATGGAAGGATGATTAATCCTCTTCTTTGCATTTTTTCCCGTTGGTTGGCCAGTGGCTTTACGGGACATTCTTCTCCACTTTTCACTGTTTTTTGCATCTTCTACCAGTGTTCATATCCTTCTCCACCACTGCACTCCAACCTTGGCTTACCTCTGACTCCTCCACCTTCCACCTCAGATAGGTAACTCTTTTCACCCATTCACCATCGTCCTCTCATAGAACATGCCCCAGCCACCTAAACGATTCTTCCTTGCAACATTAAGCATCATCTCAGTCCCCAACCGCTACCTCAGCTTGGCACTAGTTAGCATGTCAGTTAGAGAGACCCTGAAGATCCATCATACCATTGCCATCTCCTTCCACTCAAGTATTTCCATTTGCTGTGTACTCATGATCCATGTCTCACTTCCTTACTCCATTGTACTTCTCAAACGTATGCACATCTTTCTCTTAAGCTTCAGAGACCCCGGTCACATCAACAGGAAGGACCTGGACACTGCTCGACAAGCAAAAAGCTTCTCATTGTCCATTAGCATTATATATATATATATATATAAATATATTTATATAGAGATATATATATATATATAAATATATCACTGATGAAGCCCTCATAAGGCGAAACGTCTGAAGTAATCCATCAATAAATTTGCCTTAAAAAGTAGCCTATTTTATGTTCACATTTTATCTGAGGCATGGCCACACACAAATGTTCAATATATATATATATATTTGTATATTCATATATATATATATATATATATTTATATATATATATAAAAGAAGATTCAAAGAGGGCCTGAAGACAACATTGGCTTGAAGATTTGAAAATGAATGCGTTGTCAAAATGCCCTGCAATTCCCTTGGACTTAACCCATGTACAATGAACAGCATTGCTGACTCTGCGTCACACCATGTCTGAGACCCATTCCCTCTAAATTGTCCCTCTGAATTGCTATCAGGTGCACTATCTGCTGTCTTGCACACCTCACACACAATGAATTTCTCCAGAAAACTCAGGGAACCTCTCACACCTGAACATCTTTGGTGGAACCAACCACTTCACTTTGTACACTGAACAGAGTTGGTTCTGACACCTCTTCTGCACACCCGCACTGTTGTGAATTAGCTTGTTTTCTTGATGACATCATAGACATTTCCTTTGTAGGAAGTTTGTAGGAAGTAGCTATTGTGTATAGGCTTTTGTTTTTACCAACTGTGAAAATTTTGGTAATGATAACAACAGGAATTTTAAGCAGTTGTTGGTACAAATAACATAGCAAGAACTCTTTAAACAAATTTGAGTAGTTTAGACATCATGCATTCAGTACATGCCAGCCAACTATTGCACCCATTTTGACCTCTTGATTCTTATGGATTTCTAACACATTCGTTTGGCTCAGTGTTTCTGCTAAACTCTGCTATTTTGGGAAGCTTCAGTTCCATAAACTAATGTAGCTGCACTTGATTTTTGTTACAAACTGTACTACATGGGCATGCAGACAGTGGAAATGGAGGATAAGTAGAACGATTTTGGATGCCACAATATCATACATTACTGTCATTTAGTTGGAGATCTTTGCATATTTTGCAGATACTTGCATGGGCATTGCTCTCAAGAAATCAGGGAGATTATTCCTGTCCCTCTGAGGCGTTTCAGGATCACCAGAAGCTTGACTCGTTCACACCTTTCCATGCTTCGCCACCTCATCCACAAACTTTATCCCACAAATCTTCATTCATCCAAAGAAGGTGCTATTTATATAAAGGTCGTGACTTTTCCTCTCGAGAACCCTGTAACTTGCCTGCTTTCAAATCTAGGATCAATAAATTTGATCTTACCTCCCTCTCCGCTTAGCCTTTCATGCTCTTTCTTCCATTGCTAGGGCTTTATATAGGCCACTTTGGTCTTTCCCCAACATAAGTCACTGAAAAAACAACCCAGCATTTACAGTGACTGTAATCACAGCAGCTCTACCTCTCTGTTGCGCTCTTTTCTTTACTGACTTTCTAAAGGCTAGTCTATTTTGAGCGTGTCTCATACTGGGAACTCAATGACCTTGTGTCTTTTGCCGCTAAGTGGGGAGTACTCGAGTGTATAATTGGGTTTTGGTACTGTATTTATGAAAATGGCATGATGAAAATGTTCAAAAGTGGATTGATGCTGACCTAATTTGCCACATGATAGGGAGACAGTGGGACTCCTCTGTTTATTCGGAAATATTACATACGGATGAGAAATGTGGAAAGCAAATGGATTGTGTAATATGCGTCAGCTGGAAACTAACCTGTAGTGCTATTTCAAAGAAACCGTAAAGGATGATAGTATGCCCCAATTAGAAATTCACTTCTGGGTTGAAAAAAACCTTACAAGAAAGGATATCTTGATGGTAAGGGTGTTAGTTGCAACCAAATAAAGCAGTTGAAAAGCATCACATAATGAGTTAAATTCACCAAGCTATAAATGGGTGCCCGCAATAAAGAAGGGGGTACAGTGCAGCTTGGAAATGAACTTGCCAAGCGTGGTACTTTGCTAACAAGGTACTCCCCAAACCTTACTTCGAGTAAGAGGCCCTACTTTCTACTTTGTGATGATGACCTGCCTTTTTTCTTCAGCCTTCATTGTAATGGATAAGACGAGTGCTACACCTCGATCAAAAGGATTTGGATTTGTGACCTTTGCTGATGCAAATGATGCTGCAACGTGTTTGCGAAGTTTGAATGGCTCTGTGAGTAGTCTTATCTCTTATTGTCGTTCAGTGCCATCCATAGCAGTAGTGCCGTCCACTGTGATGCTCATAAAGCAAGGAAAGACGCCCAGTCTCAATTCAGTTGCATTTCTAGGAAAATTCTGTTTTTCTGCATTTTTTATATTCTCGCATCCTGATCATTATCAATCTTGTATCATTATCATCATTATCATCATAATCATCATAATCACTATCATCACTGTATCATTTATCATACTAACAGCTTTCATCCATCCTTTAGCTCTTGTTAAAACCAATTAACTTTCTATACTTCTTTTTTCACTAGAAAAACCTGTAATTAGACCAGCCACATACAAATTACTTATCATTAGAGAGATTTATATTTGTTTGTTTAGTTTATATATATATATATATATATGTATAATTATCAAAATGAAGTTTGGAAAAAATAATTTTTCATTATCATTATTATCATCATCATCATCATCATCCTTATGATCACCCTTATCATCAACAGCAGCAGGACATAAAATGCCTGCATTGATTCTGTGCTTTAAAATTCTTCCCTTCCTTTGATATCATTTGTCACAATATGAATGTTTGTTTTCTTAGGAATATGGTGGGCGTATTTTGAAAGTTGGAATGGCCCACAAGGAAACCGGTGGTTCGCGAGGCTTTTCATATGCTGGCCAGCAAGGACAGCTGCCCGGCCGCAACGACGTCGGTATGGCCGGGAGAGGAGGCTACGGCGGACGGAGTGGCGGACTGGCCTCTGGGGGATTCTATGGACAATATGATTATAGCGCTGGATATGGTTCTGAAGTTGACAATGGCAGTTATGGATATCCAAGCGATAACGGAGGCATTGCTGGTGCAGGTGTGAGCAACACTAACTTTGATCATTACGGCCAAGAGAGATCTCAATACAGCATGAATGATAACAGTTACAATGGTAAAAGTCAATACGGTGCATATGGTAACTATGGTAACAGCTATAGTTACGGGGGTGCTGATTACTGACCCGGAAGGTAAGAGCATTGTGCGAATTGTCGGCGACGAGCAGCTCAGTTTTGGGGAATTACGGTTATTACGTTTTCTTGCATTGTTGGGGTAGTGCTTCTTGCAAACTGGATTGTTGTCAGAATCATAGAGCAATCTAGCAGAGATGAGTGGTCTAGATTGGTGCAATTTCTATTTCGTTATGACGTACTGTTATTGTTATTATTATTTTTGTTTCATCTAATGCTCTGGCTCTTTTTATTACCCTAATTACCAACGGCTAACGGGAGGGCTTTCTTCCGTGTTTAGATTTCCAAGACTTTTCTCAGTATCTCTGCTGTTCCTAACAGTGCAGTCTTGAATGTCAACGACGTTACATGTAATATCGATCCGTTATTATTTTTATCATTATGTTAAATTTTTCCTTCATTTCCTTGTTTGTTCACTGATGAGACCGAGATTATCCCAGGGACTCGAGGCTCTCATCACGTTGGAATGGTTTATTTGATCGACGAAATCCTCCTTAAAGTGTTGGCAGTGCCAATGAGGACACGTTATTCAGTTTCTTGTATCGAGATGCTCCCAGGCGTTTTGTGTACGTTTCGTCCCTTTTTTTCACCAGAGCAAGTTTTTCACCTATTGTCACTGGTATTGTCATGGCATTCATGTCATCATTAGTGTTGTTATGATTATTGCATCTTATTTTGTATGTTGAGACAAACTTGTGGCAATGTTGATTGCTAGGCCAATGGGGTTAAATTTCTCGTGGAAGGTTACGTCCGCTTCTCTAAGCCCAATCTGAACGAAACGATGTGGTCCACTTCAGACTCAAAATTCTTCTCGATTGCTCTGTTCATTACTCTGAGCGAAGCCATTTGACTGACAGATATCAACCGCTACTCTTGTATTTAACACATTAATGGAACTAAAGTGACGAAGCTGCCCATTTATCTGCCTAGCAAAACACAGTGGCATGTAGCTTTACCTATGTGCACATGTTGTTATTGCGAAGTCGTAAATGCTGCTAATTTTTGTTTCATAGTTTCTCCGTCTCTTCCCGTAGTTGAAGCTTGAATGGGCAGAAGGAACAAGGACGGTTTAAAACGTAGTCTAGATGGCAAGAGAAGAAGCAAGTTTTTCAGTCGCTCCAGGCTTTTTTAACTTTGTGACCATTGACAGTAACTGTGCGTCGTTTTTTTCCATATGTTTATCGTTGTCTAAGGTTTAAGCGCCGTCGCCCATTCGATTTGGTTCTTGCGCATTTTATCGTTATCCTACAAAGTTTGAATTACGTTTGGCATCATTTTAATGCTTATTGTTTAATGGCTGGCAGACCGTTTTTTTTTAGAAATAGATCCAACTGCAGAATCGGTTGAAATCCTGTGTAATTTTAACTGACGCATGCGCGAGTCATGCTAACAGCAATACTATGACAAATCTTTCTATCATATCATTGGTTGCTTCTTACTGTTTCAGTTAATGGGTGTACATAAGAACGAAATCGGATCATTTTAATGGGGTCCAGCGCGTTACCAGGTTTTGATACATCTGATCTTCGTTTAAAAGGTATATACACAAGGCTATAGCGGGAATCTTGCGGTTGATATACAACATTCATCTATGTCCCATTCGTTATTTGTTACTAATGCAATCACATCGGATGCAGTTTTATTGCTAAACTAAGAGGCACGGAATTTACAGTTTGACTAAGCAAATTCAAGTTCAAAAATTGGTAACGTTGCTGCAAAAGTTTATTAAATCTTTTCAAACATGACTGTACAGTTTCTTGTTAAAGATTCCTTATGGTGAGTGTAAATCTAATCCTCGACTCCAACAAGCAGCAAACAGTGATATCTTTATATCCAATATCTACGCCTCCTGCATTCAGAAGACCCTTAGTATTCACATATTTTTGCTGTACCAGTTTCTTGAGTTCTATGTTTTAAGTAGTTCTTCAGCTGATTTGAACAGGCCCATTGTGGAATCAAATGCTAAGTAAAGCAGCTTCAGTGAAATTTGGAATCTACATTTCTGCCATTTTAACCCTTAAAGGAATTTATCTTCAGTACATTTCAGAAGATTTACTCCAACTCAGCTCTCTTAGTAAAATGTTTCCTCCTGTTACCCACTTACCCCAGTTGCTTGTCATTACCCATTTACCCCAGTTGCTTGTCATTACCCATTTACCCCAGTTGTTTGTCATTACCAATTTACCCCAGTTGTTTGTCATTACCCAATTACCCCAGTTGTTTGTCATTACCCACTTACCCCAGTTGTTTGCCATACCCACAAACTCCAGTCGATCGTCATTACCCACTTACCCCAGTTATTTGTCATTACCCAATTACCCCAGTTGTTTGTCATTACCCACTAACCCCAGTCGATCGTCATTACCCACTTACCCCAGTTAATTGTCATTATTGTTTAATTAGCCTCGTCTGAACACTCGTTAAGGGTAATCGTATCAGCCGCCTCATGTTTTCCACAATTTATCCCCTCTTGTTTAATATTTAGAAAGTTTCCATTGCACCGTAAAGAAAATTGTTTATTGAAGATGTTAAATTTATCGAGAATGAAAACGTTTTTGAAATACAATGTGTCACAGTAGTTGGTACTTTTAGCCAGTCGATTTTATGTAGCTGTTCTACAAAACGGTGTGTTTGATATCTTGTGTTGCTTTTAACAACAGTTCATAAAAACTCAATTAATCGATCATCATTACATCGATGGTAACTGTTGATTTGGTTTCTGGAATGTTGATATTCTCCCCGCTATCAGTATGAACAGAACACGGATACTGTATTTTCAAGATTACGAACTATAAAAATTCTTGAACCTGACTTTTATCAAGTCTTTTACAGTATTTAATCGCGGATCTTGCAGGTTTCATTACTTTGCAAGTTTAAATTTTGACAAGACGCTCAGTGGTAGCAGATAATCGTTACTAAAAGAATTGCCCTGTTTATTTCAATAAATATACATATATATATATATGAATATGAAATAGGCTACTTTTTAAGGCAAATTTATTGATTGATTACTTCCGACGTTTCGCCTTGTGAGGGCTTCATCAGTGTCACAGGGCGAACGTCCTTGCTCACAAGGCGAAAGGTCTGAAATAATCTATCAATAAATTTGCCTTAGAAAGTAGCCTATTCTATTTTCACATTCTACCTGAGGCATAGCCACACACAAATGTTCAATATATTTATATATATATATATATATATATATATATATATATGTAAATTGAGATAGGCAGAGCAATCCCTTTGAGAAAGAATTGTCTACCATGACTGACCATGGTGTCACAGAACTTCAAGTATATCAACATATGTATAAATATATATATATTAATATACCATATATATATATATGTATTGTTCATTTTCGTCATATCGCATGATGTCTATGACAGTAGGGTTCTGGCTTCCTTTTCTTGAACTTCTGTGACATGTCTTCTCAAGCTTTCCTGAGGATTCTTGCAGAATACAAGATGGCGATAAAACGAGTATTCATACGGGATTAACGCTTCCAAAATTAGGAAACATGTCCTCCCATTTTTTAGGCCTGTGCCCTAGACTTAAATGAAGTCAGCAGCAAATTATTACTTTGAAAACACAGTAAATCCTTGCATAGTTAAAACCTGTGCTGTCTACTTTGACATCGATATTGGCGAATATTTGTAACGTAGTTAAAATAGTGTCAACATTAATGACAGTGATGACCATTTTAACGCAGAATTCTTAATGAGCCTTGATGTATATTAACCAAAGAGGGGTTCCACCCCTTTCCGTAGAGATCTGGCTCCACTGGTTTATTTCATCGTATTCCCAGTCTCCTGTAGACATTTTTACCAAACACAAAATTGAATGTTCATCATTGCCTGAATCATCATTTGTCAGGGATATTATTCCTCTTCCTCTGAGCTGTGTCAGAACCACCAGAAGCTCAACTCATTCACACCCTTTCCAAGTTTCACTGCCTAATCCTAGCCTTTCACTTTCTTCTTTCTTCCTTTGTTGAGGCATTGTATAGGCCACCATAGCCAAATTACAAAGGCAGACTAATCAAGGGTGCACAAAAAAGAGGACGAACTAGCGAAAGGTGGATCGACAACGGCTAGATAAGACAAAGGAGCACCTGTTTGAATTGACGAAACGCATCCCTAAGACCGTTTAAGGTGGAGGAGAAATAGACGAAGAATAGGCGATGTAAAGTAGACGAAGCCTTGCTCAGCAGTGTGCTGCTAAGTAAAGTGAGAACTCGGTTGAGGAAGCCCATCAACCCAAAATAAAGCAAGTAGAGCACATTTTAGTTCAACAGACCTAATCTGGTCTTGTAGAAGTTGATATTGACTCTACTCAGCTCCCAACTGCTTAGAGAATGAATTGCGACGATACTGCTGGAAGAAACATGCCCAGTTTTCAACTTGAAATCTTTCAAAAAAAAGGTTGATGCCTTGCACAATGAAATTTCGGAAATTTTTACTCGAAGAGTTACTGTAAAAGATGAAAACAGAATTTGGATGAGAAATTTTCCAATTTAATGATTGGAAAATTCTTTTATATGCTTCCGTTGGAAGGTCGCAGCATAAACTGATTAGACTTGAAAACTTTTTAGATAGCTAGCACAACTGCGTTTCTTTGAAAAGTAACTGTAGATGCCAAATAATTTCTTCTTTTACCCTTTGAGTTACTGGAAATCTTCACATCGGTGTTCCTGGCTATCGACCGACGGAAGTCATCTCGACTCTTAAAATAAATTTCGCCAGAACTGAACTCCATTTCGTCGGCTCGTAACCGATTCTGCAACCACTTTCTCTCAAAGCAATCTTCCAATAATATCACACAAAAGCTGAGCTTACCCAACCGAATGAAAAATGCAACAAACATTTTGCTGCAATATTGGAAGCACATTTGAAAGAAAGACTCAATGAAAAAGAAAAAGTGAATAAGATGACACCTATCACCGCTTCATTAGCCTGTGGGCCACACAGCTGTGTTGAATGATACAGTTGAGGTTAGACATCTGATAGAATTGCGTGTTCATCTCCCACACCCTATCGAAAATGGCTGAATGCCGGACAGGGGGAAATCATGTATATTTGTTTAAAGCCTTTTTTGACTCGACCGGGTATCGAACCCCGACCTACCGCAGACAAAGCAAGCCTTCAACAAAGGATGAGCTACCCCCCGGGAAAGAAACCGTGGCCCAGAATGCAATTGATTAAACATGTGTTTCTGTAAACGGACAACTCTCTTTAACTCTACATAGGCCTAATTTAAGCCGAAGAAAATCTATCAACTATGGGAACTGAAGGAAGACGAATTTACGTTGGAGGCCTGCCATACAGGGTCGATGAAAGGGAATTACGGGATGTATGCGACAAATATGGACGGATTGAGGATGGTATGTAACAGTATTTATTGTCTTTCGCCAACGCATTTCATGTTGCCAATTTGCCTTTCTCCGCCAAGTCAACGTTAGAAAAAGCATGATCAAGTGCGTTCATGACTTGCTAACAGAATTTACTCCCATGCAACTTTTGTCAGCCATTAGATAGAAGGCTTGCATGCAATTCCGCTGATAGTAAACATGAGTTGTCAGCAAGGCGTCTTGTCTGTCTCCCGGGTGCTTTCCCTTGCCAAGACCGCCATTT
Organism: Pseudorhiza aurosa; assembly: GCA_964026355.1. Classification (NCBI taxonomy): domain Eukaryota; kingdom Metazoa; phylum Cnidaria; class Scyphozoa; order Rhizostomeae; family Lychnorhizidae; genus Pseudorhiza; species Pseudorhiza aurosa. The sequence goes on from OZ032126.1 coordinate 5,594,244, forward strand.
TCACTTTTGTTGGTTGAAAAGGAAGCTGTTTATATAACAGCTTAAGGGATTGCTCCCGAGTCTTATTCAACGTGAAAGGGGTTGCTTTGAAGGTTCTTTCTCCTTCACATACTGAGCAGTAAAGTTAGTTGCATGTATCCCAAAGTCCTCGTGTCATAATATCATTGGATCTTTTCGTGAACTGCAAATCTATTTGAAGCATGCAATAAATATTGTGACTATTTTCACCGTACATGTTTCAATCAGCGGAAGATAGAAGCCAACCAAGTTTCGACCCAGTGACATTGACCCTAACCCTCGATTAACGGGGAAAGTCTGGGGGCTATTAATGCCCCATACCATCAGCTCCACGTGACTCATTCAATGGGCAGGTTAGGTATGTATGGATGAGCTGTGTCAAGCACTTCTGCAACAAACCCACTCAGATTTGTGCTGCTGTACTTAGAGCCAAACTTTCACATCTATCTGTCACTAGGTTACATTGCCCCTGTGCCTTGGCATGAAATGGTCGTTTATTAAACCAATCTACTGTCATTGACCCTTTAGTCAAGATTTGCCAAGCAGCAAATGGGGGAGATTGTCATAGGATGATCTTCAGTTCCCAATTTCATAACTGCATGTCATGATGGGTACACCCAGTAAGTCGCTCCCCTTAGACCAAGTCAGTCTCCATATAAAGTTTTATGATAGGTGCAGCATAGAGTGATATTTCCTTCCTTGTTTGACCTTATTTGCATTAGATTATTCATGCTTGCGTATTGCATAACCTGTTTTCCATTTACGCAAGACCTTATGTGCTTATTGAATGAAGAAATGATCCCTCTCAGTTTTCTTACAACTTTTCTTCCATTCTAGCATTTATTGTTATGGACAAGTACTCTGATCATAAAAGATCCAAAGGGTATGGATTTGTGACTTTTGAAGACAAAGCTGATGCCAGTGATTGCATCCGTGCACTTGATGGCTCGGTGAGTTCCAGTTACCAATACACGCATTGCATTTTGTTTAATATTTAACCGAAAAAATAATGTCTCTAAGAACTTATTGGAAGGTAGTTCCATAGAGTTAAAAGGACTAGAGTGCTGGCTTGGCAAAACATTACGTGGGAAGCTAAATGATATGAGTAGAGCGAATTTCTCATTGCAAGATTTTTAGCAATCATTGTCAATATTTGTGAATATAGTTAAATAGGTATCAACATTATTGAAATAATGTAAATATAATGTCCATCTCTTGTGCTGCTTATAATTGCACAAGTCAATGGACAAGAAAAAAAGTCAAGAAGAAATCCAAAATTCTGTCTCATTTCACTGGTAAGCATTAAAAATGATTACATCTTCAGCACAGAACTTACAGTACAAAATAGCAGAAGAGAGGAAAATTATATGATTTCCTGAGCAAAATCTCTGTTTTCCAATGTCTTCATGAAGATAGATTTTTCATGAAAAATTAGGCCTAGGCTGGGTTTATGTTTGGTAACTAACGTAAATATTTATTGCTGTTGGTTAGGTTTCCTCTTAAAAATCAAGAGTTCTTGAAAAAATGGATTGTTTCAGTTAGAAGAAAGACCTTCACCCATTAAGCATTTCACACCAGAATGTTTTTATAATTTACCAAACCAGTTTGCGCGAGTCAATGGTCAAAGAAGAAGACTGAAACCAAAGTCAGTGCCATCTTGTTTCGATTCCCCCCAGCATCTACAAAATATTAAAAGAAACAATGATCGCCACTTAAAAGAAAGAAGCAAGAATTGTTAACAGAACAAGGTCCTTCTGTGCCTTCAAGAAAAATACCAAGGCTTCATCATTCATATGCTACATCATGCAATGAAAACGAAAAACTAAGGAAATCTGTATGAAAGAAAAATAAAAAACTTGACAGCTCAGAAGAAAAAACGTAAGGTTGATAAGAATAGTAGATAACCTCCTTAGTAGATTAAAAAATTAGAATTGCTATCACAGGAAGGAGAGCAGTGCATGAGCAGTAATTTTGGTGAACTTACTCTGAGCATTTTAGAAAATGAAAGAAAGGAAAAATCATGGTGGGTCCTCAGCTTCACGATATACAGAGGAAATTAAAAATTTTGCAATATCTTTGCATTATTATAGCCCCAAAGCATACATGTTTGTCAGAAAGCTCTTCATCTTCCTCATCCATCTACTCTGAGAGCATGGTCCAGTAATGTTGAGTGTGAGCCAGGATTTTTAGCAAATGTTCTTGATTCTTTATCTGAGAAAATAAAAGAAGGAGAGAATGACTGCATGCTGCTTTTGGATGAAATTACTTTAAAGAAAGAAACTGTCTGGGAGGAGAAAAAGAAAAATTTGCGGGTACCTGTGACTATGGATTCATCCAAGTAGAAGAGCCAGATTCAGCAGCACAGAGTGCATTATTCTTGATGGTAGTAGGCATGAAAAAACCATGGAGTTATCATCCCACTGGCTAGTTCCTAACCAACAAAATGCGCTCTGATGTTTCAACACATATTGTTATCAATGGCATCAAACTTTGACAGAAGCTGGAATGGAAGTGCATGGTGTGACATTTGATGGCTGCGCGAAAAACCTTGCATGTGCAAAAAAATTAGGCTGTGATCTTACCAAGTTTGATGGCAGTTTCCTCATCCTTTGAGACCTGACCATAAGATTTATGTGGTGTTAGACATCTTTCACATGGTCAAGTTGGCAAGAAATGCATTTGGAGATATGAATGTTTTTAAAGATTGCAATGGCAGTCTCATTGAATGGTCATACATAGCAAAGCTCCATGAGCTGCAAAAGAAAGATATGATACATTTAGGAAACAAGATCAAGGCACACCATATCAGATGGCAAAACCACAAAATGAAAGTTGAAGTAGCTGCCCAAACACTGCGCTTGTCTGTAGCTGCAGCAATCAATTATCTCCGGGCCTCAATTTACCTAACTTTAGGAACAGCAAGCCAACATCTGAATTCATTGTAGTAATGAACAATTTGATATCTTCAACTCAAAAATTAAAAATCGTAAAGTGATGAAAGCACCTTTGTGAAAACAGGAAACTTTGTAGATATTAAGAATTATGTGAACAACTGTCTTGACCATTTAAAAACACTTACGGATGCTGCTGGAAAAAAAACAATTGATGGTCCACGGAAAGCATTTATTATTGGCTTTGGTACATCAGCCCAATCCATCTTTGCGATATCAGAAAGGCTGTTATCCAGAAATAATTATGCCGTTGAATACATCTTAACATACAGATTCTCACAAGACCCCTGGAAATGTTCTTTAGCAAGATTCGAGGCAGAAATGGATGGAATAACAATCCAAATCCTCTCCAACTAAAGTGGGCTCTGAGATCATTGCTACTGACAAAGCAGCATTGAGGCATCAAAAAATGCAAACTGTATAACAGAAGATATCCCATCTCATAGTTCTTCATTTTATGTTGATGACAACTTGAAAGCAATTTGGATTCAAATACCATCAGGAAAGGTGATGTTCTCTTTTACATCATTGAAAAAAGAAACTGAACTGTCCAGAATATGTTGCATTACTGTATGAGCCAGCTGATGACAAGGATATTAATTATGGTTTTTCATCACTAACAAAATGTAAGGCATGTGAGCATCTTCTCATTCCGTCACCTTCAGTTTTCAAAGTCGTCAAGGTCACTGAAAGATTGGCTAGAGCAGAACTCGAGAGCTGGGCAACAATTACGGAGAACACCATCAAAAGATTTGTATGCAAAACTCTGCTGGAAACAAAAGGCTCTGTATTCTGCTCCCTGGAACAACATTCAGTTGAAACCCATGTTCTTGAGGCAGACCTATGAGATGATCATGTAGCATTTTTGATTGAGTCTCTAACAGAAATGCATATTAAAGTTATCTTTCACAGATTCAGCAGGATTTACACTGATCAGATTATAAGACAAAGTAGGGCCTCTAGGAGACAGCGACTTACAAAGCAAATCCTGTTTCATAATGCGTGATGTTAATATTGTGCCTTTTAAACATGGTGTTTTCAGTCCTGTATAAAGTCAGGAATTAAGCTGAAACTTAGACGTTTTGGCAGTTTTCACGTAAATCCCAAGATAGCATAGTCAGTCTAGGTCATCTGCCTGTAGGCCATGTAGCGTATGACTTAACTTGCATATTTATTTTTTCAGTTTATAGAGCACTAGCTGGCGGTTTTAGCCATATGCTAGTTTTATACTATTCCCTTTACGAAATTGGCAAGAGCAACATTGCTTATTCAGTGTTCCTGCATAGTTTCCCTAAGTTTTTGCCTAACTATGGCAGCTATTATGGATTCTCATGGCAAGCCACTGTTTTGAATACTGATGATCAGCCGGTCAGCGCTCTAGTCCTTTTAACTCTAGGGTTAGTTTGTATCATTATTGGATCATGTCTACTGTGCTAAAGGTCTTCTGTTTAAGGCTTGTTTCTTCCCTTTTCTGAACGCTCCAATTTGGATCCATGTAGCAGTAAAATGTTTCCCTGGCTTGAGGCTAAGGGCTGAAATGCAATGAGAAGCACTGGCAACCCTACCTCCATGCCATCTCACAGCAGTACACCCCTAATATTGTGCTTCCCAATGCTGGTCTTGAGTGTGAGACTCAACTGGAATAGAAGACTGATTAAATAAATTCTGATATGATTGGTGCCACATTCAAGCCAGAGTTTTTTTTAACACACACCAATCATTGGTATCATTAGGCTAAATATATTAGTAGGTATTATGTATCAAGATGTGAAGCATTTTGGCAAACATGCAAGCACCACTCAGATGAAATTTAGGACTACGAGTTTGTTCTGTTGGAAATAAGGACCAACAATTGATACATCTAATGTGCTTTGTGACATACAGTTCATTGAGTGAAAGTTCCACTGAATGAATATGTACTCTTTGCGTTATGTATTAGTGTGATAAAGCTAAGGTGCAGTTCTTGTTGCAAATGTCGGATAATTTTATATTCATTAGTTTCTTGCTACTTGTTTAAGTTAGTTTTTATTAGCATGCTTTAAAATTAGACATTCTGCTTATCTTTCGCTTCAATTGCGTCCTAATTAGTACACGTACTTGACAGGCTTAACATAAACTATTCCATTATATTAAATACAAAATTTTTTACCGCAACAGCATGTTGAATTTCAATTGAGTTGTTCAGAATCTCTTCAAGGGTGCCAGCAAAATGTTTATATTATCAAGCCTTTAATTGTTTCTGCATTACAAACCTGAGCTGAAAATTAGCTCACTAGGCGTTTTAAGATGAAACATGCTACAAGTTGTGCCCTGGCCAATATCTGATGGGAAATTTGTTACTAAATTAACTTTGCCCTTTCCAATGTAGTAATTTATTTTTTTCATTACCAAGGCTTCATTTAGCATTTTGCCAATTGCAGGAATACGAAGGTAGACGATTAACGGTTCAAGAAGCCAGACCAAACAACAATGTTCGAGGTGGCGGAAGAAGAGATGACCGTCGTGAATATGGTGGCCGAAGAGATGAGGAAAGAAGAGGCGGCAGGTATAAGGGCAGTGGCGGCGGGTATGGTCGTCGCGATGATTATGGAAGTCGCGAAAGTTACAGTGGACGCAGCAGAAGGGACAGCTATGGTGACAGGGACAGATATTAAGGTGCAAAGAGTTCTTCCTTTATAACCAACAGTATGCCCTTGTCATAATGCAGTTTAGGGTCATATGTTGAAGAGGTATTGGCACATGTTCTGTGGTGAGCCTGTGAGTCATGTTTTGTTTTGTTGGTGGACAGTGAGACCATTGTGTACTAGTTCTGGTTGAAGACCCATGTAGCAGTATACAGTACTTGATTTGTCACTGATTATCACCAATGTTGTTAAATATCCGTTGTTCGTCGTGCCAATGGAAGGTTTCCGACTGCCCAACCTGTATCCACAGTGCACCTTACATGTTCCTGAGAATTGGCCAACAGTTCGGTTGACATTGTGCTATTGTTGCGTAATTAGCCATGGAACCTTAAAGTAAAGTCAAGTTTTTTTCTGAAGTTAATTAGTGACTTTTGTTCTGTCCAACAAGGCATCAACAGTAAATAGTTGGTATGATGTGCAACAGCTGCTCAACAGTGCAAAATGGATCTGCTGCAAAGACAAAGCAGACCATCACCCACTGGACGTGTATACGCAAAGACAAAGATCAAACTCAAAAAAATTGTTTTCATTTAAGCAGTGTTATTCTTTTATAATGTCATTTATATTTGGCCAAACGTATGGCAGATCTGTTTCAACCACAAAAATACCGTGTCTCTGATAAGTTGAATCTCTTCTTGTTCTGTGTTACCGTATGCTGCAGTGAACGGAATTATTCGCAGATATTGCATCTATTTTTTGGGAGTCCTTGAAAGAGCGCTCAAAGTTTTTCAGTCGCTTTGACCGACTTATCTGATATAGCATTCCAAATAACCGCATCGCTCATTCAGAATCCCTGGAATGTGCTGTACGATTTTCTCAAGACGCCATGTATGTTAATTTTAATCAAGCGATTGATTGCATTACGATCCGGCCCCAGATCCACTCGTCAGCTGTTTCAACAATACGGTGAATCCATCCATTCCGAGCAGTCTGAGTTTTACATTTGTCCGTTAGCAACTGCCATTAGACATACTTTCATGGGTTATGGAAAGATGGAAACTGGTCGGCCGGTAGTTCCATTCTTTGCTTTGTCAGTCCGACGGTTTCTCAAATGAATGGTTCCACTGGATAATCTGAACGCAAAATCGCATTACTCCTCCAATTTTTGATGTTGGCTATGTTTCCATCCACGGTTTGGGCGTCATTTCCGGTAGATATTAACAGTATTGTTACAACGTGTTTCGAGCCGCACTTTCTGTGGCCCCACCATTTTTAGCCGCCACTGGATTCTCATGAAGAACTCCGTTGAAGAATCTCCAGCTTCTCTTCGCATTCTTTCAAATGCTTTCGTTACAGGCCAATATACGCATGTTGCAATGAAATTTGAATGTAACAGTTTAAGCAGAGAGAAGCAAAAAGGTTTCAGCTCCCATATTTATTTATTCCGTTTGGAAAAAGCGTAATTCGACAGAAGTTCCCACATCGTTGCAAGCAGAATCAATGGTTTTGGGTAGCAGATTGGTTATGAAAGCTTTGTAAGGATAAAATTGGAAAGTTTTCGCCTAATACTGTTCATAGTTGAAATTCGAATTTTTCATACCGTTCCTTTGACGGGAAGTCGAGCTGCGATCATACTCCATTTGCACCACTGACAATGAGAAAGCTGAACTTTCAGGGACTGAATGGTCTTTTATTTGGGTAAAATGGATCGTTTCAAAGCACGTTCCAACCAGCAGAAAGGATGTGTTTCTTGGAAATGGTTTGGGCTCGAGCCAAAAAGAAGACGATTTCTAAAGCCTTATTGCGATTTTCAGAATCAAATCGCATTGTCAGACTATTAAATCATCGAAGCCAAAACGTCTCGATAAGAGAGGTCAAGATTCGTGTAGGCAGACCTTTGCCTCTTGGATTTGCTTGACCCATTTGCATTGTCCTTAAGTACCAATTAACAAAGAAGAATCTCATAAGTTTATAGACTCTGCCTTCTTTGTATTAGTTTTGGAAACCAAATTCAAAATCCTATTGACTAAGCTCCATACTTCCATTTTGGTTTGTAGATAAAGTCAACGGAGGAATGCCAGCCAGCTCTCAATCTTGGGAAGTGATCGAGAAGAATGGATCTCACTCTTACACTGACGCTTGTTTCTCTGCTTTATCACTCATGTGCTTCACTTGCACCAGTCAAGCCAAAGGTTTGTTTTGTTTTGTGTACTATAATTTTAACTAGCTATTACTATTATTACATTAACAATTATTTTAGGTGGTTACTGCCACTTGCTTTGTTCCATCGATAGCCGGACTCAGCAGTCGCCATCGAACTCCAAGCCCTGCTTCGGGGCTTTTGTGGAAGCCTTTATCAGTTCATCCGAGCAGTCTCAGGCCGTTGCACTCTTCAGTAGCAATAGCATTTTGTTAGCGCGCGGCGCTAAGTGTGTCTGCATGCGGGACTATTACGTTCTTTCACAGATTGGACGTAACAAGGATTGGATTTTGGTTCAAATTGCTGTTAGAGTGGCACAACATATCATCTTGAGAGCATTTGATGCAAGGCTGGATGTGTCCCATCAGATATCATTTTCCTAGTGAACTGCCTTCCTTTCATTTGATTCGGTTAAGGAAGGTCGCCCTTCAGCCGGAGCTGATTTGAATCAATATGAGAACGTTAATTACAATCAATTGATTAAATGACAATACTAAATAACTGCCTCCGTCTACTAGAGCTTACTTTGCCGTAGTGGAGTTCGAACCCACCCATTGCTTCTAAAAGTTCGTAGGTAGGTGCGGCGGATCTACCGCGGGAATCCCTATCAGGCCTTCAGGACTAACGCCCTTTCACAAAACAGCATGCATGTACCCTCAGTTGCCGGTCTACCGGAACGAAGGCACAATAGCTTGGATTTTGAATCATCTTGCTTTAGCTAATGTGTGAATCTGGCTAAGAAGACCCTTTTCATTTTGCCATGGGTCTACATTGCGATTTCCAAGTAAGGTTTTCTTTACTGTTTATTCTTTGAGAAGGTTGTCATCTTGATTGGTTTCTTATCTGAATTTACCATTAGACGATTTATGAGCGCTACGAATTTATCAATTTCCAAAGAATGTACAAGGTCAACTTAGCTCGCCTCTGGTGCGTTGTTTGAAACGATACTTTAATTTGAAGTGCATGGAAAGTTTTCTCAATTTGCACCGCCGAGCGATACGGCCTTGTCCTAATTTCGTATCTCGAAGGCGAAGGTCAGTTCGGGTGGTCGGAATTTTTCATTTTTTCACTCATTTAAAGATTATTTAGTCACTGTAGCCTTGTCAGTCTTCCTGACTGATTTTCTAGGGGCTGTGCCAAAACTGAACTAATTAAGACAAAGCTATTAAAAACAAAGCTGCATTCATAAGTGAGAAACTACTTTAAATCTTTATCTTGCTATTCAAACAAGATTAAAAGGGAGCTTGCTGGACCTTTAGGCTAAATTCATTCCAGATTTTCGCGCCTCAACATGTAAGCACTTTCTGTCCTTTTCTAGTTTTGATGAATGGTACTAACAATTGAGTGTCAGTATTTCGTAGACTGAAAGTATTGCGTACAGAATTTCTCATAAAGAAGCTTAAGGGATAATCAGGAGCAAAGTTATCAAGAGCCTTGCAAGAAAGCTTTGCTACATCACTTCGAATAATATCTTTCGTTGTTAGTCATTGTAGCCTTTAAATCAAAGCTTCAGCAGGAGCATATTAGCTGAGTTTCAAAACGCTGTGCACACGATCATAACAAATGCTGAATAACAGCTACAAAGGAGCTGTTCTTAACTAAAGCAAGACTAATGGCCAAGTAAACCATGCTATGGGCAGATTTCAGTCCGGTTGGGTGATTCTACAAATGGTCCGTTGTGAAACAGAAGCCAGCGTGTTCGTCAAATTTCATTTGCAGTCCAAAACGAGCAAACGATTTCGAGTGATCAAGCAGTGCGTCGCCAGCACATGCAAAGTAGAGTTATATCAAATGCTCGATATGATTTTCTGGAGCAGCGGTTGGAGAGATGCCATCCCAAACCATGGCATTTTGAGGCAGGGTGGCTATTTCTTTTCCTCTTCACATCTTACATGCAACATGACACCAGGTACCCACATGTTGTTTGATATATAGATGGAATCAAGAACAAATGTGGTATCGAACCCGGTGCTTTCAGTGCAGAAGGCATCTGCCCCATCCAACTGTGCCCTGTTTTCAGCGCACTTGGTTCAGCGCACTTGGTTCAGCGCACTTGGTTCAGCTGTTATGCCATGTCATTTTGACGAAGACGTTACTCACAATCCTCACCCAAGATAGGTATTGCGATGGTTTCCAGTGTTCTGTCTTGTCCTGTCTCGGTTTTTACGAGTATTAAGTCGTTCCTTCCTTCTTCTGCCAAGGCACGCGATTATCTCAGCAGACGCGTGCAACAAATATCAATATAGTAGCAGGATAGTCGCTAAGCTTCCGTGATAAGTGACAAGATAACTTGCCGTATTGAAACTTTTTCAAAATCATACGCCAGGTAGGTACTTATTTACTGCTATTTGAATAAGGAAGATGCATGTCATCAATGACAACAGTATTGGTGCAGATGGGCTGTTCTGCCCCACGGAGGTGAATGGCCACTATGCCATTGGGGATCTGTGACAGACGCCCTCATGCAAAGGTAGTCTTGATGGTTATCTGCTCTTTCTTGTAAATCATGTCTTATTCTTAGTTTGCAGAGCCGTCTGCCATTGATTTCTCCAAGTGCCAGTTGAAGTCATCTTGCAACCCTGTCGAAGTGAACCCATGTGGTTGTGCGCACGCTTGCTGTGCTCCTGACGTCGGCTTGCATGAAAAATACAAGGGCGTCACACGCAACGGAGCATTGCCTTTCCTCTATGGGTATCGTTGCTACAAGAAACCCGCACTCGGAGAGATTTGTCAACCTGATGCTCTGTGTCCATGTGTAAACAATTTAAGGTGCAAGCGAAAGAGGCCCGACAGCAAGATAAGACGTTGTCAAATTTGACAAGTTCATGTTTCGTCGTGATGTCATCTTCGAAATGAACATATTAGTTATGTATTCGTTTCGTTGCCTTCATGGTTATTTAACTAATTTTGACAATAGCTGCTATATTTTTTGATGTACTTAATAACATTGGATGTAGTATAATGTTTATCCGGACATTCCTTTAGGATGAACTAAACTAAGCTGGATTTTACCAGAGAATTCGATTTTTCATAACAAATCTTAACCTCACATCCGTATTTCTTCAATTTGAATCTCGAATTGTTGTTTCAGCCTTCCGCACCGTTGCTTTTCTTTCTCTTTCTTTTAGTGAGTTATGTTGGGGAAAGGCCATGGTGGCCTATACAAAGTCCCAGCAGTGGAAGAAAGAAGAAAGTTGAAAGGCTAAGAGGAGAGGGAGATAATATCCAGTTTATTGATCCTAGATTTGAAAAACGACAAGTTGTAGGATTCGGGCAAGGGATAAGAAGGCAGGACGTTCCATAGATTGCATGTTCTCGCGATGAAAGATGATTTGTGGGATAGAGTTCGTGGATTAGGCAGTGAAACTTGGAAAGGATGTGAGTGGATGGAGCTTCTGGTGGTCTTGACACGCCTCAGAGGATCAGGAACAATGTCCCTAATCTCTTGAGAACAATGCCCATTAAAGTATCGGTAAGAGATGGAAAGATCTGCAACTGACCGCTACGATGATTGAAGACCCAGGCCGATGTTAATTGGGGCATAATTTGCCAGGCCACTTCGTCTCTCGTTCATTTTCATCGGAATGCGTGGTAAGCATTCTACCACTCGTCACCTAAAAATACTTTTTTCTTTATCTGCTGATTGTTTTTGGGATTTTTTGTAGAACATCGCTATTACATAATCATAGCTTAATTTTGGAACAAATGTATTTTTCATGACTGTGTGGCATTGATATGTCTTATTTATGGTGTTTTGTTGGCTTATTCCTTAAAGCGAAAGCAGTATTTGGATGGCCCAAACTTAAGCAGCAATTTGGCTAATATTTAGATTCAATGTCCTGCAAAGCTAGGAGGACACCAAGGAGCTAAATCTAATTGGAGAACCATTAAAACTTGTGTTTTCTATAATTGAAAATGTTCATCAAATGGAAGGAAAGTGGTTGAACGACTTTTGATGTGACACGTTCGCGTATTATAAGGTGTCCCTTTCGTATTTCCTCGAGGGAATTACTGTTCTGCCCTGTTACACCGATTTCGTGGTTGCCCGATTGAACCTAAACAGTAGAGTAATTCAACGTGAGAGCGAGGCTATCCCACAGCCCGCCTCGTTGGCTACCAGGATCATCGACAAGATGCCTTTGCTTATACTCTGCGGATTTCCATGCTCGGGAAAAACAACACGTGCACTTCAGTTGAAGTCTTGCTTTGAAGAGAATGGTAGGAAGGTTTTCCTTGTCAGTGATGATGATATGGATAAGAATGAGTCATATGCCAACTCGAGAAACGAGAAGGATTTGAGGGGAAGATTGAAGGCTGCCGTTGAGAAGTAAGATACTACCTTACCATAGTTTCATCTATACGGTCAACTCTGTCTCACTCGAACTTTTGCCAATTCGAACAAAATGGTCAGGTCCCTTCAAGATCTCCCAGCAAAGAACTTATATAATTCGAATCTTTTGTAATTTGAACTTTTCACAATTCGAATATTCTTATGATCCCCACAGAGAGTTCGAATTGGACAGATTTGATTGTATAAGAAGATAGCGTGACTACTGCTTCAGAATTTCAAGCCTTAAGCCAACCTTATGTAAAGGTAAAAGCAAATAGAAAGAGAAGAAAACGTAGCAAGTAAGAAATGAAACAAGGTTAGAGTACTAGTTCTACATACTAAGTCCTGCTCATCAAATATGCTATGGAATGAAAGCAAGTTAACACATATTTTCAAACCAGAACTGATCCAGTCTGTTTTGAATTGGTTCATGAAACTTGCCTCCAGTACTTTGTGTGATAAACTGTTCCAAACTGGAATCATCCCGTGACAAAAAACTATTTTGAAAACTCTTGTCTTGGTCTCCCCTTTTGCAACTGAAGAGTGCCATAATGTCTGGGCTAGTTTTTTCATTTAAATCTGATATGCACAACTTTAGTTTAAGTCCTTATCATATCTTATCCAACCACCATCTCATTTTGGATTGGTAGTTTCCTCTCTGATAGGTTGATTGCCATCACAGTTGATGGCTTCTTCTCCAACCTGCACTCTATCAATGCTGGTGTACCCCAGGGCTCTGTCATCTCCCCTGTACTCTTCATTATCTTCATAAACAACATGCTTATCTATAAGTCTTCTAGCATTCATTCCTTTGCTGATGATACCTTCCTAAGTTCTTCATTTTCATTCAATCCAAATGACCATGCCTCCATCGATATCCCACTCCACAGAAAAATTTCAGCCTCTCTTCAAAGATTGAGCCGTGGGGTCTAGACGACCTAGTTTTGTTCAACCAAAGCAAGACAAAGCGGGCTGTCATTTCATGTAAACACAACCAAAACTTTCCACCTGTCCTCATGAATGGTGATGAACTTGGAAAACTCACATCCATCCCCATGCTAAACATGCATCCCAAAGCTCAGTTTCCTCGCCAGATCATGCGGGTTTTTTTCATCTTCTCACCTTTTAACTACATACAAGTCCCAAATCCATCCTGCTTTAGAGTACCGCTCCCACATCTGGGGTGGCACTCCAAAATTCACTATGTCTTCTTGACAAAATCCAATCCAAAGCCATTCGTCTCATCTACAATCCCAACCTCACCAAATGTCTCCAGCCTCCCATTGTTGTTTACTGGGAGATCTTTCCACCTTTACAGATACTTTCACAGGCATTGCTTTCAGGAGATCAGGGATATTATTCCTGTTCCTCCGAGGCATGCCAGAACCACCAGAAGCTCAACTCATTTACACCCTTCAAGTTTCACTGCCTAATCCACGAACTTTATCTCACAAATCATCATTCATCCTTAGAACATACAATTTATGGAACGTCTTGCCTTATTCTTCCTTTCCTGAATCTTGCAACTTGCCATCTTCCAAATCTAAGATCAACAAACTTGATCTCATCTCCCTCTCCTCTTAGCCTTTCACTTTCTTCTTTCTTCCTTTGTTGGGGCTTTGTATAGGCCACTATGGCCTTTCCTAACACAACTCACAAAAACCATTACAAGGCCCTTAGACCACAAATGCCAAACCCCTATCAACATGAATCGTTTTGCAAAGATGGAGATTATTTGGGTATATCCTCTGGCTGAACACAGAAGCACCTGCTCAAAGAGCAGTGGCCATTTACTTCCAAAACACTGAGAACAAGAAATTTAGAGAATGAACCTGCACAACAATCATAGCCACTCTAAATGAAGGTATAAAAAAGGTGTCCGAGAGCAGGACTGCCAAAGCACACACGCATTAAGGCCTGAAGAAAATCTAAATTGTTGAATAAATTTAACTTGGTCAATGGGGTCTGGAGGACACTTTGCAAAGGAGTTTTTGTCAGGGGGAATCAACATCAGCGGGGCAGTTTCTGCCGCAGCATGCACTCATACTGTCACTTATGCTGAAAAGGTTTATCCTGTATAAGCATGTATTATCATTGCTATTATTATTATGCAAATGGCAGGGAAGCAGGACGCAAATATCCTACTTTGACTACTAGTCACCTTTTATCATAGAACCCCTTCACAATTTTGAAAACTTTGATGATATCCCCCCTGTATCTTCTAAATCTTAGAGAAAGTAGATTTAGGGCTCTTTTCATTCATGTCTTGAATCTCTCATACACTGCAATGCTTTTTGTGCCACATCTTTATGGCTATTCACTATTTTCAATGCTACTTTTGCTTGGCGGAGACCAAATGGATGCTACATATCCTCGCATTTGCATTACTTTTCTCATCCTGCACTCAGTACTGCAATGTTGGATCACCATCAACAGCTATTCCCAAATCCTTCTCATTAGTTTTTATTCTCATACTCGTATCTCTTACTGTGGACCCTTGTTTTGAAGCATTACATCTTGCCAATTTTCACTCCACACAGACACACACACACCACACATTTTATAGAACAATTTAGTCAAATTCTCACAAACAAGGGCACTTGAAGGGGGCTGCGGTTAAGTTAAGGAGCTGTTTAAGTATTTAGTAATTGTGAAGCCTGATGTGACTTGCATGGAATGGTTACTGAAATGGAACGTTTCTCTAAAAGGGATTATTGAATCACAGAGTGCACTGAAGTTTTGATCTTCCACAACAGTGAAAACAGCTAAAAGTGATTTTAATATTGAAAAAGGATTGAGTGGGAGTTGCTTAAGAATTCATTTGTTTTGGAATAATGCAGTGAGTCATGATTGTTATAATATGCAGCGCTGTTGTTTCTGCAGTGAACTGCATTGAAAAATATTGATATTAAAGAGCCGAGCAACAATGTGATTAAGATGAACGATGGACAAACCTGAGAATTTTTCATGATGCTATGCAATGAATTTTTAGGCACATATCTCGTGATGATGTTGTCATTTTGGATTCCCTCAACTACATCAAGGGCTACAGATATGAGCTGCACTGTGTTGTCAAAGCTCATAAGACACTGCACTGCGTTTTCCAAACCATTGTTCACAAAGATCAATGTGCAGAATGGAATGCCAGTAGAACGGATGGAAAGAAATATTCAGATGAGATCTGCAGTGAGCTTATGATGAGATTTGAGCCACCTGACGCGAGAAATCGGTGGGATTCGCCTTTATTTTCAGTAAAGCCGAATGATGAGTTACCCTTTATAGAAATACAAAAGGCTTTGTTTGCCAAGAAGGCTCCACCGCCAAATCAGTCAACCATGAATACACCTCAGAGCTCAGTAAACTTCCTCTACGAACTGGACAGGATGACTCAGGAACTCATAGCAACGTTGTTAGAAGCCCAAAAGACTGCATATATTGGTGATGAAATCACTTTACCCAATTCGTCAGAGAAATTGATACTCTTTAAAATATTCAGTATGGCCGAGCTGAGAACTTTGAAAAAGCAATTTCTGACATACACAAAAATGCATCCAATGGAAGACACAAGAAAAATAGGAAGCATGTTTGTTCAGTATTTAAACAATAGTAGATAAACACTTATAAAAGATTATCATCCAAATAAATTTAGGGAAAAGTATGATCTTAAAAGAGTTACAATAATGCAATAATTTGCTTCTACCTTAATTCCTTCCTTGCCATTAGGGGCATATTTCAGTAATTATATGGTGCTGTAACAAACAGTGTTATGCATTCTCACTAATGATGCTAAAAAATTTCCTCAGATTATGCGAGTACACCAACGTTATTCTCTAATATTTTTTCAAAATTTCCGCAATAGAGGAAAGAGGGGTGAATTCATAAAGGGTGTATTCCTTGCCATACTTTAATGGAAATTTAGATAATCAGATGCGACTTCATCAAAGCTAAAGACATTTCATTCACTGCTCTTTCATTAAAAAACAACATCATGGCCTAGCCATTGTCTAAACCATAATTCTTGAACCCGATAAATATCTTGACTCACACCACACATTTGATTCACCACAGTTAGGCATCTTTCTCCTGCAACCTTTGCACCTTTGATATTTGCTACATTGTTCATGGAGTAGAATACCAGGGCTTTTCTCTCTCTTCTTTTCTTCAGACACGCAAGATTCTTTCATTTTTGCAGCTTTAAACCATGTATCTTCAAGGTCTCGACGGATATTTATTTGCTCTCTGTTTCTCCTAATTGATTCTTCCATTAAGCTATGGGCAAAGGAGATGGAATATCATTGGCAATGTGAACTATCAAAAGATCTTTCCGTGTTTGTGAAAGAAGTTTCTCAAATTTTATATTACCAAATTAATTTCAAAAAGTACTGAAGCCTTACATCCAGAATTTCTTCAAACTTCTATGTATAAAATGTCATATTTCAACTCTTCCAAAGCATAGAACCTTTTTGAATTGCCACGTAACAGCCGATTTCCCGCAAGGGAAACCTTCTCCTGAAAACACCCCCTTTTGGGGTATGTGCTTTACTGTAAAAATTGGTTTGCTGGGAATAATTTTTGTAAATAGAGTTGAACCTCTCCAAGATCTTGATATCTTTGCAAGGCAGTTTATAAGCATGGCCTACACCATGAAACTTGAAAATCAGCTTGTTTAGCTGGATCATCATTGGCCGACAGCACCAATTGATTTTGAAAATGATAAAACTGGGTAATTTCCAGTACAAGACGCAGCAAACCAGCATGAGTTAAAATGCACTATTTCTAGCCGAACATCACAGTTTTATGATTGACCTTACATTTAAAGAAAGCTGAGTCTGCACCAGGGGGACATTGCATTACAACATGCCTCCCATGCTTAGCTTCAAATACATGCGGGAAATTTAATCTTTTGTCAATTTAGGGAAAAATTCTTTAATTCTTTCATTTTTGTTGCTGCCCATGTTTTGCCAACTACCGTATTTGTTCGAGTATAACGCTCAAAATTTTCTACCGAAAAAAGAACTCAAGTTGCTCGTTATAAACAAGGGTAGAATGAGAACAGGTCTTTAGTTCATCTGGGGATGAATCCGACTTTGAAGAATTTTAGGTAATATCGAAAATTTTATTTCGGTACAGTGTTTTTAGTTTACGATGTCAATAAATTTATTTCTCTCATGGCCACACATGTTGAACAATGTTTCTCACTTGCAATCCTTGTTCTGAGGAAGAAAAATTTAATACCAGTATTTAATCGAAAATTAAGAGTGCGCGTTATACTCAAATAAATACGGTAAGTCTGTTATTGGGTTTCACCTGGGAAGCCACCGCAAAGACCACTGCCAAGCAATTTCGTTCTTGAGATGAAATGTTTCTAAAAATTTCATTTTGCTGCTCTTACCACCTTATCATTGGCAAGGCCTATCGTTCATATGAATGTTGAAAAGAAAAATGTATCTAATGATGGGGAGAAGGAAAAACATACTCTGTTTTTGCCCGTGTCAGCATCATACTTTCTTCTCTTTGCGCCTTCAAATCGTTGAGAATGGCGCTTCTTTTCTTCTCTGCTACGGCATTCAACTGGTCTTCAAACAGCTTTCTCGCCTGTGCTCTTTTTTCGAACATTTTATTGTGGTTCATGTCCTGTTTCCCGAAGTAAGGTTGATCGGATTCGGGGCATGCAATAGTGATAGGAAGTGGCTTAAAACGAAGCTGTGGAGATGGAATATATTTATACGTAAATGAAAAATATATTACACATGTAAAAGAAAATCTCAGAAAACATTGAACTGCAAGGTTAAAGATGTTAACATGAAATTCTTGAGGGCAGAAAACAAGGAAAAACACTGTTTCTAAAAACTTAACATCACCCGAGAGAGCAGAAACATTACTTTTTCATACTGAAAATTTTTTTGTTTGAACTCAGAAGAGCATTTAGCGTCCGATATTGACCGAAACAAGGCTTGAAAAATTATAACCATATGCAGTTCTTTGTAAGACTGTCCTATGTAGGTAAATAGATTTTCTCGATAGGCCCTTTAACAAGGTGAGGCTTGATGGGCGGTGCTTGTTCTAAACAGACACCCGACAAGTCGATTAAACCTTTCACTCCCATGTGTTTGAAGGGTGAATTTTTTATTGTCCTACTTCGGCCATTTTCCGGCGTCTCATGATACGTGTCGGACGAGAGACCTTCAGTGTGACGTAATTATTTTTCTGCCTTTTTCACCAATACTCAATATGCACTTGAACAAACATGCTGGCAACCATGAACTTAAAATTTACCGCTGAATCTTATTAATACTGAGGCCTTGATTTACTCTGAGTAGCCACGTTGAATTCTCTTGCCAATATACGTCAGTGGTGGTTCAGTTTACCGTCATAGGTTCCATAACGTCCCACAGGTCTCGCCGTCGGAAAGCTACCAGAAACCACCGGCGTATCTTCACAAGGAAACTCTTGGTAGCAATCAAGCACCGAAATTAAATACAGTTAAAAACAAGGCTGGGATAAGGCTAGAGTTGAAGTCGATGATTAATTGCGATAGATTTTTGCACAGAGAAATATTCCCCGCATCGGGGCAACGGAGAGGGAACGGTGACGCGGCATTCCATTTCTGAGTCAGCAACTGATTGATTGAAATTATAAGCATAGATTGGTTATAAGAATTATTAATGCTAAACCTATCAAAGAAAAAGCCTATTTGAATATGGATTACGTAATGAATGAAAATAGTACTACACCGCACAGCTTGTTAAACAAAAAGAGATGGCAAGTGCATTGAAATCCAAACATACACCAGATTTGTTCTGCATTTTCGTCATGATAATCGATCAGCCTGCCATGTAATTCAGAATAAATGGCCGCTGGCTTCGCTAACACATGGGATGAATGTGGAGGACTTTGAATGGCAATTTTGTGATATCACCATACTAGAATCCCAACCAACCCAAGACAGTTGCTACGTCCGTCTTACCTGTGTATCCAATGCCCTTTTATATTCTTCGCTTTGCAATCTCTTGTTTCGTAAATATTGCTCTCTTTGTACCGTCAGACTGCAGAGAGGAATTCATGAAGAATTAAAAGTGTGATTTCGATCGTGAACAAGCACTACCATATTCATGACATCATGGCAAGGTCTTTGGCAGTTTCGAAAAAATCCCTCATTTCTAAGTGTCATATATGAGTACCCAATCGTTTTCAATCCACGGAGGAAACAATTTGCCGTATCGCTAACACGAAGGGAATGCAGTTTAATACTCCATGGTTGGATTTCAGCTTCGCTTTTTGTCTCTCATCTCGTGTGCTTCGTTTCCCACACTCATTTTCGTACGCTTTTTTCCTTGTTGCTTCTGGTTCCAAGCAATAGTGTGAGTGCCAGTTGTAGTTGAAACTGGATTACTTAGTGTCTCTCTCTCTCTCTCTCCCTCTCTCTCTCTCTCTCTCTCTCTCTCTCTCTCTCTCTCTCTCTCTCTCTCTCTCTCTCTCTCTCTCTCTCTCTCTCTCTCTCTCTCTCAGGGTCTCTCTCTCTCTCTCTCTCTCTCTCTCTCTCTCTCTCTCTCTCTCTCTCTCTCTCTCTCTCTCTCTCTCTCTCTCTCTCTCTCTCTCTCTCTCTTTCTCTCTCTCTCTCTTAAAGCTTCCAAATTTGATATAATTCAAATGTTTCTGAGTATTTTCCAGTCGAATAAGGCAAGGGTTAACGAACAAAATGGTTGATCGCTTGCATTTCGCCCATCCACCTTGCTTGAAATACCTGAGTTCATTTAGAATTAATCTGACAAGATATTACTATTTAGGCTCTCTCAGCTCATTCAATTGTCGTCTGTCTTCCTTTTGTAAAGATCTCGAAGGGATATCTAAACTTTAAAAGTATTTTAAGACTGATTTCATTGATGCTCTTTTTGGGATGAAAGGACACTGACTGAAATGGTTATCCAGGATTTGATAAAACTATTTGTTGCAAGTATTCAGCTCGGGCTTTCTGTTATTTCTGAGACACAAATTCGATGTACGATGCATCCCCTTTGTTGATAATTTCGCAAGTTCCAAGTTGCTTCAACGCCTCTACAGACAATGTTACTTATGGAAATTTTCGAAAAAACCTTACTCTTTAGCTAGCTGTATTTGTTCCAATTTTTCCAATAAATCTTTTTCTTTATTGGCCTTCAGGATATTCTTTTCTCGCTCTACCACCTGTTCAAAGAAAACAACAGAAGTATTTAGGTACAAGCAACACAACGGGATAATTTTCCAATACTACCATTCCATTTCGTATCATCTCCATTTATCGTGCTTCATTTTTCCAACTATGACGTCATCTGCTTTCATTTATCAATGAATGTTCATTATTATTTTTTATTTTTTTAGTGGGTTATGTTGAGGAAAGGCTATGGTGGCCTATACAAAGCCCCCAAAAAGGAATAATACTACTTGGAAATTTAGGTGACGAGCTTCCAATCAGCGTAAACTTTGAATTAGTACTGAAATTTTGGCCAACACACCTGTTCAGCAAGGTCCATCTGGTATTTTTGTTGCGTCAAGGAAATGGAAGGGCTCAGTGGTCTTTGGTTGAAGACAAATGATCGCTAAAGGCGAAAGAAACCAATCTAATTAGATTATGAAAATGTGTTGATCTTAGCTACCAAACAAATCAACTTGTGAACTCAACCGGTCTGCTTCAAGAAGGGATGAAAGATGAAAAGCTGAGGGATGGTTAGTCCACATGTCTATAAATGTCATGAAGGCCCCATTTCCGATGCTCTCTACAAGCCCATCTAACAATAATCGCCTCGAGGAAAGAAAATGATCACTGTACCTCAAAATCCCATGGCTCGGGGCTGTATCTCTCTAACAAGGTATCTTTCATGCCCCTCCCGAGTGTAGGACTTAATGTGCCTTTTTTTAACAAACCAGGGTTGATCTCCACTCACTGTCTCCATTTTTTCACAAAATTTTAAGTAGAAAGTTGTTCAGAGCAGTGAAAAATGCGTTCAATCGTGTTTCTAAAAATCCCAACAACCATCTTAAAACCATTTGCATCTTTGATCTTCGAAACACTCAAATGGGTATTAAGGGGAATCGAAATCGTGGATCGAACCGACATAGTGATATGCTGATTGCACTTAGAAAAGATAAGACCAGAATTCAAGCAACGATGTATTCGTTTATTGCTTCAACAAAGTATAACGGAAACAGCTTAGGAGAATATTTTCACATCTACATAAAAAAACGTGTGACATATACGTTATTTTGTAGAAAATCTTACATTGAAACTTGTTGATTTTCTATTCTTCTTATCCTACGGAAGAGCAAATGATGATTTCAGCTGTTGTAGGGAAATCAAATTTCGAGGTGAAAGATAACGTCATACTGCCATGAACACCATTCAAGCAAAGCAAACATTGATGATATGACGCCATGATAATCTTTTTTAAACTTAAATTCATTAAACAAGTTAAAATCTACAATTATACACCCCTTTAGTAACAGGTAGCGTGCAACTGGCTATCTGCTTCGATACAATGATTAAGAAAATTAATAGCGAAAAGCGGTTAACAGAAATATAAGATAATAGAAAGAAAAAATGAATAAAATAGTTAAAAATCTAATAATTCCGGATTAGGCCACGCTCCCTTCCTTCTACAGAATACGTAGTATGTACACCTAATAGTGATGCTCACGACTTTCTTTATCATTTAATTTTGGTCTAAAAATGATATTGATAGAATAATATTTATACAGATTATCTTGTTCAGTAAAAATGGATTTGCTGCTATCAATAAAAGAGCCTGTTTACTCAAAAAGCACGTACATCAACTTATGTGCAAAATAAAAGTTTTACAGGGACAACTTCAAAGAGAAAGTTAAATGCTAAAAGTCAAAATCTTTGCTGGCCAATCTTGAATTTAACCATCAATGACTCAACCTTCACTTTGTTTGGAAATTGGTTAAAGAATTTTGCACCCAGAAATACAAAAGGTTTCTTCCTGCTTCAGAATTTACTTTTGGAAGCGGCAAGCTATGATCACTTCCACGCATGCCGTTGCAGGGATGTACACGTTTAAACTTCACCATTGCCATGGCGCAGAACCTTGGGCAATAGCGAAGTTTTGTGAAGGGGGCTAAGGCTGGTCAGCAATGACCATTCCCATCTGGGAGAGAGAGAGAGAGAGAGACTGAGAGAGACACTGAGAGAGACACTGAGAGAGAGAGCGAGAGAGAGAGAGAGAGAGAGAGAGAGAGAGATGCTAGAGAGAGATGCTAGAGAGAGATGCTAGAGAGAGATGCTAGAGAGAGATGCTAGAGAGAGATGCTAGAGAGAGATGCTAGAGAGAGATGCTAGAGAGAGATGCTAGAGAGAGATGCTAGAGAGAGAGAGAGAGAGAGAGAGAGAGAGAGAGAGAGAGAGAGAGAGAGAGAGAGAGAGAGAGAGAGAGAGAGAGAGAGAGAGAGAGAGAGAGAGAGAGAGAGAGAGACCCTGAGAGAGAGAGAGAGAGAGAGAGAGAGAGAGAGAGAGAGAGACCCTGAGAGAGAGAGAGAGACCCTGAGAGAGAGAGAGAGACCCTGAGAGAGAGACCCTGAGAGAGAGAGAGAGAAACGTTTAAATTGCTATTCATAATCAGGTGGCGAAAGACCGCTCGATCATGTGAAAACTTCGATGGTACACATTTTTTTCTGGTGTGGTTTATTGACGGTAGTTCGACACTGTTTCTTTTGCCATTTATAATCTTTAGAAACTTCCTCCGCAATGAAATGATTTGAACAATGCCAGAAATAAAGCACAAATAAACGGAATGAATAATTCGCCGAAAATTGCTCTCAAATTCAAGCTGGGAACGAATGCAAGTTCTGAAGTTTGCTTTAGTGTCTGTCAGCTTAAATTTGATTTTAAATATCAAACGAAAAAGCAGTCCGTTTCTTCAAATTGCCTGCTTCAGAGAACCTTATGATACAGTTTCTCCACTTACTTTGACCGCTTCAGCAACACCCAGATTAAAGGCAGCAATCTTTTGTGCTTCGATTCTATTTGCAGCTCTGGTGTCCTGCAAGGCAAACATAAAATCTTGAGGTTCGTGTTGGACTTAGAAGTAGCAACGCCAATGGTCCTTTACAATGAAAATGAAATTGTCTAGGAAAGGTTACGTTACCCTAATGATTCTTAAAACACGAGGAGAAGATTGGAACATACCCAAAAGTAACGAGCGATTTTCTCGATAAGATCGGAACCCTTGATTTCATTTCCAACATGATGATGTCATATGTGATAAATTAGACAGCTTCTGTTGCGTGGCATACTCGATATCCGAACTGAGCAGAAACTGCGAGATTCCTCAGGAGAGCGGGTTCCTCAAAATCAACTGCGCTCGCAGGGTGCTCTGATCAAAGCTTAGCAGAAACCCGGGATAGGCCTCCGAGTTTTGCTGGGAAAGTGGATATCAATAAGGTAGATTTTTATTGTGTATCTTGCAGGATTCGAATTCACAACACTAGGATTACGAGCCTGCAAGCTGAACCACAACGACGCGTTACCACTAGACAGCTAGTGCGTCGCATGCGAGCGTAGTGAAACCAAAACAGGTTTTTTTTTCTTTTTTTATACACGCGATTCTACCTAGATGTCAAAGGTAGAGATTTGGACACTGAGAAGCTTTTTGCTTATCGAGCAGTGTCCAGGTCCTTCCTCTCGATGTGACCACACCTCGTGATTCCTACGCCTGGAATTGCAGAGAGCTGGCGACTCTCCTCACTCTAAGTGAAAGTTTATTTGAGGTGGGACTCGAACCACTGGCCATAGGATCAATGCGGAAGAGTCTTACCATTGAGCTATCCTGACACCTTAACAGGTCCCTGAGTTTTTCTAGGAAAGTTGGTTTTATGAGGTGATTTAGCGTTGCCTTCCTCACCAACGGAATTTTTATTGTGACACGTGTAGGATTCGAACTCATAGCCCCTGCGTTACGAGTCCGCACGTTTAACTACCGCACCACGGCACAGCTAGGCAGAGATTACCAACGGTAAATGAGAAGTTCCCAAATGGCTGTTTGTGACTTCACGTTTCGCAAGTAAGAACAGTTCATATCATTGTACGCGCATGCAAGTAATCAAAAATTTAAAAATGAAAACGGACCTCGTATTTTAAGATGGCGTCGTAGTCTTTTTTGCGCTGATATTGATGCAACACCCGGTCTTCCTCCAGCTCTTTCCGTTTGCGTTCTTCGTGCAGGAAAACCGGGATATTTCTGCGATCCCTCTGGTAACATAAATAGCAAAGCTCTTGACCAGCTTCATGAACGCAACTGCTGCACCTGCATTTCAGTAATGAAAACGAAACGTGAGTTCATCCATTAGCACGAATCTTGAATACGTTAGAATGAAGTAGTCATTATCTAATGAGAGGTCATTATTATTCTTAGCTGGGGTCAAATGGGAGTCTCCAGCACATGAATTCTTCCATGCAGAAGGGCGCACGTGGATACAAAAAGCACTGCGAAGCAACAGCAATCAGGTGAGGTCGTGAGGGACAGTTCGCGGCACTTCAAACCAAAGGCTTTTCTATCTCTCGTCGCATCCATCACTTCTCTTAGAGTCATGTTCAACCAGTTCTTGATATTGTCCATCCATAATGTACGCTGTCTTCCTCTCGCCTTCCTCCCTTCAATTTTACCCAGCAGCGCACGTGACTCAATCCTCTCTCTTCGCATGAAGTGGCCGAAAAATCTACATTTGGCTTGTGCCAACTTAGGCTGCGTTTACACTGTACCGGTACAGTTTCGGAGCAGTGCAGGTACACAAATGTTCCTCTTTCCTGGCAGGTACAAAATTGTACCTAATAGCAGGTACAAAGTTGTATCGGATCACTTTATCTAGTGTAAACTTTGTATCGGATCAAAAAGTGATCCGGTACAGTGTAAACGCAGCCTTATACAACAGCTGCAGATCTCGCCCGATTTTTTCCATTACATATTAATTGGTTTTCTTTTCTGTCCACCCAATTTTCAGCATCCGCCTGTAACACCATCTCTCGAAAGCATTGATTGACCTTACGTTAAAGCAACAGCATCATTTAATAAAAATGATCGTGATTTTTAAAGAGAATGTTCTTTTCCAAACTAGCATAGTAAAAGAAGTATATAAATTGATATCACTC
Organism: Pseudorhiza aurosa; assembly: GCA_964026355.1. Taxonomy (NCBI): domain Eukaryota; kingdom Metazoa; phylum Cnidaria; class Scyphozoa; order Rhizostomeae; family Lychnorhizidae; genus Pseudorhiza; species Pseudorhiza aurosa. The sequence goes on from OZ032126.1 coordinate 5,619,505, forward strand.
AGTTCTTTAGATATTAATTTGAACGGTTAAATCGGAATTAGAATAAAAAACAAGTCGTAAACTGCTCTCAACGCAAAGCTGTTCTTAGCTCAACTCATTCACACCCTTTCCAAGTTTCACTGCCTAATCCACGAACTCTATCTTACAAATCATCATTCATCCCAAGAACATGCAACTTATGAACGTCTTGCCTTCCTCTTGCTTTCCTGAATCCTACAACCTGCCGTCTTTCAAATCTAAGATCAATAAACTGGATCTCATATCTCTCTCCTCTTAGCTTTCCCCTTCTTTCTTTTTTCCTTTGATGGGGTTTTGTATAGGCCCCCACGGCCTTTCCTCAACATAAATTACTAAAAAAAAAGCGCACCACTCCTTTTACTTACGTTTTATCAGTTGGTTTGGATCGGCCAGCCTTTCTAGTTGGAACGAATGAATGGCTTTGGTTGGCATGTTCAGAACTTTCCATCGGTTTGATTGGCTTCAACGCTGCTGTAGTTGCTCTAGCCGACAATCTTTCATTATCGACGGCCGATCCAGCAATGGTGACTCTCTTATCAGCATGCTCAACATCGGAGTGTAAAGAATTCAGCATGAAATGGCCCGGTGCTGTGCTTAGCCTTACTGGTGATGTTGGTCCTATGGAAGAATGCGAATTCATGTAAAATTGTACTTGAAATTACGCAAAAATCAAACCACCTGTAAGCATAGAACCGAACATTTGATTGAGTGACAATGCTCTGTGTTACTCTTTTGAATAACAACGATATGGCTAAATATCAGGATAGCTCAGTAGTAATGGGCTTGCACATTGACCCTTTTGTCAGCGGTTCGAATCCACCTTCCCACCTTCACATAAACTTTCACTTAAAGTGAGGAGAGTCGCTGGCTCTCTGTAATTCCAGATGTGATTACACTGAGAGGAAGGACCTGGATACTTTTTTTTAGTGAGTTATGTTGGGGAAAGGCCGTGGTGGCCTATAAAAAACCCCATCAAAGGAAGAAAGAAGAAAGTGAAAGGCTAAGAGGAGAGCAAGAGCAGATCAAGTTTATTGATCTTAGATTTGAAAAAAGTCTGCAGTTACTGCTTGATAAGCAAAAGGATTCTCACAGTCTACTTTCGTATGCAAGGTAGAAATCACAAAAAATGTAACCAAATGACTTGAAGAGACGCAAATCAAACAAAGTGTTTATGAATTATAGAGGACGAAGGCAACAAGTATGAATCAAATCAACACTAAAAATTGCCTCTAGAGTTCGAGTAATTTATATACATTATGAAGTTAATGCGGAGAAAACTATTCATTATGCTTCTACCGACAGGGATGCAAAATGGACAGCATCTCACATCAAAACACAACTACGCTGTTCTTGAACCAATCAACTGATACGCTTGCATATCATTACGAAGTCGTAACTGCAGAATTTAAAGGTACGCAATATGCAGGGTATCCGCCGGCGCAATTTCGAGCTGGCCTCGTCATGATCCGTAAGCCAACCACAATGTTGGACGCAACACTGCCAACGCAACGCCGCAAAGGCAACACTGCAAACGCGAAACTGCTACAAAGCATCGACAAAGCAAATCCACAGTAGCTTTTTTTCATCAAACTGTCCTTCCTATCAATTTAAAAATATTTTCTGTGTACCAGCTCCTTCAGAACTAGCTACATTCCAGTGGTACGGAGAAGAATTTTTGGTGGCTGTTTCCATGACAACCGCCCAAACAAACAAACAAGATCATAATACCAAAATTCTGAAAACCTGAACATAACTGAGTATGTTAGACTTAATAAATTTCAATAAAACACCCATTGTTCTACTTGCTAGACATCTCTAGCAGTAACGTGTTATGAAAAGGCAACCGTAGACGCTATTTGGATGAGATTTTACGACAATCAAGAAACAGCTAATGAAAACGATTGATTGCCATGCGAAGCATCGACATCGAACTAATTAGATTTCATAATGGAGACGAGACTCACCATATTTATGAAGGAGTGGCAAGCATTCACCGTGCATATCACGGAGACCTCTGAAAGCTTTATCACCGAGGAACGAAGGTCCGACGTCATAGTCGTGCAAATTAAATACAGTTTTAAATGTGTTCACAGGTGCCACAGAAGTCATATCTTACTGCTGATGACACGTCAAAGTGCAAAAAGATCGCAAGCGAAACTTCCTGCCTGCGAAGTGTGAATACCAGCTTGAGCAGTTAGATTTGAGCATGCACTTGTCTGGCTGTTCTCACACGTTAATGGACAGATCTGTGCAGCGTCCAATCCTAAAACATTCTCAAGTTGTATACATTGCCATGGCAATGGAAATAATCGTTTTGACTCCGAAGACTGCAAAGTGAGATCAATTAAGGCCATGAATAATCTGAGCTTCGATTGATTTTTGCAGTGTGGTCGCCCACAACGAGCATGAAATATTAAAAAGCTTTTGGTGCTCGACTTCGAGAGCCAGGCAGGTGGGCGGCGATCGTCTAATTGCGAAAAGCTATGCACTAATTCAGCTTTGATTCGCGTTTGCAATCATAAAATGACCCTGAGCAGAATAATAGCTGGCAAACCAGCAAGATGGTTGCTTTTAATGTACTTGAATTGCAGTAAGCTCATAAATTAGGAGAAACAACAGGTTGAATTTTTCGCCATTTGCTTGATAAGGTCCATGTGATGACACCAAAGAAAGTGTCAAACAAATATCTCATAAGTGTTGAAACGTATTCGCGAATCTCCACACCAAATCCATGATTTAGGAAAGAACGATCTCTATCAAAGATCAAGGGAAAAGGGAAAAGGGGGAAATTTGGCTTTGCAAAGAAAAATAAAAAAAATAGCAAACTCTACAGGAAAATTAAGGCGAAAAATGAAAACATATTGCTAGATTCCAGTACTTTGATGTAAGCAAGATTTCTTCTTCTTTGGCTGCCCTGTTTGGGACTGACTTTGGCTACCATGCCTCTGAAACAAATTCCATTGCCCCACCTAGCACGACTTGCTTACATGAATAGTATTCAGCCTCTAAATCCCTAGATAAAGGCTGACCAGCTCTATGCCGATAGCAATCGACTCAAATTTAAAACTGGAATAGTGGTCTAGCTAATTAAAGAAAATCATTTGATATAACTGTTTTGTTCATGTTGACTTCCGCAGGCCCCCTACGGCGAAGGGCGTTTTCATATGTTGTGTGTAGTGTTATCTGTAAGTCAGTATTGATGAGATTCTCGCACGCAAGAGTCGAGTTGTTTCTCTCCATGTCTACTCTGAAGAACCCATCGCAAATCGCTACACAACATTGAACCGATTCTGCAAAGTTTTCCAATTCATTGCACATTTGATTTAATAAGAGTGCGAAACGCTTGAGCACAATGATTGAGAGTTGCTTGCAGACAGCAAAAGTACGTAAAGATTCCAACTAACCTTGCGGATTGCTTTTCTTGTCATCAAAATTCAACTTCTCACGAGCGCATGATTCCTTTGGTGACACGTCGAAATTGGTGCTCACCTCGGGTTCCTGCAGTGCTGTGTAATCATTCCTTTCTGTCCCCATGTCCTCCATTATAACGGATAGAGTCGCTTTTCCCTTAGCGATTGCGGACCTGTCTCGATTCTCGTTGTCCCGGGCGTCAAAAAGCTCATTACCAGGGTTTATCCTTTGGGAAAACGTGTCAAAATCAGAGCGAGGCAAACGGAGGTATTGCTTTTTCTAAATAGTTTACTCACAAATTCATTGATTCAATTTCACCTTGTCGTGCCACATGTTGGTATAAATCGTCTTCGTTCATCGCCTCCAAAAATTGAACAAGAAAAAAACGGAAGCTCACACTTCTATAGCCCCCTGCTTTCAATTTCCCTTTGACCTTAGCCCCTGCTTTCAATTCACCTTTAACTAATTCACTTCAAATCTACGTTTTATAATACTTTACTATTCTATTTTTTCAAGTAGGTCCTTTGTTGATGGCAAAAATTTATTTTATTTCCGATGAAGAAAACCTCTTAGAATATGTGAAAAACGATTCGAGGATATTTTTGTTCTGTTAACATGATCAGAATCGCTTTGAAAGAGATGTGGAGTAAGCTACGTATATCATTTTTTTGTGAGTTATGTTGGGGAAGGGCTATGGTGGCCTATACAAACCCCCAACAAAGGAAGAAAGAAGAAAGCGAAAAGCTACGAGGAGAGAGCGATCAGATCAAGTTTATTGATCTTGGATTTGAAACATGGCAAGTTGTAGGATTCAGGAAAGGAATAGGAAGGCAATATATGTCATAAAGTATACGCTCTTGGGATGAATGATGATTTGTGGGATAGTGTTTGTGGATTGGGTAGTGAAACTTGGAAAGGGTGTGAATGAGTTGAGTTTATCTATGCTCTCGCTTGATATAGTGCTTCCGTGAAAACTTCATCGATAGGGAAATGGACCATGACTGGCAAGTAGAACAGCGCCTCTAATGTAAACAATCCTCTATGGCACTCTGCCAAGGAAACGTAAACATTCATCAGCGTCCCCAGTTTAAAGGTGGTAGCAGCAATCTACTGTATCCTTGTTTTGGATAGATCAGAGTCAAAGAAAACTACTAGACGCATGGGTCCATATTCACACTATATTACACAATCCATACCTGATCAAATAGAAGACTGGCAAAGACACGATTTTTCTCCGTAGAGAGAAACTATCTTGCCTGAGAGAGTATGCAGACATTCATTGCACCAAACTTAGCCATGCTAATGATATGGTGCTTGCGTGAGCGGTGTTTGGCGACAGGCAGACCAAAAAGGTGAAACGAAGAACTTTCAAGAAGTTTCTCACCAGCAATTGAAACTTCGGGAGGAAAGTAATCAGTATGGTGGTTGTTAGAAAGGAGTGCGGTTTCAGTTGTGATAAAAGGGACAAGCCATTTCTGGTCCCACTGAATTATGGTGCAATGGATTGTACAAAAGCGGCAGCAAGTAAGACTATTAAAAAGTAGCCACTTTTACTTCTGAGAATAGAATAAAGAGTCATGATGTCAAATAGATATTGCGGAGACAGTATTTTCATGTACATCATCAATGAACATCAGAGAAAAGATTGGCCTTAGATCGGAGCCTTGTGGAGCACCAACATTCACATGATAATGTTGAGAGTTCCGACAATCAAGATCAAATTGTATTCTATGGATATTCAAAAGGTTTGAGTTGCTAAAAAAGAACTGCATGCCAAACTTTGCCAAAGCCTTGAATGTATCAAAAGCAAAGGTCTTAGCTTCTCAACAGCAATCTACTGCAACGTAGATTTGATCAGAAGTTATTAATAGAAAAATTGCAATGGATTTTTCAGTTGCCGAATCAACAATGTGCACCAAAAAACAAACCAGCTCTTTCCAAATGCGTAACTAAGTGGGATTGAACAGACATTGACAAATTTTCTGAGGATAGGTACTAGGCCAACTGGACGGCAATTCAAAGGAGAAGACCTATCAACATCGCTTTTAGAGAGGGTACTTCAGAGGAAAAAATGTAACACGAAGGGCAGCAAGACTCTGAAATGAAAGTGGAGTAAAATATTGAAAGGATAAACGATTCAAGCCAAGCAACGATTTCTTCTGCCTCCTGGTCGAACGGGGGTTTCGCCCTGGATTAGGAACACAAGAATTTTGATAGAAGAACGACAGAACGAAGTTTACACTTATTTGATAGATAAGTAAGTGGTTAAAATCAGGACGACAAGAGATCGGATCTATCTCTAAGATTTTCAAAGCAAGACATTTAACCCAGGATGATATGCTAAACAAAGCTTCAGAGCATCGATAAACATCAAGGTGACTAGGCCTCCAAGAGTATCATACCATTATAGATGGGCTTGGAGAAAGTCAAGAGTCTTCTGTTTAGCTCAAAAAGAGCAAAACGCTACTGTTTGAATTTTAGTTTTGATTCTTCTACCTCATGTGAAGCGATTAGTATTCAGTCCAACATGACGACAATGAAACAATTCTCAGTCCAAAAAAACTTATATAAGCGATAAATGGCTTTGTGAAAATCTGGTCAAAAAGCATAGGCGATATAAGATAGCTATCCTGGATGATATAGTCTTCTATCTGTGTGAAATACTGCTACTTAATGAATGCAAATGTGATAAATTGAAAAGTACCTGGGAAGATAAACAGTGTTTCCTGGCGTTGATAGACGTCCCAATGAGGTAGCCGTCCTTGATATAACAGAATCACTCGTTTCTGGACGCTAACAAGAAACAAGGAACAAAAATAAACACCGATACATTTTCACCGACATTACAAAGAAAAAATGCTGTCACATAGTGCATGTTGACGGTTCACGTCGATTTAAGAACGCGAGAAGGCCTCAGTTGACAGAACGAAATCTTCCAAAGCACAAACTTGTGACCTACGTTTCTCAGCGCCTTTGCGACAGCACCTGAAGAATCAATGTTTTGAAGAAAATCCTTATAAAACTTCATTTTGACATTTGAATTTTTGATCAGCAGTTTTCCAATGCTGGGAAAGGTGAATTCGACATGGTGCCCTCCCTTGACAGATCTTGACAAAGCTAGCAGCACTTCTTTGATGCCCCTCTCAACAGTGTCTCTGTCGAAATCAATCTCGTGGGAAATAGCGGCAAAATTCAACGGCAAAATCGGTATCTGACCTAAAGAAAGAATGAAGACATGAAATGAGATGACAAGATAATGAAAAAATGAAAAAATGGCAAAATATGGCATATTCTAAAAATCAAAGCGCTGAAATTCTGTGCGATTATTTGGAAGAAAGAAGCAACGCAAAAGCCTTAGAACTTATGGATTATTAAAAGGTTAGCAGCTGTTTCCATTTGACTTATGTTGTCTGATTTGGAAAAATAATCCCCCAGTAAATCTGACAAATCTAGCTTCGACCATTCTGGTCAAGGGAGTGCTATTTTTATCATCGAAAATAATCTCTTTGACAGCCATAGTCTAGTTCTAAGAAATGAGCAAATATTTTGAGGCAATAAGCTTCAATATTGCACTGCAGAGCTGCGAAATAATTCTTTGTACTGAAGATCTTTCATCCGACACTCGTTAAACCATGCAATCTCGGCCATTATCAAACTTTTCATCTCTGAATGGGGCCGCACGAGAAGATCTTCAGCCTAACAAAATATGCTCCCATAACTTCGCGCAACATTAAAACTTGATGAACTAGATTTGCTCAATTCTGACAAACTTCGCTTGTCTTAAACTCCGAAAAAAAATTTCAAAATTGGCGGAAGGCATTGGCCAGTGCAAGTCAACAGTCTTAATAAGTAGCCCAGCAATTGGGATTGTGCATTGAAATACCTACCTATTGCGAGTCGCAAGTCTGCTGGAAAAATGGAGGCGGGTTGGTGGCAGGAGGGCATCCGGCTGATCAATCGGGAATCCCCCGTGCCAGTCTGTACGATATGCAGATGCGGAGCGCATATCTACACGAGCAATCCTAAGCAACTGTAGGATATCGCACGAGGAAGAATAAGATGAAGAAGAATAGTACGAAGTAGAAAAGAATGACATGAATAAGATGAAGAGGAAGAAGCAGGACAGTACGAAGTAGAAAAGAAATAAGAAGAATATGAAGAAAAAGAGAAAGAAGAAAAGAAAAAGGAAGAAGAATATTGATAAGATGGAGAGGAAGAAGAATATGAGGAACATGAAGACGAAGAAATATGCAATCGTTTTCATTACTCGTATTGCTTTAAGTAATGTAACTACCTTTGATGGAAAATTGGGAGGTGATATTTACGATACCAAAAGGCAAATTTTACAGTGCACTGTATCATCCGTATTATTTCAATTGCATTCAAGATAGGAAAGGGTGAATATATTTATCGCTCATAACTTACCATCATTGTATGGTTTGCTTGCGCGCAAAGCATGAGTCATGGCAAATTTTTCAGATAAGATAAAAACAGGTCTTTGAATCGAAACGAATTTGTTGTTTTCAACTTCAAGCTTCTTCTGTGAAAACGTGAAAATGCCAAGTGTAGGAATAGCAACACCCTAACGAGAAGAACAGAACGAAATCAAGTCAGCTTCCAATACCATCTCTGGACTCAATTCTATAAGCCTATTTGAGCCCGCAAAAGTTGCTCCGTGCTTCAGTGGTTCAGCGTGCGGACGCATGCTGATCCTGCATGTGTCACAATGAAACACCATTGGCGAGGAAGGCAACGGGAAGCCGACTTGTAAAATCCACTTCCCTAAAAAAACTCGAAGCCTGCAGTAACCATGCACGTATGCAGGTAAGAAACCTGCAGTGCTTCCATATCTGTCAACTTTGAACCTTTCATAAGTTTTTCAACCTCTTCATCTTTAGCAGCCAATCCAAGTTTATAAATGTATGTCAAAATTATGTGTATCGGTTTATAATGTAGAAGAATGCGAACTCTCCTCTCACTGAAAGCTTTAAAATCCAGGCAACTCTCCTTTATATTTCTCTTTTCACAATGAAGGCGACTCCAATTTATCACTCGTTTCAACGAGAGCGCTAAGTGATTTTTAGTGAATTTTTGCATGCCGGCCCGTTTTTTTTTAGTGGGTTATGTTGAGGAAAGGCTATGGTGGCCTATACAAAGCCCCAACATAGGAGGAAAGAAGAAATCGAGCAGCTAAGAGGATAGAGAGATAAGATCAAGTTTATTGATCTTAGATTTGAAAGATGGCAAGTTGTAGGACTCAGGAAAGCAAGAAGAAGGCAAGACGTTTGGTAAGAGTACTTTGATCGGATGACCTTCCTGCCACCACCCTCTTTTAGTTGAAAATTACAACATGCAGAAAATACACTGACCCTATTCTAACTCAGGAATCATACGGATAAAGTCCTAAGCTTCCATGTATTTCCTAAATTTCCTTGTCTGCTTTCGCTCAACTTTCTAGCAGCTGCAACCACCCAAAAGCGTCGTTTTAGCTCTCCAACTCCAGTATGATACCAAACTAAAGCTAATAAATTGAGCTTTGGAGTGTTAAATGATATTGTTTAAAACGTTAAAAGAGCCCTGGATAGATCAAAATTTCCTAGCCATGTTATAATCCCTGTCAATATATTGGAAAAGGTTGTAAACATAGTTTAAGACTGTTGACACTCCCTTAGAAAATAAAATTTTCCCTCAAACCAGGCAGTTAGACAGAGTATCGCCAATCTCTGAGACAAAGCAATGGATATGAACAAATGCAAAGGATATTCAAGTCATATTAGTTATGTTCGACATGATCAGTTTGTAGAGTATCTAGCCTGAGAAGGGAGTAGTTGTGAGTATACACATTTTTTGATCTTAAAAAACATTTGATGACAGAGACCATAAAATCTTATCATCTAGGGATATGCTATGGGAATATGCTTTGTGGAGTAGTTTGCACAGCTGGTTCAGTTTTTAACCAAAGGATATCATGTCTGCTATTGTGGTGGCTATAGTTTCACCAAAAGGTGTTCCACAGGGCTCATGTTGGGTATCCTTGCTTTTCAAAATTCACATTGACAATTTTTGAATGATTAGAAAAAGTTGCCGTAAATATTTGACACTGATTACACAAGTGTGAGTATGTCATCAGAAATCTTAATGAACTTAAAATGGAATTGAATGCACAGCTACCTTTGGTTCCAAGATTCAAATTTTACATGCAATGCTGGCCACTTCTAACCTGATTATCCAAACAACATTGAGTGATAACATTTTTGGGAACATTTACATTAAAACCATTGCTCACCTTCTGCATGGTCATGCTTTTGCTGATGAAGTCAGAAACAGCATCCCATACACGTCCAAAATCTGAAAAAGAAAGATAGAGCAATTAACATTGTAGAGATGTTGCAGTTGAAAAGGTTTGGTTTGTTTTGAGCAACTTCAGAGGTATCTATTGCACATAAACTGTAGGTCTCTATAAGAGGAAAGCTTCCTTTGCCATTTTAGAGCAGCTAAATAATTGCTAATGACCAAGAATAAAATAGGGCAACACAACAGCCTAAAGTTACACAGACTTCCAGATTCCTGAAGTTAGAAATTATAGCAACTGATATTACAGCACTTTCTTCCATGAGCAAGGTGTGATTCAAACAGAAAAGGTATTTTTTAGAGTCCTTTAGTGTTCCAGCTTTTGCAAACAGTCTTCTCATAAACTGTGCTGAAAGCTATTTTATATAAAAAAATGTCATGCTGGCATTTGTCCATCTCAGATCCATTATAAAATTCATCTGCATCTTACAGTCTGCAAGAAACTGTACACTTTTGCTAACTTAAACCTGATTTATCAGAGGATGAAAAACCATTCACAAACAGATACTGGTAAAGATTACTGAAATAATGTTTTTTCCTAATAGTCAGGAGATACTAGAAAGGAGCAATATTGGTCATTAGATGTAATTTTCAGTCTTTTTTTGTTTTATTTGAAAAGTAATTGGTGTTAAACTTGAACTTTGATTACTCCCAAGAGTATCTCAACTATATTCATAGCATTGTTTATCTTCTGTCTAAAAAAGGTTTTTGTTAATTTCCCATTGCATAATACTATCTCTTGAATATATCTGAGGTGCCTATTTGAGTTCATATGTGGTTGAAATTTTTCTTTTATGACAAAGAACTTTCACTACTTGAAATGAAGTGCTTAAGCCCTTGAGTGAAACAAGGGGGGAGGACTTCTTGGAGAGACAGATGAGGCTTTGATAGAAGCATGGCTGTCAGCGATAAAGGAAAAAGAGCAGCCCTCTCATTCGCATGTAAATAAATATCATTTGTTTGTACAAGTATTGCTCTAATTAACGTCTCCAACATTATGCAGGCATGATTCTTTTCAAAAAATTTCATTGATTGAGTATTGTCTCTATGGCTCTATAGTCATTCTTATCAGAGTCATGTCTCTGGTTTTAGCGACGATCAAAATCAAATATGCAATACTGTAAATAGTCATTATTTATTGCTTGCTCCAATCAACTCACACAAAATACCATAAAGTAATCAATCACAAGGACATGATTTGACCCTAATTCACAGTATAAATGGCATAAATCATCACAAGATGATCAATGATCAGGAAAGATGTGTGGGTAACCAAGTGGGCTAATGAACAAGTTGCGAAGGCTAAAAAATTCCAGGCCAAGTAAATCATTTCTTTGTATCCTATTTTAGACATCCAATTTAATAGCACAAGTAATATTGTATGTTGTTTCCATCATAATCGCAATTATAATAATCACCATCATCATCACCATCAATAACACCAGGTCAAGGGATTTGTATAGTTCCTTTCTAACAGGCATCTTAAGTTTCCAGCTTGAATTTTAACCATCCACAGAAACTACACTTTTAGAATGTTGATGACACGTGGAAGCCCTCGAAAGTACAAGGCTGATAATGCCATTAGAAACATTCATGTGCGTCACAATGATTTAGCCTTAAAGGAAAAAAGTCTGCGTATCGAAGCAATTTGATGAGAACTCCAAGAGCTCGCTGACAAAATTACTCATTTCTGAATGCTATTGTCGTCAGTAATCTAGGACCGATAGTGCCAATGTTCCAGTCACTTGGAAACAACTACAATAACAATTGGCCTATGGTCAAGAACATATTATTCTGCTTTTTGTGAACACTGAAAATGGGCAGTGCTAAAAAATACTCCTTATAATGTGTAAAACCAGTTTCTCATAGTGGAAGCTCTAACTTCCGTCTTAAACGTGCGCTTCGGTGCTTCCATGGGAACCAGAATGGCCTCCATGTTGAAACAATCTACGGTAGTTGCAAAGTGAAGATCAAGCCACCAACCTTCCTCGGTCAGGTCAGGAATTGCTGACAAGCGACTCCGCTTTCTTTCTGTTACAACTGACTGCATTTCTTTGCCTTTGGTCATTGCAATTCTCCCAGATCTTCGTATTACGATGGGCTGTGTGCGGCAGTTACAGGGATGTTATTGCTCTTTTCATCCCGACTATTGTTTTGAATGTGACGCGTTGCTATGGAGACGATCCGTTGAAGCTAATAAGATGTAAGATGGCATGACACCGGCTTCCGCCCGCCGTATCGTTCAGTAGGCCTAATGCACAATATCTTTAACTCCACTGGTTTTCCCGTTCATGTCACTCTTCCCGTGCAAAAATTTAAACGACTAATAGCCCTTTATTCTTAGCATCGAAGAAGAAGACGAGTGGATGCATTGAACGCTAAAAGCCATGGTGGCCAAACGACTGCCTCTCTCCCCCTTTCCTTTCCCGCTCCTCTTAATTCTTCCCTTCGGTCTTTCTTTTCTCGGTCTCTTACCTTTTATCGTATCTTATGAGTGACTCTGAAAATTCAAGATTTGATGTTAATATGAATTTATCAATAAGAACTTTAAAATATAAGAACTTAAAGCCATAAATAACGGTAATAGGGCATTGGGGTCGAATGTCATTTCGGTTCATTTTACTGTCCTAGACAACACTTGATATGAAATTACAATGTTCATCCCTGCATTAATTTCATATGTTTCCTTCAGTGTTTAAATCTAGATTGCATTCCTGAAAGCATGTTGTTGTGTCCTGAAAGCATTCAGTGAAGTACCAACAGCAAAAATATAATAAACAAGTGTTCAAATTATATCTAAGACAGAACTTCAATTAGCACATGTAATAGCAAGCATTTGAAATATTTTTGACTCAGATTCGTTGATCCAATACTAGAACTAGACTGTAAGGGTAAATATATTATTTTAAACTAGTTCTCGTACGAGCGGGAATGTTCTAGATGCCTCATGAACACTGTAGACGGTGCGAGCGGCACAGCGTGGTTATATGAGTCATCGCCCAGGCCCATTGACCTAGTTACGCACGTAAACAATGTTGCGCAACTCGCCACGACACATGTATTGCTGAATATAGATACATTTGAAGTTGCAAAATTTATAATTGCTCTCGATATATTTTGGGTAGTTTCCTTATAGAATGTGTTTCTGTATATGACTTAGCCGAAATTCAAGGAGAAGAGATTCAGTGCATAATCCACATTCCCAGTACTGATGACAGCCCAAATAAGTTAGGAGGGTTGGCTACTGGAAAAGTATCTGGCTATAAAATCGTAATCATATTTTCTTCTTGTGTGCAGTTGTAAATGTTGAGTTATATGTGTAAGTACGTCCAGGAGAAAAGTGACTATGTCTCGAACAGTGCTCATTAGTAGAGGAAGAGCGGTTAGCAGTCAAGAGAAAGAGAATAAGCTTAGCTTAGAACTCCGAATTTCATGTCCATCGAATGTCAGCAAAACAATCCAAGATTTAATCCCCTTCCCCATCATACCTTCTAGTAGATCCGTTGCTTTTTTCTATCGACAATCTTCAGGCGATCTAACTGAGTCCTAAAGGCATCTCTTTTTCAACTCTCGAAAATCTTTGATTTCCTCCTGTTTCATGGTCTTAACGGGATATGCACACAAATATAAATTTACATTGGTATTGGTCCACTTAAGAAGGTGACCAGTCGACGCGAGTCAAGGAAGGGAGAAAAACATACAGTGACTCTTAAAAATTTATTTATTCTTGACATTAAAACTAAAAGCAATTCTGTGCGAATGAGAACCGAAAAATTTCCTCCGGAATCAGACATTAGGTATCATTAATGGATTGATTGAACGGAACCCCCGTTTCTTCCTTCCTGACGGAGTAAGATGGATCCATAACCAATATGGGACAACATACAGATATTCAACATTCACAAAAGTTATTTGATACGATAAAGTTCTTAATCTCGTAAGAATTTCATTGTCTCAGTTGCTTGCTAGTTCTGTCATTAAATCGCAGCCCCTTATAGGGACTCCGTTGGTGCCATCAGCATACACATGCATACCAAGATCTGTCAGAGGCGGCTCCGCATCTTCACGGGCACTGCGCACGGCAGCGTCGACCTCTTTTCGGACTTGTTGATCGATTTCCTAAAACATCGAAGATAGTATCCAGTTAAAATTAGATTTCAGCAGCTAAGTTGAATAAGCCTGAAACATGGACTTCATCTGAACAACTGGCGAGTTTGCCATCCAGTCAGAGTGGACAGCCTCCTCTCTGATCTGCAATCAATGCTGGTGTACCCCAGGGCTCTGTCATCTCCCCTGTACTCTTCACCCTCTTCATCAATGACCTGCTCACCTCTACGTCTTCTAGCATTCATTCCTTTGCTGATGATACCTTCCTAAGTTGTTCATTTTCGTTCAATCCAAATGACCATGTTTCCACCGATATCCAACTCCACAGAAACATTTCAGCCTCTCTTCTCTCCAATGACCTGACGGTTATTGAGAAATTGGGCAAAGACAACCTAGCTGTGTTCAACCAAAGCAAGAATAAACAGACTGTCATTTCAAGCAAACATAACCAAAACATTCCACCTGTCCTTATGATTGGCAATGAACTGGACAATTCACCTTCTTTCACACAACGTGGTCTTTCTCTATCGTCTAATCTCACTTGGAAAACTCACATCCATTCCCTTGCTAAGCATGCATCTCAAAAGCTCGGTTTCCTCGTCAGAGCCCGCGGGTTTTTCTCATCTTCTCACCTTCTTACTATATACAAGTCCCAAATCCGTCCTCCTTTAGAGTACTGCTACCACATCTGGGGTGATGCTTCAAAATCCGCTCTCTGCCTTCTAGAAAAAGTCCAGTCCAAAGCCATTCATCTCATCAACAATCCTAACCTCACCGAGTCTCTCCAACCTCTTTCCCATCGTCGATTAGTTGGAGATCTTTCCGTCTTTTATAGATACTTTCACGGGCATTGTTCTCAGGAGATCAGGGAGATTATTCCTGTTCCTCTGAGGCATGTCAGGACCACCAGCAGCTCAACTCATTCACAAACTTTCCAAGTTTCACTGCCTAATCCACGAACTCTGTCCCACAAATCATCATTCATCCCTAGAACATACGATTTATGGAACGTCTTGCCTTCTTCTTGCCTTCATGAGTCCTACAACTTGCCATCTTTCAAATCCATGAGCAATAAACTTGATCTGATCTCTCTCTCCTCTTAGCCTTTCGCTTTCTTCTTTCTTCCTTTGTTGAGGCTTTGTATAGGCTACCATGGCCCTTCCCCAACATAACTCACTAAGAAAAACAACCACAACAATCACAAAAGCCATGACTCAGATTTCTAATCAGCTAGCAATTCGAAATTCTTTCTAAGAAGTGCAAGAAATTCAGATTGGTTATGAGACAAAAATGACAAAGATACGAAACCAACCTTGGGACGACCATTCTCACGGAAATAAAAAATGCCTCCTGCTACTTATTGCTGTAACAATTTAAAAACTGCATAACTTTTATTGTACATCTAAGAAGCGAGCGAATGCATCGAAATAACAACTAAAAAAACTGAAACTTCTACCAACCTTAATTTCCTGAGCTTCAGCTAATCCTGCTTCGATAATTTTGTCTTTAAATCCATTAATTGGATCTCTCTTTTGACGAACTTCTTGAATCTCATCACGAGAACGATAACTGAAAATGAAAAATTACTGTTGTTGTTTGCGAAAATAAACGAGTGTTTTAGAAATTAGCCAGAAAACGTGAGAATTTCTGATGAATAAAGAATTGTCCTCTAGGAACTACTGGTCATTGTGATCATTAATAATTACTTTAGGGTGTTAATGTACGGCTTACCGTCAAACTCTTTGAAATTCTCTCTCACCATAAAACATTTTCTGTTGATTAATGTTCAGGAGCATCGCTGAGAAACAAACTTCCTGTCTGAACGCTCTTTCTTAAGACCTTAACGACGGTTATTGGACATTATAAACCTGCCAATTGGCGTGTGTACAAAGTATATTTCCACTGCCGGTTCTAAGCACACCGGATGAATAGGGTGAGATGGCGGCGGAAGGGGCATTCGGTCGTAAAATTGACAATGCCACATGTAAGAATATATAAGATGCGGATGTGGATGAAAGCTCATCATCCTCAGCGGTAAGCCCATTTATTGGGATTAAAGCTTGAAGAAAAGGAAGAAGAAGAAAGAAGAAGAAAAGAAGAAGAAAAGAAGAAGATAAAGAAGAGGAAGAAGCGTAAAAAAGATAAAGAGGAGGAAGAAGCGTAAAAGAAGATAAAGAAGATAAAGAAGAGGAAGAAGAGGAAGAAGAAGAGAAGGAAGAAGAAGATAATAAAAAAGAGGAGGAAGATGATAAAGAAGAGGAATAGAAAAAGGGCAAGAAGTAAGAGACGAAGAAGAGGTAAGGAACAATTTGGACATAACAGAAAACGAAAAGAAATTCAAACCTTGTTCCTGGATCACTCATACTATGACCCATGTATCGATATGTACACATCTCCAACAAAAATGGGCCCTGAGAGAGATCGTCGTTATCAGAATGTGAATATACATAAACAAGCAATCTAAGGCAGCTAATGACGCACCTGACAGCAGAAAAAAGACGTACATTGATGTAAAATGCTATGAAAGTCATTAGCTAACACCAGTTTGATAATCGACATTAAACACAGTTCGTGCAAGAATGCTTACTTAACTTAAAATCAATGTTGTCAAATAATAGACACAAACATTTAACACTAGTGGTATTCGGCAGAGTGGTAAGAGGGCAAGCACATTGTCATGTAAGGCCCCACCTTTAAGGTAGGCGAATTCCCACAATCTATCCACGCAATAGTAAGTGGGTATTTGGGGTAAATGTGAGGGAAGCTGCAGCGAAGAAATGAATGGATCACCCTATCGCCCTATGCCGTAGCCCAGGATATAACCTACCTACCAGTGAGCTTCCCGACGCTCGTGTCTAGTATGGGACTCGACTTTTAATAAAAATGCAACAGAAAAAGGTATGAGAACTCGAGGAAGGCCGTCAAAACATGGCATAGCAATATCAAAGTCTGGACTAATCTCAGCTTGCAAGAAGCCGGTCGCTGAACCTACAATAGAAGATCTTGGAGAAAGGATGCCAAGTCGTGGGTGCACCAACGGCCTAACCGGCTAAGGTCCTGATGATGAAAAGGAGAAGGGGTACCCAAGATTCTACGGCGTAGTGCAATCAATGGCTTCTGTCACTTGAGGCAAACCCCATACTTAACTATACAGTAGCTGGCAACAACTTCAAAAAACAAACCTTCTGAAAAGAATGCAATGCCTAGACAGTCCCAGTAGAAAATAATCAATTTCGCTGGAAGCCAAAGCACTCTAGAAGTCAGTCTTTTTATGCTATCAAGAAAGGTGTATTCATATAATTGACTTCTTCTATATATTGATTGCTAGTTTAATGCCACATATCATTCTTTTAACTAACCTTTCCCTCTCGGCACCATTCCGATGCAATCTTCATTGCCTCTCGTACGGTAACAACACAATTTCCATCCACCTGTCATAAGACAATCGTAAACGTTAAAAACTCATTTTAGCAGTCTCGAATTAGAGAAGCAATGTCATACCGTACCTGTTAACCCTGTAAGTAACTATTTGTGGCATACATCTCCACAGATAATCACACAACGAATAGACAAACATTTTTCTTTAGTTCCAACAACCACATAGCGTAATACCAACTTCAGGAACTACTCTAACTTCACAATATAACCCGACAATACCTATAACAACTACATGAAATCATGTAATTACATTGATCTCAATGTGATCTCCTAGCGGTGGTGTGGCCGAGTGGTTAAGACGCAGTGTTGCGAACCTTGTGAGGTCTTGTGTCCTTGGTTCGAGCCCCTTCGTCGGAACCATATTACCACAAGCCAACAATCAACTCAGCTGTCCATCCTTCCGAGGTCGGTAAATGAGTACTAAGAAGTAACTCTGAGGACACAAACACTGGACACACATTGACAACATCTAATCTAAGGCTGAAGTGCTTCATCCAGTATAAATATTCATAGTTCGTGTTAGGAATATTAACGGGGAGTATATCAAGGGGGTGGCAAGAGGCATCACATATTCGAACTAAAAATAAAAATAACAACAAAATCATTGGGTTTAGAAAGTCTTCTACCGCTCAGTCTGACCAAAGTTCAGTCGATAATAAGAATAGCTTACTCACATTTCGACAAGTTTACTTCATCAGAAACAAATGAAATTTATGCCATGGATAAAAAATTGGAAATGGTGCAAACTGTCTTTACTTAGAAGTGCAAACGACTGGAGCAGCCTCTCAGTCGAGTCAAATCAAGTAGTAAAAACTAAATGGTTTTGAAACAAGTCGAATAAGTCAATAATATCGTTTCTATTTTTTCATTTTCTCTTTCCTTTTGCATTTCAATCCAATTCGGACAATTTTATACTTTTAGACTTATTCTAAATAAAATTATGTAAATATCTTTTAATACTAAAAATCTAGTATTGTAATTTTTCACAGAGGGCCACAAGTTCATCAGCATCTGCTGAAGGTTTACCCTCCTTTGCATAAGGAAATGAAAAAATATTAAAAGATTAAATGCAATCAACAAAATATCACCATCAAAAAGTACAATTGACGATGAAGGAATCACTAAAATGTGCGTTGCATACTCAATTCCGAGCATAGCAGAAACCAGAGACAGGGCTTTCAGTCTTTTCTAGGGAAGTGGATTTTACGAGGCGACTTCCCGTTGCATTCCTCATCAATTGTGTTTCTACTGTGATACATACAGGGTTTGAACTTACGACTCCTGCATTATATGAGCCCACACGCTGCATTATGGCACCCTCGCCAAAGTCTAAGTGTATAATAAAAGAGCTCAAGATCGATAAAAAGGGGGAGGGGGGGCTAGGAAGGCTTGTTTCACGGGGCAGACTTGGGACTGATTCGAGGAAAGAGAGTGAGGTGGTTGGAACAAGCGACGGTAAAAAGCCAGTCTGGATCGGATACCGCAAATAAAACACACGGAAAGGATCGTCCATTGAGTCTTATAAATCTTCACTGTATCGTAAAAGCATTCCGCCCTCCAAACAGGCAAGACGAGACTTTATAACATAGTCTAGGGTCGGAATAATTTAGATAAAATCGTGAATTAACATTGATTTAACAAATGTAAATGAAAAAGCTAAAATGTAACCTGCATGCCAGGAATGAAATCTCCTCTCGTGTAAAGATCATAAGAATAGGAAGCACGATGGATTGATGTTCCCATTCCGTAACCGTTGTTTTCACAGACAAAGATACAGGGAAGCTTCCATAAGGCAGCCATATTGAATGCTTCAAACAACTGTAAAACAGAAGCATTTTGCAAATACAATGTGCTGTCAGTTGTATTTAGCATACAAAAACGCACCAATGAAGGAAATTATTCAATGCAACACCTAATTCTCATACAAATAGATCATACTGGTCGGACAAACTGTTACATAGGAGCTATAGACATTAACTTAGGTCTTAGAAGAACGTCTAGAGAAGATTGAAATTATTAGGTAAGGCCACAGTTGCTGTTTGCAAAGGTGTGTGAGGCTTCGCAGAACATAGGATCTGCTTTGAGCGTCATAGCTGCTATAAGTGATGGTTCTTGCATCATGGCTTCCATGCTTTCGTGAATGTCTCATAAGTTACACCAGCGCAACCCAGACGGAGAGATAGTAACCAAAGGGAGGCTCGATGATACTTGCCTAAAGAGACTGCGGTTTTTACTTCGCCAAAAGAGTGGGAAAATTGAAAAAGAACGTCAGGTTTTCGATGATTTGGAAGCAAAAATCTATCTAATTTGTTCTCCTAAATCTAATCAGTTGCATTTTCGTACGGCAAGGAATTTTCATAATTTACGACTTGCTTTTTAAAATATTTATTTCTGCGACTTTATCTGGATTTTGAGAGCAGGATGCTTCTGATAAGTTGAGCGAAACATAGTGTTCCTTTGAGTTTTTCATCTTTAAATTAAGCTCCGCGCTCAAAATATCTCTGTTTATAGCTTCATCGTACGGGTGCTGAACGGCTAGTTGTCTTTCCAGTAGCTCAAATAAATTCTCGAATGCAGTAGAAAAATATGGCGATCGCTCTGAGACTCAAAAACATCCAGGATTTCAAATATTTCTTGCAGACATGGTAGCAACTTAGTCGGTGAAGATAGAGGCTGGCAAAGCTACTTTGGAACGCCACTCTATCAGCAGCAGGAAGCTGAAAAAGTCAGGAAGATGGAACATTTGACTGATCATCAGTTAGATCATAACAACACGCGAAAATGTTCGAGCAAATCATTCCGCTGTTGAAGTTTATCAACGTTCATCAATCCGTCAATTTCAGAGACTTATTATAGAGTCCGTCGGTCTATTGCACAATAATATCTTCGATTTCAATGCTTCTTTTAATCATTTAAAGAATAGCAATATGATAATCTAGGAGACAGTTGTAGGTCTGTTCCATAAGGCGCTTGATACTCCCTAAAATTTCTGCAACAGAACGGTGCAAAACATCGTTGGCACCGTTTGTCTGCTTTATTTCGCAGCAATGTAAGACATGTTGCTTTCACTCAAAAATCCACTTGTAGACGACTGGCACTACGAGAAATGGTAATCTCGATGCAGGACTCTATCTAATCAAATATTTGGTTGGACTTTAAATGCGAATAGTAACAATTTACGAACCTGGCCTTGGTTGGCAGCACCATCGCCATACAAACTCACACATACTTTGTTGTTTTCGCGGTACTGATGGGCGAATGCAATTCCAGCACCCAATGGCACCTAAAAATTAAACGAATCAATCAGATTCGGAAAAATGAATTTTTTGCTAAATAGCAGCGTTGCTTATCAAGCTTAGGCTGAGCAAGCATGACAAAAGTTGAGGATTCGACAAATGACAAAGCTTTCTTGGCAACGCCGCTTAAAGTCAAGGTATGTCCTTGTCACATAGCCATTTGGTCATGCTTGAAATAGCATACATAAATAACAACTACACCATTGTTTACTTAAATCTTCTCTTGACAATTCAAATCCAACTATTGCATCTAAAGCTGTCGGTGTCTCCATCAGAAGAAAGTCCTCTGCCTTTGTGTCTCCATCTGAATCAGAGAACCAAACCTCATAATTCCTACCAAAGTTCGATAAGAGAAATATAAATCTGATCAGTAAATTTTTCGGTAGCTAATGAACTTTGCCCTCAAAAGTGTTAGAATTCCAGTTTCATGCTTTCACCTGGAATCCGAAGATAAAGCTTAGGACATTGAGAAGCCCTGCTTGCTGAGCAGTATACTGGTTCTTCCCATCCGTAAGACCACACCACGTAATTCTGGAATTACAGTAAGCTAGCGACTATCCTCGCTTGAAAATGAACTACGAATATTTGTACTGGATGAAACACTTCAACTTTAGATTAGCTGTTATCAATGTGTGTCCAGTGTTCGTGTCCTCAGAGTTACTTCTGAGTACTCATTTACCGACCTCGGAAGGATGGACAGCTGAGTTGACTGCTGGCTTGTGGTAAAATGGTTCCGACGAAGGGGCTCGAACCAAGGACAGAAGACCTCACAAGGTTCGCAACACTGCGTCTTAACCACTCGGCCACACCGCCAACAAATGGAGCAGGCCTAAACCCAATGATCATTGTGCACACGCCCCTTAGCACTAAGCTATTCTGATATTGCAGTTCCAAATTCGGGAATGGAGCTTCGTAATCCCTTACTGAAATAGTCATGGTTAGCCACAAGTAGATTTTGTGAGCAAATTACTCAGATTGATTTCTCATGATTAATTATGTCGGATTTCAAGATGCGAAGTTAGTTTCTAAAGGATACACGAGAGGTTAATCTTGGATTAAACTAATACTGTTAGTACGTTAGAAAAAACCCAAATTATCCTGCTGGGTTCGTTTCTGCAATTGTGAACTTCTCACAGAATGCTAAGAATTCCCTTAAGTCTCTTATCGGCCATTGTCTTGCAAACTTTCGCTGCATTATGTAATCTGAGAGCATGCTTCATAAAATGAATAAATAAACAATTCTCACTTAAATGGCCTGTGTTTTATAACCCATGCCTCACTCGAAATAAAATCGTATGCCAATTTTTCTACCGAGTCTTTCTGGATGAAAATTAGCGTAATCTTTGTCAAAAAAATCAACAACTCTAAATAAAGAAACTATGATATTTTCATATATAGCTTTAGCACTGGCAGTTCTTATTGCCTGCATATTCCTCATTGCTGGGTTACAATAAGTAACCGAGGGCCAGAATAATGCTTTCACTTTTCATGTCTAATACTTTCCTTAGTATCCTAGCTGTCCCAAACAAGATTGATTTTCGTACCATTCAAACGCTTACTGTAATACCAGGTATGTCCATCCATTAATGTCAAATTATTATTATCATTATTATCACAATTCAGATTCTGATGATTCTTTACTTTCTATGCTGAACGATCTCGGCACTCCATTGAATTTAGGGAATCGCTTGATTTCGAAAATCATGAGCATTTCAATACGATGCACGCATCACATATTTCATCGACGGAACAAGGATTGGACGGACCCAGCTTTGATGGGCCTTTGAACTATTTTTTCGCTTAATTTAACATTGTATTTCCTTCTTTCTT
This sequence comes from Pseudorhiza aurosa, assembly GCA_964026355.1. Classification (NCBI taxonomy): domain Eukaryota; kingdom Metazoa; phylum Cnidaria; class Scyphozoa; order Rhizostomeae; family Lychnorhizidae; genus Pseudorhiza; species Pseudorhiza aurosa. Next base: position 5,641,956 of record OZ032126.1, read on the forward strand.
TTCGCTTCTTTTCCCGTTTGAATTGTCATTAGTGTTAAGTAGAAACAGCCAATTACACACTGCCTTTTATAAGATAGGTTTGTTTTTGTATTTTAAATATCTAGTTGATGAATGGTTTAAAAAGCTACTATTACACGCTGCTGCGGCAATGGCAGACGTACCTGTGCTCCGACTATCCCATTTCCACCATAAAACTCATGAGCATACATGTGCATGGAGCCACCTTTGCCTTGTGTGCATCCAGATTTTTTCCCTATCAGGGAAATGCAGGAAAATTTCAACATATAATCAAAAGAAAGAACTGAAAAAAATGTATAATTTAAATACATAACAAAAAGCAAATAGTTCACGTAACAAATGAAAAATAAAAAAACCGAAAACAACGACATGTAAAGTGACCATTATCTTTTTAAAATAATTGATATATACATCACAAATCAATGTTGCCAGCTGATTGAGGTTTTCTTTGCGAGGCTGGACATTTCATAGTTAATTACGTTATTGATTCAAAAGTTGCTTTGATAACAATACTTTGATTTTTAATTATCCCTTTTTGTCCATTTGTTAATGTAGACTGGGTATGTGGGCAGCTATCTAGATGATGTGGGCCTGCGACGTTATTGCTGGTTCCCTCAGAGTTACTTCCGAGTATTCATCTACTGACTTTGGAACAACGGACAGCTGGGTTGGCTGTTGGTTTTACTGGTTCTGAGGATGGGATTCAAACCCATATGAGTAGACATCATAAGAATTGAAACACTGCACCTTAACCACTTGGGCATGCAAGCATCCACCATTACACATTGCAAGGAGATATTACAAATCATCCATCACCAAATGTGACCTGGCCTTGGAAGTGCAACAATAACCTGTGATCTCCAGATGAGAAGAGTCGGCAGGCAGCAATGGCTAATCAGTCAAAGCCCCCAAAGCTTTATGATGACAGCAAGACAAGGCAGATATGGCTTTCACAAATATATCTGATCCTCGTGTGTTGCGGCGGCAGCAATGGTTGTATGTGTAATTTGCAGACAAGCCTGACTGATTTGGTGACAGTAACCAAAGGAAAGCAGAACTCTCATATTGTTCTAGCAAAGAAGGCATCTTGCCACTGATGAGGTTTTACACCTACTAATATAACTGACAAAAAATTACCTGTTAGCTCACAGAGAACCTCAGCAATCGTTCTCCCTTTGATAAATGTCCAACCGTGTGCTCTGTAAGCTGTTATAATGCTATCTTCTTTGTGTAAAGCATCATTCATACCAACGCAACATGCCTCCTAAGTTAAGACATAACAAGAAACAGGATTAGCAATCCCATTAAAATTCAAAACAGCAGCACCTTCAAGTTTATGGAATACATTAATTTTTAAGTGAAAAAGAACTAAATTATTGAATAATGCTGGGCAGAACTGGAAAGTGGTGCTAGAATGTTAAAGACCAGGCTTGGAAAATAATTTACTTCCATCTCACCTGTCCAGTATAGAGATGGCAGAACCCTCTAATAGTTTTCTCTTTGTACAGCTTAGATGCCTCTGCCTCCATTCTCCGGATCTGCTGCATCTGTGTGTAATACCCCAGAGCATCTTTTCGTGACAGTGAGACTTTCCTTGGCATAACATCCTCCATTTTATGATATTTTGGTACCTGCAGGGCCAAATATCTACTGTTAGACATGACACAGAAGCTCCATTAAGGTTGGTTGGATCTAATGGGAAGACATTCAGCAGGTGCTATTGTATAATACTATATTAAGCATATAATATGGGGTTCCAGCTTAGTTGTTTAAGAGACTTGACCTAGATCCCAAGGAAATGGTGGCATGGGGATTGATAGTAAGATCTCTTAGCATAACAAAACACAGTTGAAACACAGCCAAAACTGTCAAACCAAAAATCAACTGAGCACCCAACCAATTCAATGGAGCTGTAGCTATTTCTTTGCTATTGTAGCTTCCAACTCTTCCCTTAACGCTTCACTAGAAAACATGGTTCCTCAATGCAGGGTATACTTTTAAGGCTCAAATTTTAGGAAAATGGAGGGCAGGCCACTTTTTGACACATGATATAAGGCACGTAAATGCTTGGCAAATAAAATGGAAAGGTTTGCTGTCAAAGCTAGCTAAACCTAGAATTATGCAGTGGTATCTTAAAACTCCTTTCCTAGAGGACCTCCCAAAAATACCGAAAACCCACTTTGGCCTTATCTAATGATGATCTATTTGGCATGGCACACATCTTTCAAGAAATATCAAACTTTTTCATGCATTATGGCACAAAGAAAGCTGTGGACAGGGTATTTAAAAAAGGTATAAAATCAACAACAACGTTCAAACATTGAAAAGGATAGAAGTCTAACAAAGGACATGCTTGAGGCATTAAAGCTTTGTTTTGATTGAACCAAAGTTGGAAAAAGGAATGCAATCAAAAGCTACGGATGGCTGCTTCAACTATGCTACTCATATCATAATAGAATAACAATCAGTTCCGTCAATATGAAACATGCTTTAGATGCCATACATTAAACTGAGCATTAGAAACTGTGAAATTTCTCACATAAAACTGATTACAATTCAAATGTACTGGCTTCTATTTAGAGCAAGAAGATTGCATCTAAGAGAGTATCTGAAAATATAATCTGATGTTGGACATGCAACAAACCTTGATTTCATATTCAACGTCATTCACAGTTGAATATTTCTTGAATGATGTCACAATAGATGGCTGTAAAATAATCAATCCCATTAAAGATAAATAAAAATTACAAAATGGTACATCAAAGGTTCATAAATTTAGCAACAGCGTGTAGAAATAGCTGACTGATTGGCAAAGCAAATTAATATTTTAATAATGAATACAGAAAACTTGAGATGTTTAGAGTCCTTAATACAACTTAATCAAATTGCTGGTTTTTATCATTCACTCGTCTTATTTCATTTAATCTGAATACATGCCTTTCAGCAGAGCTGGTTTTCATGGGACCAACTATAAACCATTTTCAATTACAACATACACCATAGATTGGGAACCACAGTTTAGCAATAAATTATAAAATCAGAAATACAGAAAATAAATTCATGGTGTTTTAATGGCTTTTTTTTAAGAAAACACAGCAATGCATCTCTTAGTAGCTATTTGACAAAAAACGTTTCAGACCCATTCTGGGATCCATCATCAGTATGGCCTTATTGAAAGACAGATGATATAAGATAAGACATAAGAAATGTTGAAAGGGGACAAGCTTAAATAGGTTGTAGATACAAGTCCAAGCTGTGTAAGTTTGTACGTAATTGTATCTTTCAGTAAAAGTTTCTGCTATGCTTTGCAGCAAATTAACTTTGCAAGTTAAACTGATTGCAGTTGCAATGTTAATTAAGAACTGTGGTGAGTAAGTCTACTGCTCTCATGTAGGATCGCAAGAACTAATTGTAAAACGAAGGAAGCAAATACATGCTTCATTGAAAAACCATGTCCTCTTTCATCTCTTTTGCTTCAGCAAACGTTCTTTCGTGTATCACAAATCTATTGTCAGAGATCTAATCAATACAAATGTATCCCAGTTCAATGTAGTTTTGACATGCAGTCATGGAAACTTACGTGTAGCTTAACTCACATATTGCTTCTTAAGTACCAAGTTTGAAACTTTTTTTCGCTTTGGAAAGAACAAAAGACATTTCCTAATAAAATATTTAACCAGGCTGGCTGGTTCTGGCACCATCTTAACAGTGAGGTCTATCTTCAGTTTGATATTGCTTACCCCTGAAACAAAATTTTATCAGTACCTCATGAACAGCTACATATGCGATAAAAATTCAGCTTGCAAATGAACCTCTTACATTCGTATTTTCATGTCTAACCGCCTACTTTAGAAGTTGAATGATTCTCTCTAGACTTAACTAGGCCAAAATGACCGTCTGAGCTGATTCCAGCCTAACAGTTGTGGATGTGTTCATTGGTTTGACAGAAACTCTTGCTTACCTGCCATAACTTCTTGGCGAAGCCAACCACTGGCAATACCTTAGAATTAAATACTTGGAAACCTTTGTTCAGCATCATTTGGCAGTACGTGCAAACTCTGATACTGTGCAAAGGCCTAAGTTGATGATACCAATGGCATGCCCAAGGCTTGACGTGCAACCTCGGCTCCTTGTGTCCAGTTTTTAATACAGGTGACAGTTAAATAAGATCAATTGAATAGCAATTCAGAACTTCATTTTGATATGCATCAATTAAACATGAAAATACAAATCTTTCTAGTGACAGCCAATTTTCATTTGGTAGGCTTAATTGCGAATTATTCTAAAGAAAGTTAGAAAGGAAGGTAATTTTAACTCGAGAACGATTTAAGGTCCGGGTTAGTCCACCCATACGGATATCATTATAGGTTATGCGAGAGATCATATTAGTTAATTAGGTTATCATGTAATTAAGATAATTTTGGTCGATATCTAGATAATTTACATTTGCATGAACGAGCTGCAGCACTGCCCCAGGACTTCAAAAGAACTAGAGGTCAGTCAACCAATCTAAAGTGGTGATAAATCAAAAGAAAGTTGCCAAAATGTTGTGCACTTTCTTTTTGCGTTATCGTTGAGTTTTTAAGTTTCAGAGCCAAGGCAGATTCAGCAGCTTGTAGAGTATTACGAGGAGTGGAGATCGCCTTGTAAGAACGTAGTCCATCACCAGTGATAGGAGAAAGGGAAAAGTATGTGGGACGTCGATACAAGAAGCACAAAGAGCATCTCAAGTATATCATTGCCTTGAAAATTCCACAGTTCCCCATTCTTTTCATCTTTGTGATGATCGCGTTTTCAAGAATGTTGGTGACATGGGACTTAGTTTCAGAATTGGAATAAGAAATTTTTCCAGATATAAATAGTGATGTGAATAACTTACTTACTGGTTCAAAAATACTAGCAAATGCTGCTTTAAAGGACCCTAATGATAACAGCATGCTTGACATGCTGATAGGTTATTCCTGTATACAAGTTCGTATATTATTATTGTTACTGTTATAAAGGGAATTCATTGATGATCTATAGAAAACATTGTAAATACTGGGTTTAGTATATCTGCCAGGCCCATTTTGCGACTGCAGACAGATTCTTATCTGGAAAGAGTCTAGCTATTTAGTTTTTCCTGATATGAAATCTTACATCCGACATCACGGGAGTGCTCGAGGCATAAATGGTTGGAGAAAGAATCCCAGGTCCAGTTCCCTGCAGACACCGTTGCTAACGGGAAGCAGAATTGTAGAGAATACTATCAGAAGGACCTTGTTAGATTGGTGCCATCCTGAACCAGCTGACTGAGAGAACCAGTCGGGCATTGCATTTCTCAGGGGGTCACAGTCCCAGCATTCTGCTAGGCATCATCGAGTAGACGGATAGAGGAGGAAGATAACTGTTCAGTGGGTTCCTCAAGCACAAGATCTCAAAACAATAAATATTTGCTCTAAACACTTAGTCAACTACCTCTACCAAGCCTATCTTGAGTTTACGTTTCAGATTGGCATTAGAACTGAGCTTGGAAAGGGTACAAGGCTTTTTGTATATTAACAATTCTACCTAGATATCAAAGGCCAACATCTGGACACTGAGAAGCTTTTTGCTTATCGAGCAGTGTCCAGGTCCTTCCTATCGATGTGACTGCGCCTCGTGATTCCTACGCCTGAAATCACAGAGAGCTGGTGGAACTCTTCACTCTGGGTGGAAGTATAGCTGAGGGGGTTCGAGCCACTGACCATAGGATCAATGCGCAAGAATCTTACTACTGAGCTATCCTGATACACTGTTGAGGGTAAGAGTCATTATTCATCTAAGGAAAACCCTGTTCCTTGCCTCGAAAATGCAAATTGGAATACAGAAAATGCTCGAAGGTATATTCCAAGTCAAAAGTTGACCATGGACCGGAGGTTTTGGAAGGAGGTATAGAAAGCTACACTGCACTGATTTTTGCCGAGGCAGACAATTTATATCTGCGACTTATCGACGCAAGGCATACCTGCTCCATTCTATGACTATTTATGTTGCGTTATTGATAACTCGCATTTCCAGGCCGAAGTAGGTTGCACTGTATAAAAACAAATCCTTTGAAACTTGTCTTGCAAATGTGTGACGTGTTTTGTGGCCTCTTGCATGACTTCTGATGCTAGAAGATGCACCACCTTCATACGAATGATTTAGGCCGTTCGTAGAAACAAGGCGTAATTTTACAAGTTCCTAAAGTGTTTCTTAACAAAAATTTTGCAATAAGGCTCTTCCTTTAGGTGGAACTCAATATGAAAGTTAGTCTCCATTTGGGTAACGATTGTCTTATTGCTAGCAAATAAGTAAGTCACTCAGTATGCTAAAACGTTCATACTTCCTTCAATTCTATTTGATTCTTCCTGGATGAAATTCTTCTCCTTGACAAGGCAGAGTGATAATGCGGGAATCAGCTTAGCAATACACCTGATAGAAGCTTCGTTCACTTCAAGTTGACATTTCTTCTACAGCTGAGACGATTTAGAGCATTTTAGGCTGTAGGCTTTGAATCTTGTGTCCTTTTTCATCATTTTTCGTCCGTCCTTTGCTAGATCTTCATAATTTCCAAGCAGCTTTGATTAACCAAACAGTCTTTGGAATATTTGACACCTGCGTGCAACAGGCGCTCCTGTGTTTTACTTAATCATGCCAGTCCACATCATCTTTGGTCCTCCTCTTTCCTAACCACAGTTGAAGTCTCACAGTTGCCTTGACAGCACTAATTTCTGGCATTATGCATATATGTCCCAACCAGGTAAGAGATGTTTTTTACGCAGTGAATTGTCTTTAGATATCTATTATACTAGCTACTTTGCTCAGTTTATGCTGGACTGCACAATCTAAATTGCTGGTAATCATGAATAAATAGATTTCAACGGCTGCAAAAATGATTTCAAGGCAATTATATCCCAATATTCGAGCAAAAATGATTTAAAGGCAGTTATATCCCAATTCTCGAAATGCATTCCCATTAGACGTAAACTCCATATCTTTTATAGATTCATTGACTCTGTTTTCATAAATACCTTTTTCCTTCATTGATAATCACTTTTTGCATAGTTTTTTTACTGCTAGTGAAATAAGCGAACATTTTAGCAGCATACAAAGTCCAATCACATAGTTGATCATCTTGTCTTTTTGGTAAATCAATTTATTGATCTAAGCGCAATGACTTGTGATGATGCTAAAGGAAATGTCAAAAACTCAATATTCATAGATAGATAAATCTTCTTTAAATGTTTGTTAAATATTTCTCAATTAGCTTGTTACTTAGCCGAAGCATCTTCTTTTGAATTTGGTATAATGTGGTGGGATTTGCTTGCGTCTATACATAATTTTTTGCGAAGTGCGCCAGTTTAATGGAACAATTTTCAAAAATCAATGGCAATTTTTCAAGAGTTGTTTCCATGCAATTGGCTCATCTTAAAATGAATGAGTTTTGATGAGGCTATGAATAACGCCACGCTTTAATCGAAGCTTCTTCTGTTTCCAACCATGTAATCATGAAGTAACTATGATGTAAGCAAGATGCTAGTACGACGTGATCCGGACGTTAGCATCCGTAAGGGGCACATTATTATGACAACGAAATAACGCGGAAACTTGTCAAAGTAATCCATTTGTCGATTTTCATTACATCGAACAAACAACACATCTGAAGCCATCTTTAATGTCGTACATTCCGCAGTCGTTGCTAAAGCAAGCCGGCCACTTTGCACTGACGTATTCTAAAGTGCCAATGTTGTGGTTCTGCGAGACCCTATCACCGTGTGCCTCTGGGCTCTCGTCCACACAAATGAACTGTGTTTTCTTTCGTGAATCTGCCATCAAAAAGCCCTTGTATTCTATCGCCCATTCCGCTGGACAAGATGCATTTCCCGGGATCATGATCGTCGTGCTTTTGCCATCACTCTGGCACATGGAGCAAACTGCACTGCCGTATAAGGACGATTGATATCTGGTTTTGAACAGCTCTTCATTGCCATATTTAACACCATCTATCAATGAAGTTTTCAGGCCAGACCCCAGTCGATGGTCGAACTTTTTGTAAGTGATGTTTTGCGAAGGTAAGCAGACGTAGTTGGTGCCACCCCCTGTTCTGGTGTCGCTGATGTATGGCGTTGCCATGAAACCTACCAACAAGGCATCAGGGTTTACAAAATGACCATGAAACCAATGAAAAACGAAAGGGAAAATAAAACGAATCTAAAAGTAGACAAATAAGCATAACAAATTACTTTTTTACTAGCTTGTGAGAATTTCGCTTACCCATGAAGATAAGTTCAGAATTCTTCGGGCACGACTTACGTCCCCACCGAAAGAAGACAGTTGAAATTTTGATTTCCTCCAGTTTTTTGAGTTTGCAAGTTGCATTCGAACCTGAAAATGAATTAAAAGCCGGCATGAATCATATGGATGAAGTGATATGGACCCTTCAAGAAGAAACTCAGAGTGAAGCGACTTTGTTTGAGAAATTCTCGTCGCTTCTTCTCGAAGAAGCAAGAGATCTTGTCCCTGGCCTAACACTACGCTGATTGTCTGTGTCAGCGTGATATAATACAGTCAATGCTGAATGGTGTAATGGACCTTGATCATCAAAAATTTACTGCTGCTACGAAGTGAAAAATGCTCGTGTAACCCCTATCTAAACTGTTAGAATATATAAACCTACTTTCAGCAGTTAAAGAGTTGGTTTTAGCTTTAGAAAGTTTTAAGAAAGAATTGAGAAGAGTCGGAGAAAAGGAGTGGAGCTCTGGTCGAAGCGATATTGAAGCTTCCGTGCAAAATTGGGTTTCATTTCATCAGTGTTAGCTCAAACCATGGCCAACACTATTGGACAAGACTATGAGAGGTGCTATGGCTATGATTCATTCCTCGCACACTTTGATATTCATTCGTTCCTTCGAAACATTCTCCCCTCCGCCATCACCACCACCACATTGAAAGGACAGACTTAAAAAATATAAAAATCAGCGTCGCATACTCGTTTGCAAGCGTAGCAGAAACCAGAGATATAGCTCTGAGCCTTTTCTAGGGAAGTGGACTTTATGCGGCGGTTCACTGTTGCCTTCCTCACCGATGGTGTGTTATTGTGACACATGCGGGATGCGAACTCACAACCCCTGTGTTATGAGTCCGCATGCTTAACCACTACACCACGGCACCCATACGGTGCCGATTTAGACCCTGAAATAAGGGGATTAAATATTAGAAGCATCTCTTCCAGTTATAATCATTCTTCGCAAAATATATATGTATCTAACAATATAAACATGATATAAAACAAGTCAATTAGTCAATGGATATGGGAAAGAGACATGGATTGGACTGAACCTGGCACTCCAGTTGATCCTTTTATTCCCCGTGGCCCTCTGTCTCCCTTCGGTCCTCTTTCGCCCTTTGGGCCATGTGCATTTGAGCCCTGTGAAATTAATCAAATTTATTTGTGCTAAGAACATGTGTTATCATGAAAAAATGATTCGACTTACTCGTTGATTGATTATTTCATGTAAATCTAGGTCGATAATTTCATTTGCTGACTGATAGTTCGATTTGGAATAGGGCTACGTTGATATACAGAAAATGTGAAGGGGTATGACGTACTGTCACCTTATCACTGTGTACTCCGTCAACATTGATTTGAAGTTTGAATTAGTTATAATTGTACTATACTGACATAATTATACAGATAGGTATGTTTATGCATTTGTATATAAAGGATGTGTTTAGCTGAACATTGTGTAGCATGAAACTTGGAGTTCTAAACAAATACTGGTTTTTCTCTCTCGTTATTCTATATATAAATATATATATATTAAAAAGTAGCCTATTTCATATATATATATATATATATAAACAACCGTAGACGTAACATAATATTGCTCAATCCACCTTTCAGTAAGAACGTATCATCTAAAATTGCCAAATCATTCCTCAAACTCATTGAAAAAACTTCCACCCTCGCATAAACTTCACAAAATTTTCAATCGCAACAGTGTCAAAGTTAGCTACAGCTGCACTGCAAATTTCGACAGAATGATCAAATCCCACAACCTGACCCTTTCAACACATCTGACGAGCCCACCAAAAACTGCAACTGCAAGTCTAAGACCATTTGCCCCCTTCAAGGGAGCTGTAGGGCAACTTCCCTAGTCTACAAATGTGACGTTGGCGTGCCGAACTTCCGTAGACGAACCTACATAGGAATGACTGAGGGGGAGTTCAAAAAACGCTTTAACGGCCGCAAATCATCATTCAACAACAAAAAATACGCAAGCAGCACCATTCTATCGACATACATCTGGAACTTAAAGAATGCACACAACATTACACCTACACCGTCCTGGTCCATTCTACACCATGCAAAGCCATACTACAACAATGCAAAATCATGTCATTTATGCTTAACAGACAAAATTCGCCATTATGTCTAACCCCTCACCGAACGACCTCCTCAACAAACGTTCGGAATTCATTTCCGAATGCCGCCACCATAACAAGTACCTCCTGCCCAACTATAAGTCGAATGACTAGACCGATTCTCCTTTGACCTTCCATCTCACCTTCTATTCATAATTCTTTTTATCTTTTTGCGCGTCAGGTATTCTCTATTATTTTTTACGTAGTCCGTAAAGATACTTTAGTGTATGTTTAGCTGATGATTGCATGACATGAAACTCAGAGTTCTGAACTAGTACTGGTTTTCTCTCTTGTTTCATTAGCTCTAGTTCCACTATTGAGCATATATATATACAGTATATATATATATACAGTATATGTATATATGTATGTATATAAATACATATCTATATATATATATATATATAGCAGAAATGCAGAAAAGGAAAAGACCGATTCTCTGTTACTCTGAGTTTCGTGCGAAGGCACTCGTCAGGTCTGTCTGACGAGTGCCTTCGCACGAAACTCAGAGTAACAGAGAATCGGTCTTTTCCTTTTCTGCATTTCTGCTATCAACGCTCTGTACTTTGTACATAGAGCACCATATGGTGGTGAAGACAGCACCCTCTATGTGATATATATATACAGTTATCATTTGAAAATGTGATTAACTGATTAATTGACTAATTGATTAATTGATTGCCAAATGATGGAATAATGTTTGATTCAACTTTAAGTGGTTTAATAGATTATCGACATTGTTCGCACCTCTCCATTTTCTCCTCCATCTCCTTCATTGCCACCATTTCCATTCGACTGGTCACAGGTGCATACTGAAATGAATAGTAGCATATTTCTTAGTTCAATTATGAACTAAGACTATAATTTTGTCACAAGCGATGGCTGTCGAGGTGGCGATTAAATTTTTTTGTAGCCTCCATTGTCCATCAGCCAGTCATCATTGAACATTGCGATGGGGGGGGGGGGGGGGGGGGGGGAGGGGTTGGAAAGAATTCCCTTTATGAGGGAAAGATGACAATGAGAGAAGAGTTGCAAATGATTTTAAGCATATGAAGATGAATTAGATGAAATCCCTGAGTGTGTCTGATGTCAGTTAATGACTGCTAGAACCGTGACTCCAGACTTCCAAATATATAAGACGCACTGACAAAGCACATTATAACTGAGAACGGTTCACAAATAGATAAGATGCTTTGACGTAACATAAGATAAATTATATCGGGTCAAGGTCATATTTCTGTCTGGTAAACAAGCTATACCTCGTCAAAGCGACGAGAGATAAGAAGCTGGAAATGTGTGATCGCCAGGGTCTAGATCAGGTAAGGCACACAAGAAGTGGAAGAAAGTGATGGGAAATTCTTCGGAACAGACTCCCTTATTCCGTTAGAGGTTGTAGCATAGCTGAAACATTTAAATCGCGCTTGAAGACGTGTCCGTTTGACCAGTGTTTGTCCAATTGATTTTTTAAACGTAGCTATTGAAGATTTTTTATTTAACTTTTTTTCATTTCCACTATCAATCTGTTTTATATATAATCAAATTTACTGCATTATGAATTACAATGTATAACTGCGTTGCATACTCGATTTCGAGTGTAGCAGAAACCAGAGACATGGCTCTGAGTTCTTTTAGGGAAGTGGAATTCATTATGTAGTTTCCCGTTGTCATCTTCACCAATGGTGTTTTAACTGTGACACATGGAGGAATCTCACTGACAACCCCTGTGTTGTGAATTCGCATGCTTAACCACTGCGTCATGGCACCACTTACAAAGTATAACTGAAGTAAAACTACAAATCCGAATATACAATAGATTGAGTAGGGAGGAGATGAGCTCCCTGTATAGATAAACTAACCGAGAGAGCCCCCTCCCTGCGAATAAGATTAAACAGTATGCTATAAAAAGAGTATCAAAGTTAAAAATGAACCAATGATGAGACTTTGTAGACTTCGTATTTTTCAACATATCCTAATGCTTAGCTCAGTGTTTCAATTGTAATGCGTCTACAAGCGTTGTTGATTTACGGTGAATTATATAAGTGCTATTACTATTGTGATTATTTGATGTATATGTCGCTAATTTTCTATTAAATAGAATCACTTGCCGAGCTATAGCCAATAACCTAGGGTAAGGGACGGTGAAGTTTCATGCATTCTATGGCGGTAGCACTACGATAGTGTTAATCTTTTCATTGTGTGAGGACAGTATAGTCGGTCACATGGATAGTACACGTCGCAGTAAATGAGCCGTCCCATTCAGTACTGTCTTTTGCAATTCTTGCAGACAAGGGTTCCCTGGCATTCGCTTGATATGGTCTTCAGTTTTCATACCTAATGCCCCAACTACAACTGGTATTACTATTGCTTTCAAAAATGCCACATTTTCTGTACTTCGATTTCTAAGTCTTTGTATTTGCTAATTTTTTCATACTCCTTATTGTGATTATTATCATTGTGATTGTTATTATTGTGATTATCATTATTGCTATAATTTTTGTTGTTTTAAGCGATTAGAGATGAAAAGTTACGTCAGAACCTACAGCTGGAATCAAAAGAAGTTTGATTCAGTAACAAATTAAAGCATCAACTGACAAATTTCATGAAAAGTCCATTTTCGAAGGTTGCCGTTTGCGAATTTTCGTGAATTATCTCACCTGGTGTTGCTAATAATTGTTTGCAGATACAACTGGTGTTGTTTGCTCCGCCTTGGATCAATGTTTTGATTCTGCGAATCGAGAAGAAAGCAAAAAATCCACGTAAATAAGAAACATTTTTCAAGGTTCTGTATTAATTACATTGTGGGTGAAAATTCCAACAAGGTTTGTTTTTTGACTTGCGCTTGGTGGCACTTATGATTGGTTCACATCCAACATCGCACAAATTGATCTGACTTCAGACCTTGCAGGGTTCGAAGCAAAGCTAATTTCACATTGGGTATTCATGCAATGCTCCGTGACAGAGACTTAATCTTGGGATTCCTTTCCAGCTCTGATGAACAAATCGAAATTGGAGCGAGCAGCTGTCTCGTGTTTACGCAATAAATTTTTTTGAAAGAGACTTTGCGACGAAAACGCAAGTGCGATTCTGAAATCCTATAAAAGAGATTGGCTTAAGTTGTGTGCACCACCGTAGGAAATCAAATTACAGCTCAACAAAGTTGAATGGGAGCAGAGCTGCTAGGAATTCCGTCTTTGTGTCATGATACCAGTGGCGGATATCATTGACGAATTCAATTCCATCATTAATTCAATTGAACGTCCTTCGAAATTAATGCCAGGTTTGCGTTTTCAGATCAATTGCAATGTCCAGTCATGCAAAATAATAGGGTTTATCATTTCAAACTATCGAAGTATGAAGCAGTATCAAATAGGCACGAAGTAATCTTCGCACCATTATGATGATGATGATGATGATGAAGGTATTGATGATGATGATGATGAAGGTATTGATGATGATGATGATGAAGGTATAACTAAAATAAAACTACAAGACTGCATGATGATAACGAAGATGGAAATATGAGAATCTCCTTTGACATTTTCTGCATCAAATACAGGTCCGTTGATCGATATGATCCATGAAACGACGAATGCAGTACTTTCTTCGCACTGAAGAAGCTTTCACAAGTTTGAGGAAGAGATTGTTGAAGAACGATCGCTTCCAACCAGACGGCTACCAAAGCACCCATCAGAGTATCTATTACCTATGCTTAAGCCCATCTCGTCTTTTCAATGATCGATTCAGGATTGCACTGCTAAATTTTCGCGAAAATAGTTTTCATTGAGTAAATATTTAGAAGTTACATCACCATGGCATGGATTTTTCCACTGCTGGTATTCCGAAAATCTTAAACATTACCCACACACTGGCAAGCACCTGATTCTATGTTTAACTGGAGTCGTCAAAAAAATCAAGCATCAAAAAATATTCCTTTGTTACCTAGTACATAAACGCGAGAAAGGAGTACCTACTCAAGATAACAAGAACTCGATCGGTGCAAGCTGGGAGCCGACTGTTTGCTCTTGTTGCCACATTTTGGTAGGGCGCCCATGGTTCTGGCCTGCCAGACTATGGGACGAGAGTCGAGTCCAAGAACACGTCTCTGGAATGAGCTTCCGTATTCATTACGGAGAGAAAGCCCGTCGAGATCGTTAAAATAACTTTTTAAGACATTTTATTACACAATTAATTTCAATTGCAGAAAATTCATGATGCATGTTTAGGTATATTGAAGTACTTTAGTTTTCAAACATGTGACGTGCCTGTGAACTTTCTGGATATACCACACAATCATAACTATCTTCATAATCAATATCATTATTATCATAGCTACTACAATTATTATTATCATCTTCACAATTCTCATTATTATCGATGCAATTATGTTCAATAAAAGATGTAGTGCAAACATTGCTTAAAATGAGCAATACAAAGAATTAAGCCACCAGAGGAAGCCCTGTCTGGAATGAAAATTATGAACAAAATTTGTAAAGCTTTGAAAATGACTGCATGCAGTTCATTCTAAAATGTTAGATATTGTCGAAAACCTATAAATGCTATGATCGATGAAAGATCCACCTCACTCGAAAAAAATTCTGAGCTTTGCTCTGATCTTTGCTGAGCTCGGAATTAAGAATGCTATGCTATGGTTATACTCTACTACCAGATGGCCAGCCCCCAACTGTAGCATTCACTGTGCTTTTACAATTGTGTGGCCCTAGGGCTACTGAAATGGAGATGGGCGCCAGCTATTGACCAAAAATGGTGAGGAAAGGACTTGATTTTGACTTTCACTACACTTTCCTTACGCATATACCCTAATCAAATCGTATTTGTGCGAATAACTCCAGAGGGTTCTGTTTCTGGTATACGTGTGTCAAACGTAACATGCCACTGAATGGGCAAGATTGATTAACATGAGAAAGGATGGAACACCATATCACCGAATGGGAAACATTCTTTGCTAACGATTCTCAAAGCTGGCAGATGTTTCATGCGATTAAGAAGGGCGTCGCTCAAACTGACGCGCTGTGATTTGACTTTTGCAGCGTGGATTTCTAAGGCAACAATCATTTGCACCTTGGAGATTAAGTACTAGTCGAACGAGAAATCAAGGAAATGGACGAAAATAATTGAATCTAGATGAATAATCAGAGTTTTCGAATGATCTGTGGATTAACAGTCTAATTCGGATTTGCAATATCATCAACTTCGATTCTTTTTCAACACTTGAGGTTAGCTTTTTAACTTTGTTTATGCCAAGCGCGGTTTAAATGCACATATTTGCACCGAGCACTAAAGAGCACGTGACTTCCTCCATTCGACCATGTTTCATTGCCTTGGAACCTTGAAGCCACATCAGGCTTCTCAGTATCCCGATTTGCCTCATTCGAAGTCTGCAACCAAAAGCGACAAAACTGAGAGGCTCCAGCCTCATTGCCACTTGGAACAGTCCAATTCATTCCACAACGAGGCTCTGAAGACTGGGATGGTAACAAAACAAGCAAGGTTTTAAGACGGAAATTGTTTTTAACAGACCGTAATTCTAGCCGAAAGCGTTCCATCTCTCTTCGAAGAAATTAATTATATGTTAATACAAGTTAAACAGATTTCTTAAGACCAAGGTGCTTCTAATTTCACCCGCATTTGCTGGGCTAGTTATCAAAGGCCTTCTTTCAAAATAGGAAGTCTTTTAAACAAGTTTTCATACTTGAAAGATAGTCTCATCTCCTTTGGAAGAAGTAACCAGGTTAATGGCGAACCGGTTTCCTTTCAAAGGAGAATTTCTAGACCCTTCGTCTGCACGTGTGTTGTGATAGTGCAATGGAGCACAGATGAAATATGATATCAGCGACTTTGCACCTAATGCGGAAATTCTATTAGGGTGGAGATATGAGCGATGGGTTGTTTGTGGTCTGTGGCAGTGATTGAAATGAAAGGATTGGTTTGGGGGAATGCCATCCAACCATTTGAAATCGACTTACGATTAGGGCATGACATTGTGACTTGTTCTGTGATAAACAAAACGGCAATGACACACAACTGAATCCTGATGGAAGAACTTGTTTGTTTTCTGTTCAATTCACATATCCAACTGTTTTGAATAAAGAAAGGAGGAATTCCGTAAAAAAATCCCTTCAAAGTCGCATGGAAAACAAGATTAAGGCCAGTGGAGAAGTCTACGCTTCAATGTTTGTTTTTGTTCCGACTTAGTACCTGGTTCATATGACGTTCACGATTGTTTGAGCTCTCGTTTCTGCCCCTCTTCACACGTCAAAGTTACTCTCACCCTACAGGTAGTGATGCTATACATCCCAAAGTAGTAGCACAACAAATGTGATACCGTATTTAGATGCATCTAGACTTCAGACTCGATGCAAGGAGTGTGGGTTAGAACCATGCACGTTTCCAACAAAAACACCATCGACGTGAAAGGCAACCGAAAACTGCCTTTTGGAAAACCACCTCCCTAGAATGAATTCAGGGCCCTGTCTCTGGTTTCTGCTAAGTTCTGAGTAGCATATGTCATACGGTTTCATACAGATACATATTACTGATGCATTCACCCTAGGAAAGCTGTATTTGTGAAGACGACTCCAAGAGTCTTGTCCCCTGGTTTCTGCTAAGCTTGGAATCGAGCATGCCATGCAGTGACAAATAGATAAAGCTTCCCTAGTCATATGCCCTTAAAAACCACATTTATGCAGACAGCTCGAGAACTTCGGTGCAGTGAATCAAGGAGAGATTCAGGCCATAGGTGATCGGTTATCTGTGACGTGCATTGAATTGAGCGAATCGGCCAGGTTTCCCATGTAGACCCCTCCTCGCGTACCCTAATCCTATCCTATGCTCACCACAAATTCAAAGATGCTTTTACATCCAAAGATGATTATGCATCACTTAAACTGAAACATAGAAACTTCCATTGTACGTCGCCAAAGAGCGAGAGACAAAAGAGAAATTCCGTTATTCTCGACCTTTAACCGATTTGTTGTGTCGGAAGGAAAACTCACTGGGACGATTTCTCGCTCGAAAACACGAAGTGGAGGAGACAAGTAAAAAATTATAAAATAACGAAGTAGGCGAGGTGAGTGAAATGAGTTGAGGTCGGCGTCGTACACCCTCCTACCTTTTCTCGTGCGCAGCCAGCCTTTTTTGCAATATCTCCAGCTTTAACTTTAATTCACGAACCGATCGTGAACAATTCGTATGCCCAGTAAATGCTTTTTTCATTATATTGTCTGCATTTCGTGTTGGTCTCTTCTTCCCTTCTGACTTTCCTTGATCTAAATGGTTTTTCCATTCTTCTTCTAATCCATCCAAGTGCTTAACACTATTTGAGTAATCTCTGAATAACATCATTACTAAAATTGGCAAGACTATTACATACGCCAACAGTATGACCGTCCATACCACCTTCAGTACTTTTTTTAATTTCGGCGCGCAATATATTAGTCCGATTGGTTGTGTTCGTATTTGTGCATCGGTTTTGTCGGAAATGCGAGCTTCCTGCTTCACTGAAGAATACTCTACACGTAATTCGCGATTCGGCTTTGGATTTTTTATCGAATTGTTGCTGAGCGATTGGTTTCGCGGTAGAATGTCTCTGTCTAGTGCCATCTCGTCCCTCATAGCATTTGTCTCAAGTGGTCTGCAGCCTCGCTCGTCTGCCAACCATAGCCGTCCGTCTGGTAACAGGCAAGTGATATGGAATGTGCTCTTCGGAGCAGTTTTTGAATGGAATCCTGGGATAATCTCAAGCGACACTCGCTTTGTTTTTGTGTTAATTGAACAGCACGAATGTTCAAATAAGTCTTGCTCTGCGTAGAACAAAGACCAACAAAGATTTCGTAGATTGACTTAGCTCCTTTGAAAAGGTTCGCAAGCAAGACATCTGGTTTTGGGCTACAGTACTCGACTCGCTTCATAAAATTCAACATTTGCTTCACAATCGTCCTTTGTGTGCTAGATCATACGTAGGTAAATATTTTCAAATCCAGCCGGAGAGTGACTCGCAGTGATGCCGAAAAGATGATGCTTTTCTAAGTCAATCCAAACATCGCTGGGTGCATTGAGAAAATAAAGGAGTCTGTTCGGTTTAAAGACACCGATCTCAGCCTGTGACTTTTCTTTGAATAACTGAATACATTTTGAATGGGGGAATTTTAAAGAATAATTTTGTCATGACTTGATTGATAAAACAACATCGTGGTTGGCTATTTAATCCTTCTCAATTCCGGATTGGCTTGCTGGAATCTCAGCCTTTTCTCCTAATTATGAGGTAAACTGAGAATAAATGGACAGGAAATTCGAACTGATAAAGAAATATAATAAATAAGCTGTCGAATGAATATGAATATATCTTCAAATTATGAACATAATTTTCTTTTTCAAAATGCTAAGCAGTTGGTGACAGTAAAAGATGATCAATTACAAGATTTCGCGGATAATTTTGTTTCTTAAAACGTGTTGCAATCTCGCCTTGAAATAAAAAAATAATGAAATCTTGTGAAATTTTCCAAACGATAACCATGCATTCGAATATAACTACGTAAGCAACGAATATAATGGAAGTGCCGAAAACTTATCATGTAATGGAACACAGCGTAAGAAATTAATATTGCTCACTGATAAACATAAAAATTGCTCGGCTGCTTTTGCAACCACTTCTACCGTTTGCCTTTGTCCATCGTATTATCCTAGTGCTCTTTTTGGATTTCATCTTAACTGTTACTTTCTAAAAGTAGACAATTGGAAATAGAAATTAATTGATCCAGATAAAACGGCGTAATTAATTCGGTTTGCTACATGGAACTAACCATCCCACGCAGAGAAGTATGGGAGATTTTCCGAGGGATTTTCCTTACTTTGCTAGGTGGTCCTCTCCTCAATCGAGTTTCACAACCATTACATCTGATTGTCTTCGTTAACCACTACATTGCCTGATTAAGGCAGCGAGTTTTGATTTGCCGATGAATAAATCTATATTTAGTCACGAGAGATACTCCGCAATTAGGAAATAAAAGCAGTTCGTTTTTAGATTGAGAAGCTTAGATTGCTTATTTTCTCAGCTGATGAAAGATTCGGATGAATATGGAAGTTCTTAGTGGCAGGTGTAACGCCAGAGAGGTGGTAGGGGGGCTACAGCCCCCATCGAGGAGTGCTAGCCCCCATCGGGTAAAAGTCATGTCTGTGACCAATCGCTACTAAATTCCAGCTTCTGTGAATTAATAATCTAGCCCTCCCTTGTCGGGGAACTTAGCCCCCCTGTCGGGGAAATCCTGGCGGCCCCCCTGATTTTCATTAGTGAGAAGCTTTCAAGGCTTTAAGCAACGCAAGCTCCTGGCGAAACCTCTGTTCATTGGCAGAACATGCAACTTGTTCCTCAGATTATTTAGAAAGGTTGGAGAAAGTGCCATTTCGCCATGTCTTGGGTTCTCAAAGCAATGATGCACCAGGATACATAACCAAGATAGCATGATATATACAAATTTGACTTCCATGCACGAAACCAGCATCTGGGGGCCCTTTTTAGAAGGGTACAGTCTCAAGCCATATAGGGTGACCCCTTCATTTTCTCACCATGTTTTTCCCCCGGCTTAATGCCAGCTAATTCACTGCTGGGTGGACTGCTAGAGGATGAAGAAATTTTAACGTATTCTCCATTTAGCTGTAGAAATAGCAAAATATGTAATTGACTTGCTAAAGCAATCTTGGCTAACTTACTGTTCTAAATGCAACCTTTTCCATATATTTGTTTTTTAGGTAGAGTTTTGTCAACTAGTGTTTTGTTGCTAAATATAATGACACTGAAGTTTCGTCCATAATAACAATAATGATAATTTCTTTCAAACTTCATCCCTGCATCATTTTAAATGACGCAGATACAAATCTCGCTAAAAAGGTGACTTGTTCTTGACTGGCATACAGTTACTAACGAAATCGAATGTATTTAAAAGAAGAAAGGAAGTATTCATCAATAACAAAGGAGCTCTTAGTTTGACCATGAATTATTTCTGAAGCAGAAGATGCAATAAGTGGTGCGGATTATGATGGATGAGATTTTGGTTATGAGAACAATGATAGTTACAATAATATTAATGATGATATCAATGATTATGGTAATAATGAATTATAAAGAGAGGCGGGAATGGTTCTGCTTTAAGCCTGGAATCTTCAGCCCAGTGCACGGTTCAATGCAGTGAAAGCAACCGGAAACAACGTCACGAAAGTCCCCCCTTCCCCTGAAAAACTCGGACCTTTGCCTCTGGTTTCGGCTAAGTTCCAAATCAAGTATGCGAAGCAGTTTCATACAGGCAGAGAGCACCCAGAAACGGCAGAAGCAATTGGCCTAACCTAGGAACTTTCGTAAAGTAGATGCATTATGTAACCGCTATGCCAACTACCTTTGCGTAGATAATGTTTTGATTTATATAATTCCCACCAAGTCAAACATAAAAAGGTAATTCTCTTTGGAAGGACCTAGCATAGAAGCATTGACAGTTTTCAGTTGGGTCCAAGCAGCAAAAATCAAATGAGAATATTTTAGGAGGTCATTGGCAATCAGCTGCGACTTGCACAAAGTGCATTTTCCAGTGCCCTTTCCAGGAAGAGATAAACAGAGTGTTGGAGCCAGAAACGGGATACAACTGTGAAACAGGGAATTCCCAAGAAACACGTAACAAGATGCGAACATAAGTTTGCTGAACGGCAAGCAGGTGCTAATCACATGCCAAGTGCTGTTGTATCACATGATTGTTCAAGAAGAATCGATAAGGAATAACATTTTCGATAAAACCTGTTGGAAAATCTCTTTCATTACACCACCCTCCCACTCACATAATACAATAAAACATATTTGACACCCCCCCCCCCCCCACTCACATAATACAATAAAAATTCTTCGAAAAAAACCTGCTGATAAATCTCTTTTGCTACACTCCTCCACTTACAAATCCTTCGGCACACAACTGGTCACGGACAATATTCTTTCAGCTATCAGTTCGCAAATATCTCGTGATTTTGAATACGGTAGGCTATCCATTCAGAATATAAATTTCCAAAGTTGGTTGCGACAAAATGCCGAAGATTTTGGACCCCGAAGTAGTGATCATGGCGTGAAGAGCAAGATTTGAAGCAAGCATCAAAACGTGATCAGAACTAATTCAATTCACTTTTATAACTTATTTCGAAAATTTGGTGATTGGGTATACAAATTAAATTCGAAAATCATTTTTAGATTCGATCTTTAGAGAACGTAAGATTTTCTTCGTCTTTCTCTAGAATTGATGACTTCAAAAACCTAATAGATATGTCAGGGTATGACAGTTGTGATGTGCTTGCCCCTTAATTATATGGCAGTAGTTCGAACCCACCTCCAGCTAAATAGTTACCTTCAGTGAAAGGTACGCTTACTCTATGAAATGCCAGTCCTAAGAGTGACGAGAGGTTGTGACGTCGAGAGGAAGGATCTGGAAATGGCTTCACAAGCAAGAAGCTTCTTACTGTCCGTAAACCTACCTTCAGATGCTTGGTAGAAATTATGAAAGAACTGTAAAATACCCGGCCTTTAAGCTTACGTGATCGAGTTTGCTATGTACAGAAGCTAAGTTTGTGACTTAGGTAAAGGGGGTTTTTAAGTCTCATTGAGTCATAGCTCATAGCAGTAACGACATAACGCCAGGAATGAGATTGTATAGCATCCCGCAGAGCGGATTGGAAGATGCCAAAGATACGCGAGAAAATGAAGGCATTTTAAATTGACTTTGATGAATTTGATAGTTGTGGAGAGTTATCTGATAAAAATGTCTGCGCGAGATAAAATAAATTTGAATGCAAAAAGGATGAAAAATGTGCGAAAAGATGAGGAAGGTAGATAAGAAATGAGAGAAGAATTAAGAGAAGAATAAGATGTGAGTTAAGATGTGTAAAGAATATTTGCACCTGCAGTATAACAAGGATGTACTTACAGGGAAGAAGTGAATGGAGGTCGCCTTTGTAAAAATCAAATTCAATTAAACGCAAAAATCAATTCTCAAACGATAGGAAAATCGGAGTCATGGAGAAAATATGAAAGACTTATGAGGTTTTTCCTGAGCGGAAATCGTGACTGCTCTGTAGGCACTTCGCCTTGAGAGGCGGCTAGTGTAAACTTTGTCAGTTGAGCTAAGAAACAAATTCGAAATTGTTTGAAGAGAATGAATGAATAAATCAGCCAAGCTTCTATCTATAATGATTTATGCTGTAGCAAAAATTTGCGGAAGGGATGAGATAGACCAGATTTATTGCTTAAAAACGTTCCATTGTAGCTCTGTTGAAAGGTTTCGCTAAAGTTTGAAACGGCTTTGTAAATTAATCCATTTATGAGATGAGAACATCTGCAAATTTTCATAAATGATATGCACTTGCCAACATTTGGTTTAGAAAGAATGATTGAATGTTTGAAGAAAAAGATGGGAATAAATTACGCCCCAAAGGACTGAGAGCTAGCAGCATACTGCGTTGCACAATCGATTTCCAACTTAGCAGAAAGCAGAGACAGGGCTCTGAACTTTTTCTAGGGAAGCGGAATTCATGAGCTGGTTTCCCGTTGCCTTTCTCACAAATGACGTTCTGAACTAGATTTCTAGCATAGCAGAAAGTAGAGACAGGGCCCTGAGCTTTTTCTAGGAAGTGGAATTCATGAGGTGGTTTCCCGTTGCCTTCCTCACCAATGACGTCCCAAACTAGATTTCTAGCATAGCAGAAAGCAGAGACAGGGCTCTGAGTTTTTTCTAGGAAGTGGAATTCATGAGGTGGTTTCCCGTTGCCTTCCTCACCAATGACGTCCCAAACTAGATTTCTAGCATAGCAGAAAGTAGAGACAGGGCCCTGAGCTTTTTCTAGGGAAGTGGACTTTATGACGTGGTTTCCCGTTGCCTTCCTCGCCTATGATGTATTTATTGCGACACGTGTAGGATCCGAACTCACAACCCCTGTGCTATGAGTCAACACGCTGAACCACTACACCACGACACGTCTGCCTCACAGCACAGCATGCAAACATATAAACGATCCGATGAAAAGACAGCATTGCTCTATATTGACATTAAAACTGAGCATAGTACATCAGAATAGTATCGTAGAAGATTGGTAGGATCATTTGTGATATGAGGTACAGCCAGTGATTGTAAGTAGACGAACATCGATGGTACGCTTGCGGAATCAAACAGATTGTTAGCTAAGCTCACGTGTTTGCTAATTTCAAGCATTAACTACCACTTTCTGCTACAACTTACTATCTTTCAAATCTTAGATCAATAAACTTCATCTGATCTCTCTCTTCTCTTAGCCATTCACTCTCTTCTTTCTTCCATTTTTGGGGCTTTGTGTATGCATGCCACCGCGGCCTTTCCCCAACATAACTCACACAATAAGATAAATTCGGCCGAAATTTGGCACAATTATAAACTGCAGTCGCTGGGTTCCACAAATTATCAGTAGTGCAATTGGTTGAATTTGGGCGTCCAATCAGACCAGTTTTACGACTGGAATTTACATTTTCCATCAAGAACCGGGCATTAATCGAAGCTGAATCCAATCAATTTATAACCGAAGACAAATCACGTGATCCGTTTTGAATAATGCAAGGAAGCTGTGTATTCTTGGACAACAGGTAGAAAAGTGTGTCGATACGCTCGTGTGATGAGTTTAAAGGAGACCAAACATGGAAAAATCAAAGACAAGACATATTCATGACAGGGGCATAAAATTAAAGCAATGAATTTAACATTGCTGCTTCACCTTAATCAATTGATTTTCTAA
This sequence comes from Pseudorhiza aurosa, assembly GCA_964026355.1. Classification (NCBI taxonomy): domain Eukaryota; kingdom Metazoa; phylum Cnidaria; class Scyphozoa; order Rhizostomeae; family Lychnorhizidae; genus Pseudorhiza; species Pseudorhiza aurosa. Next base: position 5,666,205 of record OZ032126.1, read on the forward strand.
TAAAAAGACAAAAGGATTTATGAAAACGAGCATTTTGCGGTTAAAATGTAAAATCATCATTACCAATTATCAGTAAAAAATACTATCAATGCTGATGAACCACCGTGCTGGGTGGGGCAGGGTAGAATCCCAACTGCTCCGTAGTAAAACTCTTGAATCGGTGACCAATGGGTAAATCTGCAATGTCATTAAATGATGTAAGAAACAGATTTACAGACTAATCAATGAAGAAAAGAGTGAATGAGTTATGCAATAATCAATTGAGAAAGAAACGACCGGATGAATTGACAAACTAGAGGCTAGTCAAAGCAAAGTTGAGTCCGGTACTCTTTCGACGTATCTGGCAGCAGCTAGCAGCATTGGTACCACCCTTAGCTACGGCACGGTGAGGTTAGGCGTTCGATTCCTTCCCATAGCGCACTTTACCCCACCCCCTAACAAACAGCGTTATGCCAAGTACCTTATACTGATGGTTGGACGGATGCAGGGTTGGCCCTCGGTGTAGACATCAACCAGTGGGAAGTGCTCGCTGAAGACAGACCAGCTTGGAGAAGTGGACTGAAAGCTGGCGACGAAAGACTGGAGGCAAACTGGCTGCAGAAACTGGCAGAGAAAAGGACTCGGCTGACTCCCAAGTAACTGGCAACTGCGTTCTGCATCGTGTTGCATGCATGATTAATCTTCCGTAGATTGCTTGCCATTATTTTTTTATTTAGGAACTGGAAAGATTCTTGTCGGTACGAAGCCGCGTCCTAAGCACTGTCTAGGACAGTGAATTCTATGATATGGCTTTCCACTGCCTTTCTCACCGAAAGAGATTTCACTGTGACACGTGCGGGATAAGAATTCGAAGTCCCTGCGTTAAGAATCCCTACGCTGAGGTACAACACTACGAAATCACTCACAATTGATGACGTTTCTCATAAAGCAGTGATTAAACATACCTGTGATATAATCCAGAAGTGGAATTGCGATTTTGCAATGATTCCTAATGACATTTGCCCAGAATGTGTTCAATTCATTTTGGCAATCCAAATCGAGACTGTCATTGCGCGTGTCATGTCGAAAAAACGAGCCCCACTGCTTTGAAGCTACGATAATTTTCTCTTCCTTCAAAAGGTGCTGAAATCAGAAAACTTGTTTAAACTTAGATCAATTTCTAACATTGCAGTAAACGTCAATGAGACAAAGACATCGAAGAATGAACCAACAGAAGCGAATGAAGAAGTACAATAAGTGAGAACTAAAGAAAAAAACAATCGCCTTACAAGTAAAGAAAATAGCAAGAACTATGAGCATCAGCAGAAAAAGGAGCTTCGGTCGTTTCATGCGAGCTAGCAATTCACTTTGGAATAGGTAACAATCCTGGGAACCATTAAGATTTCGAGATGAAATCGTTTTGAAAAAGTTGATATCAAATCGTGATAAATACTACCCCTTCGGTGTTTCAACTGTTCAAGCTTCTACTTACTGTGAGTCTTGGTTTTTTTGAACTGGAACCATTTTGAGAGCACGTCTGCAAAGCAACGCAACCGATCAGGGAGTGGGTGATTAATTTTGTGTTCATATCGAAATGAAACGTTTGCCTAGGCCCCACTGTATTTGAATAAGCGCACAGATCATGAACCATGTGACAAACTAGCACTGGAAAAATAAATGACGGCCTTTTGTCTCATCTAAGTAAAAAGGATGCAACGTCATTCACAAAATGAAGGGGGCCATTATCTCAAGAGATGTTGATCAGAAGGTTCCAGGTTCGATATCAGTCTTGTGATATAAATTTGTACCTTTAGCCCGCTGACAACTCATGGCTAAACGGAGCGATCTATTTCCTACTCTTTTGCCCAGCCACAAGTTTTAAAAGTTTTGAAACTTTGCTGACATTGAGAATTCCCTTCTGGAAATAAAATGGATCAGTGCTCCTTCGGTAAAGCGTTCGCTAGGGAATTCCACAGGTTCCGTGTTCGATACCAGTACTCCACCATCCAGCGTATACTCATGTATTGGACTGACTGTAGAACAGCAAGGGCTATCCGACCAGTTGGATGAACCGCCTGGGAGAAATTGGCTGGTCTAGCGAAAAAGGAGCTAGTCACTTTTGGTGCTCAGCTGATACCGACATAACATTCATCTTCATTTGATTTTTTAATGACTTCAGATTGATCTTCACTTGATTTCTTACTGATTAGATGGTTCGTTTAGCAAGATTTGACCAATTCTTGATTCATCTTAGTTTCAGATCAAATATGGTTTCAGTCTAGGATATCGTTAAAAGAGCACTCAACCCACCAAATTCTTTTGAAAATGAACTTCTTCTGCCTCCATCTCCTCAAGAATTGCTACGGTGTCCCATCCACGGAAATTCGAAGGAGGGAATATATCTGATTTCGGGCTGTCACCGAAATACACAACCTTGAATGAAAAAAAAATGAAAAGTCGAAAATAAACAGAACAGAAAACTTTGAGTAGAAAACGAATAGAGAAACGAGATCCCATTTCTACTTTGTTAAGAAACCAAAACCCTATGTTCGACCCCCGCTTATTCCCGGTTCTCTGCCCTCTATCTGTCCACTTAGCAGTTGAAGGGTACCTGGGGTAAGGCTGGGCGTAAAGGTGGGCGTAAAGGTGGGCGTAAAGGTGGGCGAGGAAAGGAACTGGCCACCCTACCGAATGATGGGATGGCTTAGGGCGGTACCGCTCTAACAAAGACCTCATGACTGTCGTATGGAGTTTCAAACCCGAGTCAATTCTTCTTTATTGAGTCGATCTTCGGCATCGGTGGGAATTGCTAAACCCTGTTATAAACGCAATGTTAGTTCTCATATGAATACCTCTTTGATCAATCTTCAACACCAAAGGATAAATACACAATCCTTTAACGACTTTAAAGACAGTTCTTCCCTTAATGATTTTGCTTCTTTGATTTTCAAAGGTGCATCTTGATTCATTGATCAATTAAAATCAAAATTTCTCCTTCCTTTCATAAACTATGAACATTTGCTTCCATCTCTTAACATTACGATTTGCTATTGCAGTTAAGTTTATCATTGGTAAATGAAAATGCAATCACTTGTTTTCCTTAGTATTTTACAAATGAACATTGTGATTAAGTATTCCTTGGTTAACCTTATATTTCAATTTCAGTTCTCAAGGGAGGCCCTCTTGTCAATCAGCTCCAACTAAAGGGCAACCCTCCTGAATTGGATCTAATAGAATCAATTACGAAATTGCATCAAATATATATACATATATAAATATAAATATATACACATAAATATATAGTTATATATATATATAAAGAAAGAGAAAAATGTGAACAATAATTCCAGTAAACAAGTGAATTAGCAATTCAGAGCAAAGCCAATACCTTGATGTTCTGTTTTTTTAAAATTCTTTTGGCTTCTTGTTCGAAAGTAATTGCATTTCCTTGTGCATAACATTTGTGCATTTCAAGTTTTTCACAAACACCGTCAAGTGAACCATTAACTTTATGAAAAATAGCAAGAATCGAAAAAGTATGAGTAACAAAAGAGTAAACTGTGCAAAGAGCTGTCGTCGGAAAAGAGCAAAGGTTGTAAAAAATTAATTAATTCATGCACAGAGTTCTTCAACCAACTTTCTCAAAAGGCTATGCACTTCATGCCAGAAACGGACAGAAATCTTTTTCTTACCGAGGGGATCAAGTGTGGAATAGCCTTTCTCCCACTACCAAACAAGCTCTGTTTCTGAATAAATTCAAACATTAGATTCAAGATTAAGTTCTCTTTTATTTATTCATCTTCTATTTATTGCATATATTTATATTCCTCTTTTTATTTTCGTTAACTATGAACATTTATTTCACGCTCTTAGCATTTTCTTTTCTATTGCAATTAAGTTATCGTAATTTATTCAACATTTTAATTTAGCAATTTAGTTAACTCTAAATAGATTTTAATCAATGTTCTCACGTGGAAGGCCTCTTGAAAATCTTCTCCGGCTGAAGGGCTACCCTCCTTAATCAAATCAAAATGAATGAAATGAACTGTTTGGACCACATTGCGAAATTGATACCAATAAAAAAGAAGGGGAAAAATATGTGCTCAGAAGCAGAAAGGAGATATGGAATGGCAACTTGAAATTGAAACAACAACCTGTATTCTTGAAAGGGCGTTCATTTGGCTTTGCGAAGAAGAAATCTATGAAAAACAAGAATGGTTTGAGAAATTATTAATTGGAGCTATTATGATGTACAGTTTTCAGACCTTCAATAGTAAAAAATGAACTGACTCTAATTAATTTGAGGGCGATAAAAACACCAAATTTAAATGGGGAAAAAGACAGAGGTGTATAAGATATCTGCAGGAAGACAGACGTATTCGTAAGAAGAGGAAGGCTGCTATGAATAAAACCCGTTGCATGATGAAATCGTTTGTAGAAAGATAAGATAAATGAGAAATTGTCAGAGGGGAAAGAGGAGGAGAAGAAAACCTCAATTTGCCATTTATACTTTTGATACTTTTTTCATTCATAATTAGCAACACATCATGTATTTCATATTCAAGTCGAATAAGGCTATTCTCGTCTCTCTTATATTCACGCTTCAAAGACCAAGCTAATTGCAGACCGTCTTGATTTTAGAGAGAAAGACACTTTATACGAGAGTAACAATATTTATTGTGTTTTCAATGTGGGAAGAGCCATTTAGCATCCTTCCTTTTTCCAACCTTTGATATCTAAACTGTATTTGTACACATTCTTGGAAGTGATGACGTACAAATTCATTACAGAAGGGAGGGGTAAAGGATTTGCAATCATAAGAACCACTTAGAACCCAAATAAACCCATAAGTTTACAAACAATTACGATAGTTTGCATTCCATAACAAATCTCCGATCTAAGTTTAACAATTTTGGTTGGATACAGATGCTCATCCAAAGACTGTTTGTAAATCAAAGATCACGATGGAAATCTGAAAATTTACACATTAATATATCATATATAAAGCATATCTACTACAGAATGACAATATCAATAGAAAAGGAATGGATTTAAAACAAAAAGACAAGCGATGTATTTCAGCGGTAAAATGCAAAAACGAGGTCATTTATCAATGGGATATTGTCTCCTCACCTGGTTTCTTTGCATTAGTGATGACGAAGTCCAAATGTTCCAGCCAGTCTTCTCTAAATTTACGAATAATTGTCGATCAGTTAATCAATTCGAGGCTAACATCGTTGTTAATATTTTAATCGAATAATGTTGAGGAAGGCCGTGGCGACCTATACAAAGGCCCGAAAAAGGAAGAAAGAAAAAAGCGAAAGGCTAAGAGAGGGAGATAAGATCTAGTTTATTGATCTTATATTTGAAAGATGGCAAGTTGTAGGATTTGGGAAAGGAAGAAGGTAAGACGTGCCATAAATTGCATGTCCTTGGGATTGAAGGATGATGTTAATAAAATGATTGATCTCATTATTTGGTATGTCTGCATTTTCAATCACTTTCCAAAATCCATAACAATGAATGAATGACAAATTTGATAATGACATGGGCATTAGATTGACATATACAGCGAGAAAATACCGGACTTTAAAGTTCGCTAGAACTGGTTCTAAAAAACCAGATCAGTTACGAACAGGAACCGTCCATCACGAGCTGAGAACAAATGTCTATAAACATGTCTCTTGCCATTCTGCTTCGGCCCTGTTTGCTTTGCTGGTACGAGTCCTGTTTGCTGCAGTGTTTCGTTTAATGGGTCAGTTGAATACGTTCGTTACCGTTATTCATTCTCTGATTCGAGCTGCAGAAAGTGAGCTCAAAAACATGACAAATTTTCAGGAACCTTCCACCTTGTAGAAACTCTAAAAACTTTCAGGTTTTAATAGATCTCTTCGATTTTGCACAGAAAAGATGAGACAAACCTACGCGACAATGAAGATGCTTTCAACTGACACAAATCAGAAAGCGGAAGTCGGATAATGGCCACAACATGGTAGTGGAATTTGTACCAAGGTGCAGATCGAAACGCGCCTGAGAAAGAACGATTGGCGTTTATGGTTGGTTGCTTGTTTCAACCAATCATTGCTCATCATCACCCGTAGCATGATTACTGTCACTATTATTGTTATCCAGCATTTTCCTCCCACTGCAGGGAATATGCTTCAGCATTTCTTGACCATCAAAATCTATCTTGTGCCCTCTGGTACCAAATTGCTGTTCCCACAAATCTTGTGATGTCATCGATCCGTCTCACACATTGCCGGCCTTTGTTTCTTTTCCTAACCAGGGTCTCCATGCTGTTAGTCTTAGCGTCAATCTATTGTCATTTCTTCTTGTAAAGTGTCCTGCCCACGTCCGTTTTTGCAGTCTTACTGATTTAATGATGTCATATACTTTGGTTTGATTTCTAATCCAGTCAGTTCTTTTTTGTCTCTCAGGGTAACATGATTAGTGAGTCTAATAAAAAAATCAGTCGTCGGTCTAATCAAGAAATGGTCGATTGTAAAGTTTCGTCCGATTTCAAACCCCTACCACGCTGCACCAGTTACCAAAAAAGCAAACATCAGCTGCACCGAAAAGGGTGCGTCTCGAAAAAAGGGTGAGACAAGGGTGGAAAAAGGATGGAAAAGGGTGGAACAAGGGTGGAAGAAGGATGGAAAAGGGTGGGACAAGGGTGGAAGAAGGATGGAAAAGGGTGGGACAAGGTTGGAAGAAGGATGGAAAAGGGTGAGACAAGGGTGGAAGAAGGATGGAAAAGGGTGGGACAAGGGCCAGTAACCTGAATGGTGCTAGTAAAGAATTAAATCTACATTCAAGAGCATTATTGAAGTTAAATAAAAAGATGCAGACGTAATGAAATGCAAAAGTAATTAAAGGGTAAACTGTAATTGATTAAAAGATAAAAGAATGATCTCATGAAATGACTGTATATGGAAAGGAAGCAGAAGCATACCCTAGAGCATATTTCATCAGAAACTTTGTGTAATCGACATGGGATTGCGTAATCAGGAAGGTCAATTTCCCTTCTTTTCTTAACAATTTCAACCAGTCAATTACATCGCTGGGACATTTTTTCACATATTTTTCAGGATTTTCTCTTATTGTTGAGAAAAAATATCCCCGATGCTCTGAAACGAAAGACAAAAATAAAATCAAAAAGGAGAATGAAAAAGGAAAACAAAAACAAATATAAAACAATTTCATTAACTAGACAGAGACTTTTTCCATGAATATGAGAAAGAATAATAATTTTTGTAATGTCAAAGAAATTTAGTGATGGCAATAGCAATTTGTGAAAATCCACCTGAAAAGCATTTTGGCCCAAAGCTGTTTGAGAGGGCATCCATCATATCTGGCCAGAACTTATACTCTGTTTGTCTTCCTTGCTGAAAAAAGACTGCTAGCATTAAAGAAAACGGGAAAAAATGAAGAAACTGTTGAAAAATTCTTGATTTACATATCAACAAATTTATGAAAGAAATTTAGGGTAGAAATTGTACTTTCAGGGCTCTGTTTCCATGAAGATAGAAACTTTTTTAGAATTCAAATGACTAGCTTTTATCATAGAGAGAAATTAGTTTCACCTATTAAATGATTTTTTGAAACCTTGAATGACTAGAATCAATTTACTTACAAGATCATCTACCAGATCAACAAGTCTTGCACACAACACCCCCACAGGCATGTCAAAGAAGTTTTCAAAACACTTGAAGTTTGCTAGAACAAAGATGAATTATTTGAATATTCTCAGCTCTTTAAGAAAAACCGTAGAAATTAGTAAACATCCAAAAAAGCTCAAAATTGCTTACCTCTGCATCAGCTGAAAATCTATTCAGAGTGACAATGCCAAAGTGTGGTGTAGTTGGCAAGTGAGAGGCAAATTTAATTTGTGAAATTACGCAAACTGTGAAACTCATGTCTAAGTAAACTCCTTAGTGATTGAACAACTACCTTAGGGGGGGGGAGGGGGGGGGGTTTAGTGAGTTATATTGAGGAAAGTCCATGGTGGCCTATACAAAGTCCTAACAACGGAAGCAAGAGGAGAGCGAGAAATCACAATCAACTTGATTTGACAAAGAAATGATTCCTTCATATTTTACAATGCACAAACATGGAAACAATCACTACCATAACTATTTCAATTGACTTTGTTAAGTTCTTTGCTTTCAGATACATAGCATAATCAACCTTGGGTGTAGCAGAAACCACAGACATGGCTCTGAATTTTCTATGCAGAAGCTGATTTACATGGCATAAGATACCATTTTCTTCCTAACTGATAGTAATTTTTTGTGAACAGTTCAGGACTGGAAAACAAAAAAACCTGGTGTGTGAGTTCCCAAGCCTGGGCCACTACATTCATAATCTGAAAAAAACTGTCTTGCATACTTGGTTTCAAGCTTATAACAAACCAGAGACAGAGCTCTGAGTTTTTGCGAGGGAAGTGGACTTTATGAGGTGGTTTCCCATTGCTTTCCTCTCCAATGGTGTTTTATTGTGACAAGTGCAGGATTATAACCCACAGCCCCTGCGTCATGAGTCCACACACTTAACCACTACACCACAGCACCATCTGCAAGGTTGATGCCAAATCTAGTTAGATAAAAAATTATCAAATCGGGAAAAAAATCTAACCTCCATGATGTACAGTGCTTTTTAGTTCATTGAAGTATTTCCATTTCCTTTCTTTCCCATAAAATGATTCAATTTCTTCATCAGACATTTCATTCATGCCATGACATGCTCTGAAATAAATATTGTCAGAAGTTGATGAGGTAATCTGTACTTTCACACTATTAAAAGCATTTCACACCATTGTTAAAAAGTATTCGGCTGAGATGAACAAAAGTAATTTGAAAAATTTACAATGCTCTTGAAGATCAAATATAAAAGTCTAGAGAATGAAAGCATTGCACGAAAGCTTACATGAAAAGGATGAGAAAGTACCTTAGAATAAAACCGTGATTGTCTAATTTGACAAAGTTGCCCGTCTTCACTTCAAATGTCAGGCCCCTAAGACTAAAGAAAACGACAAACATTAATTTACTTTTAAATGCTTTTCAGGCATTTACCAATTAACTATAAGTTGCAAGACTTTGGGGTCTAGCATCAAGCCAGGTCCACTTCTTCCAGATACTCATGCATTCTTCCTAACATCTAAAAGAGGTGTATGGAACCTGGAGAAACAAGCATTATAATGACAGGATCCAACATCCGTTGTGTAAGAAGTAAAGACGCTGGATCCAAGTTATTGCGTAGTGCTATTCCCCACTCCCTTCATAACAATCCTACAATTCAAAATCTGATTTTAGCATGTCTCATTAAAGTGTATTATTTCTCACATAAGGCAGTCTAAGAACTGATGAAACTGCTAAGAATATAAATCAATCATTATTAACATTGTGTTGACTCCTATTTAGGACAATGTGATTGACATTAATCTTATTTCCTTGCGCTGCATGCTGTGAGCACCTTTCTACCATAAGATTGATTCTACCTTTTCACTAGATTGATGTTACTTGTAATTTCTTAATGTTGTGAAAGGCACTGAAGTCTCTATTCTCTCTGGATATTCTCATTTATATTTGACAGAAAAATGTAGAGATATGAGCACAAGAAATCAATCTAATATATTATAACAAAATAAAGCAGTTTCAGGCATTGTCCCAAATTACCCTGGGATTTCCAAATTTTCCCATGCCCTAAAACCGTCTAGTTTACCATAAAGAGCCTTGAGAGACCATGATTGTAAAACAGTTTTCGGTACTTTCTTCTCATCATGATCATACTTTGTGAGCATTGGCGTACCGGGATATTTTATTATTCATAAAATCAGGCATTTTGTTGGTTAAAGGTAGCAGGAAGGGATTCACTGCATATTTCTTAAATGAGATCCAGACTAATAAAATAGTACTTTTCATGAGGTGAAATGATACAATGCAAAGAATAAGCATAAAAGTAATCAACCAGGTATGTCGTCCGCATGCTAATGCTATGGACCAAGTGGTGATTGCATAGTCTCTTACGCCAGAAGCCACACAGCCTCTGAGTAAGTGCCTGAACAATAAGTTATCCTCAGGCATAAATCTCAAATATCTTCCAAATTAGACAAAACTAGCAAGGAAAGAAATGATCAAGCTGGCATCTCACCTGAAATCTTCATATTTCAAAAAATCCTCATCTAGCAAACTTTTGTCATAACCAATTTTTAGAACAAGATACTTGGCAAAACTGTGGTATATTAGCTGGGGAAAAAATAGAATAAGTAAGCAATCAATCTATTTTATCCGTTAAGTAAATAAGATAAATTTCTGATCTGTTTTGTCTTTCTTGTTACAAGAAAACTAATAATAATTATAATGATAATAATAGCAAATATTTAACAGATCCATTACAGATGAGAGTTACAATACATATTGCTTTTGTTGAAAAACTATTAAAACAAAAAGGGGTTTGCAATGCTTTTGAAAAATTACGAAAATTGAAAAATTACTGAGTACTGCAAGCATCTTAACTATTCATGCTACAAAAGTCTAGGATCAGTATTGATTTTCGTTACTGTTGGGAATCGCAAGACATGCATGAAATTTACAGAACGATGATGATACTTGGTATTCAACAAATGCACTTTAAGAAAAATCTAATGAGTAGATGAAAGAAAAAGGAAGAATGAATGTACGAATAGAAGAACGAATGAAATATTGACAAATGAAGAAATGAATGGATGAATAATGTTAAAATGAATGAAGGAATGGATGTGTCAATAAATACACCAACAAATGTACGCAGGAATGTGCAAACGAACGTATGGACAAACGAACGGATGAATGTACGAAAGTGAGAACGAATCGTTGTGGACATTGATGCATTCATGGATGTATGAATGATCATACGAATGGATGATGTAAAACGAAAGCTGATACATTTACAAGTAGAGGTGCTTGATCTGAGCATTACTTTAAACAATTCTTCGACGTGATATTGAACAATTGTATGATCCATATCGAATCCAATGCAATCGTAATCATTGAGACAAAATAGCTCCCCATTTTTTTCCTCTTCGACATCTCTTTTGCTTTCTTTTTGATCTCTCGTCGTTTCAGTTGCCATTTTGAATCAGCCAAGTGGTTGTTGCTATTCTGCGGCCTCTCTTTCGACAACGGGGAGTTGATTTCTACTCATTTGCACAAGGTGATTCGGCTGGGGGCTGATTGCAAGTTTATTGCGAGTTGATTGCACATCGATTGCAGGTGAATTGCGCGTCGATCGCACGTCGATTGGTGTTTAAAGCTGCTTTTTCACGATGCCAAAACGCAAGGTAATTATTTCGCATCTTAGTGCAAACTCCAAGCAGCATGTGTCCTCGCTTTCATGTTGAAGGAGCTCGAAATGGAGGAAGCAATGAAAACCTCAGCTTTTTAAGAAAATGATGACAGATGAAGCTGAAAAACATTACCAAATAATTATCAAATGAAAAATAGATAAAACACTTACTTCTTGCGATCTTTATCATGCCATCAACACGATGGCAATAATGGTCAATTGTTTGAGAACTATTTTGGGTTCCAAAGCTCAAAGGATCATTTTCTCTCCAAATGGAAAGAAATGCTGCCAAAATGATATTATAAGAATCCCATTGATAATAAATCGAGTGCATTATTCTCAGGGAACATACAGCAATGATGCTTCCAGTCAAAAGAGGGTAAGAGAAGATGGCAACAAAGATAATGAAGATGCGGTATTCTTCTTGATACGTTCTGTTCTTTTTAAAAACGATTTTTTGCAAGAAGATAAAATGAGCTTGTCATTGTTAGCAAAAAGTAAGAAGATTTATAAGCGATGTATCGAAAATTTTATCTGTGAAGTACAAGATAGTAACAGAAGGTTTTTAGGAATCACCAGTTTCAAGATGTGCACATAAAATTGGTCCCAAAAAGCTGTTGTTTGATTCACCCCCCATGAACGATTCTTGCGTTGTAGTCTTATTTAGCGTGCAGAGAACACGGAGTCAGAGAGACGACGATTCATGCTGTTGTGTTTGAATGACTGAATTATTGAAATTATATATAGGTTTATATAGACAAATAAAAAAGAGCTAAAATTACCAAACGCATCGGTTTAGAATAGGAGCAGAAGGGTTGGTTGGTAATGACGCAAGTAGATGAATAGGTGATTAGTTGATGGAAAGTAGGACAGGAAGCAACAATTGATTGAATTATTAGAATTGGATAGTTAAGCAAAATTGCAATGGCGGCATAGATAGAAAATATGAGGGTAAAAAAGCTGAGTCACTACAGGCTCTTATTTTTGGGCATCATTTGGTAAGCAAGGTCAACGTCACAGGAATGCTGTTTTTGCAAGAGTAGGGTAGAGAATAAGCAAGAAAGGAGGAAGGTGCCCTTGATAAGAAAGAATGGAGAAGGATTATCCGCACTGGCAACCCCGAAAAATGGGAATGAAGCTGTAGAAGAAGAAGAAGAAGAAGGGTAGAGAATAGGCAAGGAATAAAAAAGAATGGTCTGAGGCAAAGGAAGTCAGAATCAGAGAATGTAATGATAGTAGTGGATATGCAATAGCAGACAAGTTTTGAATATTATGTAATCAAGTTCAAATCAAACTTCCTAGTGTGATTGATTGATCAATTGTATGTTGATTGATTGATTTGATGTTGATTGATTGATTTGATGTTTGTTTATAAGTTGATTAATCGATTGATTGATTAATTGATTGAATATTTGATTGTGAGTTGGTTGTATTGATGCATTTTTTCCATCATGTACCATTTGTAGAAACCAAGCAATGATGGAGAACAAGAATGTGGTTCCCTGAAAACAGTAACCGTTGATGGAAGGTATTAGCATGCCTCTTAACTCATTTTCCATTGTTTTTTATGGTACCTTGCTTCTCCTCCTGTAATAAGTGCATAGAAAGAAAAGAAGACTGCATAGAAATGGAGAATCATTTTAAAACTTCTGACAAAGGTTTTTAAAAAGCCACTCAACCAGGAAGTAAGATCAATATTTTGAATATGCCATGCCTGTTGTACCAAACTGTATTTTCATCATTTGCATTTAGCCACCTGTTACTCCCACCAGATGTTACCTCATCATTATCATCATTTCCCGTCATTGTATCAGTCGTCTGATGCACCTTGCACGAGTCAGCCTCCCCTGCTAGGTGCGATGGATTGTCATCCGTGCTAACCTTCTCCCAATATTATATATTGTATAAGATCAATATTTCATTTGCTCAAGCTAATGAAGTCACAAAGTTATGATATCATGTTGCTCTATGGATACGATACTCTCTGCAATGCGGAGAATTGAAGCAACTTTGCCATGAAAACCTGGCTAATCATCTCATCTTGATCCCCATGCCATGGCAAGGATTTGATCGTTCACACTGAGCCGATGATAGCAAGGATGCAGCACAGAACTTGGCGTTTTTGGTGTTCTGGTCTCGCACAGTAAAACCTCTTTGGCCATGAAACAATATTGCATGACTCGAAAATAGGAACTTTTTTTCCACAAGAGCGTCAGAACTGATCAAGTTTTTACACGAGCTTGATCAGATTAGGATTTGAATTTCCAAAGCTCCTTCCTTCGCATTTTTCTGGGAATCGCAGCCTAATGATGAATCAAACAAGCATAAAACAATAGAAACAGCAACTGAAGTGAAAGAAAAATGGAGGCAGAGCTTTCTTGATTCTTTCTTGTATATATATCATCAGACAGTGACGAGTGCCTTTGCACGAAACTCAGAGTAACAGAGAATCGGTCTTTTCCTTTTCTGCATTTCTGCTATCAACGCTCTCTACTTTGTACATAGAGCACCATATGTATATATATATAAATATATATATATATATATCACATAGAGGGTGCTGTCTTCACCACCATATGCCTCCATTTTTCTTTCACTTCAGTTGCTGTTTCTATTGTTTTATGTTTGTTTGATTCTTCATTAGGCTGCGATTCCCAGAAAAATGTGAAGGAAGGAGCTTTGGAAATTTAAATCCTAATCTGATCAAGCTCGTGTAAAAATTTCATCGGTATATATATACATATCACATAGAGGATGCTGTCTTCACCACCATATGGTGCTCTATGTACAAAGTAGAGAACGTTGATAGCAGAAATGCAGAAAAGGAAAAGACCGATTCTCTGTTACTCTGAGTTTCGTGCGAAGGCACTCATCAGACAGACTATAACTGAAACACATTCCGAATGGCATTGATTTTGAAATAAGCGAATGGGTTAAAAATAGGGTGAGAGTTTTAAAATCAATGTACCTGCTTTTCTTGGCCGTTTTTAAATTTCTCATTAACGCAACGGTTTTAATTGTTTTTTTTAACAGAAAAAGTAGCCTTAAGATTGTTTCTTGGAATTGTGCAGGACTTAGAGCAATGGTCAAGGTAAATTGGTTCTCATGATAGATTTCTACTGCCAATATTTTTTCTCTACAAAAGTTAGCAAAAGTTAGCCACTCTCTTTGCATGAAATGCATTTGTGGTACCAGTCACAAGACTAGGTAAATGTGAAGTGTTGGTAGCAGGCAGAACTTGTAACTGTAAAATAAGGTGCCCTTATGCTAAATCATACAAACTGCAGAAGTATATTGATGCTCATCTCCACCAGCCAACCAAGTGAGGTTGCTGTTTTTAGTGAGTTATGTTGGGGAAAGGCCATGGTGGCTTATACAAAGCCCCAACAAAGGAAGAAGGAAAAAGTGACAGGTTAAGAGGAGAGAGGGGTCAGGTGAAGTTTATTGATCTTAGATTTAGAAGATGACAAGTTTTAAGATTCAGGAAGGCCAAAAATTGCCAGCAAATAGTTGTAGCAAGAAAAAGATAATTTTTTGCCAATGCCTCAAGCTTTTCACGTGTCACGTTCACAAACAGCTTGAATAACCTCTTAGAATGTTTGTTGGTTTGAGGATATTGATAGGCTATGTGGATTTTTGTTATTTTTAGAAAGGCGGTCTTGATTATTTGAAAGAAGAAGATGCAGATATTGTATGTTTCCAAGAAACAAAATGTACTGAGAAGGAATGCCCTCCAGAGGTGCGTATCATCACAAAACTCATCACTATCATTTTGTTGAGTGAATTTATTAAATAAAAAGGCGTTAATCTTGTAGAGAAGGGTACCTGCATTACTTTGTCCCTTTAACCATATCCTTGGTTGGGCAAAATCATGCTTCTGCTTTGATGTTCAGTATTTCGTAATTGTTTTTGTATGTATCATTTTCACACACATAATTATCAAATTCAATGCCCCGGCAACTCCCGTGAAGCTGTTGGTGCCCAAGCAGTATCAACACTCGTCGTTCCCTTAGATCCACTTGGATAGGGGACGCTCGCTGAATGGATAACAGCTTGTCTTGCATACACCCTGTCCAGGCTATGTAGCTCCACTGGGGAGGACACTTCAGTGCTACTCCATTGTCTCACATAGAGGGAAAAATGCAGATGATGAATTATTAAATGTAGCTTATCAGAATTTCAATTGATGATTAGAATGTAATCAGGTATTTGGTGTGGTGGTTAAAGCACAGGCTGATAATGCTAACACCCATGGTTGGCTTCACACTGATACATGCTGCTGAATACACATCACATTTTATCCAGCATTAGATGGGTACTTGACATCAAACCAGGGGTAAAATTCAATGACAGTAAGAACTAGCCACTCTACCTCACAATGTAGAGCTGAGGACGGTATCTCTAGCAATTTCTTCCCTGGGACTTACTTGTAATATCTGAATCTTAGTGCCCTTTCTTGTGCAGGTGAATACATTCAAGAAAGGATTGAATACAATAGTGCAAAACTCATCAAAGCCAAAATACCAAATGTACTATTTGTCTGCTGAGAAAAAGGGCTATAGTGGCACTGCGTGAGTAATTAAAACACCCAGATATCTTTCTCTTTATTTCTACTTTAGTTGCCATCTCTTTATTCAATGTTTCCCTTGTTCTCTAAATATAACGTGAGAGGAATTCACCCAACATTCTGTAGTTGCCCTTATTTATTTGCTCTCCAGCCGATCTTCCATCCACATTCAAACTTCTCTGATTTGGTATTTCAGACCTTTCATTGGAAACCTAGATTTTATTGTGGAATTGTTTTTGTTTGTGCTTCAGTTGTTCTATATTGCAATACACACAACTCAAACCTAGTTTGCTTCTGATTGTTGAATTCATGGGCACTTAATTTGAAAGCAATTAATGGTTATTAGGTAGGAGAGATATTAGATATCCCTGTATAACTCAACTCGTTAATGCCCTTTCAAAGCTTCACTGCCTACTCCACAAACTCTATCCCACAGATCATCGTTCTTCCCAATAACATGCAATTTATGGAACATCTTGCCTTTTTCTTCCTTTCCCAAATCCTACATCTTGCCCTCTTACAAGTCCAAGATAAATAAACTTGATCTTATCTTCCTCTCCTCTTAGCCTTTTTCTTTCTTCTTTTGTTGGGGCTTTGTATAGGCCACCATGGCCTTTCCCCAACATAACTCATTAAAAAAAGAAATAAGAATATTTGAAAACTTTGCTGCAACGTTTCTTCTCCTTTTGTGTCAGTTCTTGTATACACTGGATGTGTCTTTCTAGAACTTTAAGTATCATCATGCATCAAGTCATTCACAGAGCACTTTTGATAGTAATAATTTTATTTGATTATTCAAGGTTATGGACCAAAACAAAGCCACAAAAGATTACATATGGCCTAGGTAATTCATTGCTCTTAATTGATTCAAGTATGCTTACTGATATCTGGTATGTTCTTAGAAATATAAATATTTGTATTAGTTTTGCAGAAGCTAAGCTTAGTAACAGAGTTATGCAGCTCGCTATCTGGCATGCATCTGACTTTGAACCACCAGATGGTCAGGTCAGGTCAGGTCAGGTCAGGTCAGGTCAGGTCAGGTCAGGTCGGGTCGCGTCACGCCCGAAGCCTTGCGGCCGTTGGGGCACTGGTTCTATCTTCTTCCATTTTTTTTCTATCCTCCGCCATCCCTACTCAGACCTCTACAGGCTAATGCACCCATATCCTCACATCCCCTATCCAGCTCTGTGGTCAACCCTTCGTCCTCGTCTTCCCTGTACCCCCTGCCATGCATCACCGTATGAGCAAGTGTTCCTGGCCTCTTTTTCTCATGCCCAAGCCAAAGTACCATATTTATTCGAGTATAACGCGAACGCGTGTAAAACGCGCACCCTGAATTTGCGATTAAATACTGGTGTAGAATTTTTCTTCCTCAGAACAAGGATTGCAAATGGCAAACATTGTTGAACATGCGCGGCCATGAGAGAAATAACTTATTAACAGCGTAAACTAAGAGCACAGTACCGAAATGAAATTCTCGATATTATCTAAAATTCTTCAAAGTCGGATTCATCCCCAGATGAACCAAAGACCTGTTCTCATTCTACCCTTGTTTATAACGCGCACCCCTAACTTGAGTTCTTTTTTAGGTAGAAAATTTTGAGCGTTATACTCGAATGAATACGGTAACTTCCTCCTCTTCACTGAATCAAGCAGGAGTTTGAACTGTCAGGTGTCTAAAAAAGTGTGAAGTAAGAGTTTGAAATGACCTGGTTTGGTTCTCATGTCTTCCCCTGGAAATAAACTATTTATACCTGTTTCAATAATCTGATGTTGAAAGGCGTTTTTTCCATTCAGGTATAAAAAAACATGACAGCGAGGGTCGCTTGATTACTGCAGAGTACGAAAAATTCTACCTCGTCACATCATGTATGTATCACCTTATCTTCTGGAACACCAGAAAATCCAGTTTCAAAGGGGTCCCAGTAAGGATGGATGGATTTCCCTAGGGTGCACCTAAACCTTCGATTGGATTCTTCAATTTGTTTGTTACCCCTGTATGGGACTGTTTTACATCACATCCTGCCAACCCCTTCCTTTCAAACAGATCAGCTTGCTATTATCATAAGCCCAGGCTCTGCATCGATGGTGAATTCTGTTATTTGTTTTGCTTGCTTTAGAGTTCTGCTCATTAAATATGATGTTTATGCAGCACGGCATATATCACTCAGGGTTTATCTTGAGAAATTATGTTAAGAAGTCCACAGAATTTTAATATCCTCCTTGCATTTTCATTTCTTATCCATGGAATAAGGACACCACAATGATTATTCTGTGTGCTATTGCAGCCTGTTTGAGACGTGAAATGCTCCAATAAGGCTGTTAATTGATATCTCTGCAAGGCAAATCACATCCTTTAAAGGTGGCAGATACTTGTCGAAGATTAAATGACTCTTGCGTTTCGTTTTCAGATGTTCCAAACTCAGGCAAGGGGCTAGTCAAGTGAGGCATATTTTACTTCCAGCCTGCAAATCTCTCAATACTGCTAACTATTGTTTTGACCTTTTATATTCAAAACATTTTGAAAATCAGACTGGGTCACTTAAGCATTAGGGAACAGTACTTTGCATCAGCAAAAGGTTTAAAAAATAAATGCACTTTTACCTCACCTTCCCTGAGAATATTGCTGTAATTTTTCCTGAAAGATTAAACACTGTTATGGTTTATGCAAAGCTGTCTTAGTGACATCCAGTGGTAAATGTTGCCTTGATAATTCAAAGCTCTGTGTTACGGTGTTTTGTTGTGTGTCCGTGTTGCACACCCGTCCTATCGTCAATAGTCTGGTCCCGCTTCCACCTTAACTGTTACGTGGTGTCTGGCATCGTCAGCTCTCTGTGATTTTAGGAGTTAGGGAATCAAGAGGTGCACTTAGTTACATTGAGGGAAAGGATCAGAACACTACTTGATAAGCATAGCTTCTCAGTCTCATAAACTGGTCCTTTTTTATTATCATTATTATTATAAAATTATTTCCCGTTGGTATACTTCATAGTTAAAAAGAAACTAATTTGGACAGAAGGTGGACAACGTTAAAAAAGTAAAGATTCAAATTTGCCGTTCTAGCGCTTAGCGCGATTACTCGGCACAGAAATGAGCACTATTGGTAATATAGTTTATCAATAAGTCCTAGGCCATGGTGGCCTATAGAAAGCCCCATTTTGGATAATCTAATTCATCAATAAGTCCCACGCCATGGTGGCCTATACAAAGCCCCATTCTTGATAATCTAATTTATCATTAAGTCTTACTCCTATGCATACGGGCGCCAGTTTTATGCGCATTGGTTAGTGGAAGATTTTTATAAATATCTTTCAAATCGATTGAATGACTTCACCATTATTGTGCAGGCTAGACTATCGTATGACGTGGGAGGATGAAATGAAGAAGTATTTGAAGAAGCTTGAAGAAACGAAGCCTGTGATATATTGTGGCGATTTGAATGTTGCGCACAACGAGATAGGTAAGCCTGGCCTATTTTTACCGATTATTGCATGGAATAGGTGGTGCAGTGGTGCAGTGGTGCAGTGGTCAGGCACGCGCACTCATAACACAGAGGTTGTGAGTTCGATTCCTCCATGTGTCACAATAAAAACACCATTGGTGAGGAAGGCAACTGGAAACCACCTCACGAAATCCCCTTCCCTAGAAGAAACTGAGAGCTCTGTCTCTGACGCCATTGATGAGGAAGGCAACGCACCTCGTAAAATCCACTTCCCTAGAAAAAACTCAGCCCTGTATCTGGTTTCTGCTACGCTCGAAATCGAGTATGCGACGCAGTTTTTTTTAATTGAATGGAACATGTGGAGGAATTTTAGACTCGAATCGACAGCAACAAGAACCAAATAAATTCATTTATTAGGAGTGATTCTGCAAAACCAAACTTGGTGCTCTGTTTTGTTGTTTTTACTCATATGATATATGCTTATTTATCCTTCTTATCAAAGATATCGCAAGACCGAAAAATAATGTAAAAAATCCCGGATTCACCAAGGAAGAGAGGCAGAGATTCTCAGAGCTCCTTGATGCAGGTTTCGTGGATTCGTATCGACATTTGTATCCTCAGACCGAAGGAACATACACATTTTGGTCATACCTTGGCAAAGCAAGGGCAGAAAACATTGGGTGGTAAGTAATATTATTAAAATACCTTATTTGCAGTGAAACGAATCAATTCTTGGCCACCTAAGATGGCACGAGTATTAAAACTATTTATTTATCTCATATTTTCACATTTAAACAGACATCCAGTCAGTTTTATTGATCATTTATTTTCACGTTTTCTTCCGCCTTACGGTACAAATTTCGTCATGTTTCAGTCACTATCTGACGTCTCATACTCTGATAGTTGTCGGGCGAAAATTTCGTCAGTACAGAAAAATTGCCTTAATAGTGAAAAAAAATGCGAGCACAATTCGTCAAAATGCGGAAAAAAATTCCAGACCCTGACGATCTTTCCCTTAGTCATCCATCAGAGGTCAGTCTGGAAAACTTATAGCCAAATGTGGATGGAACCGTGTTTGCTCGATAGTCCTAACGATTAAGTAAAGGAGCTACCAACAGTTGCAAGCTTTAAAACAAAGATCAAAACATTGATGGGTAAAAGCTGCAATTGCAAAATTTGTAAATAGCAAACCATCACGTTATGTAGCTTGTTTATTAATTATTTTTCTTTAGACGTAGTTGTAAATTACATTGTAAATAGTTGGTTTTAATTAGTTTTCATTCCACAAAACTATGTAAACACCAACTTTAAACGATGATTATGAATGAATGAATGCTTGTACCACATTTGCATCAATCACTCGCTGTCACACGTTTCGCACCGCATCTATGCGTGATGTTCATAGTCTTATTTGTGCCATTTCCCGAAGTTTCATGCTCTGATGACTGACAAACAAAAAGAACCTTCATAAGACGGATGCGATGCTGTACTTCTCCCCGCAACATCGAATCGTGCTCACCAAAATTACTCAAATAAACGTTCCTTCCTTTTTGTGGGAACACAAACAAGAACAACCGGGATGTCTCTTGTGAAATGGAACCTTCTGTTTTTTTTAGGGAGTTATATTGGGGAAAGGCCATGGTGGCTTATACAAAGCCCCAACAGAGGAAGAAAGAAGAAAGCGAAAGGCTAAGAGGAGGGAAAGATCAGATCAAGTTTATTGGTCTTAGATTTGAAGATGGCAAGTAAGATTCAGGAAAGCAAGAAGGCAAGACGTTCCATACATTGTATGTTCTTGGAATGAATGATGATTTGTGGGATAAAAATCGTGGAGTAATTAGCGAAACTTGAAAAGGGTCTGGAACTGCTTCAATAATTCCTCGTTAATCATGAAAAGTGATAATTTGAAATGAATGGACGTGGACTTTTGATAAAAGCGAAGTGTCATTTTGTGAATTACCAATGGAGTAAACGATTATCACATTGTTTATGAATTCCTTTACTCTTTACAGGCGGTTGGATTATTTCGTCCTTTCCAAATCCTTGATCAGTGACTTGTGTGACAGCACGACAAGACCCGCAGTGAAGGGGAGTGATCACTGCCCCGTCGTCCTTACAATGGCATTGTAGTTTGTAACTTCAACTCGTAAGTCGAAATTTATATCAACTGTTTGTGATTGTGGTAGTTATTATTTGCCTACATCGCTGCAGCCCTTTGAATGGCAGAGGGAGCCAAAACAGGAACATTTATCATCGTCAATTATAATTGCCACAGTATTGAAGCATATTTCAAGGGGCAATTCAGTAAACCAGGAAAAGTTTTCTTTCGAAATATTGTCAGAAAAGTCAAAGCACCTTCCCTCGCTGCTTTGGCGAATGAGGCGGCGCCTATTTCCGTTTCGTGACCCTTTGCGCTCCACAGCTGTGCAAGCACTGTGAACGCTACAGCGGGGTTGGAATGCGCTACAGCGGCGGTTTGTTATCTGGTAAAACTGTGCGTTTAACTCCCATGCCCTTTCCCAAAGTGCTGAATGCTAAGCATGGAAATAGCATGTGCCATTTCTCAGACCTTGGTATGACTGGACCGGGTATCGAACCCCGACCTACCGTGGCACAAGCATCCTACTACTGGGGTATCGATGCGGTTGGAAATCTTGTCACCGTGAAAACTGCTAACACACGAGTCATTATTCTCGAGAAGTTTCACAGTTATAAATGCTAATTCGCGATTGCAACCTTTCATCAACCTATTCTAAACATGATATAGAACTGGTGAATTAATGTTCGAATCATCAATAGTGGCAGTTATGTTGTTATCATAGCTATCCTTAACTAATCGTCTTCTTTGATGAGAGGGTACAATTAACCCACAGATTCATAATCATATCCGTATTGTTTTGTTGATAAAATGAGAAGTATTTCTCATCGTTTGATTTATTCTCGTTGCTTGAAATTGTTATCAAAGCAAACCGTATACAGCTTCCATGCTTCGTTGACTCCTTTACTTCTTTCTATAACGTTTGCACCACGACCTTTCTTTCTTTCATTGTGTCGATTATTTCCAACGCTTTTGGGCAGTCATCAAGTCTCACGACTTCATAATCAGCGGGCCTGTAGCCAAAAAGTTCACGCTGTTACATATTCACTTATTCAACATCTTCTAACGAATTGCATAAATGAATGACAATAATAATAATGATAACTTCAATTGTTTTGGGACGTTAGCCCATTCAGCAGTTCTAGTTTACAAGGAGCGTCCATCTACAAACACAATCATCTTCGTTTGAACGTATTTTTCTTGCTATTAATTTTTGATATATTTCCAATGGACACTGAGGAGCCTTTTGCTTATCAAACAGTTCTCGGATCCTTTCTCTCGATGTGACCACGCCTCGTGATTCCCACGCCTGGAATTACAGAGAGCTAACGACTGCCATATTCTAAGTGAAAGTTTAACTGAGGGTTGATTCGAACCACTGACCATAGGATCAGTGCGCGAGAATCTTACCAGTGAGCTATCCTGGTACTTTATAACCTCAAGGAACTGAACAATACCAAAAGAAAACACGACATACTTGAGAATGTCTTGACTCAATCTGCTCATTATATCTTCAAGAATATCTTTTCAGAAGTTAAGAAGACAACAAGGCATCAGCAATTATTATCGGGTCCATCTTAAAAGGATCAAAAGAAGGGAAAACTTGGAGGGAGAGAACCCACTGCAGATTTAATCCGACCTGGAAAATACCTTTTGATCATAAAAAGCCATTTAAGAAGTTCATTTTGCACCACATGATTTAAGTTGCTCTAGAATGATCTTGGAACGTGGCCTGATGACCTCGTGTTGGAGTCCTCGTTTTGACTGCGGCTGATCGGATGTCGATGCATTGTCGGGTTACGTTAAAGACTTTTAAATGGTACAAGCTACGTTCCTTCATCACTTTGTAAGAAATATGGGGGTTGAACACGGAGTGGTTTTAGTTGGCAAGCCCCCGTTTTCTGTGCATTCACAGTTGTGTTCCCATGCAAGGAAAGAAACAGAGAAGGGTGTTGGTTGCCACCCTGGGTCATTCCATCTCAAATCAACCAAGGATCTTAAAATTTCTAACCACTATGTCACAGATTTTGTTGATTTTTGTATATTATATATGTGCCTGTGAGACACGTATATAATATACAAAATTCAACAAAATCTGTGACATAGTGGTTACACCGATTGGTTGAATTGGGATGGAATTACCCCCCTATCAAATGAAGCTACTCTCAAGATATCAAGGCAAATTTGAGAAATGCACATAATCTGAAAACTTGCTTTCATTTTCATTCTGCTGCTCAATGTTACGCCAAAACTGGGCAGGAATTCAGCTCAATTGAAAATAATTGTGAAAAGATACGCAAATACTTTCCTTGGAAATCTGTTGAAGAGGATGAATTGCATCAAATCATTAAAACTGAATGAATTGCATCGCTATTTGCCAACAACAATACAAACTCTATTCCATCCACTAATTCGTTTTATTGCATACATATTAAATTTAGCAGCGAATGCATGTGTGTAAATGATCTGATAAAAAGGCAGCCACTTACTTCGTGAAAGCGTCCATGAATCTTCAAACAAGAAATGCAGTGACGAACATTTCAAGAAGAGCAATTGCGAATCAGGAGGGTCCAACTAAAAATGTCATGAAATTTAATTGTATTTCACAATGTGCTGACTAACGGGAGGAAGGATCCCTTGCCCGTTTTCGAAATTACATTAAGACGGGATAATAAGTAACTGTGAAATACAACGCAAAAGATTAACATGATGTTTAAAAGGCGTGCTTTCAAATTTTCCCTGAAACAACGTAAGTTGCATCAAGCAAATGGATCAACCCCGCTATATGATGTAATGTAATGTAATTGAATTTATACTGCGCCCTATATTGTACAATACTCTGCAGCGCCTACAACAGTAATATGGTATAATACTGTAGCAAATCATTCACAGTTAGGAAGACCGTGTAATGAATCTTCTTTTTAGTAAATTATGTTGAGGGAAGTCCATGGTGGCCTATACAAAGCCCCAACAAAGGCAGAAAGAAGAAAGTGAAAGGCTAAGAGAGAGAGAGCAGATCAAGTTTATTGGTCTTAGATTTGAAAGACGGCAAGTTGTAGGATTGAATGAGTTATGTCGAGGAAAGGCCAAGGTGGCCTATACAAAGCCCCAACAAAGGCAGAAAGAAGAAAGTGAAAGGCTAAGAGAGAGAGAGAGAGCAGATCAAGTTTATTGATCTTAGATTTGAAAGATGGCAAGTTGTAGGATTGAATGAGTTATGTCGAGGAAAGGCCATGGTGGCCTATACAAAGCCCCAACAAAGGAAGAAAGAAGAAAGCGAAAGGTTAAGAGGAGAGAGAGAGATCAGATCAAGTTTATTGATCTTAGATTTGAAAGATGGCAAGTTGTAAGATTCAGGAAAGCAAGAAGAAGGCAAGACGTTCAATAAATTGCATGTTCTTGGGATGAATGATGATTTGTGGGATAGTGTTCGTGAAGTAGGCAGTGAAACTTGGAAAGAGTGTGAATGAGTTGAGCTTCTTGTGGTTCTGACACGCCTCAGAGGAACAGGAATGATATCCCTGATCTCCTGAGGATGCAGTTACACCTGACACTGTACACCATGATAAGTTCTAAACATAGCGGAAATCAGAGGAATGGGTTTTGAAATTTGTCTTAAGACGTATTTCACGGGGTGGCTTTCCATTGCGTTCCTCACTGGTGGCGCTTTTGTTTTGAAAGGATTTCTAACTTTTATTCTAAATCTAGTCGTGCAATGGAGAGTTTATCCTTTTTAGGAAGTAAGCTCTGAAATAGCCTACCAGATGAATTAAAAACATAAAAACTTTTGCGTCATTTAAAAGGCAAATTAATGAATGGAAAAATAACTGCCACTGCAGGTTGAGTAGAAATTTATCAACCAGGTCGGGTTCCTTACGTAGTCTATTTATTCTCAATATGTATACTAGCTTTGTTTTTCTTCTTTTTTTATGTAAATAGATTATTATCTTTGTAGCTTCTGTAGTATTGTTTGTATAAATAGCAGGCCTTAATTAGCTCGGATATTAGCTACACATTTAGTTGGTATGAATTTACTGTAAATTGTTGAACAATAATGATAATAAATAAATAAACTTGATCTTATCTCTCTATCCTCTTAGCTGCTCGCTTTCTTCTTTCCTCCTATGTTGGGGCTTTGTATAGGCCACCATAGCCTTTCCTCAACATAACCCACTAAAAAAAATAATAATAATATCGACTAGCTAAAACGTGTATAATTCCCACGACATTGAATGAAAGATCTCTGCAAGAAACATGAGTTGTGAGAAGAGCTCTGAATAACAGGAGAAACGAATACCTGAAGGTTACTTTGCGAAGTTATCCATCGACCCCCGACTGCAAGTGTTGATATGACGTCATGCTTACTGGGTAATCGACTGGTCTTGCTTGCGTCGTCAAAACTGATTAGATCATCATCATCTTCCACTGAGTTCAAATACATTTCAACTGACGGAAAGAACGAATAACGTACAGCCAAACGAAGAAAAAAAAAGCAATGAGTTACCTGGGCGAAGAGATCTCTCGCTCATTTTATAGGTGATTCAGAGCTTTGGTGGGAGTTGCAGTACCCTACTTGACTTTTTTACACTGGGGGCTATTCCTGACTTAGATATTCCCACTTGTAAATTATATTAATTTGATTCATAGCCTTAACATGTTAAAACATATTATTTTTTTGCAAATAGAGCTCTACATGCGGCTACCGTTGCAGACCCTAGTTAGGTAAACATTCCGTAATTTTCACATATGGTTCATATCACCTCCATATCATCAACATGGCCCCCTCCCCAATCTCCCCCGTTCGTTACTCTTCCAGTTCTCAGTCGCAGCCCATAGTCTCATTTCGCTGCTCCACGGCCGGCTTGCACAAGGAATTTGAGCATATCGTTCCATTACAACTTGCCATCTTTCAAATCCAAGATCAATAAACTTGATCTGGTATCTCTCCCCTCTTAGCCTTTCGCTTTCTTCTTTCTTCCTTTGTTGAGGCATTGTATAGGCCACCATGGCCTTTCCCCAACATAAGTCACTAAAAAAAAAAATTCCTCCTTGATATCATGGGTAGACATTCGGACACTGAGAAGCTCTGTCTGTTCATCGAGTAGTTTCCAGGTCCTTACTCTCGATGTGACCACGCGTCGTGATTCATACACCTGGAATTATAGGGCGCTGGCGACTCTCCATATTCAAAGTGAAAATTTGGCAGACTGTGGATTCAAACCATTGACCATAGGGTCAGTGTGTAAGAATCTTGTCACTGAGCTATCCTGGCACTTTAACATTGCTTATCAACCCTAGTGAAGCTTCACTCGTGACTCTCCGTGGCCAATATTCCATTAGTAGTACTCCCCCGTTTCTCGTTGAACATTTCGATGGAAAACAACGAATTGAATTACCCCCATTATCGATGACGCAGTCAATTCCAACCCCTCCTGTCTCATCCATGCAATAATCAACCAGGGACTTCTTCTTTAATCTTGTATCAATCACTTGCACTGTTAATAAAGAGGATCGAAACTGATATTGAACTGATGTTTACCGCTTGTTGAATTGCGAATGAAAACTCAGTTATATACCACGTAACATTTGCACGGTATGCATTAAACCTAACTATAAAAAACTATTCGAAATTGATCGAAGAAAGGTTACAGAAAAGTTTGAGAATGGGAGTGACCCATTAGTATTTCAAGAAAATAGGTGTTACCAGTGCAAAACTACGTAAGTGGAATGGTAACAATGTGAAAAACCATGTAAATGGATAGTGCATCATCATTTTCAATTGTTATCATAAAATATCGTTTGTAAAATTGTCTAAAGAGCAATGGCATTGAATGCAATGAAGATTGAATTGAGCACCTGTCGCAGATTGATGACGCCGTAGCAAATTCAGGCCCCTGTCACTATCCACTGCTGCAACTACCTAAAAATGGTTTCATGTAATTATTTTTTTATACATTGATAATGGACACTGAGGGGCTTTTTGCTTATCGAGCAGTGTCCAGGTACTTCCTCTTGATGCGACCACATCTCGTGATTCCTACGCCTGGCATAACATAGAGCTAGCGATTTTCGTTACTCTGAGTGAAAGTTTAGCTGAGGGTGGATGCGAAGCATTGATCATAGGATCAATGCCCAAGAATCTTACTACTAAGCTATCCTGAAACCTAATATTTGTAATAAGCTATTCATGCAATATTTGAAATGCTGGGCGACGTTTGCTTCAGCAACTCAAACACGAAAGACGTACCAAATATGTAATTTAGAATAATACAGATTTGATGATTGGCCTTTTCCGTCGTTGCCGACGATCATTGAATAAATTGCTGCTGCTGTCGGCACACACATTTATCATCGATCCTCAAATACCCATTTACTTATGAATCAAAGACACAATACTCGAAACGTTAAGAAAGGAAACTAACCAGGTACGGGCATGTGATGAGAGACAAGGGGACGATGAAGATTGCTATCATGCAAGAAAAGGTAGAAGGCGAAAGATGAAGAGGAAGACCGAAAAGAGATGTTGGGGACGACATCAAGGATTGGACCGGTGAAGACGTGACAACAACAGTGAGAAAGGCAGAGGACAGGCGGAGGTGGAAGGAGGGTGTGCAGAAGTGGGTTCACCTACGGCCTCACAGGCTACGGTTATGATGATGATGATGATGATGATGATGGTGATGATGATGATGATGATGATGATGATGATGATGATGATGATGGTGATGACTCGAAACGAGTGCTGGGGAGCACCTTGTTAAAGAGATACCATTATACGCCACGTAATTGTGAGGTAGGTTGAACCATTCCTTTCATAGCTGTCATTCACCCCTAGCTTTGTATCAGGTACTCATTTACGGCTGCGCGCACAGGCAGATGGCACCCAGAAGGAGGAACGAGCGAGGCACAGAAACTGAGATGTCTGACGTAGTATACATTCACCTCAACCACTACAAAATCATCTACACTATTTAGAAAATCAAAATTAGTAACTTTTTTATTATGTGGTTGAATTCATGTTGCTATACCTTTGCACCAACAATTTTCGCCAGTTGAATGACAATCAATCCAAAACTCTGAGAAATGACAAAAAAAAACAATTCTGTGAAAATTCATGGCTATTAGATTCTGCTGCTCCATTTTGATCCAGTTACGCACAAAGAATTCCCCATCAGTTTATGAGGAAGCAAAAAACTTCCGAATACTTCTAATCTAATCTGAAAATGCTTTCAGAAATTTCTTAGCGACGCATAAATACGAAAAATGCCCCGAGGGCTTCGAAAAATGCGATCTACAAGCCTTCTTCTTCTTCAAGCTGTTTTCCAATTGGGGTTCCCATCGAAAAGTAGTAAGCCTGATATTTTGACTCAATTACACAAGATGCAAACCGATGCTTCACTAAAGACAATATGAAACCCAAGAAAGATAACATCGAGTAAAGTATTAAAAAGAAATATATCAGCCATAATATCATCCCACTGGACTATAGATATTGGTGGTTTAATTCTTGATTAACTGATTTTTGAAGTGACTGTTTGATTGATTAATTGGTTGATGCGAATGTAGATGAAAGTTCATCTGCAACAGCGACCCATATAAAGTGCGATTTAAGACTAAAAACGGCATTGCATACTCAATTTCAAGCGTAGCAGAAACCAGAGACAGGGCTCTGAAAGGGAAGTTGGCTTTATTAAGTGGTATCCCGTTGTCTGCGTTACATACTCAATTTCGAGGCTAGCAGAAACCAGAGACAGTGATCTTAGTTTTTTCTAGGGAAGTGAATTTTACGAGGTGGTTTCCCGTTGCCTTCCTCATCAATGGCGCTCTTATTGTGAAACATGCAAGATTCGAACTCAGAATTCCTGTACTATGAGTCTGCACGCTTAACCACTACAAAACGACACCGCACAGACGATGAGCAAGTAAATCTATCAATAACAAAGAAAAAGGGACTTACAGATTCGGCATTGAAAAGCAGAATAGTGTCTCCATTTTGAATTTTTCCAAGATAATAGAAGGCGGTGTAGGCCTTAACAGCGTCTCTTAGAATCGACACTGCATCCGAGCATTTCACATTTGAAGGCTTAGCAACTGCAACGACAAGAGTCAAAACATTGGCAGGCTGAGTCAAGCAAATAGGGAACTTTTTTGAATAGTAATATTGTTCAGCATTAAACTGAAAAATCATATACATCATTTTGTTAACTAGTAAACAGACATGGCATGACTGATGATGCCGAAGATATTTTTACCACCTTTTATTTTTAACATTTGAACTGAAGTAAATGTACTTTTAAGAAATATTTGAGAAAAACTGCAGGCTGATAATATGAAAATATTAAGAAACAGTCAGACTCCACTCAATTATCATGTTTCTAATGAAAAGAAAAATGTGTACTCGGAAACAAAAGTGGGAAAATGTTAACGGGAAACCGCTATGACAATCAAAAGACGCTAAAAATTTGGGAAACTCACCAACATCATATTGACAAAGGACACAAATTTTAGCACAGCCCGACGTCTTTACATCAAGTGGAATGATGCCTATCGTATAAGATAGTAGTTTTTTTCCATAAAAGAAAATAAAATACAGTATTAATACTAACTAAAAAGGGAAGCCAACAAGGCTTCAACTTAGTAGTTCGCCAAATAACGTCTGTGTCACTATTAGCATAGTATAATGCAGTATATTATATTATATTATATTATATTATATTATATTATATTATATTATATTATAGTAGTTTTCCTTTCCATCAAAAAAATGAAATACATTAGTATCTATTCTAACTAACGAGGGACGCCAATGAGGCTTCAACTTAGTAGTTCACCAAATAATGTCTGTGTCACTATTACACTTGTCCAAATACATTTCTAAAAATCTTTAATGTTCCCATTATTGTTGCTTTTTGGCACGATTTCATTGCATTGGATCCTTGCTTATCAAAAAGTTCCTTAAATGTGTTATTTGTCCCTTTCAAGATAGTTCCACATGCTCTATGATGATATCATACAATTTAATACTCTTGAGACCATACAGTCGTTTTGATTCAGTAGCAAGTCCTAGGTATTTTCCTGCTTTACTCTCCCGCTTCAGTATAGTATAGTATAGTATAGTATAGTATAGTATAGTATAGTATAGTATAGCATAGTAAAGTATAGTATAGTATAGTATAGTATATAAGATTCTTTACAGTTGGCTTCTAAAAAAACAAAACGTAGCATTTCAATGCTGATTAAGGCCTACAGCTCAGTCAGTTATAACGATTAACATTTGACAAATAGATCATGCGGTTTCCATAAATTCATGTATCTTCACGGCAACTGCAGTCATATTTACGTATCACTAAGCAAAACTGTAGTTGACAAATACAATACTGCACAAAAATGGAAACAAACTTCCGTCGTACACCACTCTACGGTGTAGATAACGTTAGACATTGGCAGAAAGAAGATGACATGATTGATGTGCAAAACTATTTTACAGAGAAGTGGAGAAGTAATATCGTCCTGTCGTAGATCTTTTCGTCAGACACTCTTCAGATTACGAAACATGAGATAATGACCGAAATACGAATGTATAGTCTAGAGGGTAACATGAAAGTTGACCGACTTAATGGAATTGATTTCATCTACGGAACTTCTATATTGCACAGAAAAAAGGAACACAATTTCAACACATTGAATATCTCTTTATCCAACTCTATTCAGAATATGCAAATTCGGATAATGGCAAATTTTCGAAGCGATCTTTCTCGATCAACTTTTTTAGTAGTCAAAAGAAATACGAGGCAAAGCAGAAAGCATCCGACAAACCTACGACATCTTCACCTTCTTGAAACCTTGTTACACCTTTCCCAACTGAATGATGAATAAAAAGTTAATCGTAATTAATCTCATGCAAGTCTAAGTTTAATGAGCATCGATTTTCCATTAAAAATTCCTTTTAGTCACAGTTATTCGTGATTACTTGTTCTCTTCTTTCTTCCTTCGGCTTAAGATGAAATATCTTTTCAATCTTCCTCTGAGGTGCTGGGCCCCTTTTCGGCTACAAAAGGCTCGTGGCCTGCGGCTGTGGCCCCCTGGCCCCCTTAAAATTATAACAGCAAACAATGCCTGTTGTCAAACATTGAGCTTTAGCAAAAGTTCTATCATTCCATCATTGGAAGTTTATGAAAGAAACAAAGGAATTCCAAGCTTAGGAGGAATCTGAGGCTGGACTCGGAGGATTTTACTTGGAAGTTGTTTCATCTTTATTTTCTCACTGATTCCGTTTTAACTGCATACCGTGCATGATTCGGACCAGTGATCGCTGTGTTTGAGTTCGGGCAATTAACCACTTCACTATAACATCACTTGATGGCACAAATAATGTCAAAAACATGAAGAATTTCAGAAAATGAGGCAATTATGTGAAATTGATAAAAAGATTTACGAACGAATCTAAAGAAAATAAATGACGCAAAACAGAGATAGTTGCAAGAAACCTTTTGCGATTTTTCCAGAAACTTCCCTTCCAACCGAAACTTCAGAAAAAAGTTTTAAATTTTTCACATCCTTGAAAAAATTGAAAGCAATTTATTTTTTCAATTTTGACTCTCAAATATTTTAACTCATTGAAAGACTAATTACATTAGCCATAAAAACCCTGCCCAAATGATCAAGATGGGGATGCTAAGAAAGCAGATTAAAATAAAGGGAATATTGCAAGTTGGCAGGAGGTATAAGAGGAAATACCTAACATAGTCTTTAGCGTTGAAGGGCATTCTAGGGGAGGAAACTCAGCATGACTTCATACCTGAAATCCCATCCCGGTCACCACAATTGGTGGGAAAAGTGTGTAGAGATAATAAAGACAGCACTTCCCCTCTTTGGTGAATGCTTTACAGTCTTTTCCTAAATCTGTTGCAAATTCTGATTCATTAAAAGTATAAAGTTTTACTTTTATCATCAACATGCATGAGTTACCTTTTTATCTTCCTCTCTCAATGAACAAGCCTCTACATTCACCAAAATGTCATTCTCAGCTAGGTCGGCACACTCAAACTAAAAACATGAGTTGCTTGGGTGTCAGATTAAAAATTCTTGTCAGGCTTTATTGAAAGACAGCTGTCTATGTTAACTTTGAAATGTTTTCAGCTATCATTCATCAATGGAAGAACTAATCTATTTCATCAGAGAATTCTGAACTAATCCCTTGCAGCCAATAATGTTAAGTACAAAATCTTTAGGTACAAAACACTGCAAGATGTCATGGCAAGCGGATAATTGATGAAAAAATCTTTGAGTTTTTTCTCAAGTTTAAATTACTGAGTGACGGACTGCAGCTGGATGTCGGAAGCCAAAGAAAAGCAGACCAAGGAGAAGAAGGAAGCACTGCTTCAAATAAAATTGGGGAAAATGGGACTGATGCAGGAGAATACAATGGACAGGAGAAAGTTAGAAAATCAACCCAAACTCCTGTCATAATCAGAGATGGGAGCAAACATCAGAAGGAGACCTTTGCAATGTAAAGGAAAATTTCAACACATCAAAACTTTTATAAAGATTCTTAAGAAGATAATAGGAGGTTGCATATTTTTGCTCTAAGACAAAAAAACCATTACATTATGAATCAGTTTGAATTGTTGAGAGAACACACTCTCCTCAGACAGCGGGTGTTTGGGTACCAGTGCTGTTGTGAAGGTTGGAGACATTTTCAACCTGCATGAAGAAGAAACAAAATTCAACGTAATGTAGCAATCAACTTAGTTCCTAGCCTGAAAAATTAGACTTGTCTTTCCTGCAAAACTATCCAAGTCTGTCACGAAACCTTAGTTATTGAGCAGCATAATCAAGAAAGCTTGCAGCAAATAACCCCAATATAGGCTGCAAAATTTCACTGAGAATTTTTCCCATAACCATCTCACGATTTACTTAGATAGATGGATAGACATAGATAGATAGATAGATAGATAGATAGATGGATAGATAGATAGATGGCTAGATAGATAGATAGATAGATAGATAGATAGATAGATAGATAGATAGATAGATAGATAGATAGATAGATAGATAGATAGATAGATGGATTGATAAATAGGTAAACAACTATCGTTTAACTCTTTATTGCCGCCATAACACCTGAAGTTCAACCCTTCTGCCCCTAGTCTGAAACTGTTGCGATCCTCTGTGACGCTTTGAATGTCCTTTCTGCCAAGATTAACTTAACCAGATATAAAATACATCACTGCTCCTATCCACAGCAGAGAGACAGGATGATAATCAAATCGGCAGAAAAGTCAAACTAAGAGATAGCAGCTTTTCTATAGGAAAGGGTGCGTCCAGCCTAGGAAGCTTTCTAGCCTGTAGCATTGACCTGGCCAACATTTATCATGAGACAGGGGATTATTTGACATGAAGACCCTTAATTCTCAAATTAAATGTCCTCAAGACATAGGTGAAGCTTGTCTGTTTGCACATATGGAAATAACTTCAAAGGCTCACCGGTAGACTACTTCTAAACCATGCTCACCATACAATTCTCAGTTGAAAGGAAGATGATAAAAGAAGAAGTGGTGGATCGTCGCAAAAATTTGCGTCATAGTATCCTAGATGGTAAAAAGGCGGCAGACTAGAAATTATGAGAAGATAACATCAAAAAGATAGGAAATAACCGAGGAAGAAATGTTGAAGAATGAAACTCGCGGAGAATGCATGAAAGAGGCCTTCACTATGTATTGTTCTAGAGTGGGTTTTACTCATTCTTGGCATATTAAAAGTAAAAGCAAACTTTACACAAGGCATTCACCTCTTGAATTCAAACAGCTTTTGAACCAAAGTAAGAAATATGGAGTTTCTATCTTTCCTTACATGATATTATAGAGCGAGTACATTACCTATACTGTCTGCCAATGTTTTCAACTCATCTTTAACTAGCCTCTTATTCGCTAAAGGCGACCTCGTTTCCACAATCGCCTTCCCTCCAAGATCAATAATTCGACTTCGACTTGGGGGAGTCAAACAGTGATGAAAAGATGGACAAAATTAAAAGAACGTTAGGGGTTCAGCAAGAATCAGAAGAACAAAGTATTGTTGCAGAGGTAATCAACATGCTACTACACAAAAAATCTCATCAATGTAGTCATTGTTTCCCTAGTAATTGATGCTCACCAGGTCCTAGTAATCTGGATGGGTTGTTCCCTTGATATGTGGTTCCGAGATGTTGTGGTACAGCGTGCGGACTCACAAGGCGGGGTTTTGGAGTTCGGATCCTGCACGTTTCACAATAAAAACACGCCAGGGGGAGGAAGGCAACGGGAAACCGCCTTATAGGTCCACTCCGATTGTGAAAACTCACGAGAACCGTCTCAAATTTCTGCTAAGCTGCAAACCGAGTATTCGGCGCAGTTCAGTTCCTCTTGGTGTACGGTTTTGCAATATATAAGAACAAGCTTCATTAGGCTTTCTGTTTTGCTTGCCTTCTATTATTGCTTCAATGACGAAAAGATCTTCAGCAAAAAGGTAGTGATCGTTGCAAGGCAGAATTGTATACTTTGGATATTCATGAAGCGATGTCCGTCTCCTCCCATATTGCTTTCTATGGAAACCATACAGGATTCGACCTCACAACTCCTGTCAAATAAGTTCATGCATTCAACCTTCTGTGAAATGAGTTTGCGTATTTAAGCCGCTACATCATGGCACCATGTTGAGCTATAAGTATAAACTGCAATATGGTTGGTGGTTTGAATCCACCTTCAGCTGAACTTTCTCTTAGAGTGAGAAGAGTCGCCAGCTCTCTGTGATTCCAGACGTAGGAGAGGAAGAACTTGGACACTGCTATACATGCAAAAGGCTTCTCAGTGTCAAAACGTCTACCTTTGACATAGTAGTAGTAATTTATAGGCAGAAGAAACATTACATTGTGGCTTTCAAATGCATTGCAAGAAGAGCCTCAGGTTGGTACAACGTTGATGGTGGCATTTACATTTAAGCAGGTACACAGGATATCAGGTTGACGAGATGGGAGGTGAGGGAGAAGGCAGCGGATTGGGTTGGTTGGTGACAGCAGCTGTGAAGCACCTAAACAGTACCTGACTGTTTTATAGTTGTTATTGTTATCCAGTGATAGTGTCTCAAGCCGTGCGTGATTCAAACCTGCAGCCTTTGTTTTATTAGTTGGCATGGTCAATCACTTCACTATGACACCACTTCAAAGGTATCTAAGATTTCTCAAAGATTTGAGCAAAAAAATCGATGAATCAGATTAAATCCAGATTCTAGGAATGGCAGCCAGGAAAAGTCAGAATTAATCAATAATTGTAGGAATTTAATAAATTTGTGAGTTGCTTCTCAATGTATCTCTCTTCCGATTTAGCTTGAGAAAGCTCTTACTGACCTCATTTGTGCTAGGATACTTATCTTTTGCAGATAAATGAAGCTACAACACTCAGTTGGTCAACCAGACTTAAAGGCTTTGCAATATGTTTTTGTCTTGGGGTTTTCTTTTCAGTCATGGTACGTATGTGCTTCTATGTATTTCTGTGTATCTTTGACTTTTATTTATATATTTAACTACATATATGCTTTGTCGTGGCTGTATGTGTATGGCCATGTATTTATTTAAGGCCATGTTGTTATAGCTGTATATGTATGGCTGTGTATGTATGGCTCTACCTGCATGGCTATGTATTTGTATATGCTATGTATGTATTGCTGTGTATGTATGGCTGTGTGTGTATGGCTATACATAAATACTGCGGAAGTTGATCAAGCTACAATATGCTGCTAATTCAGCATCACAAAATCTTAACAGGGCATTTGTCTTACCAGCTGTTAGCATATCATTAACAAGG
Source organism: Pseudorhiza aurosa (assembly GCA_964026355.1). Taxonomy (NCBI): domain Eukaryota; kingdom Metazoa; phylum Cnidaria; class Scyphozoa; order Rhizostomeae; family Lychnorhizidae; genus Pseudorhiza; species Pseudorhiza aurosa. The sequence continues at coordinate 5,702,450 of OZ032126.1, forward strand.
GGTGATTTTTCATTTAGAATAATTTCTTGTTTTTCTCAGGGCACCTTAATGCTGTGGAAGAACTTAAAACTTTTTGCTATTTTTTACACTATTGGTAATGTGGTTTCACTCGCAAGGTATTTCAATCTATTTTCTTGTGATAAGTCTTTTTCTTCCTTTCTCCTTCTGTGATTATATTTCAAATGATTCCATGCACCTTTTGAGTTTCTTAAACTGTTTCACTCATTCATTGTAATTTTTGCTTGGTGTTGCTTCCATTTCCCAAGGCCAGTATTTTTTTCACTCGTTAAGGCTTGCATTCAATTTTCTCATTCTTCTCTTTTTAACCTAAAATTGGTTAATATTAATTTGTTTATATTAACATCCCTAATATCACCCAAAAATCAAGTTCCATGCTCAACTTCACAGTTGTTTAAATTACTTTGCTTGATTTCAGCACCTGTTTTTTGCTTGGTCCTTTGAAACAACTGAAGAATATGTTCAAAGAAAAAAGATTGATTGCAACAATTATCATGCTTGTATGTTTATATGCTCCATCCTGCTGTCATAATCATGGGCTGTTTCTCCCCGAAATACCTCTATTTGTAAAACAGCCTAAATTCAGTTTGAGTTTTTCTCATATTTTAGAACACAGTAGGACTTTAGCTCAGTTACCCAGCTCAATTTCCCAAATTTTATCTAAGCCACAAACTCTATCCCACAAGTCATCAATTATCCCAAGAACATGTAATTTATGGGACATCCTGCCTTCTTCTTTCCTGAATGCTGCAACTTGTCTGTTTTGAATTCTGATATCAATAAACGTGATTTTATCTCTCACCCCTGTCAGTCTGTCACCTTCTTTCTTCCATTTTTGTATAGGCCATCGTGGGGTTTCCCAAACACAACTCACTAGAGAATAGTAACTTTAGTACCCATTTATTCTTACATCCTTCATTAGTATCAGATTTTGCAATCTTTTGGTTGAACTAGAAAATTCTTAGGCATCATTGACTTGGATTCGTTTTCTTCATGCCTAAATTTCATTTCTAATCTTGGTTTTGCCATCAAGTCAAACAATTTATGTCATATCCATGCCTTAATGATAAATATTGTAAACTGTTTTTGGTTGCAGTTGTCACTGGGTTTGACTCTGTGTGCTGCTCTTTGGGTACAGTGATTTTCAAGTTTTGATTTACCCTAATGAATTTCCCATATCACTGAAAATTTTGTTGAAGGAACTTTTTTGTTAGTTTTTTGCAAGATTTTTATAGTGGATGGATACAGCAAACTTGAGCTAGTGATGCTGACATGGGGGTTTGCAGCGCTCTGTGTAGTATTGAGCAATGGATGTATCCAAAACTAATATAATGCATGAAAGAGTACCTCAGGAGAAAGAAACACCCAGAATATGTTACCTATCAAATATTGGAAAATGTATGAATGAAATTGAAAGTGTATGAATGAAATTGAAAGTATATGAATGGAATTGAAAAGTTATGAAGGATTGGAAGTCCTGCAAGAAGTGCTTTAAGTTGAAAAAAATGAAAGACTGTGATAAATCCTGGCAAAGTGTAGATGCAGTTTCTTGGCTATGGGGCATGATGATGTTGATGATAATTTTGTTAAATATTTGAGTTTAAATTGTGTATTCAAAATTGCAATTAGTTCTCAGAATGATTATATTTTTCATCGATTCTAGTGGAAAAACAACGGCCTTGCAATCCTATTTTGCATTATTCAATATTTAGCAATGACATGGTGAGTTAATTTTACTGATAGCTCGTTTTCTTCGATGTGAAATTTTTGGCTACAAAATTACAACTACAGGGTATTTCTTGCAATAGGACAAGCAAAGATGCTAAAAGCATTTATCTGAATTCAAATTCTTGTTGTGCTGACCATTTGACAAGTGCTTTGCCCAAACAACATGACCAAACACACAAGTTTTACTTGGATTTATCTTTTGTTCAACTTCTCATTGCATTGCACTGTGACGTGTTCTTCTAATGCAATTATTTCTTTTGCTAATTCAGGTATTGCTTGTCATACATTCCATTTGCAAGGTAAGCGATTTTCTTCTTCCGTTGGCTTCGTTCCCACATAGCTGGGATCGCCGGCAGGGCCTCTTTAGAATCTTGACTTGTGGGGAAACACGTGATTAGGGGTCCATGCTTGTGCAAATAGCAAATGTATATGCAGAACAAAAACGCGTGCTGCCTGCATTAGCTGTCGTATCAAAGAACGCTGTTCTAGTGTGAAAGAGAAGCATTTTTATTTAAGGCAGATGTTACGAACAACGAAGGCCGTAACTAGTGGGGCAAAGTGTCAATATGTGTGCCTACCAGTGGGGCAGGCAAGAAGCCTACCAGTGGGGCAAGCAAGAAGCCTACCAGTGGGGCAGGCAAGGGGCCTACTGGGGCAAGCAACCCTCTAGTGACAATGTTAAAAGAGGCTCTGATCGCCGGTGCAAATCTTCCCGTTTCGCATCATGCCTGGGTTCTACGGCCACAATTTAGAAATTAATCATTCATTTCTCCGTGTCTTGTTGGCACTTTTTCGTTCGTTCTGGTCTGTTTTCGTGATATACAGTACCCCATCCCTTGTTTGCGCTCCAAGCAATCTAGCCCTAGGTTTCCGTCGTTTTCTTCACGTTCAATTATTCAAATGATTACCGGCTTTGTGCAATTTTTTCATCACTTGTAGGAACGCGGTGAAACGAATCTTTACGTCATGCTTGTCGTGAAACGCACCAGAAAACAAAACGAGGATTGATGGCGGAAACCGGAAAGATTCGACTCCAGAACTACTTTTCGCGTTAGTTAATGCTGTCAGCAGGAACAATGAGCCACTTGTTTTACGTAAATTTTTTCGCAACTCACTCTTAGACACTCCGTTAATTTAGGATGATTTGCGTCCTACCAAAAAGTGAATTTATTTTATCTTCTGCTCTCTAGATCTTTAGGTAGAAAATACTTGGTTGAAGAGGTGCACTAACATTTTTTCCTTCACTTTCCATTCGGTCCGGTGTACTCGGATTGTATCATTGAGTAACGATCATTCGCTGAGATGTGTATCTCTATTATTATTGATTAGAATGATTAGAAGAGTTCATCGTATCAATTATAAATGAAGTTTTTATAAAGGTTCTGCACTAAACATCTCAATCCGACTGTTTGAACTGTGCAGGTATCGCCATTGTTTCTACTCCCTTATCTGTATTCAATATTTCATCACTAAGCACCCATCGTCTAAATTTTTTTAAATTGACGCGATAGTGACTCACATTTCCAGTTAATAACGCAATAATCAAGTCCAATCGCACGTCATTTGAATCCCAAGCCTAAGTCTATCGGTCCTTAAGAAAACTAACTTCTACACACAAACAGTCTGTCGGGGCGGAAAAACAATTACGGGGCAATGAAGCTTTGTCGCTTTGAGTTGACGCTCTTTGCAAACGATGGAGTGTTTCTCGATGTTAACCAACGTATTCAAGGGAGTTTGGTTCTGGGCTTGAAGAAGCCGCTTAAAATTCGTTATCTGATGGTTGGATGGAGTACAAGATGCAACAGCGAACAAGTTTTCCAAGAAAAAGTGCGAATCGGAAAGCAGGTGTACGTCGAAAAAGTCCAGTGTTTGATGGGGGAAATTGAGAAGAGCGAGGTTCAATGCTTGGAAGCGAAAGAGCATGCTTTTCATTTCGAGATCGAATGCCACGAAATTACAGGTACAGAGGATACTGCTAGTACAAAACTCTCGTCACATAACTTCAAGGCAGCTCTGGTTGACGCAAATGGGGATATGCACTGTGCAGATATAGTGGTGTGTCCTATTCCGACAGACGATCTGAAGAGTTGGCAGTTGGCGGGGGAGACCGAGAAAAACAGGTTGTTTACATTGGACGTAAGTCCAAAGATCGCAACTCCCGATATCCACGCAGTTGCTGATGAATGCAAGCTGAATGGAAACGAACGGACGAAAGACAGCAAGAGGGATGTTGATCTAAACTGCCTTCTCCATAAGCAGTTCTTCACCGTCCAAGATATCGTATCATTTACTGTACAGTGCAGAAACAATTCAAAAAAGGGATTCAGGCATCTTACTGCCACTTTGATAGAAAGAAGCACTAAGCAAGCGAAGAAGCTTCCCAAAGCGAGAATCGTAGCATCAGTGACTGGTCCATCCGTTGGACCGAAGGAGCTAGTTTCGTGGAACGGTCATGTTGCTCCGCTTCTTTTAGAAAAGAACTCCGAATCGTGGTTCTCATTGAAGATCGAACTTAAAGGAAGATTCTCAGCAAAGCTAATTGTCCAGGTTCCAGTTGTAATAACAGAGGATCCTTTAACACCGACCTAATTAGTTGAAAACAAAGTTTAAAATAGTCAGCTGTAGACTCGTTTCGAGTTAATCAACGTTTCATGCTGTAGGGTTACCCTCCTAAAATAATTCCAACAATGATATTTATTACTGCTGAAATCCACCATGCGTGAAAAAAAACTACGAATATTTATACTGGATGAAACACTTCAACTTTAGATTAGCTGTTATCAACCAACGTGTTCTTTCAGAAGATGACACCCAACAACCCTTCGATGGCTGATCACTCAACAGGGAATTGAACTCTCCTCTTTTTAATTCTCCATATCATTTGATCATTGAAAAGAAAGCCAACCCCTAACCTCGTAGTGTTCTACTTGTTTTACCATGCTCCTTTTTGTTTAGTGTTATTTTCTCTTGATTTCGGGTTCAGAGTATTCTTTGATATTTTTTCATTTTTGCTTCCCGTGTAAGTGGGGCAGTTGTTAAGCATGCAGGCTTACAACACAGGGGTTGTCAGTTCGATTCCTCCATGTGTCACAATAGAAACGCTATTGGCGAGGAAGGCAAAGGGAAACCACCTCGTAAAATCCACTTCCCTTGAAAAACGCAGATCCCTGTTTCTGGTTTCTGCTACACTTGAACTCGAGTATGAAATGCAGTGCAACTATATCTCGTAAAACGCTTTGACACACCTTCGGACATTGCTGATTCCTTTGATTTATGACGTTCACGGTGTCTCTTGTTGGTGATCTTGGAGTGACGAATGTGCAATGATGCATCATAAGTAATGCAGGGGACTATGTAGTGTTCCCCTTATTTGTGGATTAGAGAAGGTGCTCACTTCAAGCTGCAGGGCTTAGCTGAAGCATCCGGGATTTACATATCATATTGAGATATATATTGAGTCCCCGTCACTACATCACCTATGACTGTAACGAGAATCGAACTGCTCAACGCTTTGCCAATAACAAGCTCTAATCGAGCTTAATTTTACCAGGAATGACTCGTCTTTTCCTGAGCTACATAAAATATTAATGAATATCGTCAAAAGATTTTATCTTTGCTTGCCATGTGTTTTTGCTTCGGTTGGCCCGAATGTGCTTTCTTATACGCTATGATTTTCAACTCTGTCATTCTGCTTGAGGAGAGGACGTTAGATTTTAAAATTCAACCAGAGTTTTTTCATTTGATGAGTGCGAAAAGCAAATAAAACGTGGCTACGCGTTAGTGACGTGGCTAAGCGTGAAACTCAATACCGAAAGTGTTGAGGCCTGTCCGGTTCACTTTAAGAACACTATCGGCCTTGTTAAAAGCCCTGACTCCGCTTTCTATTCGTTTTGTTTATTGCGTTATGTTTGGACTAGCCCATGAGGATCACCGCCACAAAGCCCCAAAGAAGGAAGAAAGTTAAAGGCTAAAGGAGAGGGGCTTAAGTCAAGTTTATTGATTTCAGATTTCAAAGAAGGCAAGTTTCAAAATTAGGGAAAGAAAGAAGAAGGTACCCAGAGGGAACTTTGAGGCTACAAGTGGTAGTACCGCAGGCCTTCATTAGCTGAAAAGTTGCCAAAGTACCCAGCCTGCATTGACAAATAATGAGAAAAAACGCAAAACATTCCATAGATTGCAAGTGCTTGTGATGAATGATGATTTGGGGGGTGGAGTTCGTGGATTAGGTTGGGATGTTTACATGGGGTGGAATATCACTGCAGGCATGGTCGTTTGAGTTGAATGTAGAAAATGAACTTAGGTAGGTATCATCAGCAAGAGTGAATGTTAGAAGACGCAGAGGAGAGCAGATCTTTTATGAAAAGTATGAAGAGTGCAGGGGAGATGACAGAGCCCTGAGGTACACCAGCATTGATTGAGTCGCATTTAAGAGGAAGTCGTCAACTCTAACGGCAATCGACCTATCAGAGAGATCCATCTAATGAAGGTGTTGTGGAGACTGAACATCGGCTGTTTAGCGAGAGGACCCCCTCTGTCATACGCGGTGAAAGACCTTGGAAATATCAAGAGAGATTACTCTGCTCTCACCGCATGATTCTATAGCAGAGGACTATACGTAAACAGCACAAGCAAAAGACAACTTGTAAGTTTGGTCTTTAAAACCCCATACTGGTGATCGAAAAGGAGACTAAAGAAGGTAATTAATTGTTTAGTGATGTTGGTCTCCATTGTCGATCGTAGAGATGAGTGCAGTGATGGCAATAGGGCGACAGTTGGATGGATCAGATTTGCCACCTTTTGGGATAGGAACAAAGTCACCTTTTGGGATAGGACAAATGCCCACTAGTTTCCAGAACGAAGGAAGTACATCAAGAGTGCATGCAAGCTGAAACAGTTGAGTGAGAATAGGGGCAAGTTCAGGAGTACAAGTTTTGAAAACTGCAGTTGGGGTGCCATCTGGTCCTTTGGATTTAGAGGTGTTGAGCTAGAGAAGGTTTTGGCGGACTTTTCTTGTGAAGAACTTTATGGGTGACATTGTGAGATTTGAAGGGGGAAGTGATGTGGTTGGAGTCATTTGCCGTTCAGGTTAGAATCGAAAGCAACGAATTACGCATAGATATTGGCCTTGGATGAAGGACTGCCTGAAGAAGAGCCAGAGTTGTTTTAAAGTGGTGGGAAGGATGGTTGGAAAAGGTTTTGGGAGACAACTTTGACCATAGACCAAATGGAGCGACAGCTAACCTGGCCGGATGGATGAAGCATTCTAAGCAGTTTCGATGTTGCAGTTGGCTTGGATTAACTTCGGTATATTTCACGGTACATAGCTATGAGTTGCCAATTTTAAATAAATCAAGCACCCTGAATATATATATATTTAGTTGGGTAACTAACTAATATCATCATCCACACGACCTATTACAAATTCTGGATAAGTAGCAAACCTTAAACTAAACAGGACCTTCTACCATACTAAGAATGGTCTTTTGTCCCTTAGTTCTTCCTCTAAATGTAAATAAGCACACTTTATAGAAAGGTTATCATAGCGACATGTTTGAAATCATAGAACATTCTCGGCAATTTTTCTTTTCTAGAAGCACCTTTAATTCCGTCAGTCAGATAATAATTACTTACCAGTAGAGAGACTTTCATTTTAATTTTTCATTTATATATATTCATGTCAGAGTAAAGTTTTGAAACGTTATATTTGTTATATTATCGATGGTTATATTGACCTATATTAGAATGTATCGGTGGTGAAAGCTCAGAGCCCTGTCCATCCATCCATCCATCCATCCATCCATCCATCCATCCATCCATCCATCCATCCATCCATCCATCCATCCATCCATCCATCCATCCATCCATCCATCCATCCATCCATCCATCCATCCATCCATCCATCCATCCATCCATCCATCCATCCATCCATCCATCCATCCATCCATCCATCCATCCATCCATCCATCCATCCATCCATCCATCCATCCATCCATCCATCCATCCTATCTCTATATTTATGAAGTAATTTACAGAACTAGATTTGCGAGTATTGTATACGTTTGCCCATTGCAGCCCTACTCTATATGCTATCTAGGGAAGTGGTTTTCAGTTAAGTAGTCCACACAAAACGCAGGTACAACGTTTGCTCATTCGACTATCTCAGCTTGCATTGAATCGGCACAGATGTAGCCAAACTTCATCAATTCATTTCTTACTTACCATTGCCATCTTAAATTTGCTAACAGCTAGCCAAACCTATTCGTAATACTTGTTTTCAAATGTTGAAAAGCGGACCTCGCATGTGTTCATGCTGGAAAAGAGGCTGGCTTAGGCCATTTCGGCGATGCTGCTGTTTTAAATGTACATCAATTTATTATCACAATGCTCATACTTTCAGTTCTGATAGTTGCAATTTTTGAATCCCTGGACGCCTTCGCTAGTCATATTGCTCGTTTTGTAAGTCGATAAACTAAATGTTGTCGTAATTTTTTAGTTTCATACAAGAGGACCTCGTAAGGGGATCATTTTGGAAATAGGGTCACCTCGACATTTTAATCCTATCCCTGCCACTACTAAATTAGGGGTGTTTATCTTTGTTTTAATTTTGTTATTCTAATTTATTACTTTTCACTCTGATAGCCTGAAATCAGATTAATGTGACGAACGTACATACATAAATACATACATACATACATAAATGCATAGCCATACAATACATGCATAGCCATACAATACAATACATACATACATACATACATACATACATACATACATACATACATACATACATACATACATACATACATACATACATACATACATACATAAATGCATACATACATACATACATAAATGCATAGCCATACAGTGCATACATAGCCATACAATACATGCCTAGCCATACAATACATGCATAGCCATACAATACATATATAGCCATACAATACATATATAGCCATACAATACATAAATCGCCATACAGTACATACATAGCTATACAGTGCATACATAGCCATACATATATACATGCATAGAGTTAATGGTTGGAAACTGTGCGCAAACATTGCAAATTCGTTCTTTGTACGGATACATGCTAATTCAGGAACTCGGAACTGGAACAAAATATTCATAAAAGTTGACAAATTTGTCTCTCGCTAGTTTTTAGGATTGAAAGATGGCAGAGTAGATCAGCTAAAAGGAATGAGAGAAGCCATGGGCAGTTTGCAAGACGAAATAAACAATGTTAGCCCAGTGGTATGTGAATATCATATTGAATAAATGGCAATTTGTCTTGATTCCTTTTCCAATAATCCATAAACATATATGATGAGTGTCATGGAATATGATCACACCTGGTTAGCATTTACTGTGACTGGCAATTATCTTTATTTCAGAATGAATTTGCAAAATTTGCAAGAATTCAAAGGAAGATAAAGAAACTCAAGGATGACATTTCAAACATATGTGAATATGAGTAGCTTCCATTCTCTAATTGATGGTTAATCTGAACATGTTTTCTCTCTATCTTGTAAATACTTCTCTATTTATTTCAATAGTATCTGTACAAATATTTTAAGACGATGTAATGAAATTGTATGTAGCGAAACTACTACTACTACTGTTACTACTACTACTACTTGTACTACCACCACTGCTACTACTTCAACCACAGCAACACTTACTACTTCTATTGCTACTATTACTATTGCTACTACTACTACTTCTACTACTATTACTACTACTACTACTAGTACTACTACTACTTCTACTACTACTACTTCTCATACTATTTATATTACTATTACATCACAAGTAGCTTGTACTGTACAATGTAATTTGCAATTCTATGGCAGTTTTTCCTGTGATTTGTCAATTTCAATAACTCCTTAAATGTGTTTTTGCTGCTTTTCAAATATCCAGCTTGCTTCTGGTGCTGTTTATATCTCGCCATATGGTTTGCATCCAAGTTATCTTTGGCAGTTGGTCTGCACATTTTTCTGGCATAGAGTTCCTTTTTAGTGATATGTCCTTGCCACTTAATTCAAAAAGTCTTTCTTAAAAGTCTACACTGATAGATTTTTGAATTCCTGTTAATTTGCTAATGCATCTTTCAATTTTTAGCCAAAAAAAGAAGCTCAAAAATAATTTCATTTGTGTTCACACTAAGGATGGCTGCTCTTTGTCTCTATGTATGTATTTTGCTCAATCTCAGAGCATGTTACTGAGAAAAATTTGTCTCATCTGTAAAACGCCTGCACCTCAAGTAAAATGAACACACACACGTTGACACACACACACACACATTCACAGACACAGACACAGACACACACACACACACACACACACACACACACACACACACACACACACACACAGACACACACACACACACACACACACATGCATGCATACAAACACACATTTTACGAGGTGGTTTTATGTTGCCTTCCTGGCAAATGGTGATTTTATTTTGACATATACAGGATTAAAACTTGCAGCCCCTGCCTTATTTATGAGTTTATACACTTAACCGCTACAGCATGTGGCAAGTGCTGACCGCTGTGTCTTTAATCAAGCAAAATTGACACTGAGACATGATGATGCCTACCTTGACAGCCCTGATTCTTGTCTGACAGTATTTCCATATTTCTTTGCAGGCATTGACAGTTCTACCACTAGTGATATTCTGCAGACATTGGGAGTTTACTGATTTCCCATTAACTTGGTTTTCCCCCCTTCAGTCTGTTCTGTCGTTTCCTTTAAAAGATCAAGGTATTTTATGCTTTGTTTTCCCTTCAACCCTCAGACTCAGTTTAGCATTTTTTCTAGCTGTATGCTTTATGTAAAAAGCTTGTTAATCCGTTAACATAGTCCCACCATTGCTATCCATCGGCTGTATCATTCACTGTGTTTGCACAGCTCTGTGTTCCATAGCCAGAAGAAAATTAGATGGATGATCCCCTTTGCCTCTGACTTCTTCTAGATTTTTCACTCTTGATGTGTCGCCAAATCATCTTTCTATTTTTTTGTAACATATTTTTCATATGTCAATCCATTAGCACTCGTAACCATTTTTTGTAAGAGACAAGTATTTCTCTGGTAGAAGACGTTGCAAATACTAATAAAGATAATTTTCAATTCCATTTTGCACCATTCATTATTCATTGAATATTACTGCATGAGTTTGTTTGATATCTCATTATTTCTTAGGTGCTGTGAGTTTGCCAATTTGGATAGCAATTTGTAGAACTACTTGCCGCATGGTTTTTAAAGTGGTTACAGGTTAACTGTTAAATCCCAATGATTCTGTGTCAAAAATGGCTCCATAGCAGTAAAAACAATGCTTTATTATTTATTTCATAAATGATCTTTAGAGAACTGTGAATATGTCTTGATGATTTGATTTTTGCTGTTTTTTTTATATCTTTCTATCTTTATTGCATGGCACAACCAGGGCTCTTGAAACTTTTTTCAAAGACAAAGGGGCTAATGCTTCAGTGAAGCTGGTATAATGCATAAATTGAAGCACCCCCACCATAGCTTTGGCTAGAGAGAAGAGATTATTTGTCTCTCAAAAGCTCTACTGGCCCTGAAAATGGCCCATTTTTCCGAATTTGAGGTAGTATTTGCTGCTATTGAAAAACGTTTTGATGCTCTTCCCACAGAAGAACATGATAATTAGTTCCTGAACAGGCATTATTTTGCCAAAAATTGGGGTGTTGGCCATGGCTCCTGGCCGACCCTGATGATGTTGGCTCTGTCCGCATCTTATGTATTAGATTAACCAGCTTCTCGGGTAGTCCTTGGGATAGGATCAAAGTGATCTTTGGATTAGATAGAAGTCATCAGATAGAGACTGGACATAATTCAAATAATTCTTTAATCTGAAATTATTAACTACCAGAGACAAAAATAAGTCAAGCAAAAGCCAGCGATTTTGTTTGGTAATGCGTTGGACAAAATATGATTTGGCATTTTTTATTGTTTTGGAGCAAGTGTTGCATGAGTGGATGAAAGAAGTTCTTGAATGCTGGGTTTGAGGTCGCTTCCATTCCTTGAAGTAGTGGTTTTTGTTATTCACAGCTTTGGCGCACTGTGAAGTGAACCACTTAGGGGAATTTTTTCTTACCAGGCTTGTAAGAAGAGGGAAGAAAAAGATCCATGCCAAGAAGTATTGTGTCAGTGATGAAAGAAGCAAAAGAGGAAGGACCATTTGAAAAGCCTGAAGACCAAAGGTAAGAAAGTAAGAAGTGCCAAGGTAGTCCCAGTCAGCCTTGTTATAGTGAAAGACTCTTTGTGGAGCAAAGGGCCTGTTCAGGTGAGGGAGGAAGTCATGCTGTGAGGTTATGAGACAGAGATCAGAGTTGCCAAGAGGAGAGCTAACGGTAGGGGGAGAGTAAATGCTAGGATTAGATGCACATGGACTTGTTGTTGGGCACAATTACATGGTTCAGTTTAGTTACTTTAAGCTTTCTTAACTCAGCAGTTAGGGGTGTGCTTTTCGTGCATTCCTGATGCCAGTTAAAAAATTGTTTGAGTGGAGCAGATTTGCTGTAGGAGGGGGGATCCAACATTGAAATGGAACAGCCCCTTTGTAAGACTAGATGATACAGACACAGATGAATGCTAAGCTCTACTACTGCCAAGGAAACTCCCAAGATTGTACCCATCCTTCAACCTACCAAGCTTTTTTAAGTACAAGTATCCAGTTAAAGTAGTTTTTCGATTCCAGTAAAGTTTTTTCCTTTCAAAATACGCTAGGTTTATTAAAGCGTGCTGCCTATGGGAAGAGGCTGGAGCATTTCTAAAGAAATACTTGTGTCAATGAAATACTTATGGAAAATGAATGTGTACGTATTCTAATACATGGCAAAGAAAAATTGAATTATAAATTTTTCGTCTTAAGGCCCAAAATAGTTTATCTTATCCCCTCTTTAACCTTGCTGTGACGTATCTGCATTGATGACTCTAATCAAGTGGGAAGAACATCTTTCTGTTATCTTTTACTCGAACAGTTAAACAATGAAAATTTGGACTCGCATGTTGCTTAGAGATTTCGCATAAAAAATAAATACGCAGAAATTTGCAGGAAGAACTTAGTTGTATCTATGAATTGAAAAAGAGGCCAGTATACGCATGCGTGGTGGAGGAGTGACTATTCAGCTGTCCTGAAAATTTGCTTTATTTGCGGAGAGTCTAAAAAACTCAAAACTAATAAGCGTAAAACTTGCAAACTAAATGCATTTGAGTTCTAAAGACGGTTGAAGATGAAAAGGAGAACTCTAGATGCCTCGAAATTGCGAAGGCCGATTAGGAGATCAAGGATAACTGATTCTGTCCACAGCAGGTGTGTTTTTCCCATTAAACGCCTCTCGCCTAACTTCAAAATGTCCGCCATTAGTGGCCTAAAATAACAATGATTTCACCAAAAAACATCAATTTAAAACATGAAAATATGGGCAATAGTTCTGTATAAAGACAAAGCAGTAGCGTTTTTTCGTTTTTAAGCGTTGAACTGCTTTAAGAAAGATGAAATTTAGTTATTTCGAGCAAGTTTGTGAATATGTTTCATTTTCACGTCAGGATGCTTGCCGAGTTCGTTGCCAAAAACCTGTCATTTGATTGTTTCCGATTAATGAAAACTTTAATCCATCTTCAAAGTGCCATTTCGGACATCCCAGTCTCGATTTTGGCAGTGTTTATTCAACTTGTATCGGTTTGTTTTTCTTCATGTAAAGTACATTGAAATGTGTTTGCTTCGAAGAAAATTTGCAACGAGTGTTGATAAAGATATGAAAATTTTTGGTTTTTAATTTTTCCAATTCAAGGCCATATAGCTGGCTAAAATCCTATCGATTTAAGTAAAGTTTACCATGTACAAATTTGTTTTAATCTCTATCTATATATCTATCGATCCATCCATATCTATCTATATATATATCTAACCATTGATCTATCTATCTATCTATCTATCTATCTATCTATCTATCTATCTATCTATCTATCTATCTATCTATCTATCTATCTATCTATCTATCTATCTATCTATCCATCCATACATCCATCCATCTATCCATCCATCCATCCATCCATCCATCCATCCATCCATCCATCCACCTAGCTAAATATTTATTTGTCAAGGAATGCATACGTCCTAGATAGAAGGTTCTCACATGATCACATATAAAGATGGAAGCTCAAATTTGAATGTTTCCACACAAACTCATCAAATGCGAGATACTGCCCTTTGATTTTCGTCGTTTCTTGCATCTCCTCTTGTCACTGATTATAGTGTTATGTTAATTAGTCATCATCATATCGGGCCAGTTGCCCCGACCATATTGACTCTTTCCCTCCACAAGACCCTGTCAACCATAGTCTTGTGAATATCTTCAGGTTGTAAACCAGTGTCTTCTGTCAGTAATTTTGTGTCCCTCTTGACAGGTCTTCCTACTTAAGCGGTTCCATGTTTGGGATCCAATAGTATTATGATACTATGTTGATTAGTATTCCCTCATAATGGAGCAATTGCAGCCACTTTGGTGTCATCTGACCAAATTTTAAATGCCTTGAGGTTATTAACGTACATTTCTATAAATACAGCCCATTCATATTGCTTTGTTGTAAAATATGGTCGTATTTATTCTGTTTTTTCATTCTTTTTCAGTTGGTTCTTATATCTAAGGTTTTTCGTCATTTGGCTTCTTGTTATCACAATGGACTTCTTGCTCGAGTTCAGATTTGAGTTTTTATGGCCATTCTGGCTGCTATTAAGAAGCATTTATGATTCCTTCAGATACCAAGGACTGGTAATTTCATTTTGCACATTTTTTTATCAAGAAAATAATCTTTTTTCTTCATTTCTGATTGGTAATCACATGACATTAACTAGCAGAAGTGAAACTGTTTCATCTTCAACCAGATAGTTCGCAATATTTAATAGAACATTATTCTACCCAGTTGGAAGTCAAGAGGCTGTACTGTGTTCTCCCTCAAGTCACATCAATAATGCATGTGATGCTTCCTCGTACTAGCATACAATCAAATTTACCTTCCAACATTTAATATAGAAGTACATGTTACACCTGATGAGGCTTCTGCTTTCTGTCGATAATTGTTTATGTAAATACAGACTTATTTTTTCACAGGGCCTGACAGTTCTGTTTTTGGTTGTGACATTATGTGCAGACCTGTTGTGTTTTGTTGTTTTACCAATTCATTGGCTGTTTTTTGCTGCAAGTACATATGTATGGGTACACTTTGTATGGAACACAGGTATTGTATCACTCAAACCGGTAACATTCTTATCATCTTTGTATTACACCCAGCAAGTATGGAACAGAAACCAGAGCCCTGTCTCCCATCTTGGCTAAGTTTGTAACTGAGTGTGTCATACAGTTTTTTAGCCAGGGATTAGCGGAGGTTGGCATGAATTATCATTTTAATTGTTGTTTTAATTATTATCATTTTTGAAGACAGTGAAGGGTTGAGATCACTAAAATTACCATCCCATATAAAGTGGTGTCGTATTTCTTTCAGATCTTGTTGCATCAAATAGTATAGCAACTTTTAAGGAAGTGTAAATGAGATCTACTATGTACAAGAAATGTGATCAACTGGCACAAACTTGGAGGGATTCACAGGAAGTTATCATGTGATTCCCTCTCCACCCTGCCTTGTGTTAGTTGCTGATGTTTTGATGCTGATTCAAAAGAATGAATCCATCTGAATAAAATGACCTCAGTAATAGGGAGTCTATCTATTTTTGTTTGCCCTCAACCTAGGGAGCTATTTTTGCTGAGATGAAGCCCTGCAACTAGCATCAGCTCTTTTGCGTTTATTTCACAAGTGAGTTTACTCAAACATAAGTTAGTTTGCACAAGTGAGTTTACTCAAACATACGGTAGTTTACACAAGTGAGTTTACACAAGTGAGTTTGCAAGGGCAGGTGCTAAACCCTGAACTTTAAGATTCCTGTGCAAACACACGCTACAAACTGAGCAACTTGCCGGTTTGTTGTTCGACACAATTTACATGCGTTCATTCTTTGATTGGTACGCAATTCATAGAATTAGCTTCACTTTGTATACCTGAGATTTCAACAATCTTTTATCCATTGATGTTGTTTCAATTCAGGTACTTTCATCTAAGTTTTCTTTCTATTCTTTAGACCGTGGACCTTGCCTTCCAACGCTTTCATTGTGGTTGCTGTTTGTTTATGTGGAGGCCTCTGTAAGACTACGAGGGATAAAATCAATACCCTTCCATTTGGACCTGTGCAGGCCGTTTGCTGCTCATTGGTAACTGTCTCCTTTGCTTACTCACTTTCTTGCTAGTTTTGTAGCTTTTTCCAATCTATCTATCTATCTATCTATCTATCTATCTATCTATCTATCTATATATCTATCTATCCATCTATCTATCTATCTATCTATCTATCTATCTATCTATCTATCTATCTATCTATGTATGGCTATCTACGGCTATCTATCTATCTATCTATCTATCTATCTATCTATCTATCTATCCATCTATCTATCTATCTATCTATCTATCTATCTATCTATCTATCTTTCTATCCATCTTTCTAGCCACAGCTTCTTTTATCCATATTTCGACTGTTTTATGTAGTTTGTAAATAGAATACTCTTAATCTGAGGCAAGAATGTAAGATTTAGAATTCAAAATCAGCTATATAAGTATTAAATTAATCATCATTTTTGGTATACATTGTTCCGCTGTATTTCTACAACTTTTGATTTTTGTTCTGTTTCTCTTTGCACAGCATCGGGTATCCTATGGTTAGCCTTGGCTATGGCTTCAAAAGCTATGTAGGTTGTAGAATAAAGCAGGTTAGTTTTAACAGCATCTCAATTTGTATTTTTATCATTGTCATTCTCTTTTATCTTAATCTGCCTTTTTCTTACTTTTACTAATCCGCTTACTCTGTCTAAAAGCACTGAGAAACTGTGGTGGATAAAAACTTGTCTGTTATCCTGTAATCAGGGAATATTCCTTGGAACCGTCATAGCGTCACCAGGCTACCTTGGTAACTTATTTCTTTTGTAAGCTCGTCTGTTTTAAAGACATTGGGAATCTTTTATTGATATACTGTTTTAATTATTCTTGATAGTATAAACAAGAAGATGTATCCAAAGAGAATGAATTTTACCATCAGTTGATTGCATATGCATTACCGACTGATCTTAGGCAAAAGCAAACACCAGAGAAAGGTAAGTACCCTATTAAAATGCTTTCTTAATAGTTTCAATAACATTGAAACATCCAGGATTGAGTCCCATCAAAACAATATTTCCAATTGTTATTCAAATGTCCGTGTTAACTTGAAATTCAACGAGGTTTTTTTGTCGCTCTTAAACGATTGACTCAACTGAGTCCCTTTTGAAACAGTTTGAATGTAGAAATTTTCATTGTCTTGTTTTTTACCCATTGATCCCTGGCGTGTTTTCCAAACATAGTTAGTGTCTTGGAAAGCTTTTGGAACATACATAAATATTCTAAATACGAGGGCAATGCTGAGTTGTCGAGAAACCTGCTCAGCAAGTTATCCAAAGCATGAAGATATCGACCCGGTCTCTGGTTGTCAACTGCATCAAACCACCCTAGTGATAAAAGCCTTCCTCTGGCTTGAATCCCACTTACTTTGGGTCGCCGATGTGTTGGAGCTTTCATCTTGTATGGTTTGACACAAGAGGGCTGCCTCATTTTACGGCCGAATTGCCCTCCCACCACCAGCCGTTCCCGTTCATTCGGGGACGGCTGGGGCGGCCACTATTTGTACACTTAGTCCACATTCCAAGTGGTTGGGTTGCAACACTACTCACGTGTCCTGAACCCTGAAAACTGCCTCCGCAGCGGTTTTTTTGCCAATGTTGCAGCTAAAGTTTTCATCGTAGGCCAGCTTGATTTTTATTTCAATTGCTTGATTATGGGAGCATTTATGTTGATCTGCATTACACGATGTTCCGTGAACGTAAACGTAGACACTTTGGTAGTCATGACTGGTTTTTGTTTCCCCTCAAGCTCAAATTGGACGAATTCAAGACGATGGTTTGTCAATTCTAAATAGAAAGTCTGCGCCAGGGCCTGTACTTACAAATGGTATTAATACAAAGATGGACATTGAAGCTTTACTTGCTCGCGAAGCAAGCAAGCGGGGACTAAAATTAGCAGATCTTAAAGCAGATATTGAAGAGAAGTCCTTGTCACTGAGTGACCTTGAACTTATTTCCAATATTCCATCAAAGACATTACCATTGGAGAGCTCGCAACGTAAATCTTTGTCTAGTGGTGATTTTGAGAATGGCGGAGTTAAATTATCTGTTGGAAGATCTCAAGGTAAACCGAATGGGGACCATAAAAGATACAAAGGAAGGAATGATGTCGACGAGGAGGAGCATTCTGACAGCGGAGATTCAACGGCGAGCAGTGGGGTGTTGAGGAGCAGTACAAGCAGCTCACCAAAATCAGTATGTCTTCTTCCTGTTTTCATCTCGTGTCGCAATAAGATCTTATGAGTTGGCATTTGTTTAGTCAAGCCGTGCGGGCAGAACACACGTCTGCTGTGCTCAGGTCCCGGGCTCGATACCACATTCGTTCCCGTTTTTGATTTCCTCCATTTCTCCTCCCAGCATTGAATGGGTGCTTAGCGTAGAGCAGGGTTAAGTGTGATGAGAAAAGCAGCTGGGAATCCTACTCATCACCGTGTCTCAGGATGGTACCTCTCTAACAAGGCGTTCCTCGATTCTCGTTTTGAGTATAGGGCCTTTTCATTCAAACGTTTTAAGCGATTGCGCTCCGTTCTTCTCCCCTACTAACACCATAGATGTGAGAAAACCTTCTTGCTAGTAACGTTTGCGGAAATGGTATTTGCGATCATCAATCGACATTATTGCTTTAATGAAAGAAAGTATGGTGAAAAGTGAACTGATACATTTTAACATTGTTGTTGTGTCAAACCTTATTATGCCGTTTTAGTTTTTGCTACTTCTTCTACTTCTTCTTTTACTTCTGCTGCTAATTTTCTACGAATTCTTTATTGCCTACTAATTCATTACTATCTACTTATTCTTCTACTTCTTCTTTTACTTCTGCTGCTTATTGTCTACGAATTCTTTATTGCCTACTAATTCATTACTATCTACTTGTTCTTCTTCTGCTGGCTTTGATTCTTTTCAAGTAGATTTCCCGATGGGGAAGAGCGTTCACCTGCACCTGGATCATGGATAGTCTAGCACGGGAGCACTTCGTATCACGGCGGGACTTCCTTTCTTCCGCCAACCCGTCCCATAAATCAAAGCTTAGAACTAGCACTGAGAAAGCACTTCATGAATGCCTCTAATAACAAGATTAGTTATTAGTTAAGCAATGGTTGGTATTTTTCGCGTTGCCTCTTTGGTTTTGCAACTTGAAATTTCATTTTAGGCACGTGACAAAGCATTAGAAGCGTCGCTGCAAGCTAAGCTTCGAGATGAGATTCAAGCGAGGTTAGCAATATCAATCGTACACTAGACATGATTTCTCTCTATTTCAGTTTAATTTTGAAACTATTGCTGATTCTGGAAACGAAAAAGCAAATCGAGCTGCAATGCTCTCTAAGGGACTTAATGGTTAGTTAGATATTGTGCAGATTGCTAAACCGCACTATTAGTTGGACCAAAACAGTTATTTACTTAGGCGTTAAGAGCGCGTCTTATTGCATGTCAATTGATCGGTAGTTTATGGAGGACCAAAAGCTTGACTTTCATTCAGAGTGGAAGAGTCGCTAGCTCTCTGTATTTCCATGCGTTTAGCTGTGCTCACATCGAGTGGAAGGACCGGGGCACTACTCCACAACCGTACCTTTTTGGCTCCTAGAATTTCCTCACGATTCACGAGACGTAGACATCTCGAGGTGTGTCATTCTAGTAGAAAGGACAAAGACACTGCTGGATGCGCATAGCTTTCCAAGGGTGCTAAAATTGCTTTCGGATAGAAGGTAACAAGCACAAACGATATTTATCAATTTCAGCTAAGAGAAAGCTTCTTCGGATTTCCCGTGTAACGACTTGAATAGACAGCATTAGATTAAATGAAAGACGAGCACTAGAGGTATAAATTTTGAGTTGGGAAGTACTGGCTACATTGCTGTACTACATCGCTCTAAATGCAAGTCAAATTATTTCAATTCTTGCTATAATCTTGTTTGTGAAACGATGAAAATTAGTATGAAAGCAACCGTCTGAATTGATGTATTGCATTTTCAGGCGTAGGTTTGAATCCCAGATGAGTCAAATGGAATCAGACCTGAAGCGAGTTAGATTTGAACTTCATTCAAGTAGACAGCAGGAGACTGAACTGCGTGCTCAGTTGAATACGATTCACGCGAATGAACGATTTTTAAAGTCAGAATTGTCAAGACTAAGGCTGGAAAATGACGGAATCTCACAAAAGTAAGTCTTCTATCACGGTAGTCTTTTTTCATCTTATAAACTCATTAGATGGCTTTAGTCATCCCTTTGATTGTAATGATAGCAAGAAGGTTTTTGCATTGTCTCTTTAAGTTTATGTTGGTTTCAATTTCTTATCATCGTCATTAATATAATTGTTGCCATCTTTCGGACGTAATTGTGGTGGTATAGTGGGTAATTTGTTGTGATGTCATGCGAGAAATCTGGCACAAGCCTCCGTGGATGCAAATTTCTATCTGCCCTAGAGGATGCATGCGTAATAATACCAGCTGAGCGCTCCGTCCTTCTGAGGTCGGCAAAGAAGGTCCCTTTGATCATGAGACTAACATAAGTCTTCGGCAATACTCGTTTTTCCCATCGAGTGCACAAAAAATTCAAAAATACTGTCTGTTATAAATACTCCATGTAAGTTTGTGAACCAGCTTGACGTAATAAAGGGTGCAATGTACGTACATGGGTATTTTTTGAACGTGGTTGAAATGACGTGCTTTTTTGTAGAATCACCTCACTTACCAATGCAAGCAAGCAGGACAAATTAAACATTTCGAGTTTGGAGAGGAAGTTCAAAGCGGAACGTGAGAACAGACAGAACTACGAGCAGCAGTTGAAAGAGAGCAAGAAACGATCACAAGACATTACAATCCAGCGGGAGAGCCACGATGCCTGTGTCGCGAAAAGGCAAGACTTGGAGCAAGAATTGGTGTCAATGCGCGAGAAATTTTCCGATTTCGAAAGTAAAGTTTGTGAGCTTGAAAACGAGAATGAAAAATTGAAAAAGAAGTCGATGGATAACGATGGAATGAAATTGAAAAAGGAGACGGAGCTTTTATATTCTGCCTTGACTGCAATGCAAGGAAAAAACACGCATTTGGAGAACAGCCTAAGCTCGGAAACGCGAATCAAATTGGATTTGTTTTCAGCATTGGGAGACACCCGTAGACAACTGGAGATTCTGCAAAACCAATTGGCAAACAAGGACAAAGAATTGGAAACTTTTAAGGAAAAATTCGCCGAGGCAATGGCTGTGATGCCACAGAATTTCGCAGACACGTCACTTTCTGGATTCCTCAATCATGCTAGTCAAAGTCGTGCATCTGAAAATGCCATGGTTAAAACGTCATCATACTTGCCAACCACCTCATCCTATGTTCCACTTGCGAAAAATGGTATTCTTTAATGGGAAGGTTAGCTTGACTTACTTGCAAAGGAACTTCTTTTAAATTCGATTTAAACATGATGCGGATGCGTTGATGTTTTTATATACTTTCTCTCTTCGTCGCCATTATCAGTTAACTATAAGTTCACTTGCTTCGTATCCCAGTGTCGCTAACTACTGCTTAGACGCATTTTTACTCAAATTATCGTAAAATCTTCCATTTCTCCTCAACTTTCCAGTCAGGTTTTGAGTGTAGCTCGATGCATGTCTATTGTGCCGTGAATGGAGCCACTAATGAATAATTTAAAATCCATTTTAAATTCATTTTTGTTAGACAAAAAAGGAAACTTGAATTCATCAGAAACATTGCAAGAAGATACCTCCTCGACTGTACATAAAGAATAGAAGCACTTTAATTTCGCATTTCTCACGGCATTCGGCATTTTTACAGTCTCCGGTTCCGTCCGATGATAATGAGATGCTAATGACTTGCAAGTATTACGGGCTCTTGCAAGTAGCGAATGATATAATGCCAAACGTGACTCGTTTTTATTGCATCGAAGCAAGCACTTCAACCTATATTACTTGATTAGTGTTACTGGGTATTTGGTGTTGGTATTCAAATTTAAGATCCCTGGTACACACGAGGGTGTGAATCTTTGCAAAATGCCTGAAAAGCATGTGATTGGTAAAATTCCCGATTTCTAGTTAAAAAGCAGTGTGGCCCAATCAATTCACGACGGTATTTTTCGTCACTCTCATAAATATTGTTCAGATATGATTGTCTTTAGATCAGCTAGCCTGCATCTTTAAAGAAATCATACTTGATCGATATTCATCAAAGGAGGTAATTTATGCAAACGGGCAAACAGTTACCCCTGAAAATTGAATCGCCTCATGAGAAACAGAGCAAAGCTAAACATTTATCGATTTGAGATGTGAGTGGTTTGCATTTGAGAGTTGACCACTTTTGGAGGCCGCATTTGCGCCCCCTCAAGGTGCCACCTTACACGGACCACTGCGCATTACCATTTCATGCGGAACATATACACGTGGATAATACCCTACGTATTTAGTCCATGGTTTGCATCAATATTGCATACTAGGCGATAATTTGGTAGCTCTCCATAGCGAGGGAGAGTTCCTTACAAAAGGAGTTTTTAATAATTACATACATAAGAATAACTTGTTGCTTTATTAAAAGTAAATAAAACTGTATAGTTCTCTTTTAGCATCGAGTTGAATTTGGTTAATATTTGCTGACAATTCGTCGTCCTTCTCTTCACTGATTTTCCTGCATCCAGTGCTGCTGTGTACGGCTAGTCCATCCATTCAATAGTGCTACATCAAGCTAATGCCTGGGGGGGTTTTAAGGCCAGGTGCTGTTATAGTGACATTCCATATAGTCAGGGATGGGAAGTGTTCATGACTTCGAAGGCAGAGTTTCGACAAACACCAAAATAATTACTTGTAAAAAGCGAATCTTAGCTTGAAATCGGATGGCCCCTTGAAAATCAGCAACGCTGAAGGTGACTTACATATTTGAACTCAACCACTGGACTGATGTTTAATACAGACTGCTGCCAACAGATGGCACATAAACATAAACAAAATCGAACAGCGAGGGGGATTTAAAATCCCCGAATCAAAATACACACACGGTACCTTTAGGTCTAGTTACTAAGACCACACAGAAAAACTCAATTAAAACGATTTTTGAACTTGGCCCATTCCAACACGACCCCCCTTTTTCTTGTTAGCAGCAGTCTCTCTTTCCCCTTCATTGTCTTCTCTAACGTCTCTAAAACTTTCACGCTATCAAATTTGGCCAAATCTTTCGTACACTCGTCCTTTCTTATTAGATCGATGACGTCACCTACCTTTACCTGAAATATTAAAGTTCAGATCAGTTCAAATAATTCCAACTAAGCTGAAAAAGGATGAAAAAATACAATATCAAATTAACATTTTAAACATGATGGCATTCTTAAGGAGGAATCCTTAAAGTGGAAAGGCAAACGAGCTACCGAGATGAGGGAGCCCTTTTGATCCGAAGTTGAGAAAATCAATACAGGCCTCACTCAAATTAAGGACTTCAATCAGTTTTCGTCCACCGTGACAAACGTCGGTTACGGAAGGGTGGTGGCGGCAGCTGTCCTCGTCGTCATTGTTAGCCAGATCAGGGATCGAGTGGCTCAGCAAAATAGCTTTTTCAGGCTTGACCTTCAATGTGAAACAGTCTCTAGCATCTGTAAGTACTCAGTTGTATATGAGTAGCTTTTCGTATTTTCATATCTTTATAGCTTCGATCTAGTATCCTTCTTTATTTTGGTGGCCCAGTGCATTTTTTAACATTGCGACTACGGGGGGGGGGGGGTGGGCTGCCCCGGCAGACCCAATGTCCCCAAAGTGAGGTGGAAATGCCCCCGTAGTTGAGGGCCCATCTTACGTCTTTGATCTGCAAACCTTGAAGTATCGGAGGAAGGGGATGAAGAAAGCGAACTGTTTAGTCAGTTTCAATCAACATTTATTTGAAATTCGTTTCCCGAAGGAACTTTCGCGTGGTACCCGAAAGAAATTTTTGTGTGACTTCTGAAATCGGTGTTTCGCCATTTTGCTCCGGTAGTGAAAATCCCTGAAAAATGCGAGGCTGTGGCCATCGGGCTACTATTGCCTTGTGTTTCCCTTGGCAGTGTTATCTCCGTGCCAAAAATTGGTTCAAGTGTATTGTCTTACGTACACCAATCGCTATATATCAAATTTTGTAATCGAAGACAAAAGAATTATTCCTCTGGCAGGCAGTTGGATTATGTCCCACCAGAGAACCAAAGATGTCGCGAAAACCTCTCCTTCACCAATAGAAGGCTTTAGTTCTGATTCAAACAAAATTCCAGTTCTTTCTCGGTGCAAAGAGGACATACCCATAAAAAGTAAGAAAGTAAGTTGAGTTGTGATGTAAAGTATAAATGAATGAAAAATTTTACTTGAATGCCTTTCTTTTTTACCAGATTTCCATTCAAGACCAACAGATTTGATAAAAATGCCAAATCAATGTGTCTATGGATAAACAGAAATAAAGCAATACTAAATCGATAAGAACTATAATATTTACAACCGTAAAAGTTTACCTCCGTTTTATAATCACTAAAACCTTCAATAGTAATCATCCGATTCGCCTATGTAGACCGGCCTATGTGACGGATGTACAGAGCTGTTACTTCATAATCTAACATAGAAATAAACAATGGCCTAATATCCTAATTTGGTTCACTTATGAATGCTTGTTACACCCTACAATCCAGCCCTGGTTGGATGTCAAACTGAACAATTCACGGTATCTAGAATTGCGAGGCTTAAAATTGCATTTTAAGTCTGTTACTATATAAATGAAGTTTAAAAAACGGATCTTCAAAGAGGCAGAAAAATATTTGTTCCTCCGCAGGGCATGGCCTAAATGTTAGTCTAGTGCACATACCTTCGGCTTATTCCAAGGCCGTGGGCTGCAACTCTATCTACTCTTAACGAACTTGAAGCAAACTCAATTTCTTTTCCATACTGTATGCAATAAAATGCCTTTCTTAGACGTTTGCTCTGTAAAATGAAATTTGAAATGGCGTGTTTTTGCAGCGTTTTCATTGCGGAGAAGCATCGATATGCAAGCTGCTGCACAGAAGCACCGTTATTAACATGAAGTATTATAGAAACAACATTCGTCCCAAAGATCAAGATGGCGTTTGGGTGGTGCACTGTTTCTTTGGTGATGTAGTTTAATTTCCTCTGATTGAATTTTCGTTGCAAGAAAAGATGTGACAAAAGTCATAACGGCTGCAGATGCTTTGATCTGTGTTTTTTTAAAGCAAACTGCTGAGCTGTAGATTTGTTTTTTTTTGCATAGTTGGCCTATCGCATTTCAACCGTGCCAGTGTGCTGTACTTTTTCATGAGTAAGCACGATAACTTTGACAAGATTTCCTAAAAATTTGACTGACACATGAACCATACGTATTAAAAAGGTAATGTCAGACTCAGAGGATTTGGAATGCAGTGCCAAAGGGAGTAGTTCCGTGGACAGAAAAAACGAGCGTTACCCCAGAGCCAAAACAGAATTTGCTGATGATGTCACCAGGAAAGCTAAAAAGGTAAAAAATGGTAAAGAGAGGTTCATTATCGGTGCAGCAAGTGACGATGAAAGCGATTCCGATACAGAAATTAGCATTTCAGCACAAGCTGATATAATGTTTTATGGTACCACACCACCCAGGGAAATTAGACGTATGAAGCACAAGTTTCCAAAGTCAAACAAGAAAGAATCCAAGTCACAAAGCTATCACCAATCAAGTACGCCAAAGGAAAAGCGCAAGGCTGTTCATTGTCATAAAAAAGATTATATCAGAAAGATTTCCCAAGATTATCCATTAGAAGATGAAAAGCATAGGTACCCGAGACGAGTGCCAAGCATAAGTGTCAATTCACCTAACATATATAAGAGCATCAAGTCAGTGCCCACCCTGTTAAATAAGCATCATCATGTATCAGATGATTCTGACTCAGCAAGATCATTTTCAAAGTCAAGAAGTTTTGGTGACATCGTAAAAGTTCCAAATTGTCCACCAGGCCGTTTGCATTTCATGAAGACATTTCAACTGCTTGTGAGACTTGGTGATAGGCATGGTAGAAGAGACTCAAGACGAGCGATTAATAAGCAAAATGACACAGATGACCAGCCTGAGAACTGGCAAATCCATTTTGATCAAGTTTTGTGGTTGGAATTGCAAGCAAGGAGATTTGGACGCAGGATCGAGGAACAAGACTGTTATCTTCTAGAGGAGAGGAAGGATGTTGATCAAAGTTTGAATGAGATCATTCATTTCTATTTTCCAAACCAACTTGAGCAGTATGACTCACAGTATGCAAGAAAATTCTCACAGCATGAAAAGTCTTTGAAAGCTGGTGAGGAAGCGGATGAAGCGAAAGCATCCCAGCAGCATGAGGATCAATCTAAAACAGCAGAGAAAAACTTACCATTTTTACCACATGATGTTGGTCATTATTGCTCTACAATAGATGACCATTTTACTGGCTCCATTCAACACATAGCCATGCATATAATCATAATGCTATTAAAGAAAATTGATGATGCGGCAGCCCTTTACCCAACAACAAAGGCATTGGCTCAAAGTCAACCAAAGTACCTAGATGTCAAGTTTGTTAAAAACTATGAGACGTTAAATGTGTGGCTAAACATTTGCAAGGAACTTTATCACAAGTTGCAAGTTGTTGCCAGCTTAGTTGATGTTAATGTTGAAGATAACAAAACATGGGAAGACTGGTTTGATCACGGACTGGGTAAATCCCACAATTTGATGCTTATTTGAAGCTATATATATATATATACTTGCTCAATTCATTCATACCCTTCCCAAGTTTCACTGCCTAATCCACAAAATTTATCCCACAAATCATCATTCGCCCCTAGAACATGCAATTTATGGACTGTCTTCCTTTACTGAGTCTTACAACTTGCCATCTTTCAAATCTAAGACCAATAAACTTGACCTGATCTCTCTCTCCTCTTAGCTTTTTGCTTTCTTCTTTCTTCCTTTGCCGTGGCTCTGTATAGGGCACCATGGCTTTCCTCAACATAACTCACCAAAAAGTATATATATAGATATATATATATATATATATAAGCTACATATTAATCATCTAGACATATCTATATATACATATATTTATATGTACCTATAAATATACATATATGGTTCATTTGTCCACTGTCAGATGCATAAATGCAGCCAAATTGCCACATCCAAAGAACCAATTATGCATTGTAAGTTTACTCAAGCTACAAAGTTCAAGTGTAGTTTTACTTGCTGAGAATCAGAAATTGATTTTGTTGCATTATCAGGCTTGACATGCATAAAAACCCACAAAACATACAAGACAAGAAGCCTGTCACTCAGAGATGACCAGAAGCATGACACAACTGGTGACAGCCTGAATGATTTGTCTGGGGCAAACACCGCAGACTCAAAGGCACATTTGCACAAAAGGAGATCTGTACTCAAAGAGACAAGTACATCAAGATATAGATCATTTGTTGAGAAGAACATTCGTCAAATTGGACTTAATGGTTTATCACAAAGGATTAAAGTAGCACTGCACAAGACATTATGGAAAGCCAGACAAGCATTAGAGGTACTTGCTCTCAACCATCATTTTCTCAGTCCTATCAATTGGCTGTCAAAGTTTTTATCAACATCATCTGAATAATCCTTACCAACATAGTAGGCACTTGTGTAAATACATAGATGTGCCTTGCACCCCCAATGTGTATAAATCCCTGTCACCTTTCATCAGTAGTGTTCCCATTGTTAAATGTAACGCACTAAACCATGGTGCCATTTATGTTGAATTAGTTCATCCAGTTTATAGTGAGAGTTCTGTGTAGCAAAGCAAGTTGCTCTACTTTGAAATTCAGGTTCCAACAGAAGCACACAGTGTGATGGAGAGAGAGCACAATTATGGAAAGGTCATAGATCTGATTCAATTCTTGGAACAGACAACAAACGATGATCCAAGTCAGAGGAATGTATTTGCCACAATGGTGTTACACCCGGAAGATTTTAAAGCAGAGGATCAGGGAAGGCACGACAGAGGTGTTTGGAGCAAGGAATTCTCTGACATGGGCCTGCCGTCTTTCTTGGAGCTGTATCTCTTTATTGCTAAAGTTGCATTTGACATTATACATGAGACCATTCGATATCGACTGGATCATAGACCAAAGGGAGATCCATCCTCAATGAGTATAAAGCAGGTCAGTGAAAGAATCATGCTAGCACCACAAACAGGGTGTTTCATAAGCATACATTCCCAATGTTGTTGCAATTTTCAAGGGTTTCTTTTAAATAGATTGCCATTTTTATGACAACTAAGATTTTCACCATGTAAAGACAATTTGTTTTTTACATGATAGAAAAAGAATTGCATCGTTCATTTTGATGGATTTTAAATAAAGTACACTGCTTTTTAGAAGTTTACGTAATCTGGATGTACCCAAGCTCTGAACTTTTTGCTACGTATTTCCCCTTTTTCTTCATGCACATTTGGCAGTAACTGATAGGTAACTAGAAGGTATTGCCTAACCGAAATCGGCCAATTTCAAAAGGTTTATACATATAATTTATGAACGCTGTGATAAGTGTATTTTTAGAAATCTATCAGTTTTACGGCTTTTTCTTCTCCAATAATGCCAAACATTTTCATTGATCATGTGGGAAGATGGAATATAACATTGACCATGAATAGTCACACAATTTTTTTGCAGTTGATAAGTGAGTGCAAGGAGGTGATAAGTGCTGCAATCATTGGCAAATACTATTATCAAGATATGACACTTTCAGTTTTGACTGCTGATGATAAAGCAAGAATTGATGTTCTTGATGCTGATATTAATGAGTTTGAAGAAGATGTCCAATCACTGCTTTCTGTAAGAATTTAGCAGTTTTAAATGACCTTCCTGGCTAGCCTCCACCGCCTGCAACATTCACTGTGTCTCACACATTCACATTCGCATGCTCTTTAGGCCCAAAGCAAAATGAAAAAAAACAAAATCATCATTCATCCCAAGAACATGCAATTTATGGAACGTCTTGCAATCCTCTTGCTTCCCTGAATCTTACAACTTGCCATCTTTCAAATCCAAGATCAATAAACTTGATCTGATCTCTCTCTCCACTCTTAGCCTTTTGCTTTCTTCTTTCTTCCTTTGTTAGGGCTTTGTATAGGCCATCATGGCCTTTCCTCAACATAACTCACTAAAAGAAACAAAGATGAGGACCTCCCTATTCACCGTGATTGGTTCTTTTTTAGTGAGTTATGTTGGGGAAAGGCCACGATGGCCTATACAGTGCCTCAACAAAGGAAAAAAGAAGAAAGCGAAAGACTAAGAGGAGAGAGGGATCAGATCAAGTTTATAAGGAAGGAGTTTAAGATTTTAGATATCCTATCTGATTATTGGTTATTACTATCTGAATTTTCCTCTTATATCCCAACTGATTTGGAATTTCACATTCTGTCTTCATGTTTTTCAGGTCTACTTTGATTATCTGCAGCACTTGTTTCAAATGCTGCAGCGCCTACCTGAGGCAAGCCGAAGTCTGAAGAATACCATGGAAGAAGAATGGCTCTTTTCAAAAGAAATATGCCCTCACACGAAAGGATTAGAAGTGCAAGCTAGCAGAAGATTTTGGTTTGTGAAAGTTCTTAAAATTTCTTAGAAATTGTTGGTAACGAAACAAGATACTAATTTTTTTAACAGTGAGCAATCGGATTTCATGGCTGAAAGGGAAAGTGAAGTAATTGATTGCTTTCGTAGATATATCATCATAAGCATAGCCATCATTTTCATTATAAGCGCCCTTCTGCGTTCATCTTCAGTGGTGTGCAATGGAGAAAATAAGTGGTTACGATAGCCTCGGTCAAAGAAATTATCAAATTGGAGAAGCTAAAGGCATTATATTCTAGTACTCATCACAGTGCGAAGCTATGCAACGAATTCGTCAATTTTTCGATTTTTTCAAGCACGTACCGTGCAATTCACATCTCTTCACGAAGGGTAAAGCAGCTTGATTTTGTATCACATAGCCATTCAAGAGAATAGGTTGAGAGCATGTTTCAAATGATCAGGCAGCGTTCGTTTTTGGTTTCGATTTTAGTCTTCTGGCAACTGGGTTGTTAGACTCGACTGCGCACTTCTTAGAGTCAAGCTTAGATGACTGTTCTTGCGAGTTGTATAGCAAGATGGACAAAAGCTCCGAAAAGGTGAAAGACATTGCTCTAGAAGCATGCCGGAATCATAAGAAGCTGTTCAACGAGATTCGCGAAAGAGCCACAAAGGCGCTTGGATTCGGAAAGATGCTGCAAAAGGATCTGGGAATCGCTGCTGAGTACAGGGTTCAAGTCAGCGTTCAAAAGATCTTGGATTTGTTGAAAGGATCGCAGCATGTCAAGGTAAAGGAATGGTAAATTATGAAAACATTCAGATGCTAATCAGACGATTGCTTTCACTTTGCTGCAGGTAGTTATTGGTGACATGTAGGGTTCTTTTTCATGGCTGATAAATTATCATCCCGCCTCCCTCCATTAAATTTTTCCATCGTAGTTTCAGTCTCATTACTTTTCTGTAATGAATCCTTTTTCCATATTTGCTGCATTCTCAAAAATCCATCTTGAGATTTCCATCAAAATTTTTTATTTTTTTCTGCATTCTCCAAGATTGATTGCAAGTCATCAGAAGTCAGTTATGAAATTTACGCTCAAAAACATTTGGCTGCAGATGAAAGGTGTGATGTCATTTTCGGATTCTTTCCTCTCATTTTCACCATCTAGTTCATGGGTCGGCAATCTTCAACAATCGAAGAACCAATTCCTCCCGATTCCTACAACAATAATCACGTCGGGAACCGCATGACACGCGACAGCCAAGGGACTCGTGATCGAACAACTAACTGAAAACCCAAGTTGAAACATGGATGTCATAGCTCTGACGCTACATTACATGAACCGCCATAGAAACGTGTACGCGCCGAACCCATTCATTCCTGCAATGCAGCACAGCTGTTGGTCTTAAAGACCCGTTTTTCATCGCTATAAAACCTAACTACCGATTTATTGATACTGAATTCAGCTGTCAATGTTAAAAGCCCATCATAATCTTGGAATTTGAAAATAATTAGATGCATTGCGAAAACTGAAAAAAAACGAACTGAAATAAGAAGTGTTTTTAAAGACAGTCGTGTCATCATTCATCGCTTTTGTTGAGTGCTCTACCATGAACGTTCAGATGCGAAACATTCCCATGTTCCACGAAAAATCAAGCACCGAAGACATCTTTCTCAACTTCTTAAATGTTGTTGTCTTGAAGTAGAAGACGATTTGTCTTGGCATGTCCACTGTTTTTGAAAACCATTGTGACGTAATTTTTCCATTTTTTCCTCTCTTTTGATATTTCTCTAATGGTTTCCGTTTGGCACATGTACTTCGTTACGTATGCGTCGTACCTACTTCTATTCGATCACTTTATTTGAACCGGTTTCAGGAAAATTCTTAAACTACTGAATGTCACTTGTGGATTTGAGGATCCTGCCGAGGCGGGTAACTCCCTAAATGATGGCTATATCATATTGCTTAATCTAAATGAATCCGAAAGCGATGCTGAAGACGAAAAAATCGAATGGGACGGAGGTGTTGTTCACGTGAGTCCAACTGTGGACACAGCCATCGCTCTGGCCAATCTTCAGGTATTTGTACCTCCTGCTGTACTTTTTACTTGCTGTAATGCTTGCTTGGTTGATTGATTGATCGAGGATTCGATTAAATGATTCATCTGCTGATTGATGAATCATTTAATCAATTGATTTATTTTGGACTAATTGATAGATTGCTTCAATGTTTTTCTCTTTTTTTAGTCGTTTTTTCTTCATTGATCAATTTTTCGATTGATTGTAATCTATGTAATTGAATCATTGACTACTTTGCTTCATGACAGAATATTTGACAGGATTTTGAATGTTTGTTACCTTGACTGACTATTTCTTTCATGCACTTGCTCATCTTGTTAGCCGTCTCATCGATTAATTCATTAATTCTTAGATCGAAGCATTATCCAGCTTAGATTGTGTTCTTCTTTCTCATTGACATATGTTGGAGTGAATTGCTCTGACATAAGATATTTTATGATGAATATACATTTGCTTATGTCATTCGTGATTCTATTTGACTTGCAGATTGATGGTTTGCTGGTTATCGCATGCAACTCATATCAGCTGCTAACCCAGCGGAATTCGCTCCAAAGATCGCTCGGAAATTCTGTTACTTTGCTAAATGAACAAACGTCAAGCCATCAAACCATCGCAGAGGCGTTGCAAGAATTCCGTGTATGCATCTCCTCTCAATTCTTTTTTGACTGAGAAATGAAGGAAGCAGCTTCCATACAGTAGTCAGAGCCAACTATAATGGAAAAAGGCACATGGGGTCATCTAGTCTCAAATATGAATGGCTCTTACGATGGACTCCGATAAACAGTAGTTTACAATTTTAACCAGTACGACACACAACATAGCACAGCACGTTTCTCTTTACAATACAGCACGTCAAACTAATGAACATCGCAGCAATAATCAATATTTGCCTTCTAATACTATCCAGTTTCGATAAAAGTAAGCAGAAGGCTCTCGTAGAGGAGCAACTCAAACCAGGGGTGTCGCAAAGATTTCCTCGACAGGGGGCTAGGTTCCCCAACAAAAGGGCTATATTATCAATTCAAATAAGCTTCATTTGGTAACGATTGGTCATAAACTTAACTTTTTTCCCGATTTGGGGAGGGGACTAGCACTCCCCTATGGGGTCTATGGCGCCCCTGCCACCCCTTCGGCGCCACCCCTGGCTCAGACAATGCTATTGGTTCGGTACTTGTTCAACTCATGTCAAACTGATGACAGTTAAGGCGGAATATTCGTTGTCTTCGTTCACATTCCCTATTTGCAAAGCTTGCAGGGTTGGTTTTTCTCACCCCATTTACTATTCGGATTGATTCTCCGATTGCCAATCGGATTACAGTCGTATTATTACGGCTTTTACACAGCTCGTCGTAAATCGTATTTCTCAATTAGATTTTTTCAATTTTAGGTTTCGGCCGGACGACTTGCCAAGAATATTTTGACATCGGTGAAATGCACGGTGGATACTTTGAACCTGGAAGAGATCTACAAAATGGAGCAGGGTGAACGGGATTTAGTTCATAAGAATTATGTGGAAGCAATGCATCATTGTTTTAAAGCTGGATTTGAGGTAATCATTTTATTGCATTCATTTTCCATCATGAATTCAATTTCTGTTTCTTTTTTTCATTCTTCCTGCTTGATGTATCATCACTGTTTATGTTGACAGCTGACTGATTTCCATTTTGCAATTTCTCGCAAGCCCCAGTTAACTGTGGGACCCCAGCTAACTATGGAATGTCTTGCCTTCTTCCTTTCCTGAGTGCTGCAACTTGTCCTCTTTCAAATCCAAAATCAAGAAACTAGTAAACTTGATCGGATCGCACTCACCTCTTAGCCTTTCACTTTCTTCTTTCTTCCATCGCTTAGGCTCTGTATAAGCCATCATGGCCTTTCCTTTACATCAGATAGTTATACTGTACAGAACTTCAATATCATATGGAAAACTGAGAGAATGATTTAAACATGCATCTCAAAAGCTTGATTCCCTCGCCATAGCCCGCGGGTTTTTCTCATCTTCTCACCTTCTATCTATATACAAGTCCCAAATCCGTCCTTCTTTAGAGTACTGCTCCCACGTCTGGGGTGTTGCTCCAAAATCTACTTTCTGTCTTCTCGACAAAGTCCAGTCCAAAGCCATTCGTCTCATCAATAATCCTAACCTCACCAAATCGCTCCAACCTCTTTCCCATCGTCGTTTAGTTGGAGACCTTTCCATCTATTACAGATACTTTAACGGACATTGTTCTCAGGAGATCAGGGATGTTATTCCAGTTCCTCTGAGGCGTGTCAGAACCACCAGAAGCTCAACTCATTCACACCCTTTCCAAGTTTCACTGCCTACTTCACGAACGCTATCCCGCAAATCATCATTCATCCCTAGAACATGCAACTTATGGAACGTCTTGCCTTCCTCTTCCTTTCCTGAATCCTACAATTTGCCATCTTTCAAATCTAAGATCAATAAACTCGATCTTATCGCTCTCTCCTCTTAAATCGCTCTCTCTTTATTTGGTTGGAGAGCCCAGAGCAGAATTAAGCTTTGTGTCTGGATAGGGTAGTTCTTTTTTCTTTTAAGTTGAAACATGTAATATTTTAGTAGCAAATTTTCGTGTGATCAACCACCTTTATTTTAGATTTAATTCCTAATTCTACGTTTGTTCTTGATTTCAGTACTTGCGCGAACTTGCTCGATTGCTAAGTGGACAGAGCAAAGATTTGTGCCCAGTAATGCTGGAATTTTCCAAAGATTGGATGAATTTTGTTTGCAAAAACACTGAGAAAGGGAAAGGAAGAAGACCAAGGTTAATTGTTGTTTATGTTTTCAACTTGTGTTTACTTGTCATCACATGTTTACTTCTTATCACGTGCTTACTCCTTATCTCGTGTTTACTTCTTATCACGTGTTTACTTGTCATCACGTGGTTACTTCTTATCACGTGTTTACTTGTTATCTCATGCTTACTTGCCATCTCGTGTTTACTTCTTATCACTTGTTTACTTATTATCACGTGCTTACTTGTCATCACGTGTTTACTTCTTATCACTTGTTTACTTCTTATCACGTGTTTACTTATTATCACGTACTTCTGATCACGTGTTTGCATTATGATCACCTATGATTACACTGATTTATTTTGAGTTCATCGTTATCACTTCTGATGCTGTCCTTCTCATCGCATATCGCACCTCTTATAATCCAATATCAACATAATCTCAAATGGTTGATGCATGCATGCACTCTTAAGAACACCGATAAATTCTTAATTTTTGCCTTTTATAGATGGTCTACAAATGGACTGGAATTTATCGTCGATGCTTGCAGCCAGAAACATTTGGCAGAAATGAGTGAGAACGATTTTCAGGTAATAGCTTCTTTGATTTCTACTCTACACGCTGACCGCTTTTTTCTCTCTGTATATAATTTACCATCCATTCAAGATTCACAGGACAGCACCACAGGGAGCATGGAAATACATTGCAACCCTGTGGCGATTACAGGTAACAGATGATGCAACTAAAATCAAAAACACGCAAGCATGGTACGCAGCTGCACGCACGAGACAACTGTTAGTAAACAGAAGTCAAGCGTAGCAAATGCCGTTGCGTGCTGACATACCAAAGTAAGTCAATGGATACCGACCGCTCGATGTTTCAATGCAGAATCGAATTCTTATCATTTGTTTTAATACTTTCGCTTCGGCTCCTGACGGCACGATCACGAGCTGCGCTTACACCGAGAGCAAGGGTCACAATACTGCTCGATAATTGTGCCTTTTAGTGTCCTAAAACTTGCGTTATAATTCATGAATCCTATGGATTTTGAAATAGCGTCACAGTGTGAGAAGTCAAGTGTCAGAATAACTCAGTAGTAATTTGCTTGCATGTCGACCCTATTGTCAGTGCTTCGAATCCACCTTTAGCTTAAATTTTCTTTAGTGCGAGGAGGGTCGCCACCTCTAGGCATAGGAATCACGAGGGTGGAAGGACCTGCACACTGCTCGATCAGCAGAAGCTTCTCGGTGTCCAAATGTCTGCCTTTGACATCTGGAGATGGAAAAAGAAATTATGAGAAAGCACTAGGACACTAGGACACTGCACAATAAGCATAGCGTTATTGTGTCGTAAAGCTACGTTATTATTAATGATTCATAGGAATCAGGAGGAGTAAGTATGCCAAGATGATGCATCTTAAAATAACGTCACACCATGAAAAGCTTAGCTTGATAAGCATAGCTTCTCAGGGTACCAAAATCTACCTTCGGACACTACAGTAGGTTGAACACCCATGGACAGTTTTTTGCTGCGAGAAGATTGCTGTAATGCTTGCACTTTCAACTTTCAGGACATCAAAACAGCCATTAACAATTGTGTTACCCATATAATTGGGCAGCCTGAATCCGCTCTCTCATTGTCAGGTACCTATAATTGAATCGTTGATAATTCTTATCAATTTCTCTGTTTTCATAATGCACGTTTGATTTCCAAACCATTTTATCTACTAGCATTCAAATTGTTTGAGTATGCCAAATCCGCAGGTAGCAGTGCAGACAGTCCTATACCGATGGTTCGTATGAAGAGCGAGCCTGGATGTGGGAAGTCACTGAGCAAGATCAGGAGTCGAAAAGCTAGCAATAATGATCGCGGAAAAAAGTTCGAATCGTGCAAAAGTCTTTCTGATTCTTTCGCACCAAGCCAAGGATGTCCACTGCTTCCATTGAGTCCCGGCAGTTCTGCAACGTCCTTTCACACTTCAGATTCAGGTTTTTATGCTCCTTGGATATATATCTATATACCTTTATCAAAAATATTCATTACTGAATGTCTTTATAAATGCTTGTAAAAGAATTACAACGCAAAACACAGAGGTGTCACAGGGAGCATGGAACTATATAACAACCCTGTGACATTTGACAATTAACTTGAAGTCAGTTTCAAAATGGCGAAACAACGTTGTGAATTTCCATGTGCTCGGTTATTATTATTATTATTATTGAACACGCTCACCTTTGCCCACATTTGAAGACCTTAACCCCCCCCCCCCCACATCTGGTGTTGACCTAGTCCTCTTCATCCATTCCTTGCTGTCTTGGGCCAGATCCACCTGCACACCGCGTTGTTCCAGATCATTCCAGGTTGTTACGTAGTTTGTAAGTAAGATAATTCTGTAAAATATATCGCAAAATTTTTATACTAACAAGCTCGTACACTGGAAATACTAACCTTTACGTTCAAAAATGAGCAGAGCTAACCTTGAATGGAAAGCCGAGGGTAAAAAAACGGGAAAGAAGTGACAGTAGAACAATTTTTATCTCTTTTTAATGGAAAAATGTCTCAGTCATTTTTTGATTTCCTTGGGTTTCATAGCAATTAGGTTCTCACATTCTGGACCAGTTCTGCATTTCTATTTTCTACCTGGCATCCGAAGGCAGCTTTTCGGAAATTGAAAAGCTATGCTTATCGATCAATGTACTGGTCTCTCTTTTCATTGTCACCACACCTCGTGATCCCTACGTCCACAATTTCAAAGAGCAAATGACTCTTCGCCCTAATCGACGGAGTTGGATATGTGGACTTAGCCATTGATCTTCGGATCTCTGAGCAAACACCTTGACCATTTGTTTCCTTCATACAATTTTGTTTCCATTAACGTACAATGCATATTTCTCATATCAATAGTAGGGAGAGGAAATTTATAGTTTTTGTTTCTTTTTTCTGACTGCAGCTTTTGTGATGTAAATGTTAGAAATGACTTATTTCCTTCTCACCAGAGAGCGATACCTCCATTTCCTCGTCTAGCAGTTCGCGTCAGAGCTTAGGAACTGAGCGATCGAAGAAATCGGTTCGCTCTTCGAAACTCAGCCATCTTGATCAGATGAAGGCATCGATTGAAAAGCTAGAAAAAGCAAGGAAAGAGAAGCTGATGAATGAAAAGATAATCGGCCGTGTAAGTGACAGGAAACCTGATTTAGCCAGCGAGCTGGTGAATATCAAATCCAGAAGAGTTAATTTCAAATGGCATCTTGGAAATAAAATAGGTGAATACTCATTATGCCACCCTAGATGCGAAGTTTGATTTGATGGTTTGGTTCAATCCGCCAAATTTACTTATCGATCATTCATTTCATTTTATTCCTATGTTTTCTAATATATTGTTTCGCGTTTCTATGTTTATGTTTGATAGTAGCTGCATGTTTGATAGTAGTTGCATTTTATCGTTTCTTCTGAATTTAGATTAAGTGCAACTAGGAGCTTCCATTGAATGGCAGCTCAGGCTGGAGGCCACCTCAATTCAGTATCGTGAAAACAAATGAACTAAAATTAGATTTCTATTCTCATTTTGATTGAAATTTTCAGGCGAAGGACAGTTCGGTCAAGTTTACTCTTGCGTCAACTTAGACTCAGGAATGCTTATGGCAATGAAAAAGGTTCGTAAATCTGATCTTGTTCTCGCATTATTTACTCATACCTAGTGTGGTCACCGGCGCGGGCGAGAGCTCTAAACCCGCGTCTTTTTAAGTCGTTCATTGGGAATCCCCTTTTTTCAGCAGTATGCTCGTCTGGTCAACAGCCCCCACCTAGGCTTTGGAGCGGCACTTGGGATGTTATCCGTGCACAACCTCTGGCTAAGTTTTCAGTAAACCTCACCTTCTAGTCTTAATTTTCGCCAATGCATAATTTCATTTTACCTTTCGAAGTATCAAACTACTTCCCGTAACGATCTTCCATTTTTTTCAGATCAAATTCAACCCACATGATTATAGTTCGATTCAAGATATTGCTGATGAAATAAAAAACATTCAATCATTGAAAAACGAAAGTCTTGTTGAATATTATGGCGTAGAAATCCACATGGTGACTCATTGATCTTTCTCTTTTTTGAAGATTATTATAACACAGTGTCGTAGTTCTTTGTCCTTTGATGTAAGCAATCACGTTCACCCAGATTACTTCGAGTGATAGCTTGCATGTTATACAACCGAAACATTATATTGTATGCTTTATTAAAAGAACGCCAGCTCTCCCACCCACCCTCTGCTGTAGGGAAACATCTTCTTTTCTTTTTTTTCTTTAGTAAGTTATGTTGGGGAAAGGCTATGGTGGCCTATACAAAGCCCCAACAATGGAAGAAAGAAGAAAGAAAAAGGCTAAGAGGAGAGAGAGATACGATCAAGTTTATTGATCTTGGATTTGAAAGATGGCAAGTTGTAAGATTCAGGAACGCAAGAGAAAAGCAAGACGTTCCATAAATTGCATGTTCTGGGGATGAATGATGATTTGTGGGATAAAGTTCGTGGATTTGGCAGCGAAACATGGAAAGGGTGTGAGCAATACAGTTTAGCTTCAGCTGTTTAGAAGCTAAGACTACCTGCAGGAATCCTTTACAGAGAAGCAATGGTAGAAGGGTGTCTCCGGTGGCTCTCCACTCTCTGTTCAGTGACTGCGAGGCAGTGAATTTTGAAGCTGTCAGTTCTGGGATTGCGAATTAGATTGTAAGATGCTACATTTTGGAGGTTATTTCATAAGGTAACTTGTTCTGTTCTTGAGTTGTTCTGCCATTGAATGCTCAAGAGGTCCATCGGTCTTTTATACCATTTCTTATTGTAGTTGCACGGTTTTATGCTTTCTAATTTTTTTTTAAATCATTCATCAACTGCATATTTAAAATACAGAAACACACCTCTCTTATAACAGGCAGTGTGTAATTGGATGTTTCTACTTAATACTAAGGATGATTCAAACGAAAAAGAAACAAAAAATAAGCAAGATGGAAATACAATGTTAAATCAAGCGAAAAATAGTTCAAAGGTCCATCAAGCAGGATATGTCCAGTCCTTGTTCGTTGGTACAATATTTAGTACGTTCATCGTATAGAAATGCTGATGATTTTCCTAATTAAGCGATTCCTTAAGTTGTATGGAGTGTCGAGGTTGTTCAGCATAGCAAGTAAAGAATCACAGGACTTGTCCAATGCTCCAAGAGCACTCATCGAAGCATTAATGAATTTGACCTCCCTGTAAGTAGCTGGTAACGTTTGTATAAGGGAATGACAATAAATATGTTACTGATTATTGTAATTATCATTGATAATGATGATCACCAATATGCATAGCGATCATGATGCACAATTTATTTGCATTGTCTCCTTGATAAGCCAATCCCTAAGATATATTATTTGAAATGTCAAAAAAATGCTCCAGTTTCTTTATGAAGAAAATATTAAGTGAGCAAATTTCACTTATTTTGTTCTATTTTAAGATAGTCAGATTTTCAGAGTTTTTTGTGGGATTCAAAATTTTGCTCTTTGCGTGGTCTATCAAGGTGCACTTTTTATGCAGCGGTTGCTGTGGCAGTAGAAGTTGTAAAAGTAGAGGCAGTTGCTGTAGCTTTCATGACGTTATTTTTATTATGTTGTAGGGAGAAATGTTAATTTTTATGGAGTATTGTGAAGACGGTACAATTGCTGAAATTTCAAAGATCGGTTTGCCAGAGGAAATCATTCGGGTGTACACAC
The DNA here is from genome assembly GCA_964026355.1 of Pseudorhiza aurosa. Lineage (NCBI taxonomy): Eukaryota > Metazoa > Cnidaria > Scyphozoa > Rhizostomeae > Lychnorhizidae > Pseudorhiza > Pseudorhiza aurosa. The sequence continues at coordinate 5,742,616 of OZ032126.1, forward strand.
TGCAGATTGTGAAGGCCGTCAGATTCATACATGTCAATGGAATCGTGCACAGAGATATCAAAGGTATTTTGTTGTTGTTTGGAAACAGAGCCACGCTAAGTCCGACTATGACGTCGTGGCTGTCATTGAATCACAATTGTGTTACGCTATGTTTTCAAGATTAATTCATTCCATAAAGGAGTTTCATTTATCACACACTTATTAGGACACTGAGGGACTATTCTTATCGAGCAGTGTACTGGTCCATTCTCATAATATGACGTCATTTCCATATCCCTATGATCATGATTCACATGGTACATTTTAAGACGCTGACAAGCTATTTCTATTAAGCAGTTTGCTTGTCCTACCTCTTGTCATGGGCGCTCCTCATGATTCCCACACCTGGAATGGCAGAGAGAGCTTTAAGTGAAAGCCGAGTATGAGCTGTGGTTTTGCCTACTTTAGGATCTGTAAGGGAATGCCATGGCAGTGAGATGTCCTCATTTCTATCTTGTTTGCATTCAAGGTGCCAATATTTTTGTATCATCCAGTGGCCTTATTAAACTTGGTGATTTTGGTTCAGCTGTACGGCTTAAGGATCCCATCCATACAATGCAAGGAGAAGTCTGCAAATTCGGAGGCACACCAGGTACTGGAAAATATGTACTCTTATAACACCGTCCTTAGCTCAAGATTTATCCAAATAGTTGGAAGACAAAAGTAAGTTAACTCAATCGACGTGGCCAAGAAGATCATTTATTGATTCGTTTTTGTTGTCTATACAGGTTCCCAATTTTTTATACATATGATTCTACCTACATGTCAAAGGCAGAAATCTGGCCACTGAGAAGATTTTAGCTTATCGAGCAGTGTCCTGGTCCTTCCTCTCGATGTAACCGCACCTCATGATTCCTACGCCTGGAAGTACAGAGAGTTCGCGACTCTGCTCACTCTAAGTGAAAGTCTAGTGGAAGGTGGACTTGAACCATTGACCATCAGATCAATGCGCAAGAATCTTACCACTGAGCTATCCTGACACTAATTTGCCCTGTTATGGACAGACACAAAATTATAAAGAAGCTTAAATCATTGCTGACGTATTAACAGCTTCTTCATCGAGTCTTTCCTTCAAACGTGCTTTCAGGGAAAGTGGTTGCAGGATCGGTCACGAGCCGACGAAAAATGGCTGATCAATGGCCACAATGGGAACAATTAACTTATTTTCATCTCGTCTCCACCTTTTTATCGTTATTTCTATGTCGTTATTTTAGCATTTATGGCTCCAGAGGTGATTAACCAGAAATCAACAGGATACGGTCGAGCTGTGGATATCTGGAGTTTAGGCTGCGTTGTCATTGAAATGGCGACTGGCAAGGTTTTTCCTTTGCAACGTTTTTCCTTTTGTTGTTTGTCCATTTATTTTACATCGATTATCTTACATACATCTAGCTTACTAATCTCAGCTAATTAAACTAATCGAAACTAATCGAAACTAATCTAAACTAATCTAAACTAATCCAAAATAATCTAAACAACGTTCTTGTGTTTTTAAGTAAAGTTAATTCGATTCCCATTGCTGATACTAAGCTCAACTAATCCAAACTAATCCAAAATAATCCAAACTAATCTAAACAACGTCCTTGTGTTTTTAAGTAAAGTTAATTCGATTCCTATTGCTGATACTAAGCTCAACTAATCCAAACTAATCCAAACTAATCCAAACTAATCTAAACAACGTCCTTGTGTTTTTAAGTAAAGCTAATTCGATTCCCATTTCTGATACGAGCACCTTGCTGGAAGTGTCATCCTGATTCGTGGCATTGTTAGATAATTTCCTTTTCATTCGACCAAATTTGCCCCCAGCCTTGTGCCCGATTGCTTGTCGTTTTTTCGTGCAATATTTTCATAAATCTGCGTTTTTTACTTTTCCAGACTCCTTGGGAGGGAGTGGAGTGGATGGCTATAATTTACCGAGTGGGTGACGGAGGCTCGCCGTGTATCCCTGAAAGTTTGAGTGAAGAAGGACGAGATTTTTTATCCCAGTGTTTTATCAATGACCCAAAAGAAAGATGGAGTGCTGAAATGCTGGAAGACCATCATTTTGTAATGGTAAAGTACTCTTCACATCAGTCAATTGATATTTCTTCTAAATTCATTCATTTATCAACTTATTATTTTCTTCGTCTATTTATCTATACGATAAGCTGGCATAACAAGTATTTGCTTTTAATTTCCGTTCTTCTTTCAATTTATGTTCCTCTTCTCGTTATTTTTCATACATACGTCGATATACAGTTGACTCCTGTTACGTCGTACCCCAGATTATTCGGACTTTTGCTTAGTCGCACCAATTCTTGGAGTCTCTGGTTTGTAGACACTGACACGTTTGTGCTTATCCTGTCCGCGTCTAGGTCCTTCTTATTCTGTCCTGGCGGTGTCCAGGTCCTTCCTCTCGACGTGACCACACCTAATGATTCCTAACCCTGGAATTGCAGGTAGCCAGCGACTCCTCGTTCAATGTGAAAGTCCAGCTGGGGCAGGATTCGAACCACTGACAATGTGGTCCATGGGTTAGCACATTACCGGTAGAAGTGCTTAAATCGATGCAATCTTACGTTCAGAAATATTCGGACACGTCGATAAAAGAATTGAGTTGTTCAATTGGTTAACCATTTCCAATGAATGTTGCCCTTTTAGTTCACCACGTTATTTGTTTCTTCCATTTAGACCCCAATTGAATCCCATTTTTTTCTTGCAGTGTTGCTGAGATTGTGCATGGTATGCAAGGACAACTCGCGTTTTGTCAAATGAAGAAAATGCAGAACTTTTTATGACGATTAGATTTGGAGTGTACTTAAGTTTTTCTGGCTTATTTTTGTAAATATATTACTAAAGGATGAATGTCAGAATGAAATAAGATGAACGTTATGATGAAAAACTCATTCTTAAACAAGTATATGTCTACCTGGACCTTCTCTGTTGCATTCTCATTCCTCCCGTATATATGTAGTTTCAGCCTGATGAATACATGGAAATTCACAACGTAGTTTCGCCTGACGCCAATTTTGAAGCTGAATTTTTGCCACCGGGTTGCTACGTAGTAGTTCCATGCTCCCTGTGGCACCTTTGTATTATATGTTGTAATTCTTTTACGAGCATGTGAAAAAACCTAGTGACGCATGTTGCACCAGATGTGAATGTTCTTATGCGAAGAGCACACCCCTAAAAGTTACACACCAACATGTCCTTGACTTTTTTATTCTTAACTGTGCAAGTTGCCACTTGGTGTTTCACCGTCCAGAGTCTTAAACCACAATTTGTATCGCTTCGTTATTTCATAAAACCCCAAGTGCATATATTCAATTACAATTAATTGTCATGCTTGATATAATCCTATCGCTTTATCGTTCCTAAATTTCTTTCTAAAACAACCATTTGGTATTGTTTGCAGAATTTTTCAAATTGAGTCCTTTTAATATCGACCTAGTCTTGAGCACAAAACCTAAGATTAGATTAGATTAGATTAGATTAGATTAGATTAGATTAGCATCAAAAGTGATTCAACTGTATAGCATACTGGAATTGTAGAAGGGATCAGAGACGGAGCCGCCAGTTTCCCTATCCAATGCATTTTAATAAGATTTTATGATTGGGTATCAAGTGCCAGATTCACTGCAGACATTGAAGATTGCCATCCTGCAGGCCAGTCTACCCCTTGACATTCTGATGACGTGCGTCGGTCTTCGCCATGCGTTGTCAGCTATAAACCAAGCAAATCTGTGGCTTCTAACTCGCCATGGCGATATGAATGCCCAACGAAATAAGATTTTGGTACCAATATCTTTGGCGATGCATGTAATATTTTTCCATTCAGACCTTCTTAATTCAAATTCAATTACAGAGGGTGGCTCTTTAAGCCGGAGCTGACTCACAAGGGGTCCCCACTAAAAACACTAAAAACCGTATACAGATGCACAAAAAGCCGTTCATTTTAAACCCTAGTATATTAGTATAATTATAGAAGAACAAAAAACAATCAATGTAAACACAAATAACCTAAGCAAGCCACATATTTTTTGAAGCAATACAAAGAAGGTACCTGCTCAGTTTTTCAGGAAGGTCATTCCATATTTTTGCTCGAAGATGGGAGAAACATCTTTGCCCATTTCAAGATTTCTTCATAGGAAATCACAAATCAGTCACTGTGTTACTCAGGATGTACGAAGAGCCATTTAAGTCACCGGTGATGAGGTCACAGAGGTAATTAACAGCCCACAAAATCATATTTCTTTCTCCATTAGACTGTTAATTGCACAATATTGATAGCCATACGTCAGAACAGACAACTGATAAGCGATGGGGACCCTTTTGCATAGCACACTCGAGCGTAGCAGAAGCTAGATGTTGGTTTCGAATATTTCCTAGAGAAGTAGATTTTTGTGAGGTGGTTTATGATCCTCCACACCGATAGGGAATTTTTTTTGATGAGTTATGTTTGGAAAAGGCCGTGGTGGCCTATGCAAAGCCCCAACAGAGGAAGAAAGAAGAAGGCGAAAGGTTAAGAGGAGGGAGAGATCAGATCAAGTTTATTGATCTTGGATTTGAAAGATGGCCAGTTGTAGGATTCAGGAAGTCTTAAAGGGCTTTAACCCGCGATTTCTCATTCTTTTACCTTAGCCGTTAGGCCGTGGGAGCACCCAATTATGCACAAGCAACTGCTCCCCATCCCTAGCTCAACTTCTCAATCCTTCCATGCCCCATCCATTGCTTCAAGTCATCTTCCCAACGCCTTATTGGTCTCCCTCTGCTGTCTTCCACCCTTCCTTCGATCAACCCACGACTGAAGACTAACCTGATGTGAAATCTTAAATTGGATGCACATTTTAAATTATATATTGCATACTGTATATTAGAAGTAGAAAGAAATAAAGAAGAAAAAACCATTAACTAATCTGACTAAGAATATTGCGATTTTCTAGAGCTCGTGCATCCAGAAAGGTTTTATGAGATTTGTAGTTTGCATGGAGACAAAATTTCGTTGTCAAAACGATTACTTTGACTTACTGGTCTCTTTTAAATCATTATTGCGCTACAGTTAAAATTTAAATGAATTACTTGTTTCCAAGGGAAACCGATTGTTTCATAATTGCACGCTATTGTTAATTCATGTAAGCACACACGAAATATTACCATTGAGTTTGACAACAATATGGCGGATGTCTAGGACGCTTTTGCTCCACAGCAAAGCAGTTGTTTGAAAAGCAGGGGTAGATTAATTGGTCATAAAAGGTACATCTGTAATCATTTATGGTAGTGATTATATTCTTTTATCTGCTTGGTTGGTGGATTTACGAATCATGCGTATAGTTGAGGATACATCCAACGCTTGCAGCTTCTGCTTGGTTGATTAATTAATGTTCAGTATTATCCATCTCGCAGGTATCAATAAACGCCCACGAGCATGGCTATTTATAAAGAGACGTATGTTTTTCGTTCGAATCCTATAGCCTATGTTATTTTTATCGGATGCTTCCCAATAAATGGCTAATGTTTGCCTCGAAGTAATCGCTAAAATCATATTGAGGCAAAATTGCATGCTCCTATATTCGGTCAGGAGAAGTTTGTATAATGGGAAGATCTCCAAATGAAGGACACTGTAGGTTTATTACAGCCATTATAAACATTCTCCAACACGATGAAGGCCCGAGTTTCCCTCACTATTCCAAACCAACGGCAAATACCTATTCTGTATCTTTCTGTTATCACAACTTTTCTTACTTCCAAGATCTTGTTGTTGGATTTCATGTGAATTTGCACAATGCAGCCAACGCCTCCCAAATCGAAAAAACCTGGCTACAGGCGGCCATTTTATGATGCTGGAAAGAAGACAAGCGCTGAGATTGTATCAGAGGCAAGGACAACAATGAAAGTGCTTGAAACAAGTCGACCTTATACCCCAATCGAAACAAGTAGACGATTATTTGGAAGTGCAGCAAGGACTTCATCTGAAGGACGACCACCATCTGCATTCAGGTCTCTCCTGATAGCTCCTAATGCATGTATCTTATCTGACAAAGAATTACTGTCCTAAGTAGAAAACTTTTCATTTTTGAATGTAATTGAGGTTTGGTAACATTGTTACTTATAAGAGAGATTCTGAGCCTAATCAAGCTGAGAGTATTTGGCATATCTTTCATGTCCACTTGCTGTGCCAAACTAGAAGAGCCAAGTGGCAAGAATCCTGTAAGCTGTGCAATTTATTATAACTTTTGTTTTAAGATTTATTACTTGTGAACAAGTCAATTTAGATGAGCGAATAACCTTGAATAACCTTGAATAATTAAGAGTTTGGAGTCAATCACTGTTGACATAAGCATGTTTTTTAAAACCATTCCTTCCTTGGTTTTAGTATTGGTCCAAGCACCTTCACAGATCCCATGGTGAGAAGTTCATCTCGCCCACCAACTGGCAAGCTGTCCCCACTGAAGCAAGCGTCATTTGAAATTTTACCCAAAACTAATCGAGCAGAGAGTGTAAGTTTCATTCAAACTGTCTTTGATAACATTCCCAACAATGTTGCTGAAATTTTAGGCAGGATAAGAAGTCCAACCACCAAGAGTTGTTGTTGAAGATGTTCGTCCTATAGAATAAGTTGTTCATGTAGAAAATGCAAAGTTTATGCATTTCAGGTCTACAACTTGTGTTGATAGTAGTCAAAAATTAAAAACCCATGCAGAGTATTGCATAGAAAAGTGGGAACATAAATTTATCTTCACATGGTTGTCTATGCTTTATGAAGGTAAATCCGCTGAGCTTCAAGGTGAGTATTCTTGTGCAGTCTTCTTCAGAACTTACTTGGCATGGCAGTTCGTTTGCTAAATATGAGATCATAGCATGTCTTGAAATTGTTTTATACCTCTCTAGTACTTCCCTGTAAAATAAGCAGTAAGTTCTATCGTAAGATATTCCATATTTCATGATTTAAGAGACTGTGTCTGCTTTTGCTTCATGAGCATGAAAGTGCTACAAGCTAGTGTTTTCTTTTTAGCCTAGCATATCAAAAACAACAAGGAGGTCTTCAGATTCATCAGCCATGAAATACTCTCTGCCATCAAAGAGTGAAAATGGACCGATCCTATCAAAGCAGCAGAATGCATCCCATCAGCAAAATGTAACAGAAAGAAGGACGCAGAGTGGTCCAAAAGAGCATACAACACAAAGACAAAGTGAAGTATCAAAGCACCTCAGAAAGTCAAACTCTTTTGGAACGATAGCAAGGGATATTATATCAGCTGATTCTGGCGTGGGAAGGGATTTACCATCAGCTGGATCCATTGAACATTTCTCTGAACTGTTGTGCTCCAGTAACGATGTTCTCAGTCAGGATAAAGAATCACCAGTATCCAGTATTGCGTCAAATAATTCAAACAGACATTCCTCAGCTGAATCCAGTATGCGATTGAGTCAATCAAGACCTACCGATGAAGATGACACAACCAATGACACTGATCCAGATAATGGCTCAAACAACTCAGTGGTGGACAGTCATTCTATCTGTTTTAAAGAGACGATAGAGCCCTTATTGCGACAAATGGAACTGAATCATTTGCATTCTGATGTCGAAGCACTTGAAACAAATTTTGATGTTCTATTAAAAAACCTTGAGATTAGTGGTTTGTTAGTAAAGGCTACTGGAAGTGGGACAGCAAGGCAGCGTTCTCTAGTTTTGAGAACGTTATTCAAATTCGTAGATGTCGATAGCCCTGAGGTCATCTTGAAGTTGTGCAAAATAGCGCTGATGGTACGTTGTTTGCTGCCATTGGTTAATTTCTTGCCTTTCTGAAGTAAAAAATATCCTCAAGAGTGTCAAATTAATCAGGATTATGTTGCTTAGCTAATTCAAGGGACATCTTCATGTCAAATCCAGTGATTAGCCATTTCTGTGACCCAGTGTTACCTGGTGGAGCCGTGTTGCAGTGGTTTAACCGAGGGACTCATGACGTAAGGGTTGTGAGTTTTGATTCTGCATGGGTTACAGTAAAGCACTATCAGTAAGAAAGGCAATGAGAATCCACCTCATATGAATCCTCATCCATATGAGGACTCCTTAGAGCCTTGACCCTGGTTAATAGTAAGCTCCAAATGGAGGATGCTATGCAGTTATGTTACATAATGCCACCTGTCGATACATTTTTTCTGCCAAGACATTTTTCCTTCAAACCTGAACTAGTTCATGCTTTCCATTTGAGTTTTTGAATTGGCTAGGCTTTTTAGTTAGCCATTCATCTATTCATACAGAGCTATTTTTATCCATAATGGCCCTGTTGTAAACATAACAAGCCCAAAAAGAGCTTAAACAGAATTTTAATTAGTAGCAAACAGAATATTACCATTTTGAAAAATTTTATATTTTCCCATTTTTTAGCAATAAGCATTGCTTTCTAAAGTAAGTTTTATGAATAACAGTGGATGTCATCCATGAATTTTTTTTGTATAGAACTTCTAGGTATGGTTCGTCAAGTTTTTATCCCCCCTTGAGAATGGGTAACTAGAAAATGGAACCCTGATCAAATCTTGATGGCCTTAAGCGACTAGTTCTATTTCTCCGTTTTACTTTTGTAGATGAGAGTCACTGGGAAAAACATGGTGAACATTTGCAAGCTGGTTTTCAAAATTAGCAGGGACAAAAGCAAAGACTTTCTTTTTAAAGAAACCAAAATAATATGTGAGTATTCGTTTTCCTGGTGACTTGATTAGTTTAACCACTAAGCCACGGTACCGCTTCCCTAGAAAAAGCTCAGAGGCCTGTCTCTGGTTTCTGCTACGCTCGAAATCGAGTATTCAATGCAGCTTTTTTTGGGAGTATGCATTTTTGTCCTGGCTTTCTTGATCTGCATCAGAGAATGATTTACGATCGTGTCGTGGAAGTGCTTTGCTGCGCTACCAGCTCTTGACCTTGCGGAGCCGTGTTTACTAGCACTGAATCTTCTATCGCCCTATTTCACTGATCGCTTGTGACGTGCAACGCTCTGTTATTTCGTAAACAGCAGTCACTAGAAGAAGACAGTCTCGACACTTTCGTTAGGCTGTTTAAAAGAAGGAACATTTTTCCTTGTTCGATGTATGCGATTTTTTCGTAGAAATTTTTTGTTGCTGTTTTTCGTTTTTTTTGCTGAAATATTGATTTCTAGATCACCAGGTTGCTTACTTGCTTTATCGATCATTCCAAAGGAGTCTGGTTTGCTGTTATTGAATTGCTGTTTTCTGTTTATGAAAAATTCATTTATTTTGGAAGAACCTTGTTTGTAATCTCATTTAACGATGCAACACATCTTTTAACAACTTCCCTCTTTTGTTTCCATTTTCAAAGGTTTAGAATTTTCTATCCCGCCAAGTATTCTAAATCCGCTTTGAATTTTCAGCACTTCTGCAATTGAATTCTTTCAATGCTTTGAAATCCCCTTTGATTTTTCATCCTCTTCTTCAATTTTTCATCATCTTCTTCAATTTTTCATCATCTCTCAGCTGATGTTTTGAAGATTGTGCAAATGGGTGACATCAACACGTTGTATGAGGGAGTCATTTATGCTACTGGGGCTATTAAGTTCTTGGCACTGAATGATCATCTGCATGACGACTTGATGCAAGCAGATTGCACTTCATGTTTTGCCGATTTATTGACAAATATCAAATCACAGGTAGGCCCCCTTCGAACGACACACCTTTTTCATCCCGCAAGCTTCTTGATTTTCAGCTCATCTTTCAGCAGGCTTTACCCACAACGTGGGATTGATGTTTGGAACCTTCAAGCCTCAAGCCGAAGTCTTCTTAACGTTTCGGCTTGGGTTTCGCGTTCGGCTGCTCTTCCTGCACTCAATCTCTTCTTGTCATCCTTTAGGACATGCAGAGGGTGCTATGATCCAGTTTTACTCTCGAAATACTGCGAATTTGTGTATTATCATGATCAACTGATTGATAACCATTGTGATTTTTGAGTTTGCTTTAGGGCTATTCGATCCAGCAGTTCGCCGTACCGTAGAGGATTGTGTACATGACTGGCGAAGAGAAGCTATGCGTCTCCAGTCCCTTTAGTGCTACCCGTGGTAGTGGGAAGAGCATCCGAAGTCAATCGCCCATGCATCAGTCAAGTGGGCAGCTTTTCTACTATTACTTTGCTTCAAATATTACGTGAAGCTTCGGACATATCTGAACACCTCTTCACATTTTCGTATTTAACAGAACTCGTGTCTTCTTTCCCTGTAGACGTACGAGGTGCCTGTGTCACATCTTATTGTTCAGGTTGGTTTCATTCAGTATTTGCTTCGCCTTCATTTGATGTTAGCAGAAACAGATAAGCGATGGGGGGGGGGTAGGGGGTACCCCAGTGGTAAAGAGCGTGATTGCAAACTCCTTGGTTAGTGATTGGAGCTCCGCTTGCGTTTAACTTTCTCGCAGAGCGTGGAGACTCGTCACGAGGTGTGACGGCACTGACAAGTTTGACTAGGACACTACCTGATAAGTATAGCCTCTCAGTGTTGTAAAATCTGTCTAGCAAATTATAAGCAGCTGATATTGTCAAAGGACGTCCCATTATGAGAAAGGACCGGCACACTGCTCGATATGCATAGCTCTCAGTTTCCTGAAATACACCTTGTGATTCATGAATCATTGGAATCTTTAAATGACGTCCCATTATGAGAAAGGACCAATGCACTGCTCGATATGCATAGCTCTCAGTCTCCTGAAATACACCTTGTGATTCATGAATCATTGGAATCTTTAAATGACGTCCCATTATGAGAAAGGACCAATGCACTGCTCGATATGCATAGCTTCTCAGTGTCCTGAAATCTACCTACAGAGACAAGGTAAAAATAGAATCAAACAACATAGCTATCGGCTGCAAGTAGCCGTTTCAAGTCATCCTGTACTATCAAATTTGTGCTCTGTTCACCTCGCTCTTTCTATCGTCCATCGTTGTCCTTTCATATCTTATCTGATCCAGGTGAATCGTAATCTTCCCGTTTCTTCACACTTAGATCTGATATGATACGGTCAGCCATTCAATGTGATTCAACTTGCTTGATCAGTTGCTGACCTCGATTTCTGGTCAATTTAAAGTCTTGCAATAGCTTCAAAACAACAGGCGTAGCATCTGAGAGTCATCAGCTTACACTTTGTTGATGACTGTGTCTTAGGGCAAAGTCAGAGTGATGCAAAACAAGAAATCTTCAGCTTATTGAGCAAATGAATTGTGATAATTACTTTCTTCATCTAACTTCCATGGAATTCATACCATGTTGAGTCCCATAAGAGCGTACGGTTGGTGCCGTGACTTAATGGGTAAGCAAGTGGACTCACAACACAGGGGTTGTTAGTTCAATTCCTCCATGTGTCGCAATAAAAGCGCCATTGGCGAGGAAGGCAACGGAAAACGACCTCATAAAGTTCAATTCCCTATAAAGAACTCAGAGAGTTCACTTCTCTAGAGAAACTCAGAGGTCTGTCTCTGGTTTCAATGCAACGCAGTTATTTTTTTTATGAGCGTCTGAAAGCTCCTCGTTACAACGTATATATGCTTGAAGTTTTATTTCCATTTGTCTTATTTGTCGGGTTGAAATGGACATCTTTGGTTTAATTCATACTGCGTTTGAATGCACGGCCCCTGTAAATCAATTTTCCTTTAGCTAAGCAGCTGCCATACCTAAAGAATTGAAATTAGATGAAGTTGAAATCAAATGGAGGTATAATCTTGATCCGCAGCATTGCGGAGATTTCTTCTACAAGAAATCGCCAAGACCTTCATGCTTTTCACCTGTTTTCAATCGACTTTTTGTGTTCTGCATGAATAGTTGCACGTGGAATTTTCTGTAATTTTCTCCTTCGCACAGGCTAGTGCTGCAATCCGTAATCTTGCGGACATCCCGAATGCCCGAGCCTCGTTCATCCGAAGTGGCCTCGTTCAAGCTCTAGGTCAGCTGGTGCTACCGTTTTGGAAAGACGCCGACTTCATCCTGAACGTGTCTCGCATTCTAAGGTGACGTCAATATCGATTTCTGAATATTTCTTCACTGCAAAAGTTAAACTTACCATTGAAATATCAATCAAAGATTATTGCCTTTTTCATTTTTCAAATTTTCAGTAAAATTTCAGAAAAATTGATGCACAGGCGCCTGTATAACTTTTTGGAGGTTCATAAGATTCTATGCGACCTTCAGTTTGGTTTCCGTGCTTCCCCTTCAACAAATCATCCATTTCATTTCAACTGAATGTATTAAAAACACTCTAGATCATAAAATTTTGTGTTTGGAATTTTTATAGACCTAAGAAAAGCTTTTGATACCATCAATCATCAGATTCTCCTCCTCAATTTACTGTAAGCTATCTTGTACTTCATTTGTCTTTGCCATGGTGTAGTGGTTCAATGTGTGGACTCAAAATTCAAGGGTTGTGCGTTCAAATCCTGCACTTGTCACAGTAAAACACCGTTGGTGAGGAAGACAACAGGAAACTACCTCGTAAAAAGTCCACTTCCCTAGAAGCAACTCAGAGCCTTGACTCTGGATTCTGCTACGGTCGAAGTCGAGTATGCTATTCAGTGATCCATTGATATTAACTTTTTAAATATTGCAGATAAAATAGGTTCGATTGCTTTAATCAGCCTGGGTTCTTTGTTAAGATCCAAACCCATTTTCATGCACACCCTTTCCAAGTTTCACTGCCTAATCCACGAACTCTATCTTACAAATCATCATTCATCCCAAGAACATGCAACTTATGGAACGTCTAGCCTTCTTTTTGCTTTCCTGAGTCCTACAACTGGCCATCTTTCAAATCCAAGATCACTAAACTTGATCTGATTTATCTCTCCTCTTAGCCTTTTTCTTTCCTCTTTCTTCCATTGTTGGGGCTTTGTATAGGCCACCATGGCCTTTCCCCAACATAACTGACTAAGAAAAAAAAAATTCCCACCTCAATTAATAATAATGTTTCGACTGGATAGCCTATCAGTATGTACAAAACTGTTATCAATAGGGTCTTTGAGAAAGATGATAGAATACAATTCACAAGTTAGCTGCCAAAGATGGCTCAGTTGTTAAGGTACTCGATTACAGACCCATAGTTCGGCAGTTGCAGGCAAAGCCCGACCTGAGCTTTCGCGTAAAGCGTTTGTAATTGATTGCTCTTTGTAGTTCACCTCACCTTACTTTACAGCTAGCTCTTCTCTTCTTATAATTATTATGGCTGAAGCATTGCCAACACATAGGTGTCAAGCTAGTTATTCTAATCAAAGAAAAGATACGATTTGAACAGGATTTTAATGACCGAACGTACTTGTAATCTATTTCCATTAGCAAATTAACACAATACTCCGACTGTTGCAATGTTATTGGCAAAGATGGAGCCGTTCTTGGACCATTGCTGCAAGCCATGAGATTCCATCATAAGAACCAGGTAATTGTTTAGCTCTGCTGAGTATGATACAATTATCAGTTTTCATAAAGCATACCATAAGTCAAAGCTCAAGCAAAACTCGAGGAAAACATTCGCCCTTCTATCATGGTAGATCTTTGGTCTGCCTTTCATTGCGTTAAGCGAAGTCCATTTGTTCGAAACAGATCGATCGTTCGGCATTAGTCTTTATGTAAGTTGCATGGATGCCGATCAACACTGGATACTCTGGGAGGCAACGTTCTATCATGGCGTATCCCTGCTCTCCCGTGCATTAGCAATCACCCGTCCATTATCCATCACCCGTCTTTAGCAATCACCCGTCCATTAGCAATCACCCGTCCATTAGCAATCACCCGTCCATTAGCAATCACCCGTCCATTAGCAATCACCCGTCCATTAGCCATCACCCGTCCAATCACCCGTGCATTAGCAATCACCCGTGCATTAGCAATCACCCGTCCATTAGCAATCACCCGTCCATTAGCAATCACCCGTCCATTTGCCATTTCACTACAGACTGAATCGAATCTTTTGCAAGCATTGAGCCTCCGTAATCCCTAGTTTCAACTTACACCCAGAATGCATCACACGTGCAAATCTCGCTCCTTTAACAAGATTTTTCGCTTCCATTTGCAAATTTATGCTTGTACTTGAAGGACATCACTGTTCGCTTGGCATTTGTGCTTGGAAATGTAGCTGCGAAGGAGGTTGCTTCACGAAGGGATTTGTACTTCAAACACAAGTCCCTTGACATTTTGTTGGCAATTTTGAAAGAGAACTTGCAGGCAAGCAATCCAACTTTCATGTCATTAAGTGTCTCCTCCAATGTTGTCACTATCATAACCCAGGCACTGGGGCCATGTATCAAGGTCATTCCCAGCTCCGGTCCCAGTCCCCGATAATTGGGAGGGTTGGTAGCAGGTATGTTACTTAGTGTAAAATGGGGAATACCCCCATGCCAGACTATACAATATGGGAATTCAGATGAATTTAATCCCACTAAAATGGGATTTAAGTCAAAGGAAGAAGAAGAAGAAGGCCAACATGCCTATTATAGCATCTATAGTTATTCAAGGTATGCCCCAAGGGAATAAGTTAGAAGGAGTTGTTTTGTTATGAAATTTTATGCTGTACCGAAAGCTAGGAACAATAGTTTTGTTACACCTTAGTATCTTGTTCATCCTTCATAGTATGACACGCGGGAAAATATACGAAATTAGTTGTCAGAATAGCTCAGTAGTGACGTGCTTGCCTATTGAATCTGTTATCAGTGGTTCGAATCCACCCTCAGCTAGACTTTTAATTGTAATGAGGGGAGTCGCCAGCTCCTTGTAACTCTAGGCGTATGAATCACGAGGTGTAACCACATCGAGAGGAAGGACTTGGACACTGCTCGATAAGCGAAAACTTCTCAGTGTCCAAAGAACTACCTTCGTATGCTAGGTAGAAGCCATAGAAGATGGCGGAAATTAGGCAAGGAAACTTTGTGAATGAATGTCAAAACCACATGAAAGAGCCGTAACATGATTGCGCTACACTGTAGATCTTTTTGCCTGACCTTCGTCAGGGTATGAATCTAACCTCAGATTTATGTAGAGCACATGGTAAGAAAAACTATTAAAAGGATGTCCTCACCGCATGGGGTGTACACTGAGTTAGGATTTAGTGATCTGTTTTCAATAAATATGGCTATCGTTGAAGGAAGATCTTTTTTATCGTGCAGCCATCGTATTCTTTGTTCCGTTAGACTTTCATATTCAATATATTTGATCGATTTTCTACTCACAGACTATACCAACTATTGTAGCTGATAAAAATCCCAATACTGAAAAAGAAATCGAAAGGTCAAGCGATATACTAATCAAGGTAGATCATGTCGTAATTTCTTCAGTAAAAGCATCCCACGTAATATTTCTTGCTCCTCTTTTGCTCGACCAGACATTTGGCAAAAGAAGCTAGGTGTCCGAACTGCTCAAGGGCTTGTGCGGTGCATCACAGACCGTTTCGCTCGTTGTTCGAGGCGTACCGCAGTCTTGACTTTCACTTCGAGTGAATGCATCTAATTCTAAGTAATTTATTTCTAGTTTTCCTAGTTACATATGATTTTGAATAGCTCTATATGAAAGCGAATGATAGTAATGATGGCAAAGATGCCGATATTTTCAACAGAAGAGAAACTTTTAAGTATGAAATTTTTTGTTATTTGTGTTATTCCTGTAAACTTGATTTGGTTTATGAAGAAAATGTCTTAATACGATGTTACAATCGCATGTTTTAAGCTCTTTCCAGTAGCACTTATGTATTGAATTTTCATGTATGAATTTCGCTTACCATCTTCCTAAAAGCAGAAAAATTGTCATTATGTCGCGATATCTTGGTGAATTTAATTTCCTGCTCCTCCGAATCTTTCCCAGGTGGTCAGAATAATTGCAAATATGGCCATCGATGAGAATGTTGCATCGGACATAACATCCAACATGGAATTCATCGACATTGTCATTCATTTACTTCGTAAGTTTCTGGTTTTTCATAGCATATGGCATTAGTATAGCTTATTTGTAAGATCCTTGTTTATTGATCCTATGGTCAGTGGTTTGAATCCACCCTCAGCTTAACTTTGCCTTACGGTGAGATGCGTCACTACCTCTCTGTAACTCCAGGTGTAGAAATCACGAGGTGTGGTCGCATTGAGATGAAGGGCCTGGAGTTTTCATTCAACATAGCTCGCTAAAAAAAAGCAAAAAAAAATTCACGCCAGGTACTCAATAGCTGTAGGGAGGACAGAGAGAGGTTGAAGAGAAGCACGCACGAGGACGCCTAGAATCAGCAGCGTCGGCATAGCGCATATCTGCTCGAACTGCTACGCCGACTGGTTCCCTTGTGCAAAGCAGAGATTATATGGAGTTTGAATCAAACGTATTTCAGGATATTTCAGCAAAAAGTAATTGTGTCTCTTTCACCACGTCTAGCATGCATGGCGTGGTGAGGGAGTGACGAAGAGAATTAATTTCTCTTCTCGATGCGAGTACTCAAAGGGGTCGCTGGGGGAGAAGACTGCTCGGGGAGGCTTCCTTTCATGGACCTCAGGATATGTCAGGATGTGCGTGTATCTTTCAGCGAATCAATGCAAAACTACTTACGCCAATGTCTACTTACGTATTCAAGCAGAGGGTCGAAATTCTGCTATAGACTACGTATGAAGTAGTGAGATAATTTCATCGCTATGTTTTTCACAAGTAGATTTAGCTGAGTGGAACATTTGGTCTCGTCGTCAAAGACCAAATCGTAGCGAATTTTGAATAACTGACTGTGCAGAGTAGCGCAACTGAAAGTTTCCAATGCGCTGCGCTGACAAAGAGATTCCTCAAGTCTCACTCACTTTACCTGAAGAATATTGTCATGTATTTCTATTCTCAGTTTTCAATTAATGCTTTGGTGAGCTTTAAAGCTCATCAGAACATAGACAGTTTGCATGACTTCATTTATAGATAGCATATGAAATAAACCTTTGAAAGACCTTAATAGTTTGATCAGTTTCCGCAAGTACCGCTCCCTTTAAAGCGCCCCTTTAAAAATTTTCTACTCTGCATCACACTAATAGTATGTTGGAAGGCATTTGAGAACTCATTCTGTACTTTCCCAGTCTGTGATATCATAATTGTTGAGCTTCTTATGGGCTAAAGGGATACTGCATAGATATTTGCGAAGATGTCAAAAAGACAAAAAATCGAATCCACAAGAGTGCTCGATAGTGCAAACTAAGTATGAGTATAGGATTTAGTTAAGAATTCTAAGCTTCATCTTGATCAATTGTCATAGTCGTACATACATAGCCATACATGGCGATACAGACGTAGCCATGCACACATGTATGCATGAATACATGCAATTTTCTATATAAGTGAAAGCCCATACTGCGCTCATCTGCACAAATTCCAAGCCTATTCTCACCAGAGAGAACTCACTGTAACCCCAACTTTCCATTTCTATTCCACAGCTTTTCACATCAATACGATGCCCTTTTCATAAATGCATTACCCTATCAGAGCACTGTAATAAGAAGTAGCAACCTTTCATTCGAATTTAATTCAAACTACAATTATAAACCTCTCTAATACATAGGTAGTTTGAAATTGGCTTGCCTGGCTTGGCGTTCACAATATAAGACTAATCAAATGGGAAAAGAATGAACTAAATGTAAATATGTATGAAGATGAATATTAAATCCATAGAATGGGACAGGTCTAATGGAGAAGAAGGTCAGGATTGGTCCAAGTTTTATTTCTCCAGCAAAAGGTGTAGTAGGAAGTACGAATGGCTATAGTAGAAAGTTTGGAGATGAGGAAGCATCTATGTTGTGGTTCGATGGAGAGAGAGAGTTGCACATTTCAATGAAAGTAGTACAGAAGTTGCTGAAGATGCCTAAAGCGCTGCAGGAGAGATTAACGAAGTGGACAGATTTGAATTGCTTTTTGAGTTCGGTTAGGAGAGGGGATAATAATAATCATCATAATGATAATTTCAATTATTCTAGGACGTTAACCCATTCAGCAGTGCTGGCTTACAAGGGGCCGTCCATCTACAAACCAACTAATTGAACAAATAATAATTAAGATACAAATTGTCATGAATAGCAGAAATCCAAAGCAAGGTAAAGCAACAAAGTAGAGCTGAAATCAAACATTTAAATAGCTACTTTAAAAGATTTACTGATGGCGTCTTTTTTCATTTTTCACGTTAGTATCGTGGTCTTTTCTTTGATTCTACGGCCGTGCCCTTCGATGCCACGCTCTGTTAAATCAATGCCACACCCATTTGCGTTTGCGCCGCATCTTTACGCGTTAATCTCGTGAGCATGCGACACCAGTCTAAGTCTTTAACCAAGACCTCTAAGGTACCTGCGATTCACTCTTCCTTAAATATTCCATGGCCGGTTTTCAATGCTTGTACGATCATTTTAGCTGATTAGGATAGGAAGCGATTTTCAAGCACTTTCTTATCACCCCTCTCGTCCTTTGAAGAGCAGTAAAAGGAATGGGACCTACATGGTTTGGAGCGGCCTACAGACACCTTAAAGCGGAGAGCAGCATTTGTTCTGTGAAAATCTTTCGTTTGTTTATCCAATTACAGCAATTCACACTTTGGTATATTGAAAGAGATTCCTCTTAACTTGACACAATTTGCTTAATCGGTTTGGATGCAAGTCAGTTGTGAGCAATTCAAGTTCCCGTTATGAAGTTATAACGACGATGACTTGCATGAGAAGAACGTGCTTTCGCTCTTTGATAAACAAAATTCAGCGAGCTTGAATATTAAAGTGGCAAATTACAGATAAGCCTAGCTCCCATCTCGTCCTGTTCGCCTACGTCCCTTCATCTTGCTGCTTCTTTGCAACAGTGTTTATCTGCGCTGATAGAATCGTCGCATCTCTTACTCGGGGTTTTTGTGTGACGAAGCGCTTTGAATGTGAAAATTTTTGCGGACGCGCTCTCAGTAAATACATCTATTTGCTTCTAATGGTCTGATGATATATTATAACGATTTTTCCTGAATATCTGACAGAGCTCATTTGCATCTCCTTTAATCCATCGGCTGATCGGTTCAAAATCGCCTAATGATTGCATATGAATGCTTACTGCATACCCATTAGCCATGAATATTTAATAGGCGACTGTTATACTTCTCATTAGCAAGCTGAGAATAAAGGGCAACGCTAATGTTCTTCTTTCACCCTATCGTTCTTTGGTCGCGCATAATATTTCGCTGTAAAGAGCATTCATTTATCGCCGTGTTAACCCTGAATGATCGAAAGGAATCGGTACCTTTTTAGTAACATAACCAGTTTGCCAACTGATGGCTTGTTTTTTTTAAATTCTCCGCATCTATTGGTTTCAGAGAAGTTCGTCGAATTATCATTCAAAGCAGGAAGCAAAATATGAAACTTTCTTTTAAAAATGTTTACGCAGAATCCCCATTTGATGCAAGGTTTTACGACCCATTCAATAGGCCTACGATTACTCACTTAATGGCCGGTATGCCAGTCATAAGCTCAGTCGGTAGCGTGCTTGCCTATGAATTTTAAGGTTCTGGGTTCGATACTGGTCCCCGCCAACTCAGCGTGTTGGTAGCACAGGTCGGGAGGTATGATCAGTGCGATAAAGCATCTTGGGCTGATGGAAGGTTTGGCGATCCGCCGCAGTGAAATTAACCTGTCCTAGCGCAAGCAAAAAGAGGATAGAATTCCTTGCTGGTCTAATACCGACTTCAGACCATTCCGGTCGCTTTTTTGTATATTTCCTCTAAGTTTCTCTCGGGGAAGAGTTTGGCGTGAAACCGAGGGAAGCCGAATCTCTTGGGTTTTCGCCGAAGAAGGTATCCACTGGTTAAATAGCGTTGTAACACCTCGTCCTTATTCAATAAGTAGAACGCGTTTTTCCTTCAGCCCTCCGATCGAGTTAGCATCTGCATATAATGTGCACATGGTAGTGCTGTATTGCAGGCTGATCAGCAATCAATACAATAGAGTATGTTAAATTCCTGTTTAAAGAGTACCAGGCATTAATCACCTGTAACTTTGTGATTTATCTTGCTTTCTTATTAAACGTCATTACCTCTAAGACAGGAGTCTCCAAAGTTCGGCCAGCAGCCCCTGCCACAGATTATATAAGTAAAAAGATTGAGATAAAAAAGCAAATGTGAAACACAAAATGGCTTGTTAAACTTCGTTTGAATATATTGTCGCTCTAATTCTGCCAAGGTTGGCCCCTACAAAGTTTACCATACAAAATCTGGCCCCCTGTTCAAAAAGTTTGGATACCCCTGCCCTGCGTTGCGTTGCATACTCGATTTCGAGCGTAGCAGAAACCAGAGACAGGGCTCTCAGTATTTTCTAGGGAAGTGGAATTCATGAGGTGGTTTCCTGTTGCATTCCTCGCCAATGGCATTTTGAAAGTGACACACGGAGGAATCGAACTGACAACCCCTGTGTTGTGAGTCCGCATGCTTAACCACTACGCCACGGCGCCACTTTTGTGACGTACATTGCCCTAAAGTGGAAAAGATGACCCGACACTACTAGCCCTGCTCTATGGCATCCCAAATGTCAACCTTGATTTTCATTCAAGCTCGCGGATAGTTGAGCAACGTTGAAAGATCTACTTAGACCAGCCTGCTCATCGAAAAGAGCATCCCACTTAATTGGTTTTCTGAAGCGTGTTCAATATTTAGACCTCTTCCATACAGATAAATGGCGTTTTAGTTCGCAATCAAAATACGTCTTTGTTTTCTAAGCGCTGTGAGAAAGGAGTTGTATGCCGTGCGGATATTCATCAAATGGTCGATTTTTAAGGCGCAAAACACCTGACACAGGGGTGCTGCAAAGCCTCTTCTCTGTCTTTCTCAATCAGATATTCTCGAGAGCACTTCAATTGCTTTGTCATGATTTTAGCAAATTACGTCCTTTGCAGGATTTCATGCGATCTTCAATCAATATAAGCTGCGTTTTGTTCTTCTGGAGAAGCGCTGGTTTATTATCCGTATTTCGATTCTTGTGTCTAGACCCGTAATTTTGCAAAGCCCTCGTGTTTCTGTCAATTTTAGTTCCCGAGTAGCCATCCGTAACTGTGTCCACATGCACGCGCTTCACATGATGAAGCCTTGTCTACTTAAGATAGAATTGACAATATCTTTGTTCGCAATGGAAATTTTCCCCATCCTGTATGCCCATGCTCTGGACGTAGTTTTTCTTTTCCCAGTCAATACGAGGAAGTATTTCATGAATTTTGTCGTGTTTGAAATTAGTATATTCTCAACTTCAAGTTGTCGTAATTTTATCTCACGCAACGTAAGGATGACTCATTACGAAGGCACTTGCTCACATGCCTTATGGTTAGTGATCCTCTCTTCAAACTAGACTTTCACTAAGAATGAGGACAGCAGTTAGCTCTCTGTAATTCCAGGCGTGGGAACCACGAAGTGTAGTCAGATCAAGAGGAAAGGCTAGCGCACTTTCCATTAAGCATAACCCAGCAGCTTCTGAAAACCTTCCTTGGGTGATTAGTGAAAGGCAGACATAGGATGGAAAAACGATTTAAGTTCAACTTGAATTAAGTGCATTTCAGTCCACCGTTGCTTTTAAGTTTTATCAGTACAGTGGAGTTCATAAATCTACAACTATATGAATGTAGTGTACCGTGGTGTGGTGGTTAAGCATGCGGACTCGTAACGCAGGGGTCTTGAGTTCGATTCCTCCATGTGTCACAATTAAAGCACCATTGGTGATAAATGCAACGGGAAGCCACCTCATGAATTCCACTTCCCTAGAAAAAACTCAGAGCCCTTTCTCTGGTTTCTGCTACTCTCGAAATCGATCATGCGACACATATCTATATACTGATCTGCTTATAGCTCTTGTTCTCCTTTCAGATTCAATTTTTCTTTAACTTGATTTTTGTTGTATGATTTTTAGAAAATCAAGGGAAAGGTGAAGAAATCGAGGAGCTCTTTATCAACACCGCGGCCATGTTGAATAATCTATCATTCTATGCATCAGATGAAAGTGTTTTTACATCGAAGACCAAACAGCTGACTGAAGGTGATTTGTCATCACACGTGAATTCATTATTATTATATATCATTACTTGCTATTCACAGCGACATTGTCTATAATCGGCATGCAAGCATTACTGTCGAAGAACAGAGAGAGATTGAATCTCATGAAAATCCGCTTGCCTTAGAAAAAGATCGGAGAAACCTCTTTCTAGCTTCTGCTCGCTCTGAATGGAGTTTACGGTGCAGTTTACATTTGGTCATCTTCGCCTTTGCGTATAACCTTGTAAAGGCCTATTTTTGAGCTAAACTCGTAGCTTTATGCTTCTGGTTCCTAACAATCAATCTCGAGCATGCTATGCAGTAATAGTATTTTCCATGATTCAATGAGGTTTTTCTCATTCGTAGCCCTGCTTCATTTGCCTCCGCTCGTCCGTCAATAATACCAGCATTTTTTCTTTCAATCATCCACTCGTTCACTTGTTCATAGATTATTTAAGTCATTGCTGACTATTTCAATTACGCATTATTTTCAATTGATTCTTACTCAATATTTCTCTAAATAGAATTCAGTTCTTTTCCAGAGCAGTTCATTCCATTAATCTATATTTTTCCTTCATTTTCATTCACACTATACAACGTTGATTTGTTTATCAAATGCTCATTCAAGTGATGCACAGGTGTTATTATCTTGACAAATGGTATACATTCCTTATTTAAGGTTCATTCATATAATATATCATGCATCATTGATTTATTGACAGCCCTTCTGCATTTGCTCTTCATTGATAACATGGATTGTATAACAGAGGTGACAAGAGTGCTCGGCAATTTCACTCGATTTAATGAAATCCGCACCTTGCTACGGGAAAAGAAAGGTAATAGACATTGATTCAATCACCGTCTATTCGCCGACATATATGTATATATATATTTATATGTATTTATATACCTATATCTATATCAATATATTTATATATGCATTTATGTATTCATGTATTCATGTATTCATATATTGATGTATTTACCTATACAGCCAACTCTGTCTAGTTCGAACTCTCTTTGGGATCACAAAAAGTTCGAATTATAGAGCTTCGAATCACAGAGGCTTTTTCTCAAGGGATTTTCAAGGGACATGAAAATTTTAGCAAGTTCGAATTACACGAATTCGAACTAGACAGAGTCGGCTGTATATAGTTTTATTTGTAAGGAATATATAGTTGTCCTGTTGTTCTGTGAAGCGTTTTTTTTCAGTTGTTCAGATGCTTATCACGCTGTTGGAATCAAGTGAAAGAGAAGTAGTCTTCTGTGCATGCGGTGCGTTGATAAATCTGATGGTAGACAGTCAAAACAGAGAAATTCTTTCGGCTGAAAAAGGAGCCCAAAAGTACGTCTTCTCTTCATCGTTTGCAGCCGCCTTGGCTTGCGGCTTTAGTAGTAGCGACGAATATCTCCTAGTTTGTACTTTCTTCGTGATAAGATCTCAGGTTTGGCTGTAAAGAAAGCTGAAGGATCAGACACTTGCTCATAGATCATACAGGCAATGGTCTAGTCCCACTTTGGGCTTGGCGTTCAATTAAAAGCATGCATCGCCTACTGGATTTCGCGGGTAGCAGAAACCAGAGACAGGGCTCTGGGTCTTTTCTAGGGAAGTTGATTTTACGAGGTGGTTTCCCGCTGCCTTCCTCGCCAATGGCGTTTTTTGTTCCACTTGCAGGATTGGAACACCCAGCCAGCCTCGTGTATTATTAGTCCGCACGCTGAACCACTAAACCAACGCACCACTACACTGCAGCACTACTCTTTCTTATTTCGTAATATGTATTCGAACCAATACCACTATAAGTCGGGAATCGCAGTCTGATGATGTCTTGAAAAAAGATCGGCTAAAAAGAAAGTTATGATGTTTTAATTATCTTTTATTCAAAAAACATAGAGACAATGGATGTGTCGTAATTTTTTAATTGATGAAAGTCTATTAGAACATCATGACTTTCTTTCTAGTCGTTCTGGCTTTACAAAAATTGTCCTAACATCCTTTACTATTTTATGGGGTCCTTGCCACGGGAGATTCTGGTGGTTGGCTGGCTTCTGCGCCTCTAGTCAGATACATTGAATCACTGGAGATATTCTCGAGTAAACGATTCAACCCCTCGCCATCATCATCTCCTCAACTTTGGACTAATTAGAAAATCAACTCAGACCGGGGGGAGGTGTCCCCTCAGTCCTCCTCCTGTGGCCCCACTTCTGTAGATCGTAAAATAAGGTGTTTGAATAAAATGAGTTTTCGTGTCTCAATTGGAGCGATGATCGAACTGAGACTTCTTTTTAAGGCTACTCGATGCATTGAAAGATTTTGGACAGACTGATTGGCAGTTGTCGTCGATGATCTGCCAGACCCTTTGGAACTACAGTGAAAAGATAACGAGTTCCGTTTCATGTTTTGGTAAGGAAGAAACGGAAGAATTGATTCAGACATTGCAAGATTACACCGGTATTTCATCATCATGATTTGCTACTTATTTCAAATTTAAGTGATTCAAATTTTGTGTGAAACGGTTTTTATGACTTTGCCTTCTGGATTAGTGAAAATGAAAAATGAAAGCACCTGATTAGCTCCGTGCTATTTTTCCTAATAAGACTGAGAGAATCCCTCGTTTTTCGTTCATTTTACCTCATTCACGACACGAGCCTACAAATAGGCAGATAATCACCAAGCGGACGCTGTATGCCATTAGATTGCTTCGAGGGTATTAAGGTGCTGAAAGATGTCGAGATGCTGCTTTTAATTCCAGATCTCTCGATTTGCCATCGTAAGTCTGAATTTAGATAAAGTGAAATTTGGGAAGCTAATTATTTTGAAAGC
The DNA here is from genome assembly GCA_964026355.1 of Pseudorhiza aurosa. NCBI lineage: Eukaryota > Metazoa > Cnidaria > Scyphozoa > Rhizostomeae > Lychnorhizidae > Pseudorhiza > Pseudorhiza aurosa. The sequence goes on from OZ032126.1 coordinate 5,767,466, forward strand.
CACCAGTAATTTCTCTTGAATGCCATTATCTTGCATCAACTCTAAGGCTATGTAATTGTAGTGTATCTTCAGAAGCCTTTTCATTGACTTCGTATAGTCTTTGTTGTGCTTTCTGGCTTCGTTAAGATTAAAGAAGAAAAGAAAATTTGGATACAAGAATAAACTTTACCCGTAAAAGAGTTCAACTACCATCCATAAGTTACCTTGCTTGCCACGTCTGGGAGAGGTTCAAAATTTAAGGGGTGCAGAATACGTTTATCATTTTGAATGCCACTTTTTGGTGCGATGGATGCTTCCTTGTGAATGAGGTAAAGGATTGCGATTAGTCGTGCATTATTACAAATTAATTTTGAATCAAAGAAGGCTTTCTTACTCAGGTGTAGACGTGTTTTGTAAGTTAAAATTTTCAGCAGCCCCCCTGATTTATTCCAGCCGTAGCTGGGGGCGCCCGAGTCCTCCTGTCCCTACTCCTATTGTTAAATCAGCAGGTTTTGGCGTGTATTTAGGTCATGCGGTCATTCTGCTGAGTTTTCACATGGACTTAATCAGCCTTCAATTCACGTTTTGCTGTATTTCTCTTGCAGATCCTGAGACTGCTTTCGACTACAGCGAAAATCCTGAAATTGACTTAGAGACAATTGATCTCATGAAGCAGATTTGGAAGGAACAATTTCAACATGTTGGTAACAAACTTTTGCACCGAATCGAATCGTATCACACAGAACTAGAGCCGCTTGTTGAGACTCCAGACTGACCTCTTGCTAATGCTCAAAGTTGCTTCTCAATGTAGAGTTCTATAGTCATGCAAATCATCATCGCATTGAACTCCATAATTATCGCATTGAAATGCATATTTACGCATTGCATTGCATAATTATTGCATTTTACGGCATGATTATTGCATTTTACGGCATGATTATTGCATTGAAATGCATAATCATTCTGCCCAAATGCATAATCATCATTTGCTAGAAGTGGACTAGTTTTCGGCAACAATCAAATGTTCTTGGGTGATATCGGATCGGTGGACATTTAAGAAAAACACATTGGAAATGCTGTAAAATTTGAAAAATTTACGAACGACTGAAGGTTTATTCATCAGAATTCTTAATCATCTTTTTGATCTCGCCTCGTGGTCAATTGATTCGCTCTCCTTTGATATCTTCCTCCTCGAATTTGGTCAGCAACGTAGCACAGTTGTGTCACATGCCGTTTTCAATAAGACAGACAACTAGACAGAAGTAGCTAAGAAAGGTTTTGGCCAGTATGGTTGTCACCATTAAAGTTATTAATGTATTGTGCTGAAAGTCTCATGCTCAAACTCTCGATCATGCCCGCACTTTTGCCCGCGCTTTTGCCCGCTTCTGGGTCCCTCTCTAGCCTAGTCTAGCCTAGAAGTCACTAGCTAAAGTGTAATCAGGAATAGGAACAGGTCGCTCTACCTTAAAACTCCGTAGACCAGGATGGTATTTCTCTTGCATCTAGTTTGGCACTAAGTTTTACTCAATGTAGGAATCTTTAGAATGCTTTGTTGATTGGAAAATGCTAGATGAAAGAAATTGTTACTTCTTTGCAAAGAATTTGAAACAGACGACGCAACAAAATAATTACATAGAAGTTGTAAAGAATGAATGATTGAATGGATAAATGAATGAAGGCATGTGGTACGGGTATGCATGAATTAAAATGGATTTAGTAATCACCTAATATGTAAAGATTGATGGTAATGAGTGAATAAATATCAACGAAAACAGGAGGAAAGTAGGAAATAGCATTAGCTGTTATGATTGTGATGCTATTGTGGTTAATTATTTTCCTTTTTTACTTAGTCTTTCTACGTAGCATTCGAAGGTAGATTTAGTACCCTGAGATGCTATGCTTGTCGAGGAGTGTCCTGGTCCTTTCTCATGGTTTACCTCCATGTCAAAATTCATAGGATTCATGAAATATAAGGTAGATATCAGTACCCTGAGAAGATATGCTTATCGAGCAGTCTATAGTCCTTCTTCTCAATCTGACAAAAATTTTTAATTCTCTTAATGACTTTATTAGAAGAGAATAATGAAAAATAGAGATTTAGATAACATGTCATTGATAAGGGGTATAATTGAGGGTGAAGTGATGCTAAAAAGGCATTCATTTGCGAACAATTGAAACGTCGTAAAAGCTTTCCTTGCATCGGACATCGAACTAGATGCAAGGAAACTGTCTTTTTTTATTCAATGGAAATAGATTAATTGTTCTGTAAGCCTTAGTATCATGGAAACAATAAACGACCTGAGCGGATGAGAATTTCGAAATCTTAATTACTGTTAAGATAATCTTATAATTCTATTTCTCAACATTCTGGTATTAAGGAGATTCATCCTTGTAATTAATTGTTTTGTATTAAGCGATTCTGTCATGCTTGCCAAGGCAGTGACCCATGACACGTCATACCAATCCCCTTCTCGTTGTTCAGAAAGTAAGTACACCCTTTTTATCCTTTTCTTGTGCGCTGTTGTAGCCAGCATTTGTGTGGATTCGCGAAGCAGTGCGTGGCTTCAGTTACTGTGAGTCAGTTGTAACGAGAGATGCAGTGTGATGTGAGTTTTCCAGTGGCTAAGGAAGAGAATACTGCTCAGAATACTCGATCCCGACATTGAAATACAAGCCAGACTCATGACAACGAATTTTCTCTAGGGAATCAGTTTTGATGACGTGCTTCCCATTGCTTTCTATGATTTCTACCTAGATGTCAGAGGTAGATGTTGTTCATTGAGACGTTTTTGCTTATCGAACAGTGTCCAGATCATTCCACTCGATATGACCACACCTAATGATTCCTACGCATTGATTTACAGATAGCTAGCGACTGTCTCCACTCTAAGTGAAAGGTTAGCTGAGGGGGGATTCAAACCACTGACCATAGGATCAATGCGTAAGAATCTTACCATTGAGCTATCCTGTCACCTAATTTGAAAGGTTAGCTGAGGGTGGATTCGAACCACTGACCATATGATCGATTGACAAGAATCTTACCACTGAGCTATCCTGACATCTGGTTATCCGTTGCTTTCCTCGCCAAAGACATCTTTATTTCTTTTTCCATACATAAAGATCAAGGTTAGTGGCCAAATATTTGAAAAGGATGAGACCGGTGCTTGATCTGAACAGCCCCTTTTTGTCCCAAAATCTGTTAGTAGTTATCAAGAATTAAAATAGATAAAAATGAGTAAGATGATTTGGTTTCATTGAAAAAGTAGAAGTTTAGCAGATATATTAATTAAGCTATTACCCATAAATTGAGTTGTCTTAAACCCCACTTAGTTGGAGCTAATTTGTGCTAAGCCGGATGTTTCCGGCTCATACTCACTCCCTCCCTTTTTTGATGCCTCTGTCAATCCATGTAGCAGTAACGCCGGTAACTGCGATAAAAATGCCGGTAACTGCGACCCACCTCCACCACGAGGCTCAAGATGGGACCTCGCAAGATGCTCCCCAAACTCGTTTCGATTATGAGACTGAAGTGTACTTTTTATTGCTTAAAATATCAAGATGAGATTAGCAATCATTCGAATTCAGCTTATCATCGCTGCATGTCCTTTGGTTCTTAAAATTTGTATTGAAAACGTCTTTAGACTTTATTTATCTTTAATTTTTAGCGCAAGTCAGTTATTATCACTAACATCGTTTATTTGTTGTAAAATATGGATTTCCAACATCATACTACGAAGCTGAGACCAGCAAAAAGGGAACTTTGATGATGATTTATATTTGTGGTGTCTTGCACTCTTCTCCGGTACCAGTTGGTGTCTGTGACATCATTTACAGATTTGAATGAAGCGCCCCCTTCGTCCATTTGTCAAAAGTAGACATTGAACGGTACCAGTCAAAGGTGGTGATTACATTTGATATTTTTAAGGTGCATGCAGAAATCTCTAAAAAACTAAACTGCGTTGCATACTCGATTTCGAGTGTAGCAGAAACCAGAGACAGGGCTCTCAGTTTTTTCTAGGGAAGTGGAATTCATGAGGTGGTTTCCCGTTGCCTTCCTCACCAATGGCGTTTTAGAAGTGACACATGGAGGAATCGAACTGACAACCCCTGTGTTTTGAGCCCGCATGCTTAACCACTACGCCACGGCACCAGAGACCTCGAACTATGCCTTAGTGCTCCATCTAGACTCAGAAGACAGATTTTAGGACTGCAAGATTTTACGCTTATCAAAACGTGCTCTGGTCCTTCCGCAAACAGTGCCGTCCTATCAATATTCCTATGAATAATGATACTGAAAGTGAATCTCGGGAATCAGTGAAGCTATGCTTATCGAGAAGCATCCTGTCCTTGCTGTCGATACTACCACACCTCATGATACATGCATGCCTTGAGCTGCGAAAGGTGGCGACTGTCGTCACTCTCTAAGTGAAAGCTGAGATCAAGGTTTGGCTGGCCCTAGCTACTGACAATTGTATCTGTGCGCAAGCGTCTTACGACTAGCCAACCTCAAGTCCTTGTGTTATGCATATGCGAACACTCTAACTGAAGTCTGCATGAATAAGTTCACTGCCCCTCGCCATGAAAACGACTGCTCTACTTAGGAATGCTTGCGTATGTATGAAAAACAAGAGGTTGACAAAACAGGTCCTTGATTTAAATCGTGTTTATCTTGCTGCCACAATGTCTTTCTATATAGTTTTCATGTATAAAGATCACGGACAGTTTTTTGTTGCCCGAATTCGCTATATGAAAATTTGCAAGTCATTTCATTCCATAATGCCTTTGAATTGTTTTGGATTAGAAGCCCACTCTCGACTTCTGAATATTAATATCACAGTTTTGCAGCACGCCCACCCAATTTTCCATCTATTTCTGTAGCATAGATGCATGTCTCAAGACTCTCATTCAACGGTTTCCATACTTCTCCGGTTTTTCCAGCTTGCCATCTCCTCTTCGCTTCTCAGGTTTACTGCGTATCCAAAGCAGAATAAACGTTTGACGCAATATTAGCAAGGTTGTCGCTACACAGTGCAGTTTCTCCGCCAAATGACTTCACGCAAAGCCTTTGAACAACTAGTTGATGTCCCATTGCTCCGTGCCACATGTCGTTTCTGTATTGTGCAATGCAAAATCGTTTGCTCCTGCAACCGCCAATGGAAGCAAAAACCCTGCTCTAATTTTGGCAATGACTGCAAGCGTTGCACTGTGTTGATACAAGGTTGCTTGATGAAGAGAGATTTGAAGTTTCAAAGTATCTTAGTAAAAAGTATGCTCTCTGATCAACCTTGACTGAAGATTTTCATTAGCAAAAGATTTTCATATACAGGGAAATCCTGATCCAATCCCGAACCGATTAGCACCTTTCATTATGCTAGAAACATTTTTATCAATTTTTTCACCCAAGCTTCTATTCTTAGTAATTATTATTTTGATATTGTTTTCTTCTCTTTTGATTTCATTCGGTTCGTTTGTTCAACCATCTAGTTTTAGCTCAGAATATCATTCCCAATAGTCATGACATGAATTGTTTTCATTTGCTAGTGATATTCCCCGACAAGAGGTAAAAAATTTTTCTAGATGTATGGCAAATAAATGTTGAAACATGATTCTTTTATTCCTTGATTTGCATTTGATTTTTTTTAACTGACTCACTGACTCATTTCCTTTATTAGCTTACTCACATGCTCACTCATTCATCTGCTTACTTACTTACTAATTTACTCATCTATTAATACTCAATAAGCCACTCGATTACTCGCCCAGTCACTAACTCACAGACTTAGTCGCTCAGTCATTTGCTCACTGACATGTTAACTCACTCACTTATTTACTCACGTTTTACTCGCTCGCTCACTTCATTATTTGCTCTCTGGCATACTAACTCACTCACATATTTGCTTATTTACTTGTTCACTCACTCATCTGCTCACCGACATGCTAACTCACTCATTAATTTACTCACTTGTTGACTCGCTCGTGCACTTGCTCAGTTGCTCACTTACTTCCTTACTCGCTTAATCATTTGCTTACTGACATACCAACTCATTCACATTATTACTCGGCTGCACTTTTCATGGGAGATTTTTGGTGCTAATCCTATTATGCAGTTTATACCTTTGGAAAAAGCCAAGGACATTTTACAGTAAGACACTTTTTAGTCTCAGTGAAAGTCTTAATTCTAAATTGAATTATCATGATTCATTTGTCCAACTCATTTTTCTTGCTTACCGTTTGATTCATTTAGTTTTATATTTCATCTTCCATCTCATCACTTCATTCAGCTATTCACCAATTCATCAATTAAATCACTGGTTTACTTATGCCGTTGCCCATCTCATTACATATCTGTTTCTCTGTTCATTCATTTATTCATTCAACCATGGGCTTTTTCATTTTCTCGTCTTATCTATTAATTCATGTATTAATTTACTTGAATATTGATTCACTGATTGGTGTAGTTGTTTTTCTTGTTGATTTGCCTGACTATTTCTGAACGTCGTTCCCTTCCGCCGCTGTTCACCTTTCCTTCAACCCAACCCATTCATTCTCCGCCATTGTTCGAATTTGACCTGAGTTGCCTCCATCGTCCACCATCTTCCTCTTTGTTCTCTTCATCTTGCACTCCTTGAAAGAAAAGCGCAGTCGACCGATTCGCCGTTTCTACGCATTTTTAAACAACATAACAAGTAAGAGGCTCTGGTGATCAGCACACACAGGTGCGGACGCACTGCTCTGGTACGCATATCAAAGACTCAGTTCATTGTCAGGCTTCGGTCACTTCCCATCACGACCTGGTTAACGAAAGCTGAAAATGACGAGAACGGTCAGACGCAGCAGGGTACTGTGCAACTTCATCAATCGAGCGTCGTCTCCTCTCGATTCTTATTGAAATCGGCAAAATTCATACAGAACAACGAATCTATTGTGATCTCATAATTCCCGCCTTTCGTGTAATCTATTCAATTTCACAATTCTCTGCCTTATTGTCGTGTAGATGAGCAAGAGCTGCAGAGATCTGCTGTCACAGGTACGGTACAAGTCTTTTAACTATCATCGACTCACTGAATCGTCGTTTCATACACACACACACACTTACGCTAAGGGTCTTAAGGTCGGTCATCTGCAGGATTTCTGCCGCCACCATTCCGCTGTCCACATTCATTATGAGTGCGTTTACCATGGTAGGTCTTTTTTTACTTTCCTCTTAAAGAATTTCTCATCAACGTTTCGTCCATTGCGTACATTCCATTTCATCAATTTGTTCATCACAGATGATGATTCTCAACGCTCTATTTTTTTGAAGCTCGATTCGTCAAACCCATCTTTATGCATCACAACATCCCTTTTCAGCTTTGTGCAACACCACTCCATAATTGTACAGTTGCAACATCATTAAGTTTCAATTTTATCAAGACACATTCATCAATTACCATCAATTCTTGAGTGGAATCAGGAATTGATTCAGTACGGTGATTTCATGCTTCTTCGACCATTCTTTGTTGACTTTTACATTTGCTTATCTCTAGTCATTACGCTTTGAATCAATCACAATATTTCCTTTTACAATTTCTTAATTCAATGTTTCAGTTACAATTTAGTAAGTAATTAATTATATTTTTCCAGTTTCGACGCGTTTTATTTATGTTGAATGACGCTTAAATTTCAAAGAAACAAATTGGCAACTTGAAATTAATTTGGTGAGCTTCAATGTACTACGGTATCTAAGATTTGAAGGTATCGACCGACTGCGCATTTGACAAGCTTTCTGGATATGCTTAGAAGTGGCATCAGTCACGAATCAATCACATGTCATTTAGATTCTTGAATATATTTCAATATTGTTAATTCGCAAGAAGATAGTCCCAGCTGTTTCTAGAAGCCAAAAACAATTTACTCAATCGCTTGAAGTTGAGCTCAAGTCTGCTTCTGGTCTGTTTGTGAGTTAAATGAATCTTTTTACGCATAATTCCCAATAAATATCTTGTGAATTGGTTACAGTGTAACTCTAAACCCGGCTTAACTAAATTAAAAATAAAAATATGTGATTTATTGTCCGTATAGTCAAAATGATTACAGTTTACTGCAGCCGCTGATGCAAATTGGATGGACATTTTTTCGCTTATTAATTGTCATAAATATTATCTTCACATCTCAAAATTTCTCTTAGAGATTGATGCTTTACTTAAATGCTTTAGCTTTTGACTTTTCACCACTACTTGCTGTGTAAGGGCTCATTCGAGACAACGTTCCATGAGATGAAGCGAATGAAAATCATGAAAAATGATGCATAACTCTTGCATAAACATTTTCTATTCCCCTCACTGTATTATAACTATTGCTTACTTACTTACTTATTCATCACTTCACCTATAACCATGGATGCTGAATTAGAACACATCCAAAATATATACAAGACATTCTAGGTTTTATGACCGGTAATAAACTAGAAAAATCTGAGTAGGATTCTAATACATTCTGAGAGATTTTCCATTTGGTCACAGAATTGCTCATTTTGAGACTTGCTAGGTGCAGATGTCTTCTGCCAAATGTGTTGATAAAATTTACAGTTACCAATATTGCAAGTATTAAGCAAAGATTATTGGGGCTCGTCGACCATATCTTTCGACACATTTAAATGCTTCCTTCAGCAATAATTTGACTGCTTTAATATCAACTTAAGTGCACCGAGTTCACGATCTGCTTACCTAATCAATTTCTTATTCAGGAAAATTTAAAATCTTTGCAAATTTTCTTCTTTTTCAAAGAATTACTTTCCCTTGAAATGAGAATCTGAATTTCTATCAACGACATCCTATAGAATCAAATTTCCCGTTTTTGCTCACTTTTTTCCCACTCAATTTTTTTTCTAAAAAATTGAACGAGCAACAGTCCTAGCTCCCTCTAACTCAACTTAACTTATGTCAACTTATGCAAATATTTATGTTAACTTATCTTCACCTATCCTTAATATCCTAAAGTATGCTAATCGATGTTGTCTTGTGCGAACTTACGAAGACTTTCTACATTTTGCTTGTATTTATTCATGTTTATCCTTACGTACGCTAACGTATAAACAAAAAGGACGTTGACATATGTTAACTTACGTAAATTCTATGCGTATATTGATTTAAACTCCTAAAAATGCATTCTAAATGTCCTAACGTATGCTAACGTATGCAATCATATGCTAACGTATGCAATCATATGCTTATGTATGCTGTCTCATGTAAACTTCTGCAGACCTGTAACTTTACTTGCGAAAAGTTGTCTCAACTTAGGCGTATACTTTGAGCCTCGTAGATTCATCGTGCAGCATAAATGTCTTTATCATCATTGCTCATTATGATTTACCTAAACATGTGTTTACTTATACTAACTTATACTAACATGTGTCAGCTAGTGCTAACATATCCCAACATATTTTAAATTATGTTAATTTATACCAAATTATACTACCTTATGCTAATTGATGCTAAATGATGTTTAGTTATGCTAATCGTTGCTAATTCGTGTCAACTTGTTCTATCTTATGTTAGTTAATCTTACCTTTTACTAGTTCAAGCTATCTTAAGGTATCTTATGCCAACTTGTTCGTTATTGATGCTGGCTTCTGTACAAGGAAATCATCACAAGAAAGTTCAGAAAAATTGCTACAAGAGGTAGTGCAGCACGGAAAAATTCCGAAACAAGCCTTGTCTAAATTTGAAAAAAGCTTTCTAATCCACTGTCGCACTTTTCTCGATTCTTGAAATATCTGTTCCTTTTTACGTAATTGTTAATATAACATCAGCTTACCTGTTTTTAACTGTAACTAGTTAACTAACGTATTTTCCCGGGTGCGGCAAGCATAAAATCTTTAGATTCACTCTACTGCTGCTTCCCCATCACCGATCTTGCTGCAACAAGGCAATGTTTGTTAGCTTAAGAATCATTGCATTTGAACTTCTCTTATTCGAGTGAGAACCATCAATCAGCTTCAGGAATATATCTCCAGTACATGAAAATATAATCTCTATAAAACACAAAGATTAAAAAAAAGAAGTCAGCTAATGTTTATAATAAATATACTGATTAATTAGCGAAAGTAACAAAAAGAAATTTTCGTTGCAGGATTTGAAAACCAAAATGCAGTACGGTTTGCCACCATCCAGTCCTTACAATGCTTATCGCTCTTTCTTCAACCACCACGACACGTCGAATCACCTTCAAAACTACCCATCATACATCAGTCAGCCTACGTCATTTTATCACCCTGGATACCAAACAATGACCTCGGATGTGCGTAACCCCCATGCCTCGCTCCCAACCAGCGTTACTCTCAACCAGCAGTTACAGAGCGGTCATTTGGAGACACCGCAAAAAGAGCCGACACATATAGTCGTATCAAAAGAGTTGCAGGAGCTAGAACGGTTCGCTACTGGCTTCAAGATGAGACGCATCAAATTAGGCTACACTCAAACGAATGTGGGCGCGGCCCTGGCAAAGCTTAGCGATGGGACAGATTTTAGTCAGACGACCATTTGTAGGTTTGAGAACTTGCAGCTTAGCTATAAGAACGCATGCAAATTAAAACCTCTGCTAGAGGCGTGGCTGGAAAAGGCCGAGGCGATGGGGGTTGTCAATAACGACAAACCGGTTTCAGAGCGGAAGAGAAAGCGAAGAACGACAATTGGCCTTCATGCAAAAGAAATGCTTGAAAGATACTTTCAAAGGCAACCAAAGCCATCTTCTTTAGAGGTGTTTGGCATTGCAGAGGGGCTAAAGCTTGACAAAGAAGTTGTGAGAGTATGGTTCTGCAACCGACGGCAAAGAGAGAAGCGAATCAAAACTTCCCTCCTCAGTTTCCAGTTTTTGCCAGTTCGGTCCTAAATTTTCAAACTTTGCCGTCCTAGAAGCTGTTGGTTGTTTTAAAAGATTCTTCGAGGACTGACACTTAGAACGGTGGGGCCTCATTCACGTAAACATCTTCAATCACGCCAACTACTTCTGCACACCTTTGGAGCTGACTTGATAACAGCAGTCAATCCAACTTTCCCTTTATACGAAACAACGACCTTTGATACAGTGCCCTTGTGAGACAGGACCAGTGCCAGATTAAGGGTGGGACCTCGGGACACCTGTCTTGTGCCCCCACATTTAATGACCCCCAAATTGACCTTGACAATTTCTTTTGCTCAAAAAAACAATTTGGTTGGGGCCCTCTCTCTGTCTGTCACATCACCTGGGGTGGATTATATGTATCTTCTGTTTCACCGATATGTAGCTATCTTGCTTTTGTGTAATGTGGTCAGCCCCCACATAAAAGGTGTCCCAAGCCCCCACAGGCTTAATTCGGCCCTGGACAGGACCCACAAACGGGGCAAGGTACCTTCAACCTACAAGATGTAAGAAATCAGCAAGTGAAATGTTCATTTAATTTTCAAGGTATTTGTTTCACATTTGCATCAAGCAATTTGCAAGGAATTAGATTTCTTAAGTTTTCAGTTTTCTTTGGTTTTAGGATTGCGCATTCATAATAAAAGCTTTCCATTTATTTGTGGCTTAAAGAAAGTTTTGAAGACAGACAATGTCAGGGTAAACAACTGCGTAGCATCCTAAATTGAGAGCTTGCCGCTTTCCAGAAGCTAGGGGCTGAACTCCTTCCCTAGAAACGTTGATTTTATGAAGTGATTTCCCATTGCCCCCCTCATCAATGGTGTCTTTCTTGTGAACCATGCAGGATGTGAACGTGCGACCCCTGCGTTATGAGTCCACACGCTGAACAATTACACTGCTGCACGATAGATGTCAGGATAATGGCAATAAATAGTCTTATCAACTCAAGTGACAATTTTCATGGGAACTGCAGTGAAAAAAGGAACCAGCAACCCTACCTCAACTCAACATACCGTGGCTCAGGGTGGTACCTCTCTAACAAGGTCCCCCTAACGATTCTTTTGAATATTTTGAGGTCACCAGGTATTGAGAAAATCATTCAGTTTCCTGAGAGGAACTTTGTTTTTTGAAAATGCTGTATCAATGGACTACCTATACGTAATTTTATTGGATAACTTAACCAGACCTTGTTAATTATGTCCTATCCTTACAAAGGAACAATTAAGATACATTGTAAATAAATAAAGGAATCAAAACATGTGTAGTTATTTCTTTAAAACCTCGCAACGTAACTGACCAGCTGCGAAAGCCTCAAGTATGAATTAACCAGCAGTTCCAATGATCTGATAATTATTGAGAAGTGGGGCAAAGACAACCTTGTTTCGTTAACCAAAGCAAGCTGAAACAGGCCACCATTGCTCGCAAAAAAACCAACACTTTCCATCTGTCCTTATGAATGGTGATGAACTGGCCAGTTCAACTTCTTTCGCAAAACTTCGTCTTTCTCTTTCGTCTAATCTCACTTGGAAAAGTCACATCCATTCCCTTGCTAAACATGCATCTCAGAAGCTTGGTTTCCTCGCCAGAGCCCGCGGATTTTTCTCATCTTCTCACCTTCTAACTATACACAAGTCCCAAATCCGTCCTTCTTTAGAGTACTGCTCCCACGTCTGGGATGGTACTCCAAAATCCACTCTGTCTTCTTGACAAAATCCAGCCAAAACCATTCGTCTCATCAACAATCTTAACCTCACTAAATCTCTCTCATTATCGTTTAGTCGGATATCTTTCCATCTTTTACAGATACTTTCACTGGCATTGCTCTCAAGAGGTCAGAAGATTATTCCTCTTCCTCTGAGGCGTGTCAGGACCACCAGAAGCTGGACTCATTCACACCCTTTCCAAGTTTCACTGCCTAATCCACGAGCTTTATCCCACAAATCATCATTCATCCCTAGAACATGCAATTTTTGGAACGTCTTGCTTTCTTGAACCCTACAACTCGCAATGGTTCAAATCTATGAGATCAATTAACTCGATCTGATCTCTCTCCCTCCTCATAGCCTTTTGCTCTCTTCTTTCTTCCTTTGTGTAGGCCACAATGGCCTTTCCGCAACATAACTCACTAAAAGAAGGTCCAACCTAAGTGAAAAACCTCGTGTTCACTATTGCCGACGTCTGGTCATATAGTAGACAAAGAGGGTCTTAGGACGCAGCACTGGGATGATGCAGAAGATGACGATGGCACGCAGCAGCATTAGCCCCGCGCAACTTCTTTCGCCAGGTCCACCTGCATCCGCGCTGTTCCTTGAAACATGGTCCAAGTGATTGTGTACTGTTCACGCGCCTTGTCATTCGACCATACCTGATTCCCCAAGTCTTCGCAATTTGGCAGATGATTGTGGTCGGTCCTTGTTTCTTCAACATATCTTCCGCTGATGCCAAAGCTTCTGATTTTTCTCATGAGCCTCTCCATAGCAGCATTCGTTATTTTTCATCGATTTATCGTGTGCATTCATATCGTGCAATTGACTTTATAGGCTGCCCTCTTTCTCCCTGGCTTCTCTCTTAATGGCGTTGCCCTGGAAAATCATCGATACTCCCTCCGTTGACGGTGTCCATCTAATTATCCCACTGTTTGAGACACCATTCGTTGAAGTTAACCAATTTAGTCCTGTTAATCAGATAGTTGGTGAATCCATTGCTACTTAAAGTACAAAATTTCACCTTTCGTAGACCATCACGACCTCTGACGATCTCAAGACCCCAAAAGTTATAACTTCAAAAGCTGTATTCTAGATTTGATTTAAAGTAACAAAATATTTAAACAGCGAACGAACTAAATCAAGAAAAATTCCCGCTTCCTTATCCACAAAGGACCGTCCCTAATCCGAAAAAGTGAATTTATGGTGAAAATGTTAAGCTTATAGCATTAACTCTCTGTGAAGACATTAGGTTCCTACGGAGTGAAACTTAGCAAAGCTCACATGTGCCCACTACTTGTTAGCTTATGCAAAAGCACCTGCTCGTATGCTCTTTTGCCTGTCGCAATGGCGTACACGATACATGTGATACATCAATGGTTCATCATCAACGACGGTTGGCTGGCTTGGTTCTGAGCCGTGGTGGTCCCCCATCACCATCAGTCTTCTCCGTTTTGGCCAGCTCTGCACATAAATGGCTACCAATCATATATCTCGGTCAGATTTCACCAGTCCTTGCTCCATTTGTACACCGAATATTTTCAAAACTTCCGGCGCTGTTTGCGAAATGATAGATCTTCAGGTCTACCTTCCGCCTCTCACGTCACACGAGCTAACCAAGATGACAGGGTATTCTCGTTATGTTTGTATGGTTTCAGCCTTACTTTTCGGCCAAGTTTTGCCTCTAACTGAACATAGACTTATCTTAAATGCAGGCCATTCTTTGTGAAATTCGTGAACCAGTTGCCTCGTGAAATTCGATTGACTTTCGTCATCTTCCGCTTCCCGTTCCAAAGTGACTTTTCTATTATTTGTTTTTTATTAAAATGTATTTATACACAAACTAACCTTCAGCTCATAGAAAGAAAAATATGACTAAGAATCTAATTACAGAAGTAACATGCTAAAAACAATTAAAAATTAATATTAAGTCTACAAATCTTATCTACATTTTGCTGTTCTTCCATGGAGTTGTGTTTTAGCTGGCTCTTTAGATGCGTCTTAAGTTGTTTCTTGAAACGATCTAATGTAGGTAGTTGACGAATTTCAGCAGGTGTGTCATTCCAACTTTTTTGAGCTGAGTAATGAAAGCCCATTTTTGTAAGTTCAGTCTTATATCTAGGGATATGGAATCTTAACAGTGCCTCGTATTGTTCGAGTGAAAAGATCTCAGCCGGTATTTATCCCATAGGTTTTCAGACTGTTTTCGAGACAAGTGATTTTCATGACAACGGTTGGCTTATAGTTACTTTTCCGACTTCTACGTGTCGACACTTCAGTCAACACCGATGAATGCTAGAAGTAATACTTCGGGAAAACTGCCAGCCTTTATATCCTTTGCTTTAGACAATTTTTCGCTTTTGGCTAATCGACGATTTCTTCAAGAAAATCGTATTTTGGTCAAGACTGTACGCATTTAAGCCTTCCTCTGATCAAACATGGTGGAAATTTCGCCCCTCTCCACCAACTTATCTCGAAAACGGACATTTTCTATGAAAAAGGCAACCCTTCATCTTAATCCTTTCGTAAAAACTTTTGATTCTGACCGCTTAAGTAAAGTTTACTTTATCTTCTACCAAAGAACAGAGAGAACACAAAGAATGGCCATTTTATACTTGAAATGTGTCATTTTGATAATTTCATGATGAAGTTCTTAGCTCATCTTTGCTTTTTCGGCCAAACGGCGATCTCTTTCTTCTGCAATGGAGAGCCTAATTCCTTTTCCGCGTGGTAATGAAACCATGGCTTTGGTGCCTTTTCCGATGACAAAGACGTTGGACAATCTGGTTGCAAAAGCATGACCCGTACCATCCTTTACATGGACGATGTCATGAGAACCTGAAAGAAACATCCATTAAACATTATTAAATCTAAAAAACGAACACAAGAAGGTTTACAAATCAGGACTCAGGCATCAATGCATGCTTGCTGGCTAGTCTTGCACAGCAAATGGCCTGCTGAGAAATCATACATGCGAATCAAGGTATGCACTGCAACGTTCACAGTAATCAATGTCCCCCATGCAAAAGCACTATTTATTGAAGGGATAATTGCAAAAACAGGGAAAGCCTTTATATACACTTGGGGGATGCAAAACATAAAAACATATTCATTCCATCATCCTTTCCTTAGATATTTTTCAAATTTCATTTCTTGGAACATTCACTAACATACAACTGCAAACCTCTCTAGATCAGTAGTCTAAGATTGGTTACTTGAAACAAAAACAAGTGAGAAATACAAAGAAAAAAGAGCTAATAGAAAAGAATGAGGACTCTTGGCAATAATGATATCTTCTAATTAAAACTTCTAATCATAATAATAACAATAATGATATCATCAAATAATTTTATGGAGGAAGCCCATTCAGCAGTGCTGGTTTAACAGGGTCCGTCAATCTACAATGTGATTTTTCATCCATCCATTCTTTCTACCCATCTTTTCATATTAAGCTATCTGTCCATCTATCGCTGTAACCACCTGAATTTGCACTGAACTGAACACAACAAAAAGGTCTTGACGTGGCACATTGAGGAACAATTTACATTTATCCTCAACAAGCAAGATCATATTGCCCTTAACACTGACTCAAAAAGACTGCAACAAACTTAAAACAAGCAACCCAAATACATCAGAGCAGATAGATGGGTTTCAATGATAACAAACTTATTCAATAACACAATGTATTTATATTGAGTTAACTCACTTGCGTGTCGTTCTCTGTGTGTGATTGTACCAATTCTGCCAGTGTTACGTCCTCCAATCACCATTACGGTGTTACCAGTATCAAATTTGATTGAATCATTGATCTTTCCTGTCTTCAAATCAATGACAACAGAATCGTTTACTTGAATTGTTGGATCTGGGTAACGAATTGTTCTTGCATCATGTGTGACACAGTATGGAATTGAGTGCTGACCAACAGCTACTTTACGCACTTTTGCAAGCTTGTATGTTGCTTCTTCTGGTGAAATGGCATGGCAAATGAACCGTCCCTTTACGTCATACAACAGCCTGAAGCACTCACCAGTCTTTTCAATGGTGACGACATCTGTAAATCAAGATGAGGTAGGTTACACAAAGTGAATACACTGACAAAAGAAGACTAGATTATCAATTAGATTCACATCGTGAAAAAGGGAGTGTTGCCCAACCAATGGTAAGGCCACATGGGAAGTTTTTCCCTCAGTTTCAGCACCACGCATCTAAATTGAATCTTTCCAGTAGCAGGCACATGTCAGACCAGTATCAATGATTGTCCACAAATCTTCAGTAGTCCATGCCTTTCTTTCCCCACATTTGCAGGAATCTGTTGCTTCTAGAACCTGTTTCATTAGCACTGATTTACATCTGCCAGAATTTGCTCATAGCTGGTTAAGATTTTTCCATGTTTCGACCTTAAGGTTGGTTCTTCCTGGATTTATTCAGATGGTGATGGGAGACTTTTTATGTCTTTTTTTGGGTGCCACAGTCCAGTTTGTTTGCCTGGCACCATACCTTAATCGTCTGCAAGTATCCAAAAAACCGTTTCTAGAAGCTAAACTTGTTATTCCCTGGGTTTTTCATACATAACATGCGTTGCTTCACATTTTTGTCTTGTTTTCCCACTTTTGCTACAACAGCTTGCCTAATTTCAGGGGAAGGCAAGTGGTGGCCTAGAGATAGTCCCTGCAGACTGGGTATGACCCCGGAGAAGACCATGATTCAACAGGGAAAGGATAATAACCGCCAAGGAAAGCGTATAACTTGTATCATTGACTGGGCATGCAATTTGAGAAACTTTTATTCAAACAGCATTTCTGATGTCTTGTAACTTGTTTGAAAATCTTTTGCGAGGAAAAAATGGTGGCAATAGCCAAACAGAACGAGTCTTTTCACTTTACTTTGCAATAGACAGTGCAAGTCTTCTTAAGGAGCAACTCACAAATTACATCAACTCACTGAGCTGACAGGGATCCACATTAAAACCTTGGAATCAACTCCAAAATACCTCAATAAATGTCAAATATAAATCAAAGGATGAAATAAGGCTAAAGCACAAATCCCTCTTCCGCCACCAATTCTGACGTTATGGCTTCATGTAATCCAAAATGACAAATTGTGATGCTTCAAACTAACTAACTATCACAATCTACGTAAGTGGACAAGACTGAAATTAATTAGTTACCCATAAATCCAGCTGGGTAGGTGACGTCAGTTCTGACTTTGCCATCAACTTTGATGAGTCTTTGCTTCAAGATCTTCTTAACTTCATCATAATTCAAAGCATACTTCAGTCTGTTTCTTAGGAAGATGATTAAAGGCAGGCATTCTCTTAGTTTGTGGGGTCCTGGAGATGGACGTGGTGCCTGAAATACAAACAACACAAATAAGAGTATAGGTTCTCCTCTGTGCAATAATGTGCAGCAACAGAATGATCATCGTAATAAACAGATGCCTTGTGAACTTTCAACATAGCATCCAAACGTAGATTTTAAGGATACTGTACATTGAGCAGTGTGCTAGTCATTGCTGCTAACCTGAACACACCCTGTGATTCCTAAATGCCTAGATTAAAGCGATAACATCTCTCTTTGAAGCTAAATTAAGACCAAGACGTCCATCTCTTTTTAGGCAATTTGATTAATAAATTCTCGTAACAAGAGCCATTCAATCATCTCAGATAAGTTACCATTATCCTATTGCCTATGCTTTAAACAAAAAGTATTGCACATTTTCAACGAATTTGGAATGAAATGCGGAACTATTGCAAAACCAACAGGTGATTTTGCTGGAATTTCTCAGTTGGGATTGTAACAGCATCAAATAGCATCAGCTTACAATAGGCCATTAGATGTAAAGATTCAAAACTAAATCTGCTTCAAAGTTGTGTCCTGTTATGTAGTCAAGGTCATCCAAAAGTTTTAGGATACCAAGGTGGAGAACTGGACTTCGATTTTGCATGCCATTTTTATGCCTAATCATACATTATAAATGAAAAGACATGACTCTAAACAGCATGCTACAAACATTGGTAACAAATACAGACTGACAGTATACTGAAATTGGTACCAGATTTCAATGTGTAGTATAAACTAAAAGCTGAAAATAAAGAAATTTTTTAATGCCTGAAGAGCACAAGATCCCGCCAGACAGCAAATCAGAAGATTCAAGGTAGCTTTCTTGTACTTGATAAAAGAAGTAAATTCAAGTTGCATGCTGCAAGGTTGGACGGGCAACTTCCTATATACAATTAGCAACATGAATCATTACATTTTGGAGTGGGTAGAGTGACCAGTTTCTTTTCTCTGCTGCTGGCTTTAGGTCAGGTAACCAGAATAGACCGATAGAGACCGACAGACCATGGGACTGAGCTTGGGACCTTCAGTTCTGGAGACGTGTTCTACCTAATGTGATTCAAGATATCTCCCTTAGGGTTTCATGTGTGGAAAAGATCAAGAGTATTTGCTTTGCTTGGTATAGCGTGCAAATGTATTTTGAAGTATGAGAAATAAATATAGGTATGTTTATATTGAGAGGTTGTTTATATCACTCCAGTGTTTGATGAGCCGAAGGAGAGCAAACAGGAACTACACCTTGCTAAAAGACGAAAAACCTACCTACTATTTTGATCTTCACCTACTATTTTAAGACTAGAGCTCAATACTGACATAACTGGTGATCCAAAGCAAATGGAGACATCCTGATTCCTTCGAGTCATGGCAATTGATAACACACTAAAATATATGCTCACTCGATTCACTGCTTATCTATGCAATCTTAATCAATAAACCAATTTGGATCGCTGAATTATGGAACATTTCAAGTGCTTGCAATTGAGCTCAGGAATTCCTAAAAAATCTTTCTTATTCTCCTGATGCAAACTGCCAAGAAAATTTGCTCGTAATAACTTTCAAGATGAGATAATGGTACGAATAAATGCGTTTAGAATTTCGTTATAGTAGTGAAAAGCCAACTTTGAATCGACATGGCCATTTTAGAGTGCTGTTTCTACCAAACTGATGCTGGATCAACGATTAAAACGACAATAATGACAGATAATATTCTACGAAGGACTTTAGTACGAAATATATCTAGGAAGCTGTCCAAATCTAGCAGGACACCTCTTGTTAATTTGTCTGCGAGCGAAGTAGATGGCCTAAACTCTGGCTTGATGCATTCGACTAAAGGAATCGTCATGGACAACCTAAACAATATACCTGAGCCCAGCGACTTATTGAAAAGATCGTCAGATAAAATTAATATCTGATTCAAAATTTTCTACATGCTTTTCAATTAAATTTCTCCTAAATATTGGATTCAAAGCTCTACTTACGAAGGACCCGCTAAGTTTGTCCAACATCCAATGCTTTGGAGCATTGAGCCGCTTTAGATGCTTCTTTGGTCCACGAGGCTGCAATTCAAAGTAAACGTATCGAAATATCGAAAATTTTGAAAATAAGGTGATGTGAAAGAAAGATTTAAAAGATATTAACGGATATTTAAAGCTACTTTGACGAATGTTCGCTACCCACCATTTTGGCAAGTTCGGAAAGGTGAAAGGAAGGTTTAGCGAGGCAAGTCTCGATTTGAGTACTGATCGAGAATCAAACAGAGGTTTTTAGTGAGATTTTTTCGTGAGTGACAGTATGTTGTGTAGCCATAGGGTGGGGTGGGGTGGGGGTAGGGTTGGCCCATGCAAAGCCCAAACAATGAAAGAAAGTGAAAGGCCAAGAGGAGAGGGTGATCGGATTAATTTTATCGACTTTAGATTTGAAAGAGGGTAAGTGGTAGAATTCGAGAAAGGAAGAAGAAGGCAAGACGTGCCATAAATTGCATGTTCTTGGGATGAATGATCATTTGTAGGATAGAGTTCGTGGAGTAGATAGTGAAACTTGGAAAGGGTGTGGAAGATTCGAGCTTCTGGTGGTCCTGACACGCCTCGGAAGAACAGGAATGGTATCCCTAATTTCCTGAGAGGAATGCCCGTGAAAGTATGTAAACGATGGAAAGATCTCCAACGAAACGACGATGAGAAAGAGTTGGAGAGAATTTGCGAGGCTAGAATTGTTGATGAGACGAAAAGCTTTGAACTGGACTTTGTCGAGAAGACAGAGGTTGAATTTTGGAGCATTGGGTTGACATGGTAGCAGTTTTCTGGAGAAGGGCGGATTTGGGATTTGTATATAGTTAGAAGGTGAAAAGATGAGAAAATACCACGGGCTTTGGCGAGGAAATCAGGCTTCGGAAATTCATTTTTAACAATGAATTGGATGTGTAATTGCCATATGTGATTGGGGGAAAAAAGAAAGGTCAAACTGTGTGAAAAGTTGAAGTGTCAAGATTGCTACTATTTATCAAAAATTCTGATGACACCATTGCTGTCTCAAAAAGATTGGACTATGCGTGGAAGATTTGCTTTGAGTACTGCTGTAAGTGCATGGATGCAGATGCGTATGATTACAAGAAGAGTTTCACATGATCAGACGACAAGGGGGTGGAAAAAGCTACCAGAAAACATCAGGGACGTGGGAACGCAGGGGGTCAGAGGGGCCATTATTCCCCCTATTTTTGGCAAGCTATGCAAAGGTGTCTTTTCTAAGTCTAAAAGTGCCCTTTTTGCATAAGCATTCTTTCCCCCGAAGTCTCGATGTAAGATAAACCCAGAACGACTATTGTAATCAAGGATTTCTATGAGGATGATTGCCTGCATTGCTTTCATTACACTGTGATCAGGCTTTCTTATTATCAGTCGTCACTGTTGTTTTAAGAACATGTCTTTTCTTTTGACCGACCCCCTTCCGCTTTTTAGATGCTTCTTTCGTCCCTGGAAGTCCAATTAATTGAAAATTACTCAAAGACTTGCCACGTAGATACGAGACCCCTTACGTTTGCCGTATGGTTAACTCATTAGGCGAAAAAGCCTACATTAGTGGGATGTAGGCTTTTTCGATTGTCTAAACTCGCCTTTGCATGACCCAGTTGGCAATTTGTTTACTTGTTCCAGAGGATATGGCTCCCCTCCCCCATTCACTACCCTTTGCTAACAGAAAATTGCAGATCAGATGAACATACAGGCTTCGGTGTTTACTTAAGCATTTGATTGAAGGTCGTTAATCAAACCGACCAAAATCTGACAGCCTTATATAATCTTGACAGTAGTTTATTAAAGAGCAGAACTATTAGCAATTAAAACGGGCTTTTAAGATGACAGAAAACATTTTTGTCATGCATTGAGAGCATCAAAGTGGTATTGCCTTGAACAGGGACACTATTAGGTAGGGTGGTCAGGTTCTTTGTAGTGACACTTACCCCCTGCTTTACGCAACGCACCAATTACAACATGGTAGATAGACAGAGCCTATCGGGGGGGGGAGTGAATCCTATCAGCACGTAATCTTGCCAACTTATCCATTACTCCATGTCTCAAATTAAAATCAGAAGACTTAGTCTTACTTTTCAAAAACGTTGCAGTCATTACAAGTGAACAAATCGGATTATTTACAAATGAGACTTCATTGTTTAAATGTTGAATTTTTTTTCAAATCTTGATGCAAAGCCCACAAGTTTTTGCGCAATTTCTCTCCATGAATCTTCTATTTTTGCTGCCATGGAAACAATCAGGCCTGAATCTTCTGCAAATGTAGACCAACTTATCTTCGCAATCTAAAAATATTGATTGTAATTGAAATGAGATGATAAAGAATTAAAAAGTGAGATCTAAAATTATCAAGAACACAAATCCTGTTCAGCGAGTCTTTTCTTCAAATGTGCTTTGAGGGAAGTGGTTGCAGAATCGGTTACGAGCCGATGAAAAATGAGTTCAGATCTATTAATTGATTAATAAACTTATTGTCAAACAAGAAAGAAAGAAATGAAAAAAAGCGAATTGCAAAAAACCATAAAATATAAGCTTTTCTAAATCTATGATGATCGCACAGCCTGTTCGATTTCAAGTGTAACAGAAATATAAAATGATAATATGGTAATCATGTTGATAATTAATTGAAAGGAAGGCCTTATTAACTAGATATGTCTTTATAAGTGTCTTCTAAAAGACTGGCTCACCCAAGCCTGCTCTCTGGAGACTCAAACTTCAAGGCTTGTGCACTTACAGTAATAATTGCGAGGCTGTCAAAAATTGCAGCTTAAGGGAGACGCTTATGGAAAGCCACCTCATAAAATCCACTTTGCTGGAATACCTCAGATCTCTTTCTCTTCTATGTTCTGCAGTTTATTTTGAGAAATTATCTTCCCTTTGGAACAGTGAAGTAGCTGAAAGGGGCAAAGGAAGCAGCTACCCTCCCTCCCTCTCCCACCAAACGGAAAATGTCCCTATCCGATCCACCTACCATAACAATGGATATGCCTAAATTAGCACGCCCTTTTATCAGGAAATTTTTATTTCGCCCCCTCCCCACCGAAAATTCCTAGTTACACCCCTGCTATAGAAAGTTCATCACACTATCCATGGTTTCTGCTAAATATTAGATCAACTATACTGTGCAAGGATCAGCAGAAAGCGATCTTAGATTCTCAATTACTTTGCTACAGTTTCCTATTAGCAAATGCCACTTGGATACAGTTAAAAGATTTACCTGGACACCCTTCGTTCTTAGATCCTTTAGCAGGAGTTGCTCCATCCCAGCAGCAACCATGCTTACTTGCTGCGCAACCCCCAATGCTCTGAAGCCATGCTGCATTATATGGTCCTTGATTGACAGAGACATAATAATAAGAATCATCAATCAATTATTGATAGATACGTGTGAGATCCAAAGGGGAGTGATTCTCCTAATTCAATCCACCTGGGGTTAAGGCTTCAACCAATATCATGAATGAAAGTCTGATGGACTGTTTCCAAAATTACCAGGTTATCTAGGATGAATTGTGCAAAGGATACAAAATGTCGTCAAAACTGAAAAAGGAAAAATGCCTGGCTCGCAGTATCACAGAGGTTGCGATCAGTGTTGATTAGGCCCAGACAAGGGACAGCGTATCATGTGGCCCTTCCTATTGCTGTTAAGGAGAAACTGGACGCTCCGAAAAGTTATGGCTTTGTTTCATTTTCATTCGACTGCTTCTTAACTTCACATACCCCACCATTTACATTTATTTGCAAAGGAACCTATGTATATTGTATCATTGACAGCTGCCATTTTGATTTTTGATAGCACGAGGGTAAGCAAACGATAATGATAAATGATAATAAAGACGAGTCTTTATACTGGATTAAACACTTCAACTTTGGATTAGTTGTTATCAATGTGTGTCCAGTGCTTGTGCCCTCAGAGTTGCTACTGAGTATTCATTTACCGACCTCAGAAGGATGGACAGCTGAGTTGACTGTAGGCTTTTGGTTAGTGGTTCGGACGAAGGGACTCGAACACACGCGAGAACACTTCGCATGATCCGAAACACTGTGCTTTAGCCACTCGGCCACGTAGCCAATGGGCAACACAAATCCACGGAACAGATGCTGCAATATTGACAGCAATATCGGTAGGTATTGAAACTAGTTCTCTACTGCAGCCGGGGATACTGTAAACCTGGTAACAAAGGATGGAATGTAGGGATATTGCCGGCAGTGAAGCAGACGTTGCAACTTAATGGAACCAGTTCTAATCACTCGTTGTGAGGTCGAGGCTAGCGGAGGACTTTGTGCTCCTGCTCGTCCATTGGGGGATATCTTGATTCCAGATAAAGCGCTTGACAATGGATTCTTAATTGCTAGTGACTGATTGGTTAAATGAATACGTACTTCGACTGCAAAAGCCACATGCTCTGGGGCAGTGTTTCTGCATCAGGCTGGCATGGGAGGCGCATATCCCATGACTTGCCAACCATCGGCATTGCATTTTAACTGCATCTACACAGACGCCTCCTGTCGAGGGAACATTAAAGAAACAAACATCTTAAGCACGAAAATTTAGTATAGCACGCAAAAGCGGAAACATGATTGCGTCATACTGAAAGCATTTTCGTCCCATACGACCATAGTGTGAAACGTCAGCCAACATAGGACTCATGGGTGTCGCCAGGATTTCCCCGACAAGAAGGCTAGATTATTGATTCACAGAAATTTTCTTTTGGTAAAGATTGTTCACAGACTGAATTTTTCCCCAATGGGGGGAGGGGGGAGGGGAGGGGGAACTAGCGCTACCGAAAGGTTGGGTTGTGTTCCATCTGCCACCCCGCTAGGGTAACCCTTGATAAGACTCATTCATTCATTCATTCATTCATTCATTTATTCATTCATTCATTCATTAATTTAATTCATTTCATCCATTCATTCATTTCATCCATTCATTCATCCATTCATTCATTTCATCCATTCATTCATTCATTCATTCATCCATTCATTCATTCATTCATTCATTCATTCATCCATAATAATTATTTAAAGACTAAGAAGCTTATCGCCAAATGCAAGGACCAGTACAGTATAACGATCTTATTTCAGCCCTTAGCTGACGCTTCATGCTTTGATGAGCGTCGGACGAAAAGCTACATAGATATGTGAGAGAAAATTAAGCTACCTTTTTTGTGTGCAATATGTTAAGTCAGAGAGGCAGAAGATTAGTCAATGAATCACTCAACCAATGACTGAATCGATCTATCAATCGATTAATGAGTGATTGATCTGACCAACGAACAACATAGTTGTTTGATACTAATTGTCACAGTTAAAATGCGTTGCACCACAAAGGCAAGCGTACCACAAAACTGGCAGGATCGTTTGCAATATAAAAACATTCGCTGTGGCAACAGTTTGCAACCAGAATGCCGGTGCCAAAGCTGGCACGCCATCGGAGGCATTGTGTCAATGCAGTCCAGTCCTGGAAAGAATAAGTTGCACTGAGCTCACAATAGGATTTAATATGGAAAAGATTTTATTCTGGACTTAACAGAGCAAGGAGAAATCCCTGTTTGGCTACTGCAAAGATCTTCAAATGAAATGGAATGGCAAACCAATGGTTGTTCTGAGCATCGCAAAGCTTCTCTTCGTCGAGAATCGTTATCAAGAAATGATGAAAGCCCACTGTCAGTTCGAGGGTGTATTAGAAATGTTTGCGGTGCCAAGCGTAGGGCTCAGCTTACAGACTCAGAAAGAATGGTTGTAAGTTGGAATGCTGCGCGCATCACAAGGAAACACAATTGGTGAGTAAGGCAACTGAAAGTCGCTTCATTAGATTAATTTCCCCAAAAAGTTGTCAGAGGCTCGATTTGCCGAAAAAAACAAGAACAAGGCTAGAGCATGCTCAGCTTCAGAAGAGAAATTGAAAAAAGCCAATTCGCAGTTGGAAATTTATGAACAAAACAAAAAAACAGAACAAATCTATGCAATTTTTAAACATAGCAAAAACTTTCCGATGCTCGTCTCTGAAATTCTACTGCAAAATTTTGTCCATAAATACTAGCAGTCATTATTTTATTTTTAAGATTTTCCAGGTAAAGCGTCTTAGAAGCTATATACAGCATGTTGCTTCTAAAATATTTGCTAAAAAATCACTCACAAAATACGAAAATTTTAAGAACGTTTGGGTATAAAATCATCAAAAAGTTAAGAACATTGAGGCTTGGAAAAATTATCTGGTTCGTATAAAAAAGCGTAGTCAGCAACGTCAACATACAAATGTCGCGATCTTATAAAATGAGGTGGTTTTAAAAGAAAATTAAGTGCAAAAAACGATGACAAGTACAGTTGATAGCTTATGTATCAAATTTGAGGACATGATGAAAATTCCAATAGCTGCGGAAACAGTAATAAGAGATAAAGACCTTTTTTCAGACTGCTTTGTTTAGCTGCATCCAAATCTCTCATTCCCCATCCTCCAATCACGATTGTGGAGAATACGATGAAGTTCGCTCGTGAAATTTCCATCTTGATTTAGTTTGTATTACCAGAGTGTTACTTACGACGAGGAATGTACCATGAAATGAAGATTTTCAGTAAAGAAATTCGCCTTCTTTCCTCTGTCGACTTTTCAAGCATCACTAGCAATATCTTAATCGAATTCTTCTAGCTGTATCACGCTGTCCTTGCATACAGATGCTTCTGTCCTACTGTGCCATCTAACTTTCTTCATATTTTTGTTTCGATCTAAAAGACAGCGAGAGAATTTCCAGCAAGTGTAACTATTCAAACGAGCAAAAATTAATTGGAAAATTTTTCATTTTGCCTTCATGGTGCTGCTGTGAGGAGAATTGGCGGGAGTTCTGAGACGCGGCCGAAACGAATGACGGACAGATAGACAACTTGGCGCTAACAAGTTTTGCAAAGAACAAAAGGAAGACGAACTGTTTGGAACCAACCACTTTAGGCCATCTTAGTGTTGCTGTTGTTGCAATCTTTGTGGACATGTTGACTGTTTTTTGCAGAAGATCGAGGTAGTTGGCTTGGTGGATAAGGCAAGCCTCTACTTCCTTTCCTGAATCCTACTAATTGCCCTCTTTCACATATAAAGTAAATAAACTTGATCTTAGCTCCATCTCCTCTTAGCTTTCCTCCTATTTCTTCCTTTTGTTGGGGCTTTGTATAGGCCACCATGGCCTTTCCCCAACATAACTCAGTAAAAAAAAAATGAAGATAACCACACTAGGGGGGGGGGGGGGGGGGCGAAACCGAGAACGAGTCACACATACACATACACATGATTCTACCTAGATTTCAAAGGTAGAAATTTGGACACTGAGAGCCTATTTGCTTATCGAGCAGTGTCCAGGTCCTTCCTCTCGATGTGACCATACCTCGTGATTCCTACGATACACACACTCTTAAGACTCCGTTCAACATTTGCGCCAACTTCTGGGTGACTTGTATCAGTCTTACCAACCGTATGGGGTAAAGGGAAATTGCTCTGTTCATAACGGACATTGTTCTCAGGAGATCAGGGATATTATTCCAGTTCCTCTGAGGCGTGTCAGGACCACCAGAAGCTCAACTCATTCACACCCTTTCCAAGTTTCACTGCCTAATCCACGAACTCTATCTCACAAATCATCATTCATCCCAAGAACAATCAACTTATGGAACGTCTTGCCTTCTTCTTGTTTTCCTGAGTCCTACAACTTGGCATCTTTCAAATCTAAGATCAATAAACTTGATCTTATCTCTCTATCCTCTTAGCTGCTCGCTTTCTTCTTTCTTCCTTTGTTGGGGCTTTGTATAGGCCACCATGGCCTTTCCTCAGCATAACGCACTAAAAAAAAAATTACTGCCCTTTGGCATGGGTTTTCTGTAATAAAAATGCAAGTAAAGAATTTGACCGCACACATGAACGTGCTCTTTAGATCCTTTATAGGTGCCAGGATAGCTTCATGACAAGATTCTTGCGCATTGCTCCTATGGTCAGTGGTTCGAGTGCCACCTCAGCTAAACTTTCACTTAGAGTGAAGAGAGTCACTTTAGGTGTCAGGATAGCTCAATGGCAACATTCTCGCGCATTGATCCCATGGTCAGTGGTTTGAGTCCCACATCAGCTAAACTTTCAATTAGAGTAAGGAGAGTCGCAAGCTCTCTGTAATTCCAGGCGTAGGAATCACGAGATGTGGTCACATCGAGAGGAAGGACCTGGACACTGATCGATAAGCGAAAAGCTTCTCAGTATCCAAATGTCTGCCTTTGACATCCAGGTAGAATCATGTGTATAAAAAAAGATCCTTTGTTAAGATTATGAATCGTTCTTTGATGCATTGCTCGCTCGAAATAGCAGGAAGAGTACAAGCATTAGAAACATGCAGAAACTCATGCCAGAAATTTTCAAATCCTTGAATCGAATAATTCGAATCCTCCGATCGGAGTTTCACGAAAGAAGCATGTATCGTGCAATCTAAGAATACATAACTTATGAAGCTATCGTTTCCTTGCTTTGGGATTTCTATTAGTAATCAACATTTGTATCTGAATTCTTATGTATCGCCATTGTGTTCAATTAGTTTGTTTGTAGATGGATGGCCCCTTGTAAACCAGCACTGCTGAATGGGTTACCGTCCTATAATGATTGAAATTATTACTATTACTATAATCAATTAACGCAATTAACGCAATTAACGCAATTAACGCAATTAACTTTGGACTCGAATTAACATCTTCTAGAAGTAGCATTCTTGATGATGGTATCAAAGAAAAAGCAACACTATTATGTGTCAAAAAGAGGATAAATGACTGGAATAGAGATGGATGCACCTGTGAATTGTGTCGCTAGCTCATACGGATATTTGCTTTTTCATATAGCTTGTACATATTATGTTGTAATTAGTTGGTTTGAATCAGCATTTTCCTCTATACTACTGTAAATACCAACGTTAAATGTTGATTGATCAATGATGATTGATGATACTGACCAATGGATCTGTAATCAAACGCTGTAACCACTGCACCACCTTAGCATCAATTCATTCTTAACACATTTTGAAGCCAGCCTCGTAAGTATCCAGAAAAACCGTAGTTTTCCACATTCTCAAGGCACAAAGCACGGCTTCTCCTCCGCAAGGAGTCAGTTATTCAAGAAAGTTTTATCGCCTGCGCAGGACACCTTGAACTCATGCCGACCAACCTATAGATTGCAAGTTAGTTTGCTGAAAAACTGTTTTTACTGGTTTTTGAGGCCTCTAGCTCTCTCCGCAATGAAAAGCATAGGACTCACGCTGTGTGGTCGTATTGAAGTGAAAGACCAGGTCACTGCTTGGTAAGCATAGGTCCCCATAGTCTTCTTTTTGAATCTTACTATGTGGTCGCATCGAGGGGAAATACCAGAAAGCCATCTGATAAGCCACCCGATTCTTGGAGTCTTAAACTGTGCTTTCAGATGATGGGTAGAAAGAATGAGGAAAACGAACCAGTCGCTAATTGCATCGGTTGATTATACCTTGGAAAGTTAGATTGAGACAGAGATGGGAAAAAGCTTCAAGAAGAGAAAGGCAATTTGCTTTGGCCAGGTGGTGGCTTAATGAAATAGCGAAGCGAAAATTAGGCTAAATTAGATAACGTGAGGTCTAAGTGGCTCAGGTAAATAGAATCCCATTTCTTCTTTCGAGAAGGAAAATTGGCGTTGACTCAGGTGGTTACTTGAATCAATAATTTGGAAGGCTTTCACGATTTTGAAGAAGATTTAGATAAACAGAGTGTCTTATCCGACAACATGTTGACCGATATTGTGCGAGATGGTACACCAGTTGAAGTTCGGTTCCGACTAACAAGACGGATAGATATTTGAAACAAAATGCAGATGAGGCGGAGAGAGAAAATTGAAAAATGCAGATGAAGCGGAGATATAGCAAGCAGATGATAAACAATACCTGTCAATGCATACTGTCAATATCACTTGATCAGCACAGTATTGGATTGCTTACAGATAGCAAATGAAGATGAAGATTGAAAATCTGATGCTGATTTCATGCTTTTTCCTGTGTGAAGGTTTGTATTAAAATTTTTCAAACGAAATTATCTACATGCTGTTTCTTTCCATGGTGTTCGTTCACTTGTTTTCAACTGGATTCAGGCTAAATGGTTTTGAAAAGGGATTTGCGGCCCCACTCCAGGGAAACAGAATTCAAGGGCAGGAAATTTACTGTGATCATGATATGGCTCAGTCGTGAAAGCCAGCACTTGAATGTTCTTCTTCTTGCTTGAATCCAGTTCAAGTACGGTTGCGGAAGTAAATCTATTTCCTTTGTCGACCTAATTTTGGCAGGAGATTTTACCAACTGCATTTTGATCCTTTCTGACGTCGGACCTAATGCTACCGACGAGAAGGCCTAGCCGTGGCATAAATAGAAAGAAACTAAAAGTAGTATGGGGTCAATTAATCTCAGCGTTTTTAAGCTACCACATGGAAAAAGAGAAGGAAGGTCCCCAATAAGTGGTTAGTTGCATTGGGTCTCAGATCATTGCACTCAGTTGGGGATTTTCCTAAATCTAACCGAGAGACGTAACTGGTTGCTGTTACATAGTAACACGATATTCATGTACTTCTTCATAGTTTGGTTCATCCCTTTGGCCGACGGCGACATCAATGTAGCCGGGTTGTTCAACGTTCACTTGAGAGGAAAGCGAGATACACGCTATTGGAAGCGTTGCGGGAAAATTGACCCCCAGTACGGGATCATGTTCGTGGAGGCAATGCTGTTTGCAATTGACAGAATCAACAGCGACCCTTCCTTCCTACACGGTCTGCGACTGCGTACGCAGATTCACTTTACTTGCGGCGACAAGCGGTACTTACGCAATGCATTGGCAAGAATCGCCAAATTCGCGTCGCAAGGCGTCGTCGGCCCTCAGTATTCAGATGACGCAATAGTAACGTCAACGGTTATGAATATATTTGGTAAAAACACGATAAGTTACTCGGCAACGAGCCCCGATCTGGAAAACCGCATAAAGCACAACTATTTCTACCGGACAGTTCCGTCCGACACCAACTCCGTCCGCTTGCTGCTGAGCTTGGCATTGAAGTTCAACTGGAAGTACATCGCCTTGATAAGGTCTCAAGGCAGCTACGGCCAAAGATCATCAGAGCTATTTCGCAATGCTGCCGAGGAGCAAGGGATCTGCATACCGTTGGACAAGTCAATCCCAGATGATGCGACCAGCTCAGATTATGAATACGTATTGAAGAGAATCCAAGAATACAAATCTGTGACTGTCGTCTATCTGATTTTGAAGGAATTTCACTTGATTGAGTTCTTCAAAACCGCAGAACGGATGAAAAATCAAACAGCGAATCTGAATTTTGTCGTAGGCGACGGATGGGGCGGCCGCTCCTTCGTTGCACCTGGAAGTGAGGTTGCAAACGGAACTTTGACGTTTCAAGTCGAGGCCAAAGAGGTGCCGGAATTCAAAGATTATTTCCTGAAACTAAAACCACATACTAACAGGAGAAACATTTGGTTCAAACAATTCTGGGAGGAAACGTTCGAATGCAGTTTGAAGAACAGATCCAACGTGAAATTGTGCACGGGAAAAGAGGAGCTAAAGGAAGGAGTTGGTTATTTCAAAGAAACGCCAATTTTAAATGTCATCAATGCAGTCTACGCATACGGCAATGCATTTAAGAATGTAATTTGGGAGGAGTGCCTGAAATGGAATAGCACCGTCAGAAACTGCTCCGATTCAGGAATGCTCAAAGGTATATTCAGCTATAGAAATGTTCTGAACTTCGTCGCGAAGACCAAATTCATGGAGCCCTTCAGGAACAGAGTGTTTGAGTTCAGCAAAAATGGCGACTACGATGAGAACTACAGGATATATAATTTCGTTGCATCGCACAAGAAAGGTGGAGATGTGTTCAAGGAGGTTGGAACATGGAACAATTTGGTAAACAGATCAATCACTTTCAATCAAAACGGCGTCAAAAATACTTACCTCCAACCAGAAGCCTGGAGACTAACACTCGACGTCAATAACATCACATGGAAGACTGGGACGGAGCCTGTCTCGATCTGCAGCAAAGCATGCGATCTCGGTTTCATCCGACAAGTAACATCAAAATGTTGCTGGACATGCAAAAAATGCGAGGCTGATGCCGTCATTAGGAACAACACGTGCATTTCTTGCCACGTGGACTCGGTCCCAGATCCTTTGAAATCATACTGCGTACCGTTGCCAGTAAACAACATTTGGGTTTATCGTGAAATAACAATAGCCATCCTTTGTCTGTCCTCCTTCGGAATAATCTCTACACTTGCTGTCGCTGCGTTGATACTTAAGAATTTCAATCGCAGACTAATAAAGGCTTCAGGTCGCGAGCTTTGCCTGCTTATGTTGATTGGAATAAGCCTTGCCTTCTCCTCCCCAATGGCATTTGTTCCACCGCCTAGTGCCATCTCATGCAACCTTCAGCGGCTGGTAGTTGGCATTAGTCTGACTGCCTGCTACGCCCCATTACTCCTTCGCACGAACAGGATTTACCGCATCTTCAGAAGTGCCAAGACAACAGCAAGCCGACCAAGCATGATAAGCCCGAGATCCCAAATTGTCATGTCCCTTGCTTTAACGGGAATTGCTTGCCTTATAGGTCTTGTTTCCATCCTAGGACGTGATTCACAAATAAAAACCGCGTACCCCACCCACAGGGAGTACATAATTAGATATTGTGAACTGAGTGAGCAGGCCATGTTGGTAAACCTCTCTTTCAGTTCCGCTCTGATGATAGCAACGACGTGGTTTGCCGTGAAAACGAGAAATTTCCCGAAAAATTACAACGAGGCAAAGTACATCGGATTCACAATGTATTTAACGTGCCTCGTATTGGCGGTAATCTTGACAATTTTCTTCTTCGTAAGAGAGGATGATGTGAAAACGAGGACAATTCTGTTGTGCTGTGTTTGTTGGACAAATGCGACATTGAACCTAGTAGGGTTGTTTGGGAACAAGGTGAAAATGCTGTTATCCCAAAATGTCATCGAACTGGACTTGCAAGTGACGACGATGGCAGATACGGCGACCATTCACATGCAAAGAACCGGAATATCCTGTGACGTGTTTGAACAGCAGCAGCAGCAGCAACAGCAACAACATTACCAAGGTATCAGCAAGGAAAAGAGAATCATAAAATTTAGTGAGCCATAACCAACAAGAATGGTAATAAATTACGTCATCTCTTGAACTGCTTGAAAAGGAAATCAAAAGGAAGTAAAACAGAAAGAAGCGATGAAAGAAGAAGAGGAAGTGACACAGCAAATCAATACTACTGGGGGCTGCAGTCCCAATATCCAAACCTCTTCACATATGATACCCACAGTAATCATAATTCGGGGAATTCCGTTACGAAGTCGACCCCCATTGAAGAAATGGTATATCTTCTCTTGCATTCTTTGCAAATATCTTGATTCAAGATGGAGCTCTTATCATTCGGTTGCTAATTGTTAGTAAAGATTACAAACGATTCCCATAGACTTCGTCTTGAAATGAGCTCTGCTTTCTTTTCGCAAGAAAAAACAAAATTAGCTGTAGCAAAAATGTGAGCAGGCTACGGCCTACCCACCCATCCCAGCCTACTCGTTGGCCCCTATAATTCTAAATTTTGTTCTAACAGTAACAAAACTAATGGTGCAAAAAGCCAACACACCTCTACATGCTACCGCTCCCCCTAACCACGTGAATATGTTGCTTTACATCGATTAAAGATCCCAAAGTGTGGAAGACTAACGGATACATATTTTACCGGAGTAGAAGATACCGGGGCGTAAGGATTCGAGCGATTAATCATTTCTGTATCCGATTGAATTAATAGATGTCACTTGGCCTACTGGTAAGAGCACATGTTTCTGTGCAGAAGGTCCCGCGATCGAGGCACACTCGTTTCCATGTCCTCTCCGTCCACGCAGCAGTAAATGGGTACCTGGCGTGACGCTGAAAAAAATTTCGGCGAGGACGAGAGCTTGCCACCTTATCTCACCAGGCCGTGACTCATAATGGCACCTCTCTAACCAGGGCTTTAGACGTCCACGCTCAATTCAATCCAGAACTGAAATTCAATCCTAGCTCATTTACTGAAAAACAATAGACACAATTCTGTAATATCATTATAATCATCATAGACCTGCATGATACAAAAGACTGCATCCGTACACAACTAATATGCACCAAACAAAGCTAAGGTGGAAAATGGCTACTAGTCCGTTTAATACTAACTGAATACAGATGAATATAAAAAGTACTAGAAGACAAACTAATACGAAAGGTATAATGAAGATACAACGAATAACAACTAAAAATGACGATAAAATTGAGTAACGTCAACGAAAGGAGAATGTAGCTGCAGGATGTCAAGTTCAAAAATGGACTTTGGTCATAACTTCCCTGGATATAGCCCGTTAGAAGTCGTATCCCCCCGTACGTAGCAAATCTTAAAGATATGGTATTAGTTTCTCTGCCACTACGAAAAACGCGTGGCAGAAATCTTCCAAAAATTGGCAAGGACAAGTCACAGCCATAATGCGTAAAAGATGACCGGGCCCTTGTACAGCAGTAGGTGGCAGTGTGAATTTGGGACTGACTAAGGAAGGGTTGCTTTAAATAACTGTCACTTACATTTATGCTATCATAAGAAAACTGCGCAGCATGCTCGAATTCAAGCAGAAACCAAGGACGGGGATCTCCGAGTTTAACTCACAAATAGGATTGCGGTAAGTGTGTATCGTATGAATGGGTAAACAATAACCAAATGTAAATAGCGTAGTATATTCAATTTCAAGCGTAGAAGAAACCAGAGACAGGACTCTCTGAGTTTCCTTCAAAAATAGGGCTTAGGTAAGGGTGTATGTATAGATCAGGTATAACCAAATGTAGACAGCATATCATACTCAGCTCTAAGGTTAACACAAACCCTAGACAAGGAAGGTGACGCTTTTTTTCTAGAGGAGTGGATGTTTATGGGGCGGTTTCCCATTTTCTTCCTCGCAGAAATTGCTTTTATACTGAGCCATGCAGAATTCGAGCCCACAGTGCTGTGATTTCAACGATACTACTCAATTCCTATCGCTGGACGATTAACAAAGGCATATGTCTGTCCGGAGAATGCTTCCGTTCCCGAATGGAAAGAGACGAAAAAATTACCCTTTTTACCCAAAGATACGTTGAGGAGAGCGGATCTAGCGATTTGGTGGGTCATTCTGGATTCTCGAATCACTCTTCGCCAAATGTGTTCGGAATAGTGACATTACATTTAGCTTGTTGGAATCCTTTAACTATCTTCATAGGATAACAATCATCAATTAGATTCTAAAGCATTGATTAAGTTACTCATTATCATCACTAGTTCATACATGTCCTGCTTTTAAACTTTACTCAGTCAAGATTTGATCTTGTAGTTTGCGTTTTTATAATTAACTCTAAAAGCATGGTTAATCGAAATATTGAATCAAATGTGAATTCAGACCTTATTAGCTATTACCTTATCAGCCTCTCCAACGTTAAGACGGAGAATCCTGCTGGGTACATAATATCACCAACGTTGTCAATGTGAACTGATACCCGATATTCGACAATGAAAGTCTTGTGGTCCAGTTCCGAAGGTTTATGGATTTGAAGAAGGCAGCGAAATGGGAAAACTGTTTGCCGAGGAGGGATCTCTAGGGTTGGGAAATTTGCAGCAATTTCATGAAACCACAGGGTAAACGTGACTCGGTACAAATAGCTAAACAATGCCATATTGTGGGCTTTTTCGGTGCTGAAAAACTTTCGAAATCGGTAGACGTATTGATAAATACAACGGACTTCAAATAGAGGAAACCGTATGAAGACTGC
Source organism: Pseudorhiza aurosa (assembly GCA_964026355.1). NCBI lineage: Eukaryota > Metazoa > Cnidaria > Scyphozoa > Rhizostomeae > Lychnorhizidae > Pseudorhiza > Pseudorhiza aurosa. The sequence continues at coordinate 5,803,253 of OZ032126.1, forward strand.
TTAAAGTAGAACTTCACATAAATTTTGCTTTAAATAGTTATCGATTTACAGAACGGAAAATCGTGTTTAACTGCTGGGTAAAAATTAATTTGCCACAGAGACTACAATCTAGAAATGGTTGGTTCTTGTCGACAGGAAAACTCTCAGAATGCTTAAGGAAAGCCACTTGGTGCCATCTAGTAACACACGACAACTACGTCAGGGACTGCAATTACTACCAACGAAACCCGACGGAGACAAAGTAAAAAGCGAAGTTAAAAAAGATATTATGTGCTCAGAGAAAATATACCATAAATTTCTAACACAACTGTTTCTAGTTGGGCCGAAGTACAAAACTGCTAGCATTAGAAAATGCAAAGAGGACTACCACAAAACATATATACAAAATTACGTACGAGCATCTGATACATCCAGTTACAAAATGTCCTAAGTTTGCAATTGTCTTATTTCTTACCCCAATTCATAAACTTTGATTTGCCGACTCTCCTCTGGTAGAGATGCGACGCATTGAGTGGTTCTAACGGCTTGGTGTCTGGCGACCTTTGCAGGGCAGTGAATGTCGCTTTCACAGCCTCCTACAAGGGAAATGCGACATTAGGAATGGACCCAAATCAGGTTTCGGCGCATTATGCAACACGAAACTACATACGCAACCAAGGCGAATAATGCACGAATGAAAAAAGCACGTGAAATGAGGGATATTCCAAAGAGCATTTGTTATCAGTATCTTTCCACCGACAGCCATCATCAGTAATGATACTTAGTTACCATGGGAATAAAAACTCAAAACTTACTTTGATCCTAGAGGCTGTCTCCATGAATTGGATCTTTTTGTCAGGCAACGAGTGTCTACTTCGTATCCACGGATGCTTCAAAACCTACAAAATACAACAGACGATTACACGCAACGCACAGTCTAATGCAAGGCAGCATGCAAACGGAATGGGACTATTAGGATTAAAAATCGGCATGGCAAATGACTTCGATTGCACATCACTAACATACGATGTCCGAAAAAAGCGATTAAGATTGCTTGATTGATTAAACGACTGATTGAAAAAGTGACGATTGACGTCATCGCTTGATTCACTGGCGATTTGTTGGATTGATTGAATGATTCATCGATCAATTGAGTGATTAACTGATTGAATCACCTGGGCAGCAGTGATTCTTTTGACTGGATCGATGTGCAACATTTTTCTGACTAAATCCTGAAACGGAATCGGACAAAAACATCACAAGCAACAAACGATAAAAAGCAATTTGGGTAATATCAATCAGCGATGACATGAAACAGCTAATAAACAATGGCTGCAAATTCAATTCTCATGGAATCGAAATGCACAGGAAATACAATAAAAATCATGAAAAATAAGGAAAATCAAAGACACTTGCTTCCTGAAGAAAAGTAAGACGCATGTTTCTAGTAATACAGACCATGAAAAGATCAAGTAACCATATTAGGTGTAGAAGTCGGCAGAGTGGTTAGAGCACAAGCCTGCTTGTGATCAAGGTCACGGGTTCAAGACACAGTTTTTCCCATTTCTTCGTGCCTTCAGTCTGTCCACCAAGCAGTAAATTGGTACCAGGCAAAAAGCTGAGGGTGAATTACTTCGAGGAAAGGAGCTAGCCACCCTTGTGTCTTTCTGGCAAGGTGTTTCCCGAAGCTCAAGCAAGTATGGGAATCAACTTTATGTAAGCAGTGATTTGCTCTTGTCATAGTCATCACATCATTCTATGAAGAGACTCCGGAAGTTTTTCAAGATAACTTAAGAACTTCCGTTCTTTTCCCTACCACAGACTCGTGGACTTAAGCTTTTTTTAGTAAATGAAGTTGAGGAAAGGCCATGGTGGCCTATACAAAGCCCCAACAAAGGAAGAAAGAGGAAATCGAAAGGCTAAGAGGAGAGAGAGATAAGATCAAGTTTATTGATCTTAGATTTGAAAGATGGCAAGTTGTAAGCTGCAGGAAAGGAAGAAGACAAGACGTTGCATAAACTGCATGTTCGAGGGATAAATGATGATTTGTGGGATAGAGGTCGTGAAGTTGGCGGTGAAACTTGGAAAGAGTGTGAATGAGTTGAGCTTCTGGTGGCTCTGACACGCCTCAGAGGAACAGGAATAACATCCCTGATTTCCTGAGAACAATGTCCGTGAAAGTTTCTGTAAAGATGGAAAGATCTCCAACCAAACATTGACGCGCGGTTGCGACCCCTAATCGGGATCAACCCGAAAGAAGAAGAAGAAAAAGAAGAAAAAGAATAAGAAGAATAAGAAGAATAAGAATAAGAAGAAGAAGGAGAAGAATAAGAAGAATAAGAATAAGAAGAAGAAGAAGAATAAGAAGGAGAAGAATAAGAAGAATAAGAAGAATAAGAATAAGAAGAAGAAGGAGAAGAATAAGAAGAAGAAGAAGAATAAGAAGGAGAAGAATAAGAAGAATAAGAAGAAGAAGAAGAAGAAGGAGAAGAAGTTGGCTCAAAGATGGTTGAAAATTATGTGCCACTGGTGCGGTGTGAGTGTCATTCCTAAAAACCGTTACCATCGATGAAGGAGGAAGGTAACATATTCCAGAAGTTGCATGTTCTTGGGATGAATGATGATTTGTGAGATATAGTTCGTGGATTTGGTAGCGAAAATTAGAAACGGGGTGAATGAGTCGAGCTTTATGACCCAGTACTCGGTTGAAAATCTACATGAAATGCCGTAAATTTCATGCTCTTGGGATCGCGGTGATTGTTCAGTACAGGACAAATAGATACCGAAAGGCCACTGCCAATAAAAGCAACATTGACCTTCATCTTTGCTACCATTTCACTAACTGAGTACAAAACTGGTAAATGAGATGCATTGAAGGAGGTCTGTGATTCATTGAGGAATTTTGAACGTTAAAAAAGTTGCCTGAAAGTTTCTTGGTACCTTGGCTAAATCGGTGACGCCGTCCCATGTTCCACCGTGCAGGTTGATATTTCCATCCGCAATTCTCGTCAGAATTTTGGTAGGATCATCATCTGGGCCCGTCGCAAACGGAGTTCGCCTGAATGTGAGCATGAAAATACCATTATTGACAACAAAAAATAACTAATGACAAGAGAATTATCAAAATATGCCGAAGTAGGGGCCATGAAATTTGTACCCAAATGGGGATAAACAGACCACCATTAATTTTCAACTATTGCTCACTTTTACACGTTTCGATCCACACCATGGCAAGAGCTTAAAATTCTTGTTACGACCATAGCATGGCGTTTCCTACACTGACAACTGTTGCACAAAGACATCTTTACCGTGACGTAGTTTAGCTTCAAGGATCCACTATAGCAATTCCCCTTCTCCTTGATCGGCTCCTGCGATAACTCTCTGCGATGCGTTCGCAACTCCTGAACGCCTCCCTGCTCAAGTCGTCACGTCAAGAAACCAGCATAAAACGTGAATTCTAACGGCAGTTACGAATTTTAGTCTTTCCTCTAACCTCCTGCCGGACGATTTCTCAAACTTTTCATGTCATCGTTGACGTCAAGACCGTTCTCGATGGACTTCACAGAGGCCTCAAGTTTTGATGGGACTATTGCTCAAATTCGTTTGCTTTTCATGTCACTGTTGACGTCAAGACCGTCCTTGTTGGACTTCACAGAGGCCTTAAGTTCCCAGTGTCCCGTGTAGAATTACATTAATACGACTACGAATAATTCTCCTCACCCAGAGAGCATGATGTACAGCAGTACTCCTAGACTCCAAACATCACAAGCTGCGTCATATCCTTGCTTCTTTAATACCTAAATAGCAAAACAACTGAGAGCATTAAAAGCAGCATGCGGTGTGGTTGTGGAACTTCTGTGGAGAGAACGGAAGGGGCACTTTATGATCTGGGATTGTTATCTGGGAAATGGTTTTTTGAAGAAAATATTAAACTAGAAGGAGTAAATTAGCGAGCTCTCCTTGAACTATCAGCTCAAAAAAGGATTTGTAAACAGCCTGGAAACCCTTTTCTGCTTACTTTTAAAACACGCCATCCTGGAAGAACAGCGTATGCAGTATTAATATATTCCGTAATTCATTTATTATGTATATATTCCTCTGCCAATGTTCGTATTCTATCTTAGCTAAAGAGATAACGTGTATAAAGAATTCATAATAACAATAATAATAATTGTTATAATAACACTGATGGGGACTGCTCACACCATCAGGAGAGTTCTGTCGATTGACTTATGAGACCATGTTCATCCTAAGACCTATGGACTAGATCTGACTCTGCAGGAAGACAAACCAAGATTTAAAGAGACATACGACAATAATAATAATAATCATTTTTTTGAAATTTCAATTCATTGAGCATAGTCAAAATATACGATCATATACCTCTCTAGTAACAGGTAGTGTACAACTGGCTATCTGCTTCGATACAGTGATAAAGAAAATTAATAGTGAAAAACGGCCACAATTTTTTTCAAATTTAATTTCTTGTGATGAATAATGATAATAATAATAAAAATAATGATAATGAAAAAGAAACATATAATCATAATGAAACGAATAGTTTCAGAAAAAGTCGATCTTTACTTCGGAACTAGCTCTTATCTTAGGGAAATTCTTTTAATGAGTGCAATGTCATCTTTGCTATTGGCCTTTTCAAGTATGCCTTGGGAGAATGAATTAGCAGTGGAGGTGCAGTTTCTACTGTAAAGCGAGATGGAGCGGGGGTAAATGAGGATGGAGCTGCTTTGCATTTAAAAGCACAAGACAGTGTTGACGCAAGCTGATTTAGCAAAAAACGACAAAAGGATGGGTGTCACATTAAGGGCTTTCATAACCTGACAGTTTAGTTTACTCGCTCTGTATCAATATCATGTCTGCACGACTCAGCTCTTATCTTAGGGAAATTCTTTTAATGAATGCAATGTCATCTTTGCTATTGGCCTTTTCAAGTATGCTCAGCAGGATTAAGACTTTACCAGTGAAGGCATTAATGGTTCTCTACATGGGGTACAACGTGAGGGTCTTGGCGGAAAGAGACTTCAAACCAAGTGCTGTGTTACTCAAGTCGCACGAGAGCCGATTAAGTCTCAAGGCTTACATCATTTTATCGTGTCGGGTTTAGTTAAGCACTTCTACTAGTGGGAGATTTAGTACTGATCCAATCCGCAGCTGGTCTGGTAAAAATAATTTGATTACATGGATTTTGCCCACTTGGGAAAGAATAGAAAAAACCACGCTGCCCGACACTAAATAAGCCTAACATTTTTCACGGCATTATATTTCTACTTTGCGACCCAGGCCGTAGAAACAAACCTTTCTGATCTAGGCCCGATTGTCAAGTTAAAGAAATTTACACACACACACACACGCACACGCACACGCACGCACACGCACGCACACACACGCACACACACGCACACACACACACACACCCACACACACACGCACGCACGCACACACACACACCACACACACACACACACACACACACACACACACACACACACACACACACACACGCCACTACACTGCATTATGCAGTAGATACACGAGAGTCTCAACTACAGCACCTCGTCATCACATCAGATTGGATAGAACTAAACAGATTTCAAGGTACTCCATCCAAATTACAAGCCTCAAAAGTCCCTAAAAGCCACACCCACTAACACAATCCCATCTGCAAAGTCAATCTTACTAACACACCAATTCCTCACACAAACAACACCAAAATACCAGGAGTAACAGACGACGCATCCACTAAATTCGCTAACAACAAATACAGGATTTAATCACCATAACCTCACAGGGAGTTAACTCAACCATAGCAACATATGAACATTCTTGAAGGAATACATCGTTCATTCCTGGAACATGCAATTTAAGGAACGTCTTGCTTTCTTCTTGCTTTCCTGAATCTTGCAACTAGCTATCTTCCAAATCTAAGATCAATAAACTTGATCTGATCTCTTTCTCCTCTTAACCTTTCGCTTTCTTCCTTCTTCCTTTGTTGGGGCCTTGTATGGGCCACCATGGCCTTTCCTCAACATAACTCGCTAGAAAAAACTAAGGGATGCAAGGTTCTTAGTCTCAGCCATTAGCAAGATTCAGCACCCCAAAAACTATTTAAAGAATCACGAAGTGTCCCAAGACGAATCTGGAATACCTCAAACTCCATCTACAAAACGTTATACTTAGCACCGTCCATTCTCCCAAGAGCAAGGGGCACTACAATAAACATTCAGGCGTGTTGCAACAATGATCGGGCAAAACCCTATGCTAAACCAGCGCAACCTTCTGGTGTGAACAAGACTGAAACACAGCAATCCCGAAAACAAAGGGTGGCACTATCCGGGCTAAGGTATCGTCACCACCCTTCACATCTCTCGTATCAACGTACACTGGATGCTACGAAAGATGATTACCTAACCATGCTACCAAGCCGAAAAGACAACTCTTAATAACGGAACCATGTTATGCTGGTCAGCACAAAGTATTCAGTCTAACATTTCCTCTGCTTCCTGATTCTTGATTGACCCATTGGATTCGATTATGTATCTGCATGTGCTACTACTATTACTACTACTATCACTACTACTATTACTATTACTGTTACTATTACTATTACTTCTACTACTACTACTACAACTACTACTACTACTACTACTACTACTCCTTCTACTACTACTACTACTACTACTACTACTACTACTACTACTACTACTACTACTACTACTACTACTACTACTACTACTACTACTACTACTACTACTTCTTATACGCCATAAATGAAATCAATTTTTGGAGAACATTCGAGATATCAATAAGAATATCACTTCAAATGGTGCACAGTTAAAACCACAAATCAATGGGCTTTAACGGGGTAAACACACAACATATTGGAAACACGGGAAGAAGCAATTCAAAAACAAAGCAAAATGAGACAAGCCAACCTCAGGAGCTACGTAATTGGCAGTGTAGCATGGCGTCATAAGAAGACCATTTTCAGCACGAATCTGCTTGGCAAAACCAAAATCAGCGATCCTTAATGAGGATGGTCCACCACCTTCAACAGCGTATAAAATATTACTTGGTTGCAAATCTCTATGCACAACCTGGAGAATTGAAATAAAATGTTTTATCAAAAATATACAGACAACAAGGATTGACAATTATGCATTAAAACGCAAAAAATCATACTCGATTTCGAGCGTACCAGAAACCAGAGACAGGACATTCTGAAATCTCCTCAGCAAAAGGCTTCAATAACAGAATATGAATAAGTAAATTGCATAGCATACTCGATTTCGACTGAAGTTGAAACCATATGAAGGGTCTGGGGAGTGGATTTTCATGGGACGGCTTCCCATTGCCTTTGTCTACCATTACATAGCTCTCTGCCGTGCATTGGTCTCTATCATGCTATGGGTCAGAATGGTACCTCTCTACAAGGTGCTTCCCGATGATTGCTTTGAGTGTGCGACTCAACTCTACCTTTTTCTAAAAGAAGTGTCTGCTTTGGCACCTGTCCATGAATGGAACCAAAGATCGTGCCATTGGGCACAAAAAATCACAAGAGGGTTCCGCAAACTCTAATTACTTATCAATGAAAGAAACGAAGAGACAACAAAATTCACTTCCAGTCCACGATCCTAGCTCCAAATACCGTATTTTGTGCAATAGAAGCCGCCCTTGAATATAATAATAGAAGAACATACGGTATGCAATTGTCCTTTTAGACTCTACCTGCCTATCCTTCCTTCATGCTTTATACGAAAATGGGAAGATGATTTAATGAGATTGGTGACAGCAGTGGCATCAGAACACGAAAATCCAAGCTAAGCCGTCATGAGGGTGTGGACGTGATGCTTAGCAGCCTATAACGGCAGCCCCACTCTGCAAGAGAAGCCTGATGAAACGGAAGATACTCAATTGCAAATCAGACGAGAAAACTTCGAGTTATTCCCGAAAATAAGAAGTCGGCAGAAGGTCTCACCCCTTTCAGATGGAGAAAGTCGACTGTTTTTGCGATAACTTCGAGAATCATAGCCGCCTCCCTTTCTGACAAGTACTTTTGCTTTTGAATTCGATCGAGAAGTTCTCCGCCTTTCATTAATTCCATAACTACATATTTGTATTTGATATCATCAAAAACCTGGAAGGAAAAAAATTGCGGCTTATTGGTAACAGATGAGAGGACGTTACGCAAGTTTGATATACAATACTGCAACATTGAACTGTAAATCACTGCAACATTGCACTGCAAAATACTTCATTATTGCACTGTAAACTACTTCAATATAGCACTACAAAATGCTTCACTATTGCACTGTAAAATACGTCAATATTGCACAGAAAAGCGGTGAAAAAGAAGATCATTACGTCCGATACTAATCAGGGCACGAAACAAGGATAACGGTTGACATTAGACTGTGATATTCATACACAGATGCAGATACAAACAGCTAGCTAAGCAATGAAATGATGCTGCCATTTTCTCTCGTTTCATCTGCATGAGTTTCATATTGTTAATGCCACCATAATTCGACGTTGCGTACTATGATGAGAGTCGGACGAAAGGTCTTCATTACAAAGAGAGCATTGTTTTCTCTATTGTTTAATTCCACATCAAGAATCAGCCAGGGATTGAAAGAATAACATTTGATATTTTCAATTTGATTTGAGGCTCCACTGAACATGATTCGTAAACAAAACTCACGTCGCGAGCGCTGATGATATTGGCCCAGCTACCATAACGAAGGAGAATCTAGCCAGAGGGTGAGAAAATTGATGTTTAGGATAAATATTCAAACAAAGGTAAAAGTATATTTCAAATGACAGTATTTGTCGATGATGGCAATATACGGTAGAGAAAAATTCTCGTCAGACAAAAAGCGAATTAATCACCTCAACTTCCTCCGATGCGTCTCGCTTGCTTTTGTCAGTTATCTGAAAAATTGGTAACAGAAAACTTACGACGAAAGGAAGATCGCGAGATTGTTATGAAAGAAAAACGGATATGACATAGGACGAAAACGATCGAGAAATACGCGAAAGGCGAACCGATGCCTTTCGGAACCAGTTCAAAAATTGGGAAAGTCAACGAACGAGGAAATCAAGGAATGGGGAATGCGATTAATAAGGAAATCAATGAATAGGGAAATCTATTAATAGGGAATCGATGAATGGGGAAACCGTTGAATAGGGAAAGCGGTGAATAGGGAAATCGATGAATGAAGAAATCGATGGAGGGAAGTCGCTGAATAGGAAAATCAATGAATAGGGGAATCGATGAATACGGAAGTCGTTGAATGGGAAATGCCCAAAATCGATAAATTAATGAATGGCGAAACGATGAGTGAATGGAATAATCAATGAACAAGACCTTGACAGCATATTCATGTCCACTTGCTTTGTGCACACATCTCTTGCAGACTGAAAATGCCCCAGTGCCAAGATCCTGTAATGGTGAAAAATCAGGAAATTATGGCAAGGAAGGAAACGAGAGAAAAGGAGAGACAAGCTAAAAAAAGTGGAAATCTAAGAAGCATAAGGGTGAAATGAGAAAGAGACAGAAGAAAAGGTGTGATGGATGTTGAGGAGCAATGCTAGATAGGGAGAGAGGCGCTGCAAGATGCCACAGGTAGAAATAGATAGATAAATCAGATAGATGGATATATAAACATATATGGCCATAGATAGCCATATATAGCCATAGATAGCCATCGATAGATAGATAGATAGATAGATAGATAGATAGATAGATAGAAAGAAAGATAGCCATAGAAAGATAGATAGCCATAGAAAGATAGATAGATAGATAAAGGGAGATAGATGGATAAAGAGAAAGAAAGAAAGGGGGAGAGAGGTTGCTGAGCGACACAGAGATGCGAGACATACACACTTTGATGCAAAATGATTGTTATACAATATAATGGATGCAAGCCATTAAAGAATGGGATAACATCCAAAATAATCACCTCTTTGATGTCATATTCGTCATAAATCGACTTCCCGTCATTGGCATTTGGATCCTTTCAAAAAACGACAAGAAATCATAAAAGATAAATCGAAAATAGCATGCAAGAGAACTACATGAATGACATTAACTGTACAATGTCATGTTTGCGGATGGCTGAAAATGGCAAGAAAGTTCGTTGAAAAAGTATGGATACCTCTGAGTTTGGAATATCTATCTCCATGTCGTTTTCATTTTCCTAACAAAGCAAATAAAAGCAAATTGATCAGAATGGAAATGAGCGAATGGCTAGTTGGTAAACACGAATCAATAAAATTATGAGAAGCTAAATAAAAACTAATAAATCAATCAAAGAACGTATCAACAAATACATAACGGGTAGCAAGGGTAATGAACGAATCTATAATCTACAAAATGATAGTGGTAGGTTGTGCCAAATGCCTACATTAAATCATCGATGAATAAATATGAATAAATGAATGAATTGGTTAACGAAAGGATAAATGCATCAATAACGGGGCTGGATGGCTAAGCATTTACGGGGTTTCATTACAGACAGTGGTTGGGAGATAAACTCTAACCATGAGGTGAGCTTAGAGTGAGGAAAGCGATTCGCTGGCTCCATGTCATTCCAGGAGTAGAAATCGGGAGAAGCGATCGCAAACAGAGGACTAGAAAACTGCTTGATAAGCATAACTTGTTAGTTTTCTGATACCACCTTGCGATTGGTGAAGCATGGGCATACTGACACGAGGTCGTAGAATGAGCGAGGACCACGGCATTGGTCGCTATGCAAAGCTCTTGCGTGTTATAGAATATACTTTTGGATGCAGGTGGAAAGTATGAAAACGTATTAATGAAAACGATCGAAGAGGACCGTTGCTTTGAAACAACACCGTTGGAAATCCTTTCTCCTCAATCATAATCGCAAATCTTCATAACGATACAACAGCAGAAAGGTCTAACGATAGGATACCTCGTAAACAGTTGGCGCGACGTAGCTAAAACCTCTGAACAGCTGATTGGAGCCAGCACTTGGAGGCACGGCAGGTGAATCTGAAAGCAGACAAGAAGCAGGGCGAATTCATTTCATGAAGAAGCAAGATCAAAGTAAAGACGAGCGCACTCATACCCACGTTCAATTCCGTCAAGCTTATTCGGTCATTAATTTCTGCCACGTGCGATTCCATTAGAGGCAGTGTTGTATTCACTATTGTTCTTTTCCAGGTTGGAGATAGCTCAGGTTGGAGATTGCGCAGATGTTGCTCAGCATCACCGCCCTTGATAGCCTGCCTTTCAGCAAGAAACAGTCTCTGGCATCCAAATGTACTCATTCATGTGTGTGTGAAGAATTTCATATATTTACTGCTTTCTGCAGGGGCAGTTGGCACAGTGGTTAGAGAAGATGCCTACTTTGAGCACGACCCTGATTCCAAATGCTCTGGTGCACGTTCCTCACTCCGTCCTCCGTCCTCCGTCCTCCGTCTATGCACCCGGCAGAAAATGGAGGGTCGTAAACGGCGAGGCAGAGAAATGACCACCCTAGTAAACCCCACAACGCCACAGCGAAAATAACGACTAGGAATCTCGTAGCGATGTCTGCAGCTGTCATACTTTTTCCGGTGTCATCCTGTCATCCTTGCCTTGTCAAATCCTTTAAGAAAATAGAACGGCGCCAAACTCCGTTGCTTTGGCATTAGGGCCGGGCAGCTATGCATCTGCAGTGAATACTACAGCAGGCGCTGAACATTTGGTAGCAATGTGTTTGCCTCCCATGCTCTCTCCCGAAATTCTGAATGCCAACCAAGGAAGCATTGTGTACCATTTTTAATGTCTTTGGTATGACCCGACCAGGTTACCAAACCCCCGTCTACCACAAGCAAAGAGAGAGCACGAGATCAACAGAAATGCCTCAATTTCACTCATTGAAAGGTAATAAAAATAACCACCGTTTCCATTATGAAGAATGTGTAGTTAATTGAACTTATTCACTTAAAGGGGGGCTGATTC